>CM048932.1:33056443-33656443 GCA_026686955.1 Epinephelus cyanopodus | reverse complement strand
TTGTGTTGGGTAAAGTGTATGTTTTCAGTGATGATCACCCTCCTGTAGAATGAACCCTACTGGAGGATGATCCTCTGACTTTCAGTGAAGTGCCACCATGAGGTTTTTGGTTTCTCTGTGTGGTCATCAGTGAAATATCTCGTCCACTATTGCATGAATTGTGATGAAATGTGGTTCATCATTCATGTTCCCTTCAGAATCATTTGTTATAACTATGGTGGTCTCTGACTTTTCATCAGCAGCATTTTAATGTGTCCAATATTTTGGTTTATGAGCAAATACCTGCAGAACTAAAGGCATTCCCATCAGCCTCAGCTGTAGCTGATGCTTTTATACACCCCTAATGTGCAATACAGATGCTAAAGGCACCTTTTTGCATCCCTTTAACATCTGTATGTGACACACACAGTGGTCTCCTGGGTGACGCTCGTAAAGCATGATTGTCAAGTAATCCTCAAACTGTTGGTTAGGTTTAGAAACTTCATCTGAATAAGTTCGTAACTGATTGTAAATACATCATGTGAGTGACATCAGTGCATGACGACCATGTTAAAACAACACTGGATTTTGGTTTCACACGGGACACGAACAGTGGTCTCCTGGCTGAAAGTTTTGTTTGTCTGACCCATCCAACTCCTCTCCATGCCACATTAGATGGACTTTCTCGCTCTTTATAGTTCATCAGTTGCTCTGAGCGTCGAATTATGCAGCAGCGGGTTCACACTGGAGTTAGCTGAAAGCCTTGTGCATCCCAGAGAGATGCCAAATGGTGCCATTGGTGTCAGTATCAAATACCAAGAGGCGTGATAGAGCGTTGATTTTGGTGACCTGGTAATGAGGATAGACTGACCCTTCTGACTACCTATGGTTGCTGTGCAGCTTACGAGGTTATTTTATCTATGTGTTTGTGCATATCTTTTAGGATAAATGGGTGATTTTTTTTTTTCCCCAGGAGATATTTTCCGCTCAGTCCACTCCTCCATAATTACCTCTGCCAAGGAGGTTTTGTTTTCACCAGCGTTTGTCTGTTTGTCAGGAGTACATAAAGTCTATCGTCTGACTGAATGGGGGTTTTCCTGACTCAATGACATGGTATGTACAAGACGCTGCTGTTGATTATAACTGCCTCCCAACTTGAATAAATACACCACAGTGTCTCCATGATGAAGGCATATATAACCTAATAATGACAGGGATGCAAATAACCTAATTGTGATGCAGGCTGCAAAATCTGATGCAGAGGGGGAGGGAATATCACCTACTTGGCAGAGGTCTGTTTTCTAGTTAGTTCACCATGGAGGTTGAAGTTGACCGTAAATGTCCTGTGTGTAGGATTTAGTGGCATATAGTTGTTGCAGATTGTCACCAACTGAAACTTCTCGAGGACGCGCTCTGTATGTAGATATAAACAGCTCATGCTAAGCTAACGGAACCACAACGATTCTTAAGCTGAGTTCAGCCCAATTTTCTAGACGAGCTGAAACCATTTTAGAACGTCTGAGCTCGACTCAAGCCGGCTGATGGTGTCACCTGCAACTCTGGTTTTAGAACATAAAGTACGTCACCTGTTTCAACAGCCAACTGGCTTGTTGAGAAGTCCTCTGGTCAAGTCAAAATGACCGCAGACGGTGCGTTGGCTTGCTGCGGCAGGTGTTTTGTCTCCGCCGAGCCCTCTGTTTCTGTCCTCATGGTGTGCTGGTCTCGGATGGTGGGAAGGTTGGGGCTGTATGTGGGCTTTAGAGTGTGTTTGTACATCAAATCTGACAATCCACACTTAAATGAAAGTGCTGTTGTTTGATTAAACAGAGCTTTCTGTTTCTACATGAATTAATGACTTGTTAAGGTCATCACACATTCACTCTGCTTGGCACTCTGCTGCTCTGAGAGTGTGTAGTTCTGAATAACTGAAAGGTACATTCCAACAGAATTCAGCTTTCCATTTTCTAAATGCTTTTTATCTGAAATTCACATTACAGTGACACTAGTGTAGTGACCAGTCCTCCTGTTCTTTGCATGAGCTTCTGAGTTCAGCTTGACAGGTTCAAACTCCCGAGGACGTGAGTTCAAACTGTGTTGACAAAGTTCCATTCTTTCACCATAAACATGCAGGTTCATTAATGACTTAAACATTCAGCAGCTCTGCAGTATGTCAGCACCAACTCTCACCCAGTCTGGCAGTAAATCTAGAATAGGTGGAGCTGCTCTCAGAGGTTTCTCCCCAAATAAAAGCATCCAGCAGTTAATTAGTGTGAATCAGTGAGTCAGAAACAGCTTTTGAAACAGTAGCGTCTCTATGACAACATGGGAAACCTTTGCCCACATCAACAGTGTGCAGCCAGCCCCGCTGGTGTCTCACGCCAGTCAACAACATCAAACTGCGAGCAGTAGCTTCTCAGTCAGGTGACAGCTCAATTTCTTGTTTCTGGTTAACAGTTTAATGCACACTGAGTGAGTACGATGAGGCAACAACTGGAAGTGTTTGAGCTCAGAAGAGGTATTTCCACTTCCAGCAGTATTTTAGTCTGAGCTTATTTACTTAACATTTCTAAGAGGTGGTGAAGTAATAGCTGGCAAATATTCGACACTTGTAAATAAGCCGACATGACGGTGGAACACAGAGGAGGGTGGGAAGACATGGAGGATGACATGAGACATGAATGGTTGGTTTCTGTCATATTATGACGTATCGTCACGTCAGCAGAGGACGTGCATATATCAGTTTATGACTTATACAGAAAATTCAAATAATCTCACCGACTACTGAAATTTGACCTAATAGGTCCATAAACACTCCGTCTCTAATGTCTATTTGTTGTGTTGTAGAGTAACTGGTTCACACAGTAGCTCGATCACCACATTTTGACTGTTTATTTCTGTTGTTATCGGGTCTATACACACACACACATACACACACACCTGAACACACACACAGCTGTAAAGGTCAGTTATTTAAGGAGCTGCTGGTCACAGAGGTCAGTGGTGATAGTCGTTGCTCTGCCTCTTATCTGTGTGTAAACATGTTTGAAGGTAGATGTTGTTTCCCAGGGGACAGTGGTGTTTATGCGTCAGTGACCAGGTCAAATATGTTAGATGAGGAGTGGAGCATCCAGATACAACTGGTGATCTTAATCACACTCATTAACTTGGATCAACCCAATCGTTTCTGCAAACCACAGGTACATTAAACTGCATTACTTTGTCAGGAATATATTCAAACAATTCTCAAATGCCATTGTGATGTGATGGCGAAAAACATTCAGGTCAGGAGGCTCAAATCCCGCTGGAAAATGCTGAGGGTTGATTAAAAACTAAGAACTAAGTCCCAAAGCACAAACGCTAGGGAAATACCACAATATGTCAGTGAAAAACATCCAGGTTATGTGGCAAAATTGTCACAGGGAAACGCCTTAATGTGTCAATTAAAATGTTGGGGTTCCATGGGTCAGCGCTGGTTGGAAATACCGTGATTGTACTTGAAGGTCAGAAATTCCCAGCTTACAGTCGGAAGTTTAAACTCGAAAGCACCCTGAGATCGGATTTCCAACTCGGAAACTCGGAGCAACCACATCAATGCCGACTTACAACGACTAACTGCAATTTTATCTTATTTGTTTTACATTAGGTCAGCCTCATCTGTTCATCAGTTGGAGTGCATGATGGTTTTGAAGCTGTCTATACTCCAAAAGTGCAAGGGCAACAAAAGCTTTCTTGTGGGCGTCCATGTTTTTTTTCCGACTTGTTCATCGTTGTCAATTAGAATTCAAAAACTGTTGTCAACTTGGAGGTGACGTCATTCCCACTTCCGACTTCTGACCTCCGAGTGCAAAACGAACGCACCATCATATGCCAGTGGAAGATGCTGTGACGGGTTGAAGAAAAAGTGGCAGGTTCTGTGGCACAAACGCTGCTGGGAAACACTGAATGTGTCAGTGAAAACTGTTGCCACTAAAAACACCTAGGTTCAGTGCCACAAGCACCAGTGGAAATGACGAGAAGGGCTGCTAAAAAGACACAGCTGTTGTTGTTTGTGGTTTTGAACAGTGGTCTGATCTGGTCATGGTGTCATCAGCTCATACATTACATATATGATAAATATGAAATGTACAAATGTGACAGTGTGCATGTCTAAACACATGGACATGATACACAAGTTTATAATTTCAATGGCCAATTTTTACTATTTTTTACTTTACTTTTTCTCGAAGAATCATAGCAACTAACGTTACTTGTACCTCGTACTCGAAATGCTTAAAACAAGCTGGTACCCTCTGAAGTTTCAGTGTTTTCTAATTTCTTTTCACTCTCTTTTTCCAGTTCAGGTTGGGTTCTGTTTTGCTGAAGGCCGTCCCGGAGCCGGCGGAGGCAGTGAGAGAGTTACTGATCCACAGCCTGCAGAAGGGAAACTCACTGGAACACCACAACCAGAAACTGGAGGACGAGAACCAAAGACTGAGACGAGAACAGCAACGCATCACTGCAGAGTAAACACACGCAAAACACAGAAAAACCAAAGTTTCCTCAGCTCCAAACCAGAACCAGGCGGGCCGGGATGATTTGGAAATCATCATTGGAAAAGTCCTGAAGTTTCATTATTACCCTCTGAAAGTTTGGGAAAATTTTGTTAATAAGATTATTTTGGGAGATATTTAAAGACACATTTTTGCTGGATGTCAGACATCTCTTTCAAATCTTCAAAGGACACGAGAGTGCGAATGCAGGACTTTTACATGTAGTGTAGTGATTTTAGTGTCATGTTACTACTTTTACTTTAGTAAAATTTCTGAATACTTCTTCTACCATTGTTGAAATGAAACCTCTGAAATACATCTGTGTACAGTTATGTCTGAACATACAAAAACATCACCTAAAATCAACAAAAAATATTTAAAATCAGGAATTACATGATAGAATGATTCATTTAGACTGTAACTACTTTGTGGTTCAGTACTTGGTTTGTAAAGAAAAGGGTTAAGTCAAGTTTTACATGTGGGAGTCCACAGCTCACTCTGGCATCAGGGTTAAAATCACAAGTTTTAAGTTCCCTTAAAATCCATCACATTGAGTTATTACCCAACTCATGTAACAGTGCGCAGGGAGGGGCCGTCATCCTGCAGCTGTACGTCACTTTGAGCTATGAACTGATGTCACAGCTGCAAGTGTGAGTGAAGTATGAGGAGCCGCTGTGATTCACATGACTCAGCATTAGTTATTTTAATGTAAAGGATAAGGCAAGTGTTGTTATATATTTGTGTTATAGTCAACAAATCACATGAAAGGATTCAAACCGACCACGTGTTCGTCTATCTCTCAGTACTTTCTGACTTCCTGTCTGTGGCTCTCAGCTCCAAGCCAACTGGCTCCTAGTAAAGACAGAGTTCTCTCACACATGCCCCGTTTAGCAATCACACTCAGGTGTACACCAAAACTACCGGGCCGAGACCTTCTTGAAGAGGTGGTCTCGGTCTGGTTACAAACTAACTCTGGTGCAGCTGGTTTGTGGTGAGAAGGTGTTCCGACCTGGATGTGAAGCAACTGCAGTCACATGACACATTGTTTGGGTTCAACATGAGCATGTTACAGTCCTGGAGGATTATTAATGTGCACCTCCTCCTGTACTGCCTTAATATGCACATTCAGCACATCCAATGCATCAAAACATTGTTTTCTAGTTGGAGCCGCGCCTCGTTTTCAAACTGTATGGTTTGACTAAAATGAACAATGACAGCAATATAGTCCACGATGAGCAGCGCTAAAATCAACCTGCGTAGTTGTCCCTCCATTGTGACATTAGAAAGTGTCACATTTACCTTGCAAGTGTTCTCTTCTTCAACGTTTGCTTTACTTCCTGGATTTTTCCCACATGGAAATTCTGACCAGTCAAGAGCAGCTTTCTCACACAAGGCATTTGATCTGCTCCTCTTGAACACGAACCAACTCTAGGCAATTATACAACTTTGGAACATGAGTCCCTGATTCAGACCAAAGGAGACGACTCTAGGTCTAAGAGCACCCTAAACACTTTAAAAGCAAGTGTCATGTCTAAAAAGGCTCAGCTGGTCAGCTTTTAACAAACAAAGAGGAAGAAATAGTGGATTTGTTGGGAACTATTTTCAGTGGCGGATTTATACACATTTGTAATAAAAGGAATTACACAGTTAATACTTTTGTTGGTTTGGATGTTTTCATTTGATTTGTTGACAGCAAGAAAAGTATAGAATATCACCAGACTTCTATGTTAAACAACATAATAAATTAAATACTTTAAAGATCTTTATTCAAAAAACAAGACCTGCTTTGAAGTTAATACCCAGGGCCGCTCACCTCGTGTGATTCATGGCTCTGTAATCGCTCCCTCGACTGCTCTATCCATCACTGATCAGCGGCAGAGGTGTAATGTTGCTAAAAGGAAACATTTGTGTACTTTTCATGTCATCCAGGGGAAGGTTTCAGTCACTGATGAAGTGTGAGCTCCAGATATTAAGACATGTGTGTGTTTCTGTATATTACAGACTGAAGCGCTATGCCGGTGGTAAAGAAGCCCTGGAGGCAGAGCTGTACTCTCGCTTTGTTGTGGTCCTGAATGAGAAGAAAGCAAAGATCCGCAGTCTGCAGGAAACTGTGACACACCTGCAGGAAACCAGGTATATTACACACTTATATTTGTTGACCTTGTCGTCCTGTAAATCCCCTAAATCTGAGCTTTACTAAACAGTACTTTGAAGTGGTGCCAGGTTTTTCTAATGAACAACTATTTTGTACACAAAGTCCTGCGAGTAATATTTTAATCATGTTTTGGCCTTACTGCATTTTGCAAGAGAAAAAAAATTGATTTAAGATCGTGAATTGGCCCCTAAGCTTGAAAAAAAAATCACAGTGATGATTTTTGGGCTTTGTTACACATCCCTACCTTCAACTGCTATGTTACTGACATCTCAACTGCTTTCATTTTTTAGAATTTGACTGTAACAGCATTCAGTGCTCACACATAAGCTGGCTGTCATGTTTAAACTGAAAACACTGACGGGGGCCGACTGTGTGGGATGAACCACAAAAACAAGGGTGCAGGTGTTAGCTGACGGCCCAACATTGACCAGCGCCCGGCTGTCGGCTTGGTGTGTCAGGGCTGTAGTCGGCCCATGACAGCTTATCTTTGACTAATTCACCATGTTGAATCAGTGTTGGAGACGGCGGAGCCTGTCACTTAGAGAAATCACCCCGATTGGCAGTTTAGCTCAGCACACGAGAAAAAAAACTGAAGTGAGGAAAGTAAACAAATGGCTAAACGTCACAATGGCTAATTTGTACCCAAATTAGCTTTTTTTTTTTTCTCCAACCAGATACAAAGATTCCTTTTGCATGCATAACATTGTCCTTTTAGAGACAGTATACCCTGGCTCCAGAGTTTGCATCAGCTTCTTGAATCCTGTACCCTCAATGCTTAAGGTTGACATTGTGGCAGGCTGCTACAAATAAAGGAATGTATGGAGACAATAAATAATGCACACTGAGTGACAGAAAAAAAAAGATTGCTCAACTTGAAAAATGTCAAGTTGACTTAGGGTTCACCAACGGATGATTTGTCTCATCGATTCTCAGGGATCACTTTTCTAATTGCTCAATAAATTGCTCAAGACTTTTTGACGTCTGTTCCTGTGATTACTGCAATTTTCTGATTCATCTCTTTTGTTGCAAAAGTCATGTGGTATTTAATTATTGTTTTATTCACTTTAATTAAAGTCTGATGATTATTATTTTAACTATCATGTCTCATGTTCTTAGACTGAAATGAATCATGTTCTCTCTGGTCTCTCTTGTAGTTCTGAGGGACAGAAAAAAGGGGGTTCAGAAAAGTCAGAGCGAACGGCAGGTCAGGAGGAAGATGATTATGGAGGAAGTACTGATGAGGAGCCAGAGGAAGTGCAGTCGACTGCAGCCTCCACTTCATCGACACAGGGTAAGATCTCTATCAGCGAAGCCTCCAGCCTGGGTTTCCTCAAACTTAACCCCTTAATGTGAATCATCAAAGTGAACTTAGTTGTTTGTATCCTCGTCCACATATAGCTCCATCAATTTATCTGATTTAAGCTTCTTAAATGTTAATATTTTTTGGTTTCTTTCCTTTCATGACAGTAAACTAAATATACTTAGGTATATTCTGTTGATCCATTGACTAAGTGGACTTTAGCGCCTCATCTCAAAATGCTATCCATGTAGAGGTGGTGAAATTTTAATGTTTTGTCATGTAAATGTTCTGCCCTTTATTTTTTGTCGGCTTTTCTGACAGACAGCTAGCTAGCAGCACACTCATGTGGCAATTACCGCAGGTAACCAAGCGGCAGCATCTGTAGCTGGAAAGTGAAGCCAACACGGAAGTGCCAAAAACTGCAGTTCCTCTAATGGCCACTTGAGGTTGGCTCCAAGAGTGAGTCAATCCTCATAGACCGCCATGTTAGAATGAACTTTACGGCAGAAATAAACATGTTTAGCCTGGTACAAAAACTGTTGTGGTCTCTATAACTAATTTCAACATGCATGACAGCTGTACAGGGGGTGAATTTATTTATTATTTATAACTCGCCTGTGTACATTTTATTAAGGTTTAAAGTTACACATAAATAAAGTTGGGCTGCTTTGAGTGACAGGCTGTCTGAGGTTAGTACCCTCGCTCCTCCACAGCCCAGCCTCTCAAATATGATTACCTCTGGCTCAAAAAAATAAAGACGTCAGTGGCTAAAATGTCGAACTCCAGGCTTCAATATGGGACTCTGCGGCACATCGTGGCCATGTTCTGATCTCCCCCAGGTACCCACAGTGAGTAAGCAGCTTCAATTTGAGCTGCAAAACTCCTTTAGCACTGTTAACTATGTTAGCACCAGTATCAGTGCTGACGCTGCTAATAGCATTAAAGGATAACTTAGGTATATTTCAACCTGGGCCCTATTTCCCCATGTGTATGTGTGTGTATGATTCATCGGTACAACTTGTTCTAAAATTGGTTCAGTATTGAGGAAGGCGGATGCAGCCGGGAGCTGCGAAACAAGCCAATGAAGAGTTGCAAAATTAACCTGGAGACTGACATGCTCAACCGGTCAAAAATATTCTGTGCTGTTAACCGTTGACATCCCTACTATATATACAACATGGGCGTAGCCGTGAAAATGTCAACTGCATCGGCTTTGAACTGGCTTTGCGCCAAGTGTAAGATGGGCCCTTTATGTTTTTAAACGAAAACTTCAGCTCTCTCCAGTGTTACATGATTTTGTGCCTGAGCCTCCGGGTGTGTCTCTTGCCTTTTAAGGATATTTGTTGTAAGTGTTTTGACTGGTTTCCAGCACATGATTAATAACTCAAGAGGGCAATTTTAACAATTGAATTATGTTCCAAGTCTACAGCAGCTCGCTCCACTGATGAGCCCCCATCGTCTGGTTAAAGTGCTGCTAATCAGTAACATCAAGTAAAAGCATAAACTCCCCAACTTGCCACACTTTCAGCACTGTGTCAAAATTCCTTAAAAGGGGAACAGCAGTTACAGGCAAAACGGTCATGACCTTGTCTCAGTTATACTTTTAAGTGAACATACAGACAGTTATGGAGTGAGTTTTCAGGCGGGGGAAGAAGAAAGTACTTCATCCTGTCATATAAACGAGTAAGTCAACATGAAATCACTTAGGGCAGAAAATTGCAGTTGCAGGTGTTCTGCCTTTCACGGCTGATGGGAAACACCTGCTGTGACATCACTGATTGAAGTGTGGGCAAATATATGACATGCGTCACAACACACCAGTAATTAGTGCCACAATGTTGTAAAAAAAAAAATGCGAAATATGTTTTTATTGTAAAGAATTTCACATTAAAAGTTACACTGTGTAAATGACTGAATATTATATGTCTGGAGCTGTTGTCATGAGAGCTGAGTGTGTTTGCACCATCGCTGAGACCTTCTGTGTTTTTCATGCCCAGAAAGTAACCATGACATCACTGCAGAGTTATGTAATGCAGAGTCGTGGGCCTCTGCGAGTCGACATCCCAAAACACCTTTAAATACAAGCAGCTTCATAACGTTGACGTTTCACTTCATCAACCTCCAGACTTGTGCTCCCAGACGGGTCTGGCTGTGATTAATGTGCCACCAGCAGGAGGGTGGATGTATGTGGTGTAGGTGTGTGTAAGTAGCACAAGTTACCCATCATGGAGCTGAACTGTGCTGTCAGACAGAGTTTTAGGGGAGTTTTTGCCCTCCTCTCAGCTGTTTACATCCCTGATTTTTCCACTTTCTCACACATGCTAAATCGACCACAGCCAGGTTGGGTTCATTTTGATACGTCAAGGCTTTTTTCGGCGACGTAGGTGTCCCTGTTCTCCGGGCCTTCCCCTCCATCTGATGAGGGAAAGCTTGCAGGATGTGTGTTGTCTCTGTTGCCACGACAGTGACTCAGACGGCCGCGTGTTGCCAGTGTGAGCCAACAGATAGAAGGAAGGGAGGGGAGGTTTTAGGAAATTAGTGGTTTCAGTTTGTGTGTGTATGGGTTTGTTTTGTGTGTTATGTATAGAGACTGCTGCTGTTGCTGCTGCTGCTGTTGCTGCTGCTGCTGCTGCTGCTGAGAGAGGCTCTACTGAAAGATCCATTCAACAAACAATCTGTTGTTGATGTCAAACTGTCTTTGAGCCCATTTTGGTGTGTAAGTAAGTGTGTGGGGATAAAAACTTTTTAATAATCCTGCACAGTAAAAAGTCATTTTCTTGGCACCTTGTAGCTCCTTGTTAGTAGATTTTTAATTACAAGCTTCTACTAAATGGTTGACATGTCCATCATTTATTTGTCTCCATTAAAGTGAGATAAGAATTTCTTTAACGTTTTTCATTCCGTATTTTATGGATTAGAGCCATGTTCGTGTAAAACCCAACACACATTGCATACAAAGTAAATGTGAAATCTTTTTGTGCCTTCATGCTGGCGATAGCTGCTCCAGTGTTTTCTGGGTTGTCCGTCTGTTCCGACATGATATCTCAAGAACACCTCAAGGAATTTCTTCAAATTTGGCTTCTTAGCTCTAAAATCTTTGCTTTTTTTCTCAGCTGCATTTCCCTGCTGCTGCTGGTGGAAATGATGACGATGAGACCAAAACACACAAGTAGTTGGGCTGTTAAACCAAATCAATCAATTGAAGGACTTAATAAAGCTCTATGGAGCTGAACCACAGAGTAGATGATTCATTTATGTGAGTTTAACACATTCAATTTCACAACTTAAAACCTGACTGTAGTTAAGAAAATAAAATGAATGAAGGGGAAAGAAGCACCTGACACCTGCTGTCCACTTTGTTATGGTTCCAGTGTTCATTGGGGTCTTTGAGTTTAACAGACAGCTTTAACAGACTGTTCCAGAGACCTGAGTCAGTGTGTTCTTAGAAACCAGTGGAGAAAATGTGGAAACCAGTCACTGAAACCGAACGGAGAGAAATATATCAGCGCAGATCAATTCAAGAAAAGGAGGAACACGTAATTTGAAGGATGTTTGCACATTTTCCACCTTCGCCATCCTGCTGTTCTTTGATCCCTGGAGAACGTGCTGGTTTGCAGGCGGAGATTAGCGCCATCTGCCTCTCTGTTGTTCCATACACTCGTCCTGGTGTTCTCATGTTAACAGACAGAGGAGAGGTGGTGAAAGCAGAGTCACACTCTTGCAGATGTCGGCTGCTCAGCAGCAGAAGAATGACACGTAAAAAAGAATATTCCGCTGCTGTGAATTACATGACTTAGGGTCATGGTGTCATAGATTCAACAAGGTGCTGGAAACATTCCTCAGAGATGTTGGTCCATATTGACATGATGGCATCACACAGTTGATGCAGATTTGTCAGCTGCACATCCGTGATAAGAATCGAGTGGCACCTGGTGTGGTCTTCTGCTGCTGTAGCCCATCTGCTTCAAGGTTGGACGTGTTGCTTCAGAGATGGTCTTCTGCAGACCTTGGTTGGAACCAGTGCTTATTTGACTTCCTGTTGCCTTTCTATCATCTTGAACCAGTCTGGCCATTCTCCTCTGACCTCTGGCATCAACAAGGCATTTTGGCTCACTGGATAT
This sequence comes from Epinephelus cyanopodus, assembly GCA_026686955.1. NCBI lineage: Eukaryota > Metazoa > Chordata > Actinopteri > Perciformes > Serranidae > Epinephelus > Epinephelus cyanopodus. The sequence continues at coordinate 33,644,359 of CM048932.1, read as the reverse complement.
TTGCTCTTTTTGGGACCATCCTCTGTAAACACTAGAGATGGTTGTGCTGAAAATCCCAGTAAATACTAAGAGCAGCCCGTCTGGCACCAACAACCATGACACGTTCATAGTCACGTAAATCACCTTTCTTCATCATTCTGATGCTCCGTTTGAACTTCAGCAGGTCGTCTTGAGTTGCTGCCACGTGATTGGCTGATTAGCTATTAGCATTAACAAACAGTTGTACAGCTGTACCTAATAAAGTGGTCAGTGAGTGTATTTTCCTATGTTTTTGTGTCTCAGTGACTAATGGAAACAACAACTTTTGAAATTGTTGCATGTTTAAGTCTCACTAAACTAAACTTTGAATTTGCTATTATGCATAATCATGACTCATGTCTCATGTCCTCGTCAGAACGCTCCACTGCGAGCCCATTGGACGACAGCCTGAAGGACATCACAGACGTGGCCCCCAGTCGCAAGCGGCGCTTTCGTAACCTCGGAGCCCAAAACCCATCAAGCTTCCAGAGAAAGAGGTACGTGACTGCACCGCAGCACAGCCACAACAACATGTAATGCCATTAACACGTGTCACTGTTACTATTTGTTATGAAAATGTGTAAGGAGTAGTTCCTCCTGCTCTGTGGTTTCAGTCTGTCTCGGTGCAGTTTACAGGCTCTGTAGCTACTTAACTGATGTCATCAGATGTGTTCATTCAGCTGGGTGTGACACCTCTAACCAAAAATAGGACACAATACCACATATTTAATCTATTTAAATGCACTTTATTGTTGCAAATAGAGGTTAAATACACCTCCCTTCTCCTTGTAGACCAAATATACAAGATGTGGAGATGATGTTTCTGTGTTGTCTCATCTTTCTTTAAGCTTCACCTCCTCCCCCTGCTCTCTCTCGTCTCCCCCTCTTGAATGGGAAAATCAAACATCATAAAGTTCCCTGTCAGGGCTCTTATTTATGTCGGGGTCATCTGCAGTGGCTCTCCGAACATTCACATGCGTGGAGGTTGCCCCCTAAATTGCCGTTGACACAAAACACTACAGTCTCATTCACACTGACTGACTGCAACACAATCGGTGACGTAAATATGCGAAGGAATGTGCTGAGCAAAGTGTGTGTTTCACAGGAGATAAACACACACACATAAACATCTGAAAACCCTGCTGTTGGTCTGTGGTGTTGGCTTGTTTCACAGAGACGATTGTGAAAAATATGAATCCATTCAACAATGAACGAATAACAAAAAAACTGTAAACAAACACCTTGACGACTATGCTACTACATTTTTATGACTCTGCGGCATTCGTCCATCTCATTATCTCGATTCATTCATTTTCCTTCACCACTTATCCTGTTGGGGGTCATGGGGGGCTGGAGCCTATCCCAGCTGACACTGGGTGAGAGGCGGGGTTCACCCTGGACAGGTCACCAGACTATCACAGGGCTGACACATAGAGACAGACAACCAGGAACCAACCAGGAAGATCCCATTGAGATTAACAAACTCTTTTTCAAGGGTTAGGGTTATAGAGGTGGTGAAATTTTTTTGCGATGCCTTTTATTTTATTTTCTGTTGGCCTTGTTGACAGACAGCCAGTGAGCCGCATTAACACGTAGAAACATGGTGCCGACAGCCTTCCCTCCGATCTCCGCTGGTTAGCTAGCCACTGCACACCATCCAGGGTTCAGGGTGGGAGCTAGCCTGCTGCGCTGCTCATTTGGTGCATAGCACTGGGAATCCCTGGAGCTGCAGAAACATGGTGGCCACCTTCTGGTCTCCCCCCAGGTCACACCAGTGAGAAAGCGACTTCATTTTGAGCTGCATAGCCCCTTTAGCATTGTTAACTTTGTTAGCACCACTGGCCACGCTAAAGGTCCCTTTACATACGAAAATGTATACCCTAACCCTAACCCTAACCCTTTCAAACAATGTTACCGTCACTGCCCACATACTTCCATGCGTCCTTTACGTTGGCATGGATGTTAATCAATACATCCATCAGGTGGCAGCCCAGAGTCACAAGTTTATGACAACAACAAACTCAAAAACAAACATGGCGACTGTGGAGGAGATATTGATAATGTACCTTTTGCATAAAAGACAAAAACAGAGGCAGCGTTGTTGGAGGCGGTGGTCGGTGAGGCCGTTAAATACATCGCGACTGGAGGACGGAGAATTCCTTTCCTCAAAAAGTTCTGCCATTGTTATTTCTTCTTCGTGTCTCACTAGAGCTACGTATCGGGCAGTGACAGCAACACTGCCCCCACGGTTTCCGGTGGTACTGCTCCGTTTAACCCGTATCCATAAGCTTTATGAAAACGTGCAGAAATACGGATGAAATAAACGCGGAGCACGGACAGAAGGCTCCGTCTGTATCTGTATCCATATTTAACATTGAGCATAAATGGGCTTTAAGACTGCTACAGTGCTAACAGAGCTGACAGTGCTAAGATAGTGAGCAATACTAAAGGGGGTTTGCAGCCTAAAACTGAGCCGCCTACTCACTGGGGCGACATGGGGGAAGACTGGAGGGTGGGCATGTTTCCACAGCGACACTCTTGGGTCAGGACAGTCTTACCAGCAAGCTGCGTTGCCAGCAAGCTCCCACCAGACCCAGTTGTTGGGTAGCGCAGTAAACTAGGAAGTAGCTAAAGTAACCCAGTCAAAAATATTCCTTTGTTATCTTCATCCTGGAGGGAATGTCAGTACTCCAGGCCATTTCCACAACACCAAAAGGAGGATACTTTGCGGCATTTAGTGAAGCAAGAAAAATCGCAGCATAGGACTCTAGTGTACTTCCCACTACAATACAATTTTGTCCATTATCATGATACAGTGATTCTGAGATACTCTATCCATCACAAGACAATTTGATCTATGATGTATGACTGGTGATGCTTGACTGCATGATAGACTTTACAAAGCTCTGCAGCGGATATCTTGTCATCTTGAGGCCATGTAGCTTCTCGAAAAAAAACAACTTTAGAGAAGAGGTACCTGCAGCTCGTCTGTTGCCCCTTTCCTTGTGTATTAACGTCTACATCACAACAACAAAGCATACAATACACATGCAAGTTGTCTTTGATACTTTTGCTGACGGCATTGAATGAGGTCTGTCTTTTTGGCATATTAACATTCTGTTAACGTGATGACATGACACAGCTAACACGTGGAGGCTTCTTTACATTTTCAGCCAGTGATAGATCAGATAATCGATTGACACCGCTTTTGTTAGACCGAAAGTCTTACAGCATTGGACGATATGCTGCATTACGTTCAAGTGCAACTCCAAAAAGGAGGACAAATAAGCATCCGGCTTGTGGCCATACGCCAGACAAGGCATTTCAATTCTGGACTGTCCGGCCTAAATCCGGACGTATGGCCACCCTACTCCAGACACAAATGTCCACTTGGACTCAGCAGTGAACTGATTAGAATTTGATGTTTAATGATCAAAGGTCAACTTCACTGTGACATCATACTGTTTTCTGGCCATTACTCAACACAGACATTCGTTCAGACAGTGAATTGGTGACAACAATCTTGAATCTGTGCTGATTTGCGGCTTCTTTGCAGCAACATCCATGTTTGAAGCATCGTCTACTGTCATGGCGACATGTGAGTCTGGACAGACATGGATGTAAACTGTTAACTTGAGTGGTTGGCAGAGAGTTAACACAGATTAGACTGTCTGTGTTTTCCATCTGTTGTTTTCTAACTTGGTAGTAGAGTCGCTCACAGTAAAACTGCCTTTTTGTCAACATCGTTGTGGATGTGGCCATCTTGTTTGAGTAAACTTACTTAGAACTGTGTCTGGACAAACAGAACGGGGGATTTTGTGTTTGAGGTCAGTGTGAGCTCCGAGTCATGGATCTAAAAAGTGCCACGAAGAAGACTCTTTCATTTTCCGATTGTCTTTCAGCTCTGCGGTCCTTCTGTTGTGTGTGATGTTGTGAAATTAGTGAAATATTTGCTAAATTGCCGGCATGAGGATGTCACAAGCAGCTGTCATCAATATATACACAAGTAAAAACATCCTCACTTCTAAAATACTGCAGTGGAGTGCATCCTTGTTACTAGGGGATGTACAGTGGATACAGGGCAAATTAACTTGACCTAATGACCTCAGAGTCCTTATGACAAACAATATATGACACTCATATATGACAAGTGATGCTGCAGAGCTCACTGAAGAAGTAGAGCAGCAGTGTGACCTTGTCCCAGTGTCCGAGCTCCCGTAGCAGCAGTTTCCACTCCCGCTCTGTCCAGAGAGAACGCCCAGCTGTTCACCTTCAGGCCGTTATCACGTTTACAACATTCCTCGGAGAGGGAATATCAAATTCAAGCTCTGCAGAGTTTTTATTGGTGGTAAAAGAGCAGCGTTTTCCTGCAGGTTTATGATTTGTGCTGCTGGTCTTTTCTATCTGTTTTATCTCTTTAAGCTCACTAACACATGGTGCCTGGCTTTAGGCAGAGCAGCTGGTGATGAGCAGAGCTCGCCTCAGGAGGAGAGGCCGTTTTACACTGTGGACTTTATGTAGAGACACAGCTCCACTAATGAGAGCGTGGAAAACATCAGGAGGCTGCGTCAGGTCCCATGTTGTTATTTGTTCGTGTCAGGATCTTTGGAGAGGAATCAAGAAGGGTTGGTTCCCCAAATTACAAATGAATTCTTCTAGCATAAAGGGTGAAGGAAAACATTGATACACTTAAGTAAGGGGATATTATGTTTTGTTAATTAGTAATTCACCTGCGAAGACTTGTAGCAGTGGTAAGTTTTGTGTTGTTTTTAAGTCTCCACCTGGACAGCAGTGTTGTGTCTTCAGCCATTTGACTCTTCCACTTCAACGTGACAACATATCACTCCCTCCACGATTTCATGGGCTGCTTTTGGGATTGTTGTGGCCTGAAATGCTGGATTGGATTCGAATCCAATTCAGCCATTCAATACAAATATATGACGACTCCTGTTTTGTTTTGTTTTTTCATATTAAGTTTCAAAGTTTGAACAGGACTCAGTGTGACAACAACATTCACGAAAAATAGTAATCAAGCTAACTGAGCTAACCACCGATCGGAAATGTGCTGCAACATTTTTTGATGACACTAAACAAAACTAAAAGCCAGACTGTATCGTATTAAGTTATTGCGAGCTGTAAATTCACCACTTACAAGCAGAAGCAAGAAGATAATGTTGTCTTAAAGCCTTGCGGAGGAAAGCCTCTCCTCCTCTGTGCCGCTGCGCCTTGTTCACAGCCCACTCCACAACAAAAACAAGTGCTCAACTTGAAGCAATCTCAGTCGACTGTGGGGTCTCCAACTAATGATTAAAATCTCCGACTTTCAGGCGGCAGCTCCAAATCTTACCCGTTTGAATAATAAAAGTTGCAGTGATTGGACACATTGCAAGGTCTCACAGCAATTGGCTGAATTTGCTTTAATTGTTGTAATTGTGACATCCTGGAGGGTCTGACATGTTGCTAGTAGGGGTGGGGAAAAATTTAATGCTCCTAAGTATCGCATTGTTTTGAGATTGTTTTTGTTTTTCAATTTCTTAATGCCTAAATCGACATAATTAAAATGAGAAGGTGGAAAGAAGTCCACGTAACGTGACGTCACATTTATGAGAAAAACAAAGTCGAAGCCAGAAAGCAGAAACGGGTGGAGGGTCAGAGGTCACGGACCTTCAGCTGCTCCAAAGGCAACTCAAATTCAGCCAGCCTGGTGTAAACTCCCCACTGGATCAGCAAACTTGCTGTTGCTCCCGTATCACAGATCAGACCCAAATTGCTGTGAACCCTGCGATTGGGGTTTACCCCAGCTGATTTTAAGTTTCTGCAGCTGCTACTAAGACTGTCGGAGGAGCTTCCGCCTGCTCTCCTCTCTGTGAATAGTCTCAGAGAGGCAGGGAGAGGCGGAAGGACTGCGGGGTGGCTAGCTAGTTAGCGATATCTTGGTGGAAATCGACTGCTTTTTGTGGCACAAGCTGACAGGAAGCGCTGCAACGTCTCTTTAAAACCACCATCCCCTCCACCTCCTGATGACACAGTCAGCTCATATACTACATTACTTTAGAAACCTTGATAGTGATACGAGCGTCTTGATCCAGGCTGTAGAAATCAAACAGGCAGATATCTGAAATCCAAGATACCACCAGAGTTAAGTGAGAACATGAACCAGCCCTTTGATTATCTTGGATTTTGGTGAATGCCTTTCTTCTCAGGTCTGAACACAGTGCAGCGGGGGCATTTCTAAGGGAGGTCTAAGGACATGAACTGTGAAGCCAAAGTCAGTCAGCCGGCCTGAAAGAAACAATTATGCAACTTTCTTCGCCTTCTCTCCTTCTCTTTCTTCCCCTCACACTCCTCTCTGTTGTGTCTTTAGTCTCTGTATCTACACTCAAAGTCAGACCATCGCACAGCTCTGAAGCACTGTTGCCGTACATCCAAAAACCTCACAATACCAGCGCTTTAATTCCCATATCTCCCGTTTGCCAGTTTCTTTTTGGATGTGGCCATTTAGAAAATATTCCAAAGAAATGTCTCAATCTGACGTTGTTTCTAACAGAGGGTGAATAAACTGTGTCCAAGCTCCTGCGAATGCCAGCAACTGTAAACTGTGCCACATGCAGATGGCCGTAAGTGGTGCCATCCATCCCCAGCTGCTGTCCGTAGTTGGTAGCGGTGCCCATTAACCGGGCCTTATTACCAGCTCTGACTGCTGCAACAAGAAGCAGCAGTGAGCTGATGAGCAGCTGGGGCTGGCTGGATGTTTGATCGCTGCAGAAGCTGCCTCCCTCTGAGCTGGCAAACAGCAGCCGCAGAAGAGAGGCCTTTGTGTGAGGAGGTGGGGGGGTCGGAGCTGCTGGCACTCCTACACCCACCTCATTGTTTTTTTTCCATTTCCATCACTACTCAACCCGTTCACCTTCCTCTGTTACCTCCATGTTTTCTACGTGCAGGTCGTCCACAGGGAGGATAGAGAGGAGGAGGAGGAGGAGGAGGAGGAGGAGGGAGTGAAGGAGCCTGAAGAGAATTAAATGAAGGCCACATGAGCAGAAGACGAGGAAGACTAATTAAAGAAATTGCTCAACATTTTCGGAAATGAGCTTTTTTGTTTTCAGAGCGTGAGATGAGAAGAGTTAGGGCCAGGACACATGCTGCGTCTTTAGCCGCCTGGAAAACGCAAGGTCGGGTGTTGGGTGCTTCTCTGTGCGAAGTTTCAAAACCATAGAGGCAGATTGCGTCTAAAGTTGCAAGCGACCATAACCAGCACCAAATCATAGCATGCTTACCAAAAATCCAGATTTCGGAGCTCATCTGGATCTGTTACAGAAGAAAATGAAGCTATCGACCAGCTGTGGTGGGTCATTCCTTGCCACGCATTCCAAAAGTTGGGGTGCAGCCATCACGCCCTGAAATGCAGGTGCTTAGGAACAGTTTTGAGCACATTTTCCGCATTTCTCGATTGAAAAAAATGTTTTTGAGGGCGGTTAAAACGTGGAATGTGTACGAGCCCTTAGGTTGTGGTTAGCTTAGCTTAGCATAAAGATTGGAAGCAGGGCAAACGTTAGCCCCACCAACACCTTTTAAAACTCACTAATCAACAAGTTTTATCACGTTAATGTAATATGTACTTAAACAGAAATGTAAAAACAGTGACTGTGTGCAGCCTCCTGACGTCAAAGTGAGGTTGGCAGGTTTGCTGTCTTCATACCTGTACAGACACCAGATCCAAATTCGGCAACCTGTGCTTTAAAAGTTGCAAACTAGAAGGAGCTGCAGGTTCCAGAAGTGCCATCTCTATATTCCAATTTAAGATATTTCTTTAAATAATGTCCTTAATGTTTCTGAGCAAAGGGACGTGGGACTCATTCATTCATTTAACCACTTATCTTGTTAGGGGTTTCGGGGATGCTGGAGCCCATCCCAGCTGACCTTAGGCGAGAGGCGTCCATGTTCAGCCCCCTCTCTCTGACATCTCTCCATTTAATGCATGTAAAAGTCATGTTTGTGCATGTGTGTGTTAAAAAAAATTGAATTTCCCCTTATGGATTACTGAAGTATATCTTCCTTTAAGCTTCTTGTACCTTCAGCTTTCTATCAAAGAACCAGGTATTTCCTGAAGACGTTGAAGAAAGTTGGTTGAACAAATAGTTTTGGTTCTTATATCCCACTGAAACCATAAACTGTAGTTTTCACACAGATTCAACAAGGTCTAACATGTTGATCAGTGAGCTGTAGAGGTGCTGGTAGACATAGACTACCTGTTTCCCATTGCTTCCAGTCTTTATGCTAAGCTAAGCTAACCACATCCTGGCTCCGGTTCTGTACTTCACACAGATGTGAAACTGATGTCCATGTTCTCACTTCACTCTCAGAGAGAATTCAGTTGAAGTGTTCCTTTATCAAAACAAATCTCTTGATGTTTGTCTGTGTTTGACACTTCCTCAGAAAATTAGACACGTGTTAGATTTGTATTAAACAGATGATTTTCGGTCAAATTCTTATTTTGACTCGGTGCAGTTCCTGTTAACATGTCCTTGAGATCTAAGTGTTTGTGTACTCAAAGGACCGTTTTCCCATGAAAAGAGACTTACAGTGAAACACACTCTCTCTGCTTCTCACACGGACCGGCTCTGTAAACGATCAAACATCGCTCCTAGCCATCGCAGATAATCACTACAAGACATGAGGCTGCTCCAGCTTCACTGTGTGGTGATACTGAGAGGGTTTATAGTGCTGCGTCCCTCTAGCATGATCCAACTCAGCTGTTAAATCTATAACATTTGTAGAACATGTGAATAAATGGGTGTGTTTCAGTCAGAGGAAAGAATCCATTACAGCAGTGGTTACCAACTCTGAAGGGTCACGGGATCAGTCTCAGAGGATACAAGACGGGGGGAACATATTCCTGCTCAGAAGTACTCAGGCTTTTAACACAGTAAAAGTAGTAATACAGAGTGTAAAAATATGCCGTTATATGTTTAAGTCCTACATTAAAAATTGTACTTGACTAAAAGTACAAAAGCTGTAGCATCATTGGTACTTTACGTGCTAAAACTTTAAGTACTCCTTCTGCAAAAGAGCCCATTTCAGAATCATGGACAAGATATTATAAAACTGGATTCAATCCCGACAGCCACATGGGCCGTATATACCTACCCTCTAACATGACACACAAGAGCACCTCCTAAATTAAGGCCCCAACCTGTGCAAGATAAAAAAAAGGCCGTCTATGACCATCAGCAGTCGCAGTTTTAAACAAATGAGTCACGTTGTGAAACTGTTGCTGTTGCACCAAAACTATGTGTTTATGTTTTCGGAGAAAGATCATGGTCAGGCTTAAAGGGGAACTAATGTGTTTTTCAACCTGGGCCCTATTTTCTGATCTACTTCTGTCTAAATGAGTGATAGGATGTTCAGTGTTTGACATTGCTCCAGGACGAAGCTAGGGCTGACCTGCCTGCAGCCCGTGAGCGTGCGCTATATTAAATAATAGGGCTCTCAGACAGCGTCAAACAACGTCAAAATACGTCCACGAAAAGTGCATTTTTTTTCACACAGATAGGCTCCGATTGTTAGTATAATTATCCGACAACATAACGGAAAGGAGAAATGAACGTCTGTGTTTACCTTTAGCTAGATTCAGACATGTTCCTCTGCCTGTTGCTGCTCCCTCTCTCTCCTCGTCCGCTCTTCAGCTTCAATGAGCTCTGCCTCCGTGTAAGTCCGTGCACTCCGTACCCCTGATGTGAATGAATTGGCATGTAAACTTTAAATTTAATAGCCAGGACTTTTATTTGATTAATTCATAACAGAGATAGAGATGGAGAGAGAGTTTTACAACATTCATCTAACAGTACAAAAGGATTACGGTATCGACACAGTTCTCTATCAACATCTGACCACGAAAGTAATCAGATGTTGATACTTTAAATTTTGTTAAAACTAGATTGTGACATCTTGTGACCGAAGAAATTGAAGCTGCTGAGTGTGAGCTTCGCATTGTGCAAAGTGAGACTCCGTCTGGCCATATACTCACAGTAATGGGGCTAACTGTTAAAAAAATGAAATCTCATGAACCCATGTAGATTAATACTTAAAGTGTGTGACGCAGATCGTCAGGGATGAATAATAGGATTTAAATGGAATATGTTTAAGGAGTGTATGTTAAGTACATTCATCTACTTGATTTCTGCTATAGCAACATGCTTAATGTAACATGAGTTGAGTCTGAAAAGGAACTCTGTATCCAAACAGAGATTTTATTTAATGCTTTGAACACCACAAACAAATTTCTTTCCTTCTCTATTGGTGGAGTAGAAATTCCAAGTCCTTTCACACATGCACTGCAAACTAGACATTATCTGGAGGAGGTGGAAGTGAGAATGCAAATGTCTGAGTCAGTTGGACCGGATTTTATCCTGCCAGCTTTCCAGTTAAAAGTACATTTAATGTCAGACTGAGCCCATGTGTGAATAGAGTTTTTAATTGGAGAATTCACAGCAAGCGAGTGGGCATGTTGATGATGGTTCATTTGTGTGTCAGCGCAAAACCAAAAGACTACAAACATCTGAGGGTGAGGAAGAAGAGTCATTTACACAAAGACAGCAATGAAGATGTCTAACTGAAGAGATGACAGATTTGGGAAGGGTCATCAGGCAGGTTCAAGGAACAGCAAGAGACTAATTTGTTTGTGACCAAATTACGAACCAGCTACGAGACTGTGGTGTAATCTGCGTCATGTCCTGCCACCTACATGCTCTACCCAGGCATCAGCCCTCACCTGAAGCAAATCAAGTATTTCCAGTAGGTGGAAATTTGGCATAAACGTCCACTTGGACTTAATGATGATGATTCGACTTAGATGACCATAGGTCAAAGGTCTGGGTTGCTGTGAAGATTTCTGTCACATTCTTGTGAACGTGATATCTCAAGATAACAACAGGTTGAGGGACTTAAAAAAAATGGCACAAACATTCACCTGCACTCAACAATGAACTGATTAGATTTTGGTGGTCCAAGGTCAAGGTCACCATTACTCTGTATACATCTTATTTATGTGAACACAATATTGTTAGAACTGCTAAAGAGGCTTTATTCAGATTTGGTACAAACATTCACCTGGACTTAATGACGAACTTTCTGGTAAAAAGATCAAGGTCACTGTGACCTTGCATCCTTCTCATTCTTGTGAATGCAGTATCTCAACAAGGCGTTGAGGGAGCTTTCTCCAATTTTGCGCAAACTTCCTCTTGGACTTTAAAATGACCTGATCAGAATTTTGTGGTTGAAGGTCAAAGGTGACTGTGACCTCAGAAAACATGTTTTTGGCTACAACTCAATAATTCAAATGCTAATTCTGACAAAATTTCACACAGATGTCTGTCCCACTTTTTTAGTATTTGTAAATACTTCTCTGGCCATTATTTAACATCATATCTCAGGAGCAAAAGGGGGAACATTCGGTCAGATGCTAAATTTGTGACACTAATATCAGGTGCCCAGTTTGAAACAGTGCTGATTGTATAGATCGTCTGTGCTGCCAGGATGAAGATGTGTGTGAAGCATTCATGTTTTCACAGACATGGATGTAAACTGTAACTGCAACTTGACTGGTGTGCAGAGGCATACAACCGCAAGGCGGTAATTTTAGTTTTGTTGTAATTTGGTGCACTGAACCTTTAAGTGACAGAACTTAGACAAAACTAATCCTTCTGCCCGGCTTGTTCCAAACTAAACCTCTGTTTAGTTTCTTAAGCTACAAACTAGCACGTAATTGGTGCGCATGCTGCAGCTCTGGTATGTCACCAGACCAGCTCTGTGTGGGGGCTCCACAGTGCCCCATCATGCCGGAGCTTAACCTCACCTCTCAGGGCTGAAACCGCTCTGGTCATGTCCCCCCTCCGCCATGTGTTCAAGTCTCTGGTGGTCCTCTGTGGCAGCGTTGGACAGCTCCCCCTCTCCACAGAACACATCTCTTGTTTCCTCTTAACTGGTTCCAGCAGCGCTGCAGTGTTTGTCATACAGTTGGTAATGATTTAAACAAGCTCAGGGCCTCTCCTCCCTCTCCTCTGCTTTCTCACATCGCTCTTTTTCTTCTCGTTCCCATTCAGCTAATCATCGTTACAGCGGGGCTGGATTGGAGGGCAGCAATCTTGTGTTCTCGTTTCCTGAAGTTCTTTAAGTTCTTCAAAAAGCAACTCGTGACTTAAAGCTGGAGATTCTGTGATGTTGGTGGTCCTCAGGTCACCTGGGAGTTATGTATGTCAGTCACTGTGATGTGAGTGCTCCATACTGGATGGTTTACAGCAGTTACCTTTCTCCACAGAGGTTATATTTTAGTGACCTTATGCAACTATATCCATTTTTTATTCATTCCATATCTTCCTTTGTCCAGGGCCCCCCAAATATTTTTGATAGGGGTGACCAGATGTGACCCCTCAAAATCTTGCGGTGGCACCAAAACCAAAAGCCATCACTGAATTTCAGGATTTCTGTCATGCAGTTGAAATATATAGGCCAGTTGAAAACTGTATCAATCAGTCCCTCCAGGATTTCACGTGGAATTTGTTGCGGCTTGAAAAACTGCGATGAATGTTGTGATATTTACAGGTTGGGTGTTTTTTGCAGTAAACTTGTGGGGGCAAGTGAAAATTGCAAAAACAGTTGCAATGCTGTCTCGCATTTGGAGCCTGTTATTATTTGCATTTAGTGGTTCCCACAGAATTAGAATCTGTTTGTGATGGTAGAAGGCGTGGGTAGGGTGGGCGCTATTGCTGATGTTTGACGCAGCGCTGAAGGATCCTGCGGTGGAGACACGCACCTACAGCCCCGGCCCCGTAAAATCACCCAAAGTTCCTGCGGTGGAAACGGGCCTTTAGATGCCACTACATTTTTTGCACTGGACCTTTAAAGTAAAAGTTTGACTTTTGATTTTGAGAATTAAGGTTTTTGTTTTTCTTGCCAAGAGTCAGACGAGAAGGTTGACACCACTCTCATGTTTTTATGGTGAATATGTTGCTTCCACCAGCAGCTGGTTAGCATAGCTTAGCATAAAGACTGGAAACGGGAGAAAACAGTTAGCCTGGCTCTGTCCTTTTAAGATGACTGAATAACACACCACATCATGTTTGTTTAATCTGTAGAAAAACTGAAGTGTAAAAATGACAAATCACTGTTTGACAAGGGACTATTTTATTTTATTTTTATGGAGTCTTTACAGTTCTCATCCAAGAAATTGTCTGGCACATGACCCCCTGTTTAATGGTGATTTATCGTTTTTACACTTTGTAAGATGACGTGTTAATCTGTGAGTTTTAAAGGAATCGGTAGATGGATTTTATTGGCTTTGGACAGAGCCAGGCTAGTAGTTTCCAGTTTGTATGCTAAGATAAGCTAACATGCTGCTGGCTGTAGCTTCATGTGTATCTTAGAGTCATGAGATTAATGTCAGTCTTCTTATTTTACTCTTGACAAAACAACCAATAAGCACATTGTCCATTATGTCAGTCTGTTCCCCTAAGACTTACAATTTGCTCTCTTCAAAGCGGCAGCCTGTCAGGATAAAGCACTGCTGACCTCTCCCGTCATCGCCTCTTGCCATCATTTCTACCCACTGTGCATGTTTGATCCTTCCTTCAGCCTCTATATGTCTGACATTTTGTTTCGTGACTCCTAAACATCATATGGTGTTACATTAAAGTGAAGGCAGAATATATGAGCGTCAGTAGAGCTGCAGACTGGAGGAGAACACGAGCCTCGACGTGGTAAAACACACAGGTAGTCGTCAAGACCAGCATTTGATGTAGACCACTTAAGGTGGGGGAGCTGCTGGGCCACAATTACACATACGCACACACACATCTACCTACCTACACACAGGTATAAAAGTTGCCCATGTGTTTCTAGTCTTGCTCCTTATGGGCCACATGATACACTTCCCGTCTCAACAGGAAAAGTCTCCTGTAAACCAGCCTCATTAGCCCACTGACCTGTTCTGTGTGTGTTTGTGTGTGTGTGTGTGTGTGTGTGTGTGTGTGTGTGTGTGTGTGTGTGTGTGTGTGTGTGTGTGTTGCACAGGGCCGACCCCCCTGCAGGATCCAGTAAGCAGCAGCAGACTCCCCCCCAGCGCTCCACAGATGCTGCAGCAGCAGTTTCAGCAGAGGAGGACCTGTTTGATGACTTTTGACCCTCCAGTTCCACACTGGTTCCACTGGTCTGTACAAAGACAGAACAGTGGTATATTTTTTGGTAAAGGTGTCATATTTTTATACTGGATTTATGCATTAAGGTTAACGGATCGCAGTAAAATTATTTCTGAGGAACTGATCCGGTTACAAGGGAGAAAATCAACATGCCTCTGTAGGATGTTTTTCCACTACAATCCTCCAAAACAGCTTTACTTCACTTCACTCATTTGGTGCTTTGATGTTGCTGATGTTCAACCACTTAAAGGATCCCTAAAATCTCAAGAACCACCTGAGGATCCTAAAGTGACACCAGAACCACCAAAATCAACCCTAGAAAGTCATTAAGAATCACTACAATGAGCTTAAGATCCTGATTGAGCCTCAGCAACACCTAAACATTCTAACTGATTGCTAGAACCCCTAAAATCTCCTTTTGGCCCACTACAACCGCCGATAGGACACCTAGAACATCCCAAATGATTGCAAGAACTACCTATAAGAACTTACTACCTCCTTAAGGACTACTTAAACCATATAAAGGAACCCTAGAACCTACTAAAGGACCCCTTGAACTGCCTGAAGGAATGAAGAACATCCTAATGTGACGCTGTGACCACCTACAGATTCCAAAGAAGTACTAGGACCACACCCTCAAACCACCTTAATAAACCAGGACCCCTTAAGAGATTGAAAGGAAACCTAGATATCATGGAGGATCGCTCAAGTTACGTAACAAAAGTGTAAAATATCCTATAGATTGCTAGAACCACCTAAAGAACTTTAGGATTGCAAGAACCAGCTAAGGGAATCCTAGAACATCATGAAGGTGTCCTTAAGTCACCAATTGGAAGTGTGGAACATTGTGAATGACCACTAGAACCACCTTAAGATCTCAAAGGATTGCTAGAACCACCTTAAGTAATCCTATAACATCATGAAGGTGATTGCCAGAATCACTGAAAGATGTTAAGGATTGTTCGAATCACCTAAAAGAAATCTAGAACATCATGAAAGATCACTCGATGGAATCGTAGAACATTCTAAATGATCGCTAGAACGACCTTAAGATCTTAAAGGGATGCTAGAACCAGCTACAGGAATCATAGAACATCATGGTGGATTGCTAGAGCCACCAAACAGAAGTGTAGAACATCCCACATGATCGCTAGAACCACTTTAAGATCTTAAAGGATTGCTAGAACCACCCTAAGGAATCCTTGAACATCATGAAGGATTCCTGGAGCCACTTCATTTGAGTCTAGAACATCCTAAGTCATTGGTAGAACCACCTAAAAATCTTCAAGGATTGCCCAAACAATCTAAGCAAACCCTGCCTGAACCTAAATGATTGCTATAGCCATCTAAAGTAAACCTAGAACCTCATAGAGGATTGCTGCAACCACCTTAAGATCATAAATGATCACTTAAACCACTTAAAGCAACACTAGAACATTGTAAATGATCGTTAGAACCACAGTAAAATCCTGGAGCATCTCTAGAACCAGTTAAGCCAACCCTAACTACTCCTGTAGGATTTCCTGAACAACCTAGAAAAATTAAAACCTCATAAAGAATCACTACAACCATCTAAAGATCCTAAATGATCCCTAGAAACACCTACAGAAACCCCAGAATATTCTAAATGATTGCTAGAAACACATAAAGGAACCCTTTAAATCTCCTTTAGACCCACTAGAACCACCCATAGGACACCTAGCACATCCCAGCTGATCGCAACAACCACCTAAATGAACCCCAGAAAATCCCATAGGACCACTTGAACAGCCTAAAGGGAAACATAGAACACAATAACAGGTTGCTAGAACTTCTTCAAGATCCTAAAGGAATACTCTAGGCCTTCCTAGCACAACAGATCTGAACAGATCTAAATGGTCCCAAGAACCACGTAAAGGAACCCTACAGGAACCTGAATGGTTGCTATAACCACCTAAATTAACTGTAGGACCTTGTAAAGAATTGCTACAACCGAGTTAAGATCCTATAGACCCAATAAATATTCTTGGAAGGCCGCAGTGAGCCTCATGTCCTTTATGGAAGATTCCTCGTTCACTGTGTTTCTCCACTCATTTACTTCTTAACCCTGTCGCGTGTCTGACGTTCTGCCGGATTATGGTGTATTTTAAAAGCTGGGAAGAACTTTTAACTTTTGTAATGTGCTTCATGAACTGAAAATGAATTGTGATTTTTACAATTTTGCAAACTTGTCATTTTAACATTTGTAATAAACAGTGTGATCATGTTATTTTGTCATATAAATTAGGTTGTGTATGTGTTTCTTTTAAAGTTACCTTTAAAGGAGAACAAGGAGAAATCAGCTCCGCGACAGCAGTTGCTATTATAAATTGAAAGCTTTGTGATTTAAGAGGCTTTAACAACTATAGGATACAAAAAAACTGGTAACCACAGTTTACCAGTACGGCAGCACAAGTATTTTTCATAAGGGGTTTTGTCCATATCCAGTGCTCAAAGTTGGCCAGGACATGCCAATACGCAGTGCTGTTACTTCTTCTTTTTACTCTTTGGTGGACCGTCACTTTGCCTTCTTACAAGCTGGTCTATCTGTATCAGGTTCTTAATTGATGGCCCTATATGAACTGCATTACCCAGGGGGCAACAAGGAAATGCGTGGCGCTCACCTGTTCCCATTCTCGCCTGCCTGCTTTCTTTGTCGGCAGCGAGTCTAACATTATATTACAATAATGTTGGCCCGGCTTCAAAAATGGCAACACACAGAGAGTAGAGTCAGAGGACAAAACATATCAAATCCTACGTTAATAAATGCAGTGCGGGATCAGCAGGTTAATGTCGTCACTCCTATAGATGTACGGTAATACTGAGAATCGCCTGGTGCGAAAAAGTTTTTAGTTTCTGGGTTTACTTCCACAGTTACCGGCCCGCTGAATATAAACAGTGGTGTTTCTCTTGCTGGCCCCGCCCTCGAGTTCTCGCTAAGCTTTAATACTGTAGTCTGTATTTGTCAATCCGTAAAGGAAACAGATTAAAGATGCTGGTTAGTCAGTTAGCACATTAACAACACAACCTGATGCAGAAAGAACATTATATCTACCATGTGCCAGTGAACAGAACCACAGTTTCAAACTGTTTCTGCTAAAGAGCTCATTGGTTTTTTAATCTCACTTCCTCTTGACTTTAGCTCATTGTTTACTTTCCTCACTTCCATTTCTCCTTTCATGCACTGAGCTAAACTGCCAATCAGAGTGATTTCACTTATTGACAGACTCCGCTGCTGATTCAACAGGCTGAATAGACCCAAAAAAAGCTGACAAGGGCCAACGAAGGCAAAATTGTGGGACTTGCTGCAAAAACTTCGGTGACAGACGCTCACAAATGGCCCGATATTGACTGGGGGCCAATATTGTCAAGGACCAAACACAAAAACTTGACTCACTCATACAAGTTTAATCTGAGATGGTGTGTGCATGGGTGTTGCGAAATGTTTTTAAATCTGTGGCGGCCTGAATGTTTTATGAACAGCCCGGACTCCTCAGACTCTTTTAGCGACTCACCGCTCAGAGGGAACTCAGTCAGCAGCTCCTCTGGCAGCAGCACAGCGTCTCTCTCTCTCCTCTCTCAACTATTAACTGTTAATATTGATACTACTAATATTCTAATACTATTAATATTGTAACAGCATCTGAATCTCACTCTGAGTTACTGTTGTTGTTCACAAACTAAAGAAATGAGAGTTTACTGAATATTTGAAAGTAAATTTGTCATATCGTCAAAAATATCGTTATCACTAAAATACCCTGAAATATGTGATATTATTTCAGGGCCCACCCCTAGAAGATAAATCAGCGCAGTGTCCCTTTAATGTCTCTCAGTGTCTCCCTCCCATTCCTTCACTCCTCTGTCTCTAACACTCTCTCCCACTCAGGCTTCCCCCTTTCTCACTTCCTCCATCTCACTCCTGTCTCCCCGCCCCTCCCTTCTTCTCCCCCCGCGCTGGGCGGTGTATTATCGGGGGAGGTGTGCGGACATGTGCGCCCCTCCTCTGCCTAATGTCTGGATAATAGCGCGTGTAAAGTGGATTTGAACTTGCAGCCGGTGCTGAGAGGTCCGAGCAGCAGACATCACTGCAGAAACAGGCGCTGTCACACTGTGTGCGCTGTGTTTGGGACCTGCGTGGATTTTCTTCTGGAAAAGTTTGAAGTGATAAAGCAGCACGAGCCAAGTGGATTTTTAGATTATTTTTTTTATTTTTAGGATTTACAAGGTAAGATTTTCAATTTTCCTCCTGCGCAGAACATTCTCAAAGTGTGTGTCTAAGTCTTCCTAAAGATGCAGGATTCATTTAGACCTTTACTGTAAATCAGTGCAGTGATGTGCATGTGCGCATGAGACTGAGGAGCAGATCTGTTGGGTGGGCAGGAATGTTCCCACACTGATAAACCCTCGTGATAAGACACCCCATTGATAAAAGTGACAGTTGGGACCAATTAGGTCCATTTACATCCATTCACAGTTTAACCTTGATCACTTGATAAGCTTTATCACCACAGCTGGGCTCTCTGCTCCTGCTGCAGCTGTGGTCACATCTGTCTCTTTAGCTTCTGCCTCTCTGGCATCTTAAAAGTGACATAATTAACTATAATTGTTAAATATATAAAACTATAACTGTTGGACACCCCACGTTAGGAAATGATTTCCAGCAAAACATCTAAAACAGTACAAAGGCTCAATACAGTCAGTGTCAGGGATTAACTAGTTGCATGTAATTAGATCACACAATAGTGTAATTGTAATCAGTTACTGAGGAAAAAAAAAAAGGAATTAAAATTAAAGTTTCTTATCAAAATATTGGTGACATCATTACATCTGAATTTTACTATTTTGTTTTATTTATTTAATTTTATTTTTGGTAAAAACATAACATTCATTATTGCTTTGCTATTTGCTGTTTTCTTCTGTCATGTTCCTGGACATTTTTTAGGCTTTATTCCCAAGTTTGTTAGAAAAGTAATCAAATGTAATAAGTTACATTACCTTGAAGTAATCTAAATTGGCACATTACTTTTGATCTGTACCCTTTTACATTTCAAAAGTAACCTTCCTAACTCTGGATACAACACAGAGTTTATTTACAGGTCACATATTTAAACTGTTCAGGGTTACAAATATTGTAAGAGTGAAAAGAAACTTACAATAAATGATATGTGGATAGTGTAGTAATGTGTGTACATGCAGTGGAGGGTGTATAGAGCTGTAACAGCAACAGGAAATTATTAAGCAGCTATTTTGATCATAATTTCAGTCAGTTTTAAATCAAAAGTATCAAATTTTGCTGATTTTATTTGTCTTATTTTAAAATAAATAAAATATTTCGAAGTTTTGAACAGCTACTGGGACGAAATAAGCTCTCTGACTCCAGTAAGGGCACTTTTTTTCCCATATGTGTTTTATATTTGATAGTGAAAACTATTTGTAGATTAATCAGTGATAATTAAAATCATTTCTAGTTGCAGCTCTTCTCAGATTCTGTTCTTTAGCAGAAGTTTATTTCAGTAAAGTACATCAGTATTGTCAGCTAAATGTGCTCTAAGTATTAAAAGTAAAATTACTTATGATGCAAGTGTCATATTACATATTATAATAATATGATATATTCTTTACTGTGTTGAGACAATCTTAACGTCCCTCTTGAGCTTAACTGTGCAGGATGATGTTTGTTTTCACGTCACTCTGCTGGAGGAGGAAAGTTTCTCTGAGCTCACCTTAAATCTCAGTTTACCATCTGGCTGTACCTGCAGGATTTGTGACATCACAACTAGTTTGGAGCCAATCAGGGTGCAGTGTGTACCAGTGTGATGTGGAAACAAACACTGAGACTTTTCAGTGAAGTAGGAGACCTCTTGTGTCCAGCAGCTAGAAAATATTTGAGTATTTCCAAATTCTGGATTCATCAATGAGAGAAGGGAGGAGATTCAACTTGTAGAAATGTTAAAGAGGCAACTTTAGAAAAGGTTTATGGGTAATATTCAAAGCAGAGTATTTTTATATGTCTTAAACATGTCTGAAGGGAATCTTTGAGTAAAAGAACAGAAGTCAAAATATCAGAATAAAGGTATTTAGAATATCAAAACTAAAAGTACTTATTATGGAGCAGAACTTCCCCCTATCAGAGTCTTACTGTCACTTATCATAATATGGTTTTATTATTACATTAGTTTTGTGTGTAAGGCCCACTTTAATATCCTTCTGGTCAAAGTGGAGCTAATTTTAATCACTTCTAGGTATTTTATGTAAGTTTTTTATCTGCAAAGTCACTTAAACTAAGTTAATTAAAGCTGGAACTCATTATTGTTTTATTATAAATACTTTAAAATGTCTTGTTTTATTTGTCCAACACTCCAGAACTCAAATATAATCAGTTTGTTATCACTTATAGAGAAGAAAAATATCAAACCCTCCCACCTGAGACTCTGGAATTAGTGACAAATAACAATTGCCTCAGTAATAAAATAGTTGCCGATTATTTTCAAGTAGCAGAAAGTGTAACGTACCTCAAAACTGTACTTAACTCCTGCGACCGTGTGAGAGCCTGGTCTCACTCTGAAGTCGTCGAAACCTGGCACTTGCGGTGACTTGCAAAACTACTTTCAGTTCAAAGACATGGTTTAGTTTTCTGCACTTATCAGGTCCCTCTCATCCCAAATAACTCAGAGAAAAACACAAACCAAACAGGAGGTTAACTATCAGTGTTTCCTCTCCATCCGTGATGTTTGTATTATTTTATGACTCTGCTCTCTGTCTCTCCAGATTGTGCTGAGATGCTTCTACACGTCCTCACACACCTGCTCTGCCTGGTGTGTTTGTGTTCCGCTCGTCCTCAACCAGGTGAGTCCAGTCCAACAGAAAATTAAAAGACTGAAGCTTGAATCCAAAAAACTCCATCACCAATATTTTCCCCTCCTCACGCTCTCTCTGTTTCTCTCTGATGAAGACGTAATAACACATGAGACAGGTTTCAGGTCCAACACTGACTAAGTGGAAAGTGATTATTACTCCAACACAAGAGGCTCTGAACACATGCTTTCCACTCATCCTTGGTTACACACAGACACACACACACACATGCAACTTCCTGCATCTTTGTAGCAGGAATCAGTGTGTGGGAGCCAGAGTCTGATTGCTACTGTGTTTGCTGCCAGTTGTAGAAATGCTCCAGATACTTTTCAATGGCCCCAGAAAAATGAATCTTTTCTTGTCTGTCAGCCTGATGCATTACTTCATGTGTTCATCATGTTTCACACCAGTTTGGGGAAACTGAACATGTACTCCAGGCAGAGCTGCTGGGTTGGAAAGATTAAGGAAGGCGTCTTCTGCTCCTTTGATCATCTTTTTTAAAAAATCAGTGTTGGAAAAAGTGCTCAGATCTTTCACTCAATAAAAGCAGAAATACCACAGTGTGGAAATATGGTTACAAGTGAAATTGATGCATTCAGTTTTTAGTAAAAGAACAACAGTATCAGCATCAAAAAATGAACAAAGCTGGGGTGTGCAGTTTTTGAAAATACTCTCTCCTCCTGCAGCTCCCCTCTCCGTCTTAAGCTCCTCCCACCTGATGACAGGTACCCTGTGTTTCCCATACAGTGATTTATTTATTTGTAGAGTTCTATATGTATTTATCAGACCACAAATGAGACAAGAATTAGCGAGCTAACTCCACGCCGACAAAACAACCGCAGTTGTTTTGTCTCGTCTCCATTTTATGACGTCACAGTGTGCGACGGAAACAGAAAACAGCTGTGTTATTACCCGATCCAGTGTGTGCGAGAGACAATTTGAGGATGACTTTAACAAAATATTGATTTTTCGCACTTGTTTTTCCGGTAATGACGTTTTACTGCCTTCTGATTGGCGACAATGGCCTTACAGTTAGGAGTTTTATCGCCACCTACTGCTTTGGCGTGTGTATTACATTGCTTGATAGTGGAATTTGTGGTGTCATGTGGACGGAGTTATTTTTATTACACCGCTCGTATGGACGCAGATTTTTTAAAAACTGGAGGCCAAAAAAGTTCGGTTTTCAAAATACCCGTGCTCGTGTGGACTAGGAGGCCTAAGAGTCCACCAGGAAGGGACCTCCCCAAAAACCAGGGTCACTCAAAGACAAGAAACAGATTAATATCAAAGAATTTGATTGTGTAACCCTACAGTGCTAGAATGTGTACACGAAGATTAAACAATGTAGGGTTAAAAGCAAATAAACAGATTCTAAATCAAACTGTGTGATATGAATTAAATGAAAGTGACCCGTGGAGATAACAAACTAATGAGTTTAAAGAATGTGAATTGGGAAAACGTTACCATGTGTGGCTGTGACATCACACTCCGGTTAACAGATGGCTAAACTGTCAGTAACATTTCCACCCCCATCTCTGGCACACTTTGCTGCCACTGAGACTCTTTCTGATAAGTCCATCTTCCTTTTTTGGCTTGCTGTGCAGTGTAGGCAGTTATGCCAATGCTGGAATAGCAACTTTTCCTGCAGGTTCTGCATCTGAAGGGACCTGCACATGCATCTGCATCTCTCTGAAATGACCTGTGATTGGCCAAAGTCTCCCGTCACGGGCTAGATTTTCTAAAGCCTGAAAACAGAGCTAAGAGGAGGTGCAGGAGTCTGATTTTCTCTCAGACCACTTGAATGACAATATGTTCAAAGTTTATTCTGAGATTTTAGCCCAGTGAAGCCAAAATAAAACTACCTACCCCAGCTTTAATACATCAGCAGTTAACATCCAGTAATATATATTATTCTATTCTGCATAATTTATTAGTTTTATTTTGGTGTATTTGGGCAAAATCCTATAACATGGTCTGAGAGAAAACATTCTCTAGTTTAGAGAAGATTTTCTGTAAATCTTCAACTAAAGCTGCTGTTTCATGTTATGGCTCACACACTCATGCAGGATCCTGTCTTCCAGCACCACCACACACAATGACGATACACACGAACCCTCCTATAACCGGCTCTCTGGCAAGCCGGGTGAGGCTTCCCTGCCACTTCTCCATCCCAAGCGGCCCGACGCACACTCCTCCACCGGGCCTCACCTCCCCGCCGCTCACGCCACCCGAATCCGCGGAGGAGCTCAGGATCAAGTGGACCAAACTGGAGGAAGCAGGAGAGAAGGTGGTGCTGGTGGCGCAGGGAGTGGGTGAAGGTGGGGCAGACTACAGGGGCAGGGTGTCGGTGCCCAGCCATCCGCTGTCTGTCGGGGACGCCTCCCTGATCATCGTGCGGCTCAGGGCCAGCGACGCAGGGCTTTACCGCTGTGAGGTCATGCACGGGATGGAGGATACCCAGGACACCGTCAGCCTCAACGTCACCGGTGAGTAAAATAAACACACCCTGCCAACTCTACACTTTTATTGGTCAAATTAACAGTCAGTATATGACTTAATCCAGATGTGTGAAGTTGGCAGAGATGTGTTAACGCACATACTGTTTTCTTTAAAGCTGCACTAATCTTTTTGTATTAACTGTGGATGAAACGACTATAGTATGAAAGGGGACACTGGTGTTGATGAACACACAGAATTATCACCAGCTCTGCAGCCTCACTGAGAGTTTTAGCAGCTTTCAGCTCCTTGTTTTGGTTTTACAGCCTAGCTTACTGTTTTGGTGCGGTTTCATCACCCTCATCTCCAGCATCTTTTTTTGATGGTCCAAATGGTCTTATATTACACCTGACGCAAAGTGGCGCAGAGTGCAGGGCAGCTGTCATTGCTAATTTCAGACAGTTGTGAACATAGCAGAGATCAGAGCAGAGCTGCTGTCAGATGCCCATTAAGAGAGACACTGTGCACATTTACACACGAGGAACAGCGTAACTTCATTGATTATTTCAGAAGCTAAAAGTTTAGTTCTGTTTCTTCTGTGAAGTCCATGACAGCTTTAATTTTGATGCTTAAATGTCCAGTGATATGTGCTGCAGTGACATAACTGCTTCTCCAATTTGCCCAAATCCACTATGTAAACAGCACGTGCGTCAGGTGCAGGCACACCTGGGCTTTTAAAGGGCGTGGGAGATGACACTCAACGAAGGTTTTCAGTTCAGTTTTATAAAACTATTTGAGCAACACATTCTCACTCTGATCTCGTCACATATTGACATTGTGGTCATGGACTTTCCACTTCCATGTACAACAAACAGCAAACACACATGGTTGGGGTTAGGCAACAAAAGCCTAAGAGAACAGGGGAAAGAAAGGAAAAACAAGCAGGGTTTGGCTTTATGGCGGCCTGCCACAATAAAAACATCTGCTGCCACAAATAGATTTTCTATTTTTGGAGATGGACAACTCACACGTTTGGTTATCAGAGTGCAGAGCATAGTCAGGGCAAAGATGGAACAGCAGAACACCAGGCACACTGAAGATGAATGCATTCAGTCTGCTGGGTCTAAAAGTTTGCACTCACTTGCAGCAGCTGCTCCTCTTGGATCTCATCAGCTCTGAACACGAACACCACTCTCTCAGGTGAAAGTCGCCATCTGTGGACCCATCCACCACCCTCCTGCCTGCCCCATACAGACTTTGTCGCCTTAACTTTCGTCCTTGTCCCCCCTCTGAGGCCGCTGAGCGCTGTTAAACTATAACAGCAACTGGCCATGTGTCATGCATTGGTTCATGACGCTGCAAGTGCCCATGCGCCAGATTTCACTTACTTCTGAGTGAGACAGAGCTTGTTTGAGGGATCATTAAATCCTTAAAAAGTGACTTAAACAATGAGTTACTTAGCAAAAACTTGTGCACAATCAGCCAGTTTATACAAAGATGATAAACACAACTTGAGTGGCAGTAAGTGATTGGTCCTTCTGTATAAACGTAGTCTATATATACATCACTCCAAGTGTTCGATTGTAGTGAATCTCAAAGATTTGTGGCGTTTGTCCGTCAGAGGGAAGCCAGTGGAAATCCCACAGAGCCGTGAG
This sequence comes from Epinephelus cyanopodus, assembly GCA_026686955.1. Lineage (NCBI taxonomy): Eukaryota > Metazoa > Chordata > Actinopteri > Perciformes > Serranidae > Epinephelus > Epinephelus cyanopodus. Next base: position 33,619,188 of record CM048932.1, on the reverse strand, counting down.
GACACTGACCCTCGCTCCCAGACATTTACACAGATTCCACATTTATACTGAACGGGACTCTTTGTTGAGCAGCTCCACACAAAGACGCTCCCTATGAGTGACACACAACTCTCCATTTCACAGCTCAGTCCATCTATTCACATCCTCCTGCAGCTCTGCCAGGATTATAATAATCCTCCCATCCAGCTGGAAAAAGGAGCTAATGACACAAGACAACAGATACATATAGTATCAGGATGACAGCTGAAATCGCTGCAGGCTCTTGTTTCTCTATACTGTCGTGTAATGATAGTGATAGTGATCCGGTTTCTGTCAGGAATGAATCTGTAGTGTGATAATGTCTCGTCAGGTAGAACAGGTTCAGAAATGGACAGAAGTTTCCTCAACGTCATCCTCTGCACTTTGAGAGGGAGATAACTTCAACAGCAATCCCTCATGCTGAATGTTGTTAACAATAGAAATCTTCACACTCCTCCAACATGAGATGTGCTTGTTGTGAGACAGTTGCTTAAGGGGTCTTAAAAGTCACCAAATTTATCAAGAAGATGCTACGATCCTGTTCCTTTTCCCCACTGACGATGTTTGGTAGTTGACAGTTTGAGCTCCTCTGTGGCTTGGATGAAATGAAACTTTCCCAGCTGAATGATCAGCACAAAGGATGAACAGTTGCTTCGGGAAGTATCAGATTCTTTGATAAAAACTCTCAGGTACAAGCCTGCGGACACAGAAAAGGAGAAAAAGAGAGAAGTGAACTGTCACTCCTAAGGTGCATCTCAGCAAAAACCATCCAAACGCAGAGCCTAAAATTCTGTTATGTGCATCACTAATGGCGAGCTGTAAAAGTAAAGATTGCTCTGCATCTTAAAATGAGAATGAGTAACTCTTGAAATAAAGAATAAGTGGTCATGTCCACCAAAGTGTCTTTTTCTAAGGTTGGAAATTTTTAAATTCTTTATAACGTGATTGCTGCGAGTTTATGCTACCTTACAAATGCCAACAGAGTGACGAGGTGCTAAGTGTCTGTTTTGCACTAAATGCTGCACCATTGACTTTTTATTTCTGATCGCTGATAGCTGAAATTTGTTCATCTTTGGGTGAACCGTTGCGCTCATCACTAGTCGGGTTTCCATCCACCTATTTTTATTTGCATTTTCAACATTCGCGAAAAAAACTTGAATGGAAACACCAGAAATTCGAAAAGAGGCCGAAAATTTGCAAAACAGTTTTTACACTTGGAGGGGTGGAAAAGTCAGCGTATCGATATAGGAAAATGCAACTTTTGGCAATGGAAACAGATTTAGCAAATAAACGATGACGTAGGCTACCGGATCGTACTTGTGCCGGTAGTTGTTTAGCCTACATCAGTTGTGGACATGAGACGCTCTCAGTGACGTCATCTCACGGCGCCTCTCTTTCTACGGGTGTTCTTTTGCATTTTTATTTTTCACGAGAAGCGCTACCTACTGCTCGACCTGTTGACTCCCAGTACTCGCGCAACAATGAATGGAAACGTGCATAAATTTGCATTTTCTTTTGCGCATTTTCATAAAATTCGCTTAAAATTTGCGATACATTTGGATGGAAACCCAGCTACTGTCACTTCAGTAGGATCCCCATGCTCCCCTACCCATGGTGATGGGTTTTACAACTGCAACAACCAAGTGTTTTAGATTCACTCACACAGCAGCAGCCGAGACTCATGGGTATTGTGCTATATACACAAAAAAAGTGGAAATGATTGAAACTTGACATTAAGGATCCTAAGAAGAGCACTTTGTGGTACCAGCAGCCCCTCACACTTCACAGCTCTTGGTCTAATGTAGCCACTGTCTCTGCTCTCTGTCCAGGCGTGGTGTTCCACTACAGAGCCGACACCAGCAGATACACTCTGGAGTTTTCTGAAGCTATGGAGGCGTGTCGCGCCGCAGGCGCCCACATCGCTACACCTGAACAGCTCACGGCTGCTTTCGAGGACGGCTTTGACCAGTGTGACGCAGGATGGCTCTCCGACCAGACCGTCAGGTGTGTGTATATCTCCGCCGTTTGTTTGCTAAAATCTGTGTTGTCACTCCGCTGTTATCTGTCTTTGACATTTCTGAAACCAAGTGAGAAAAAATCTAAAAACAAGAACATCTCAATCCGTTTCAAATCAGTTTGTTTTAAGTATTTTATAAAATTAAGTTTCATTTGTCTTGATTCTGCAGCGACCACCTGCCGTATACTTTCTGTTTCATGACACTAATTAATAAACAGGTTTGAAATGATCACTACACATGCAGAAGATCAGATTTGTAGGGCTCAAACATTGTCAAAAATGACTTGGAGATTTGTTTGTAGTGAAATCATGTATGTCAAATTTTTTGTTATTTCCAGGTACCCAATCACAGTTCCTCGTCCCGGCTGTGAAGGTAATCTGATGAGCAAACCAGGAGTGAGAACGTACGGCGTCCGCGACCCCACGGAGAAATACGACGTCTACTGCTACGTAGATAAAATACACGGTAAACACAAAGTACAGAAGTTATACACTGATATCAATATCATGTCTGTGAGTTTAAATGCAGAGCTGGAGTCAGGGTGTTGTTAGAGAAACGTAAAAACTGCTTTAAGGGGAGTTACATGCCGGACACAGTTTAACCACCTTAACATGTAATACAGTGTCTTTATATCATGTTTAAGTTGCTTTGGACAAAACAGAACACCAGGCACGCTGAAAATGATCACATTCGGTCTGCTGGGTCTAAAAGTTTGCATTCACTCACAGCAGCTGCTCCTCTCTGATCTGATCTGATCGCCTAGTAACTACATCTATAACAACTTGAGATGCATGAGGATGTGAAATGTAATATGAGCACAACATGTATCATTGACTGATGAAGCTACGTACCAAACCTTCAACTGACTTTGTGTCTCTTCTGCCTGTAGGTGACGTCTTCTACCCTCCATCCCTCAAGGATAAAGTCACCCTGGAGCAGGCGAGGCAAGAGTGTGTGAAGCACGACGCGGTGTTGGCGTCGCCCGGTCACCTGTTCGCAGCCTGGAGGGCCGGACTCAACCGCTGTGACTACGGCTGGCTGTCTGACGGCAGCGTCCGCTACCCTGTCACCGTCCCCAGGCAGCAGTGTGGGGGAGGCCTGCTGGGGGTCCGCACGCTCTACAAGTTTGAAAACCTAACAGGGTTCCCGGACCCCACTGACAGGCACGGACTGTACTGCTTCAAAGGTAAGACTGGAACACGCAACCCTGCTGTCTGTTGCTGTCTGACACAACCTCACATCATCAGGTGCATTTGTAACATCGGGGGGGACGTACGGCTGAAAGAGTCACAGCTCTCACCAGATATTTAAGTTACTGCTCCGGTGGTGTGAAGTACAGCCTGCTGTGGGCTGTCAGAAGCTGCAGCCTGAATCACACCAGTGTGGAGACTCTGAGCAGCAGGAGGAGGGAGTGACACACAGACAATACTTAGACAGTGTTTCATGTGGTTAGGGACGTTTTGGCACACAGGACTGAATCTGTGGCTGCTGTTACTCTTTGCAGCGTCACTGAAGGTGTCGATTCCTGTACTTAAGGTCTTTGCAATCCCTAAGCAAAGGGAATATCTTCCAAATGAAATGCCCCCCCAGAATGAATCTGACACCTCTGTCAGCAGGACAACATCATTTATTAATTCCTCCCAAAACTGGAGCAAAAATAAAATAATTTTCTGATTTGATGCAGAAAAACCCAAATAATTTGGTACCAACAATTGTGGTTGTGGTATAAGAAATCAGTGTTGGGTGGAAACAGTAAGGGAGCGATCACACCGAGATGAAACGCCAGAAATGTGACGCCAGTAAAACCGATGTTTTCCTATGATACGGCGCATCTGACCGGCGTTTTTAGACACGTGTAGATGCTGAAAAGTTAAAATATTTTCAACTTTGTGAGTGTCAGATGCCAGTAGCTAGCGTCCGCGTCTTTGAAGCGTCCGCGTCTCTAGCGTCTCATTTCTGTGTGATCGCCGCCTAACAGCAGCCTCTGAATCTGACTTCGTAGACCCATCCAATCACTTGACTTCTACTTTCCGTTGGCTTTGTAGCTCTAGAACAACGTCACACTATATTCCTTTTCCACCAGCAGACAAGAGTCATATATCTCTTGGCCATTAGAGGGCTTTGCATGACGGCATATTAGAGCCATCGTTAGTAAAAAAAAAAAAAAAAAAAAAAAAAAGAATAAAGAAAAGAAATAAAATAAAAAATGGGGCTGGGTGAGGGGGTAATATTCCAATAAAAACAAAATCTGATTTTTTTAAGATTTAAGTGGTGAATTCATGAGATAAAAACTTACAGATGTTCTGAGATTAATGTTGTAAATTTACGGGACAAAAAAAAAAAAATATCCAAGTTTTTCTTTTTGTTTTTAACCTGAATATTACCCCCCTCCCTGAACTCAGTTTTACCTACAGCGCACTGATATGCCACCATAGCTCTGTCACTGTAACGTAAGTATGTGTAAAATACGTAGTGACGTGTAGTTGTGTGACTGATGACGAAAGACAGCTTAAGAGAGAAGTTCCTCTACACACCAATCAAACCAATCACCAACTGATTGGACTGTCAAACTGTCTCTGTTTCGGAGAGTTGTTGGAAAGGAGGTTTTAGACACCGCGAGACAATCTAAGCACTCAAGAAGTGATCCAACAGAATCCTCAAAAGCTCCGAATGTGACAAATTCTAACTGACTCCTCTTGGAACATTTCTGGTTTTGTTCATGAGTGAAAAAGTGGAAAAAGTCTGCACAATTCATCACTGGAAGCTGTTTGAGCTTATTGTTGTATTGGGTTTTGCTCTTGTAGCTAAGGATACATCTGCAGCAGAAAATTAACTTTACAAAACCCCCTTAGAGCATTGATAAGCACATTAGGATGAAATCGTCTTTATTTAAGGATATTTCCTGAAGGGATTAGGGCTGCACACTGCAGCTACTTTAACAGATGTGGTCGCGATATGAGGCCTGATTTTAGTGGCATTGATAAATTATTGCATTTCATTGTCACTTTTTCATTGTCAAACATGTTCCTTTACATTTGGAATATGATTTGTAGGCCAGAGCGTCTCTGTAGCACCACAATGATTCATTTATAAAGGCATGTTGTGACACATTTTACCTTCATCGAAAACTTGCAGCTCCTGCAATTTAGATATTGCACTTGTCTCGGCCATATTATGATTTAGATAATATTTTGATGCACTGGGCGTAGAGATGCACCGATCCAGGTTTTTCAGTTTCCGATCCATCTGTTTTGATGATATCGGGGCTGATATTTGATCCAGATATCTATCGGTGCATCCCTAGTTGGGCGGCCTATAAAGGGATGACTTGTAGAAATGTTTTTCAACGTCCGGCTCTAATATACAGATGCAATGATGATCGCTGGGTGACATATATGTTGGCGTTGACCAGTGTTGAGTCTCTGTTTGATCATGAGACGAGACGATATGTGTACCACAGGGTGCACTAGGGCCCGTTGTAACTACCGTACGTCACTGGTCACATCTTTGACCCATTGGTTGTGTGATGGAGGGGTTACATCCTTAGATTTAAATGGAATTAAGAATCTTGCTAGTAGAGAGGAAAAGAAAAGGCCAGAATCATCTGGAGCTGAGAGTATTTCCTCCCCTTCCATCTCACCATCGACACAGATTCAGTCCAGCTCTCCGCCTTTGTGCACACTCCAGTCTGACTCTCCTCCAAATGTCCGAATCACCGAAGGTCTTGACTCGTGAGGTCACAAGAAATCTGCAGCTCCCCACATAAACCCTGAGGTGTGTTGCAGCACAAACACGCCACAATGTGCGGCCGTCTAAACGCAGCGGGGCGTTTAGATGTGGCAGCAGAGGGAGAACAAACCCAAACAAGAGGAGGGTAAACTCCCACTGCCCTGTTTATGGTGGGCCACGCTCTTTTTTTTTTTTTATGAGGGGAAAACCCAACTCATGCACTCTAACACAGATACAGCAGAAAGGGGACAGGTCCCTAATGCTTCACAGCTGGACCCTGCCCAAACACACAGACAGACAGACAGATGGAGGGAGAGAGGGAGGAGAGAGGAGGAGGAGTGCAGATCTCCCATAACTAACATCAACATTAAAAAACAGTCAGAAACACAAACCTGTAAAAAGAGCGTCTCTATTAGTGCAGTGTGAAGCAGGTAGGAGCCGAGAAGGAACCGATTACACACGTCAGCTCCGATGCCTTACACATGATATAATTGCAAACAGTCGCGTGTTTGGCGCGGAGTAAAGGTACTTTCTGAACCTGACGGCTGTGTAATGTGCCAGGCGCTGAGTGAGGTGGCAGGGCTGCAGGAGGCAGACGCAGAGGTAATGGTACAGTGAAGTGACAGACCCCAGCCCAGCCAGATGACTGCAGCTCGCCAAACACATGACATCATATCTGGGCTGGGCCGAGTGCAGGCAGGGTCTCCTACATGGTGCGAAAGACCAGAACACAGCGAATCCCCCGAGACTGCAGGCCAGTTAACACCTATAGTATGTGAAGTGGTGTAAGACGCACTCAGAGCAACCTAAAGATACTCTCTTACAAGTCCTGTGTTAAAACTTTCTCAAGTATCAAAGTATTATCAAAAAGATGCGACTGTTGAGCGGCAGCTGCGTGACATATTGGAGCACGTCCACGTCCAGAGTGAACATGGCGTCACCTTTCACACAGTAAAACATGGAACAAACAGAAATGTTTCTTTAACACGGGTTTTCCATCATTTGAGTTTCAGCTGGAGCTCTTTTAATGACGTCATCCTGTTGTGTCCTCTTCTGCAGTGGTGTTACAGCATACCATGCAGGACTTGTTGTTTACTGTTAGTAATGGTGGTGCAGTGGTTAGCACAGTCACCTCACAGCATCTGGTGTTGAAGCCCTTCAGTTTGCATGTTCTCCCCGTGTCAGCATGGGTTTCCTCCAGGTGCTCCAGCTTCCTCCCACAGTCAAAGACATGCAGGTGAATTGGTGACTCTAAATTGTCCGTAACAGGATAACAGGTTATGGAAAATGAATGAAAGTAAAAATGAGGTCCCGACTAGGGCTGCAACTAACGATTATTTTCACTGTAGATGAATCTGTCAATTATTTCTTCGATTAGTCGACTAATCATTTTATCGAAAAATGTGTTCAAATGTTGAAAAATGTCGGTCTGTCTCTCCCAAACCCCAAAATTATGTCATCTAGTGTCTTGTTCCGTACTCACGCCAAAGGGTTTTAGTTCACCGTCATGGAGAGTGTGTAAAGCTGCCAATATTTGAATGTAAGAAGCTGCAATAAGAGTATTATGCGGTACCTTTATACTACTTTTCTATGACTCAAACCGATTAGTTGACTAAAATAGTTACCGTTTATTTTAACTGTCAATTAGTCATCGATTATTTGACTAATCGTTGCAGCCCTAATCCCGACCGCACCTGACCGCTGTGCTTAGAAACATCCTGAACACAGCAACATCAGAAGAAACTACAGGGCCGTACACATGCCGTGTCTTTAACCACCTGGAAAACGGAGGTCAGGTGCTACTCTTGTGCCTTTTTTGTGCCACCGATACTGAGTGCTGATCCGATGCCAGCACGTAAAATAAAATGGATGAGATATGAATTGTTGTATGTCTCACCTCCTAAAACTCTGTGTAAAATATTAAGAAATAAGTACATAATAGTAGAATGAATGCCATAAAACGTTTTTTTATTATTACTATCCAGTGTTGACACAGATCAAGACACAGGTTAAAGTGCAGCCACACAATTTGGTAAAAAGACATTTTAAAGGCTACAGTAGAATGCTTTTTAAACTCCGCTCTATTTACAGAAGATGGGAAAGATATCTGCCGCTGTGATTGGTTGGTCCTCTTCACATGACATGCGGTGCACGCTGCTGCGTTCCTGAAGTTGAACTCTGTTTATCTCAGGCACAGCCGTCGCACCCTGAAAAAAAGGCGCTCAGGAACACGGTGCACGAGCGCCTGCAGTGCGTCTACATTTAAAACAATGAATTTTAGGTTGCAAAAAATGCAGCATGTGCACGGCCTCGAAGAAAATCCAGTTAGAGGACAGAGTCTCTGCAGATGCACACACCGCCACACACTGCGAGTGGGTTGTACGTGATAATTGGGAGGAATTACTTCTGTTTGACATTGCTTCTTAGGAAAATACGGCGTAGTTAATCTTTAATGGCACCAGCTGGAGAATTAGCTCCACCAGCTGTTTGTCTCCATCAGCCAACAAACTCATATGCACACAAATACATCGTTCAAGTTTTATTTAGTCCGTTTTTGAAAATTTTGTTAGAATTTGCGCCACATTTAGATGGAAACTTTTTGTAAGACCATTTAAACCTGTTGGATTTATACTAATCAATAAGCCTTTTAAATGTTCTTAATGTTAAAAAGAATAATCTGAAAAGTAGCTCTAGCTGTCGTAAAGTAAAAAGTACATTACAAGAAGCAGAAGCAAATGGAAACACTCAAGCAAAGTACTTAAACAATGTTCGCAAGAGAAAGAGAAAAGGGGAACCCCACCTAACACCAACCCGCCCACGCCTCCCACCCGTCCCTACATGCTCCTGACAGCCAGCGCGGAGGGACAGAGGGGAGTCAATTACGTAGCGTTTATTAAAGCATTATGTCAGTAACGTTCAAAGCCGGCTGCTTTCTCCCAAGACACCAACTACATGAACTCAGCACTTAGACCTCCACAAAGGAGAGCATTGTGTGTGTGTTTAGGAGTCCATTTCCTGCCCTTGCTCATATGGTATGTATTCCATCATAATGAGATATAAATCTTTGTGACCATCACAGCAGAGCTCTTTACAACAAAAGCCGTATGGCCTGTGCAGGGCTGTAAATAGTTTGTGTTTAGAGGAGAAAGATGGATTCAGGCTTGAGAAAGAGAAACTGGTTCACTGTGAAAGCCACAAAGAAAAGCACACTCAGGTTCATTAGTGACTGTTTTATTCTGACACGGCTGGCACCGCAATCTGTTTTATTTCTGACAGGTGACTTCATGTTTTAAAAATCAAAGCTGCTACATTTCCTTTTATAGCCGTCTGTAAGCTAAAGGCCGTCTGACAGCTGCATGATTAGCCTCTTCCAGATAGTGCAGTTTTCTTTTTGTAATGAGTCACGATGATACAGGTTTATTCTGTAAACATTTAAACTTGGATATAACCGATGTTAGCAGGACTGGACTGCGATGACAAATGATGTATACTTTACATGGCTGCAGAGCAGACCACCTCTCTTTGGGATGATTTTCTACCTCTTTAGGCAGCCATGATTATTTTTGACGTGATATATATCAAGGTTGCTCTTCGGTGTGACGTTCACTGCCACCTGGGCGTTTGAGCATCTGATGACTACACCTGATGGACTGTGCAGTGTTCCTCAAACATTCATGAAGCTTGATCAAAAACAAAACTGATGAAATGCAAAGAAACCTCAGAAGAAGGGGGATAAAACGATTTTTTAGGTTTTAAGGACAAAACAAAACCTGATGCACTTTGACAGAGAAGTTGTGAAGTCTGTTTTTAGACAGCAACTGAATCTTTTCCTTCAATTGTATCCTGAATTTATATCAATTGAGTGTATCCTGGATCATTTAATGACACTATAGTTTGTATTATGGCCATCATTTAAATGTTTTTTAAAGGGACAGTTCACCCCCAAATCAAACATGCATGTGTTTCCTCTTACCTGTAGTGCTGTTTTATCAGTCTAGATAGTTTTGGTGTGAGCTGCAGAGTGTTGGAGATATCAGCCGTAGAGATGTGTAAATAGGTATATTGATTTCTCTTTCCATGACTTCTTGAGATACTAAAATGTTAGTTTTCTCAGAAATCCATAACTGCATACTGTATGTATCATACCAAGTCATCAGAGTCTCTGCTGCTGCCCAAAAAAGTAGGAATCAATGTACAAAGAAATGTGGTATGCTTTAGAAAAATCTTCACAGTAATATAAAAGCACGAAAATAATTCAGTCTTTTCAAATTATATTGGACCTGATGGACGGAATTCTGATTCTATGAATTTTTAACATCCTTAGTTTTTGGTCAGCATTTTGTATTTTCTCCAAGCTATTTGGATTTCCAATAGTCACACAGTATAAAACTGTTTATTTCAATGCCTAAAAATGGCTGTGCAAAAACAAAATTGCAAACAATGCAACATTTGTTCAATATTTATAACTCTATGGGTGAGGGGGTCACTGCTCAAGTCTCAAAGTGTTTGAAAGTGTTCATTCAACGCCTGAATATCGCTGTGCAAAACAAAACTGCAAATAATACAGCATATCTAAAAGTCTTGGGATTTGTTCCTGCTTATATAATTCAAGCTAGGACTGTCCTTTTTGTCTCTAGGAACAGCCTCTTACACCTAATAATAAAGTCCCAGTGTCGTCAAATGAATACTTCCTGATTCTCAGTGTCAAATTTGTCGCCATATTAAACTACAAACATTAACAGTAAACAAGTTTCAATCATAAAATGTGATCAGGTTTTGGACCTTGTCCACTTTTGCAGGCAGAGAGGGCCGCCATGTTGTTTTTACATGAGTGTACGATGCTTTTGCCACCACAAGATGAGTGTGCATGGCGAGATCCTGCATTACCAACTTTGACCACTGGGCCGACGTTACCTCACACACCAGTACAATCATATTAAATGAAAGACAGCACAGGAGCAGCTAGCTGATGAGTCTCAGTGTCGTTAAAACATGAATTTGGTCATTTCTTTCATTACTGACGTTTCTGTTTGGCAGCTGAGTCTCTACAGACTGAGGTTTTAAATCTCTCCCTCTTCTTCTCTGTGTCCTTCTCTTACAGCTAAAGAACCAGAGCCGACTACTGAGAGTCCACCGATGATCCCAGCTGAGTACAAACCTGACAGCCCCGTATACGCTCCCCACACTCCAACACCCGGACCAGCCTTAGCTCCCGAAAGAGCTGAAATTCAAAGAGCCCCCACAGCCGCACCACACCAACACACCTCCCCTCACACCACTGTCATGTTAGATGACTACGATATTCGAGATTTTGACTCGCATAAAGTAGAGTCGGTACCAGTTAGAGGAGACATTTTGCTCCCCATGCAGCTCCCTCCTTTACCCACCACCCGCTCGCAGCCCGCACACCTTGACATCTCCCACGGGGGAACGGAGGCAGGCCAGGTGGGGTCAGGCCGAGAGGAGAGCAGCGGCAGCGCTGATGGAGGCAGCAGCGGTGACAGCTCAAGTGGCGCTGAGGTGGGAGTAGTGGTGACCCCGACACAGGTGTGGGTGGAAGCAACGTCCAGATCGTCACAGCTTCTAGAGACGGCTCCGGGGGTGGTCATTCCAGAAATCCACATCCCAGGATCAGACGTCACTGCCGGGGCCGGAGAGGAGGGGCAACACCCGGCTGTTGTTTTTAAAGAGGACGTCACCCCTGGAACTCCACCGACGTTTGACCTCGACCCATCACTGGCTCTTGCTGTAGACGGGGAGTCTTCAGCCAAACCACCTTTCCATCTCATCATCGTCAACCTGCACGACCAAAATCAGTCAAGTAAGTCTGGGTCAGCTGACTGTTCAAATCATATGTGTGAGATATGTAAGAGTCTAATCTTAAGTCTTAAGTGTCTGTTGGTCATTCTCCTTAAACGTGTTTGGTATTTGCGACTGATTGCAGCTACTGATGACGTCACTTGTGTGTTGCCATGGGAGACGTACCTGTAAATAAACAGCTTTACTGGAAGTTAGCTTCCTTTTATAAAGTTCACTCAGCTCCATTTCCCTCCTCAGGCCCTACGCTCCTACGTGTCACTCCCTCCAGGATCTCACCAAAATGCATTTTTACCTTATTTTTTATTTTGGCCTTTTCAGCACAAACGTCGTTGCATTTAAACACGCTGCTGGTTGGCCCCCATGTTTGTTGTGGTATGTGAACATGTGACAGTCAGCGTCCATGTTTGTTTCAGAACAAGAACGTGTAACAGTTGGCATCCATATTTGCTTTGGTACAAAAATGTGACATTTGGCATCAGTGATTGTTTTGGTAAAAGAACATGTCACAGTTGCGTCCATGTTTGTTTTTGTACAAGAACATGCAACATTTGGCGTCCATGTTTATTTCGGGACAAGCATACATAACACTTTGCTTCAAGAGCACGAGCCACTTGGCAGCCATGTTTGTTTTGGTACAAAAGCACATGACAGTTAGCGTCCATGTTTGTTGTAGTATGAGAATGTGTGTCAGCTTGCATCCATGTTTGTTTTGACAGTTGGCGTCCATGTTTGGTTTTGTACAAGAAAAAGTGTCACTTGGCGTCCATGTTTGTTCTGGTATGAGAACATGTCTTGGTTGGCGACCATGTTTGTTTTGGTATGAAAACGTGTCAGTTGGTGGCCTTGTTTATTCTAGTATAAAAACACGTGTCGGTTGGTGGCCATGTTTGTTTTGGTATGAGAACACGTGTCAGCTGGCGTCCATGTTTGTTTTGGTATTAGAACACGTGTCAGTTAACAGCCATGTTTGTTTTGGTATTAGAACACGTGTCAGTTGGCGTCCATGTCTGTTTTGTTATGAGAGCACGTGTCAGCAGCCATGTTTGTTTTGGTACATGAACATGTGTCATTTGGTGTCCATGTTTGTTTTGGTTCAAGAACACGTGTCAGTTAGCGTCCATGTTTGTTTTGGTATGAGAACACGTGTCATTTGGTGTCCATGTTTGTTTTGGTTCAAGAACACGTGTCAGTTAGCGTCCATGTTTGTTTTGTTACGAGAACACGTGTCATTTGGTGTCCATGTTTGTTTTGGTTCAAGAACACGTGTCAGTTAGCGTCCATGTTTGTTTTGTTACGAGAACATGTGTCAGTTAGCATCCATGTTTGTTTTGGTACGAGAACACGTGTCAGTTAGCAGCCATGCATGTTTTGGTATGAGAACTTGGCACATTTGGCGTCCATGTTTTTCTTTTTTTTGTACAACAACATGCAACAGTTGGCATCCATGGTTGTTTTGGGACAAGAGTACGTGGCAGTTGGCGGCTGTGTTTGTTATGGTGCAACTGCATGTGTCATTTGGCATCCATGATTGTTTTTGTACAAGAACATGCAACAGCTGGTGTCCATATTTGTTTTTAAAGTTGGCACCCATGTTTGTTTCAACAGTTGGTGTCCATGTTTGTTTTTGTACACGAACATGCAACAGCTGGCGGCCATGTTTGTTTTGATACAAGAGGACATGCCAGTTGGCGGCCATGATTGTTTTGTTTGTTTGTATGTTCTCAGTCGCCACATTTGGCGTTTAGAGTTTTTGCTTTTTGCAAAGAAGACAAGAGAAGGTGAATATACCAGCTGGACAAGAGTTTAAAAATTAGTTAGACTACACAGAGGAGTACACGGCAGGCATATTGAATTCACACAGATCTTTACAAATTATATTTAAATCAGTATTTAATTTTTTAAAACCCAAAAGTAGTTTTAATTTAAAAAAAACATTGTTTTGAGATGATGGAAAGACTTTCAGAGGTTTAACTTGGAATTAAAGAGAAAAAATTATAACTTTCTTGACATGATTCACGTGAACTGTCCACTGGTCAAACTCATGGACAATAACGTCATTAGAAAAACACTGCTGGAAGGTCAAACCTTAGTATGGACGCTGTGGGATTCACAGACTGACCTCCAGAGTGTGATTACTGCAGAAATATAGCGGACACTAACCAGTATTTCACAGCCGTCTTCTGTTTGACATCCCTGCCCTCAACTGAACCGCAACACATTTTCCACATATGTTTACTGTAATGTGTTTCCCCCCTGCACCTTTCGCAAGCCTTTTGTGCTTTGGACTGAAACGTTCTCACATTTCACGTCAAACTGTTCCATCTTTCAGCGGGAACATTTATCTGTCAGTGACCTCATGTTTGTTGCACTGTGCTGTCAGGGACTCTACAGTAATCTGCTGCGGCTGATTAGTGTTGTTTGTTGTCTTCGTAGGAAACAGCGAAGAGTTTGTTACCTTTTGTTTGCTGACAGATTCTCACACACTCAGAGAGTTTGCAGAGCCAGATGTGGAAAGTTATGAAGTCACTCAACTGTGCTGGGCCCGTTTTGTAGCTTAACATATTGTAAACACATCACAGTGTGTCCAGCGGGGAAAGCAGCTTCATGAATAGTTAAATACATCAGAGCAAATTAATCTGTCGCTTCACCGTTCTGTCTTATTCTCACAAAGACACACTGGTGGTCCGACGGAGTGATTAACCACCTCTAAAGAGCTCTGTGTTCAGCTTTATAAAATCGTCGACAGAGACGAGAGGACCCCAAATATTTGACCTTAATTGTCTTCTCTCGAGGGAGCTGCTTGAGTTGCCACAACTAACAACTCCTCCAACTGTTTCCACATTCTCTGTCTTTCCCCACATTTGTCTGTGTTAGCTGTATTCCCACTATGGAGGGATTACTGAATCAGGCACAGGCCCAGGGACCCCGAATGCTCAGGGGGCCTCAAAGTCTGAATGTCTTAACCAACATTTCTTGTTGGAGAGTTCTCAGTCAAAAGTGCCAAAGGGATGTTTTCTTTGCTCCAAATCTTTCAATCGTATCGGCTGATACTGCGTCTGATCTAATATTTGTCTTTATTATATTTTTATTAATATTCCCTGACATGATACAGCTGCTCAATACTTATAAAGTAACTTTTTACTGCCCTTTCTCATGGAAAGTTTCCAGTGTGTTAAGCACAGTTTAGAACAAAGATTCGAGATGAGACGAAACCTTCATAATGCTGCAGAGAAAAGTTGCAGCGGTGTGAACTGGCCACTCTGAGCTCGACTCAAGCCGGCTGATGGTCACCTGCAACTCACCTGGTGAAATACTGGTGGCTGGTTTGAGAATGAAAAGCACATCACCTGTTTCAACAGCCAATCAGCTTGTAGTGAAGTCAGCTGGTGAAATCCAAATAACAGCAGACGGCGTGTTCGCTTGCTGCAGCAGGTGCTCCGTCCCCGCTGAGCCCTGTTTCCGTCCTCACGGTGTGCCGGTGTCAGACAGTGGGTCGCCGCTGCCGCTCGCTGTATGTGCTGTTTTACACCGTTTCATCACGACTACAAATGCAGCTGTAGCCAGTATCTCACTATCACTATCCTCATTCATATTTTAAGAAGCTACAAATTATATTCAGCCACAAAATAAGCCTGAAAAGCTGCAGAACAGAAGTAGAGAGTTGTTGCATAGAGATGACACACCGTCTCATCTAGTTGCATTGGTGTGAACCAGCAGGTTTTTAGAACATTGCAGAACGATGCGTAGCAAGTAGTCGCCTGTTTCAACTCGTCTCGTTGCGAATCTTTGGCCTGAACTGGGCTTTACACCCGACAGTGATGCATTTAATTTTGACTTGACTAACAGACTCCACCACAAGCTGATTGGCTGTTGAAACATGTGACCAGCTTTACGTTCTAAAACCAGCCACCAGTGATTTGACCGGCTGAGTTTACAAAACAAAACAATGTGCTAACGAACCCTGACTGGAACAAAAACCTTCAGGAGGATCTCAGGAGTCACCACAGTGGTAATCAATAACTTCCTTAACACCAATCACGTCTCCAGTGAGAGAACGAGTGGCGACAAAGCATGCAGGAGGCCTCATACCTGGGTTTGCCTTAGTGTGAGTGGGGGTTTGGTGCAGGGGCCACACACACACACTCAAATTACAGTGCTCATGTGTGTGTTACCCCCTCAGCCAAGTGGTGCCATCTTCCAGCAGTTGTTTATTATTGAAATGCTGAAGGCGTATCCTGTTTGCAGAGGTAATACATCATCACATAAAGCAGCCGCCGGTTTGCGTGAGGCCCCCGACTCACTGTTTCCACGTCTTGAGGAAATTAGGAAAATTGAAGCATCGAGTGCTTTAATGAAAACTATTCCTATTTCATGTTGGATCAAGTTCCGAGTCACACAGAGGCTTTTTAGACTAACCCAGGTTAACTCGTTAGATTTGTTTAGCTGGAAGAGGAGCTCATAATCCAGTCACAGCGTGCGCTTCTCCTCACACGAGATAACCAGACTCAGGTCTGTGTTTATGTCACGTTCAGCTCTGTTTTGCTCACAGTTCCCACGATATAGCTTCCATGTGTACCGTAAAGTCTTAATGAAGAGACACAAGCGTGCTTTGTTAGAGAGCGGCCCCTGGCACCCACTGACCTTCATCAGAAGCTGATTGTTAACCAACCAGATACACACCCTGGATTCCTTTAATCAATATCAGACACATGCTCCACTAGGGCCGAGTATCAAGATCATTACGTTTTTACTGCTGAGATTGGTTATGAGTCTCTAAAAACACTGTCCAATCAAACCAAAAGTTGTCAGGTGCCGAGTAAGATTCGTCATATTAGTCATATTTACTTTTTCTTAAAAGCTGCGGCAGGAATCTGGAAAAGGAAAAAAAAAGGCAGCATTTGAAAATACACTTCCTCCTGCAGCTCTGCCCTCGAGGTGGTCTGTAGTGGCGGGGAGTGAGGCGGAGGACACACACTGTGATTCGAGGCTCTAGCTAACATTAACTTAATAAACGTAATCCTGAAGCTGCAGCAGTAAGCGTTTAATTCCTTTAGCTGAAGGCTAAACTATTAGCAAAATTTTCTCTCCATCTCTGAAACATAACGACACTGAGTCATTATCGTTTATTTTACTCATCTTCCCCTTTCATCATCTTTTAGAATATTGTGAGAAAAATGTCCTCAAAACCTCCCAGACAAACACACAGTGGCCATGTTTCCATCAGTTCATCTGTTTAGATGCGCATCTAGAAGTATCGCATCGGAACATTATGATGGAAACGGCAAAATTCAAATTAAAATCCCCTGATTCGCACAAACTAAAATGCGCACTTTAGCCGGGTTTTGGTTGATTCGAAAAAAATGTTGATTCCAAAAACAGGGGATGGAAACAGTTATGTTGGAATTAAGTCTGACATAGCGCACCTCTCTCCATGGTGATATCCACTCGGGAAAGCGGTAATGCATTTACAAGCTGGTTGCCAACCGCCAGAAAACGTAGAAGAAGAAGATTGCGAGACTTGTCGTATTTGCCGCATTTTCTTTTACGTGACTTTTGAACTTGGCATCTTGTTTGTCTGTTTCCTGTTCATCTGTCAGTTGACCAGATCGTGGACATCTTAAAGCAGCCTGTGGTTGGCGGCTCCCAGTCACAATACCCGCAGATCACTGACCTGTCGCAGATCTCTAGTGAAGCTGTCCTCCACAGCAGCGGAGACCTCGACTCTCTGGACGTTTCCCCCATCAGCCTGCCTTCAACTATCAGCTTTGTCAATGGAAACACGAGGTACCGTCCATACACTTAAGAGTTTCATCAACAGATCAAAATCTTAAATTGGGTCTTTTTTTTTTGGTAGTTTTGGGCATCATTTGTCTTGGTTTTGAATTAGCTAACATACTGTTCACTGTTTGGGTTTAGTAAGAGTTACACAGTTAAAATGTCCAATAACATCACTACCATGATATTACTTTAGTAAACATCTGGAGGAAGATTGTGCAGTGGAGGAAACTTTTTTCTCCGTTATTCACAGTATTGTCTAGTTTTTCTTCTTTTCTATTTAGTTTAGATGATGTTGAGAAAAACGCTCGTCAGTGTGTTTTTGGTCATAGTCTTCACTGATGAAATAACGCTGATAGGAACGATGTCCAAAGTTACAATCAATCTACCTTTTGTTCCATTCAGGTGACATTGCTCCAGAGCTGCCGGAGGAAGCCAGAGGAGACCAGTTTGAGACAGCCACACCTGTTCAGGTAGAGGAGGTGCCAGAAAAGAAGAAGAAAAAGAGGAGATGGAGGAGGAGAGCGTGACGCCCTTTGACTACGCTGTCATAGAAGTACAAACAGAAGAGGCACCTACAGAGGAGACACCCGTAGAGGACACCAGTGAGACAACCCCTCATCCAGATACATACCCAGATGTCGTTCCAGACTTGGGCGTTGACGGTGACGCAGTCCCCGATGTCTTTCCTGACTTAGAGGAAGTCAAAACTCAAGAACCAGGTGATGAGGACAGCAACAAGGACCACCACCATGACCCCGTATATTCACTCGTCTCATCAGCAGCACCCCACACCATCAGGACCAGTCCCTCCCAGTGTCTCCCAGCCTGTCACCACTGGGGTCTCCACCTACGAGGACATGGAAGGCTCTGCAAGCCGCGGCATTGATGACACTACGCAGGAGGGCTCTGCAGACGGCGCTCTGCCCACCCCGGCTGCAGGAAGCCTGTCTGGTGTCATGACTGATGAGACAGAAACTGATGTGACGGAGCTTCCTACTCTAATCCCAGACAGCCACCAGAAACAACCACACAGACGCAGACAGAAGACTTCGAAGGATCTGCGTCTGGAGAGGACGAAGCGTCAGGACAAGACCCACAGGAGACGCCCAGCTTTGCCAGCACGCTACCACCGACACCTGCAGCAAGTACGACAGTAACAGAAGGGCCTGTAGTTGTACCGGCTGTTGACACGGTCACAGAAACAGACTCAGGTGCAGAGCAGCTGTCCGGAGAGGGGGAGGTTTCTGGGGAGCAGGGTGGTCTGGTTGACCCTCAGAGAGAGGTCACTCTTACTGTTTTACCAGATGTGGCAGCTGTGACTTTTGAGGACCAAACCACACTCGCCACAGACATTAAGGACGTGACCTCAGAGCCTAGCACACCAGAATTCTCCACGCACCCCTCCCATGTTGCCACAGATGATAAGAAACATCCCACTGTCATGGCCGAGCCTGCAGCCACAACCCCTGAAGACCACACTCCACCTGCCAGTGAGCTGCACAGAGACCAGACTGAGCATTCTACCACCATCTCCACCCAGACGATGCTTTCGACCACATCACCCTTGTACACTTTCGACCACATCTCCCACTCCGTCCCCCAGTGGGCTCTGAGCCCCGACCCTGCTGCCACCCCTCTACCAGATGATGAATTAGTGGACCACGACAGAGAGATTGCCTCCCTTCTGTCGGAGTCACGCCCTCAGATACCAGAAAGGATCCTCACAGCCACAGAGCACCCAGACAGCACCACTTATTCTGTGGAGGCCAGCACTGTGAACGTCCAAGGTACATGATCTTCATTGTTCTTTATGGTGCTTTCAGACCTTGAGTTGTCTCCTTTGGTCTGAATCAGGGACTCAGGTTGTTCCAAAGTTGTATAATTGCTTAGAGTTGGTTCGTGTTCTCACGGCGGCATTTACGGATCCTTTGTAACTGGACCGAGACCACCTCTTCAAGAAGGTCTCGGTCCGGTTGTTTTGGTGCACACCTGAGTGTGATTGCTGTGTTCACACCTGCACAAACAAACCACACTGAGGGGGCAAACGAACTTGAGCTCGGTTGAATCAAACGAGACAGGGCAGGTGTGAGAGCACCGTAGAAACTTTACATTTTAACAATGCTGTTGCTAGATGTTTAGGTAGAGGTTTAGGCACAAAACACACTTGCTTATGGTTAGGAAAAGATCATGATTTGGCTTGATATGCCTGCTTTAAGTGCCACTATCCCTGCTGGAAGATAGCAGTGTCTAGGTAAAAATCAACCACTTTTTGTGGCACTATCCCCACTGGAAAAACGGTGACATGTCACCACAAAACACTCATGTTTGGTGCCTGAAAAGCCGCTGAAAACACAACAGTGACTTGCCAAAAAGTCTTCACACCATCCACAATCCCCTCCACTTTGCGATGTCAGCTCGTATAGATCATATCAAATGTCACCTGTAACCTCACAAATAATGTCACCACCTTAAGTGATGCTCTTAAGCTTGGGATGTAATGTAGTAGTTAGCCGGGCGTGCTAACATCAGAGCAGATAATTCTGTGTGTTTTTGGTTTATTGTGGTTGCAACTTCCCTCTCAGCCACCTTAAAGAGGTACTTGAGTAAATATACTTGGTTACATTCCACCACAGCTGTTGCTAAGCTATTATTGGACAGTCTCTGGTCAGGGTTTAATAAATAGTTAATTATGGAGAACACTTAAACTGCAGTACATCATGTCACTGCTAATGATTCATGTTACTGGTGTTATTTAATAGACTCATGTTTGCTTGTGTCGTATGTGTAGATCTGCTGCCCTGCTCAACCAGTGTGTTTACAATGGAGGCTCCTGCTACCAAAAGGGGGAACAAAATATCTGCGTGTGTGCACCTGGATACACTGGGCAGCTCTGTGAAATAGGTACACACACACACACATGCACACACACACACACACACACACACACACACACACACACACACACACACACACACAGCCATGTCCTGTCTTTAAGCTCACCATATTGACCCGTACTGACAGATGAACGATGGGGATAATGTGGCCTGTGTTGTGTGTCTGCAGATGTTGATGAGTGCCAGTGTAACCCGTGTCTAATGGAGCCACCTGTCTGGATGGAGTCAACTCCTTCACCTGTCTCTGCCTGCCCAGCTACTCAGGAGAGCTCTGTGAACAAGGTCAGCTGCACCTGAGCCACGACAGAGTGCTACTGTCACGCTATGAATGTACAAAGTCAAGGTAGTGCTGCAGACAAATAATGAACAGACAATACAGCTTTTAAATTTGGTCCTTGTTTTAGTTTTGGCCATTATTAAAGTCCAACTCCAGACATGATTTAAAGCAAAATACTTGTGTTTTGTTTGACGCAGTTTTCCTACATAAAAGCAAAAATAAAATCTGACGTCTGCATCACCTACCACCGTTGCTCACACTAGGTTTAGTGGTGAAAGCGAAGTGCATATCGAGATGTAAGTACCGTTAGTGCTAGAGGAAACATCAGAGAGACTCAACCATACATGTTTGATCCTGATTCAGACCTGGACTCAGATGAAGAGTCTGTATTACACCAAAATTGGCGACTAGTAGATGTGCCAGAATAGTAAGTGTAGTTTGCATCTTTTTTGATGTACGTACGTTAAAATAACTCAACATTGACTTTTGGTTTCAGACAGGACACAAACAGCGTGTCCTGGGTGAAAGTCCTGTGTTTGTTTAACCTATCCATCCACCCTGACCTCCTGCCTTCACAGACTTTGTCACTCTTTATACTGCGTCAACTGGCTTCCTCCTTTGCGCCTGTCATAACTACTTTGCCACTAGAGGTCACCACCTAAAAATAAACATGTCTTTTTAATGGGCTAATAGCAGAATTCTGGAGACCTCAGGCACTGTCCCCACCTCCAGCCTCAAAACGTTTTGCATCGCGCTACTTTTGATATCGTGCAAATATTGAGCAAAATCGAGCAGGTAGGGAAAGTTGAGCACGTGTGTAGAGAGGGTCAAGCACGTGCTTGGAGCACCCGTGGATGCTTTACCGCTTGTGGACACTGTTGTGTGTTACACGTTTACATCAAGAAAACTGAATAAAATTGAACAAGTTGGAAACAAACCCAGAGTTTATCCAGATTATTTAAACCTGTGGTTTCCAACTGGTGGGTCATGGTCCAAAAGTAAGTCACAGGTCCATTCTGAATAGATCGCAAGTGACTTGCAAATGTGTCAAGTTTGTAAAAACACACTTTATTTTTGAGTACAGTGAATTTCCAGCACAGAGATTTTACTTTGAAGTGCCATTTCCTGCTGTAGAGTGAGTGACTAATGGGCAGCTGCTTGACAGAGACAGCAAACTAACTCGGTGACATGGCCAAACACAAGTATGACACTGATACATTAAACCCTGAGCTAATGACTGAGGAGAAATCTGGACCCCATGAATGGACCAGTTGGGAGCCACTGACCTGAAGAAATTTATCTGGAGGTCAAACTGAAAGTGAGCTCACCTAAAATGTTAGGAATGATCCCTTGTTGCAGCTTACTCTGTAGTTAGCAGAGTCAGAGCTGAAGTTTCTAAACTGTGATGGATGTTTAAAATTGACTGTTTGGGTTTTCAATTTGCCGTGTCTTTGAAATAAGTTTGTGTAACCTGGAGACGGAGTTTATTTTCATTTGACTGCTCATGTTCCACCATTTGTCAGACTTCTGATGGCCCAAGCGACCCAAGCTAATAAATATGTAGATTAATTAGCGCACACAGTGACAGACGTGCACTCAGGTGGATACAGCGTGTAGTCTCCAGTCATGACAGTGTTTAGCACTCAGCTGTGCTCCAGCACTGGGCGTTGGCTCTGCTGCAGATTAGTTCCAGCCTCTCGTCCAATATTTCTGTCATTACTCAGCAACTAATCGAGGTTCATGCACACAAGCGGACTCCAAGGATTAATATTTTCCATGAAAAAGATGTCTCTCTCAATATTATTTAAACAAAAGTAATTGAAATAACAAGGTCACATTCCTTGTTTCTAATAGTGGGGGCTGGTTGTTATTGTAACACTGAACTGAAGGCTGATTTAGCATCAGTTGTACTAACAGATTTAATCGTCGGGGTATTATTTCTAAAGTAGAAAAAAAAAATTGTTAAAGGTTTGTTGGGATTTTTATCAGTGAACTTGAACTCTTAAACTTTTGTTCAGCTTATCGCAGGGTGAGAGCGCACTTTAATCAGACACAGAAGCAGGCTTTGTGCATTTTTATATACTTGTACACAAAGTCCACACTTTTATGTACTTGTGTTTATTCAGAGAATCAAAATGAGTGGTGGAAGAAGTATTTAGATTTTTAGTTATAAAAGCAGTAATCCTACAATGAAGGAATACTCTGTAGCAAGTGGAAGCCCTGCTTGAAAATGTTATTTAAGTAAAAGTATTAGCATCAAAATATGTGAAAAAGTACTTATTGTGCAGAATGGAGTATTTCATAATAATATATTTTATATTATTGGATGATAATCAATGATGCAATAATGTGTTCATCACTTTAATGTTGCAGTTAAGGTGGAGCTCATTTTAATTACCTCATATATATGACTTTATACACTGTGTTACATGAATGCTGCTGTTCTACTGAACATCCCGCTGAACCCGTTCAGACTCTAAAAATCATCGAATATGAGTATTGAACAGCCGAATCTGATTCAACTGACATATTTTTGAGCCCTAAATACTTCATTGCAAGTAAAAGTCAAGCCAAATATGTCCTTTCACTAACCAGTCAGTAACTGTATTTACCATGAGTGCACACTGGGTGGCGTGTGCAGGTATTTTGGGCTCAGTGAATAAAGGTGAGAAGGACATTGTTGTGGTCAGGTGTTTGACCCTGGAAGGGCGAATGGTTTTTGACTGCTGTGGCGCAGAAGATTGTTCGACTTGCTTAAAGCTGTGTGTTCGTTTCTTGGCTGAAAATGAAGAAGTGGACATTTATTTAACTGTATGCGTGCTGGTGTGAATAACTGTGATGACTGTCATTTTCTGAGTGCAAAACAACAAATGGAAGCCCTTTTTAGACAGGAATTGTGCAAATTTGCAGGAAAGCCCAATCATTCTTTTTTTCAGCATTGGCAGTATAAAAACAAAATCAGGGAGTGCAGCAAAATGCCGCCTACCTACTTTAGCTTATACAGAATGTGCCTTTTTCGGGGCAATGGGGGGCATGAGCAAGTAACAAAACGTGTAGCTCAGCATGTGACGTAAACAGTGACGTGGGAGGGAAGCCGCGGCTGGTCAGTCCTTCGGCGATTTATTCGTAAAACAGCCCAACATTCGCGGAAAATCTGGCAGTGTAAAAGGGGCCGGAGGCTGTGGCATCAACCAAAGCAAGCGCATCAGCTAGGTCAGCTGACATGCCAGCTCCCTGTCAGCTCCTGCATTATTAGTCAAAACAATGCAACAATAAATGAAAATTAAAATGTTTAAAGAAATACAACGGTTGTTCATTTCCATATAATTTTCTGTCAAAGCCACAGGGAGCCACTGGAGACAGGCCAAAGAGCCGCACTTTGATTCGATCTATACGGGCACATTTTTTGTTTCAGAACTGAGAACGCTACGATACAATAAAGCAAATTTGAATATAAAGAAGAAAACAAACACTGTGGGGCCACAAAATCAGGCTCCTGTTCATCGTCTGTGGAGCAGCTCCAGACTTTGTATGACATCACAAGTTTGAGACCTTTTACCATGACGATCTGACCTACATTAAAATATATATCAGAAGAGAAAAACAATGGAAATATACAGTAGATGAAGACTGTTTTTCTTTCCACCTTTTATTGTCTTTCCTTCTGTTTATTGTTCATCCTCAGCTGAGAGGTGGAGTGAACAGAAAGTGGAAACCCCCGCACCCATATTCCCAGTCTGCAGGGTGTTTCCATCATGTGCATCCATGTATGCAGGATATATGCAGTGTACACAACATCACATAGATGTGTGTGTGTGTGTTCCATCCATCCTGATACATGCAGCAGCAGATAGACGCACACAGCTGTTCTCTCGCAGCTTTCTGCCAGTGGAAAGATGGAGAGAAAAAACAGATAATTGCTGCATTATTCTGCCAGAAAGCTTTTGCAGCTGTGTGGCATTAAATCAGTGGTAAATACGGCTAAATACTGCCTCGGACTTACTCAACTTCTCCTTCATCTCTTGGACCGAGCTGTGTTTAGGCTGGCTTTCTGTCCTAAACTGATTCTGTGCTCTCAAACTGCCAGCAGCAGAGTCATGAATTAAAGCTCCGAGAGGCCTCACCTGACCCTCCAGGTGGCCGCACAGCGGAGTTATTACGATGAGGCGGGTTGACGATAGCGAATGCCCCGAAGCCTCGACAGCAACTTTCCATCACAGCTCTATTGGCACGCGCGTTAGTCTGAAGCCACTGATACAAAACATCCATTGTTTACTGAGCCTGACAAAGCACAGAGCTGATTATACGGCTTACAGTCGTTGTATATCAGACTAAATGTGTGTGTGTGTGTGTTTGTGCGCTTTTGACCTGCAGACAACTGGAGAGCTGTGAAGGTTAATGAAGTCCAACTGTTCGTTCAGTGAGAGGCCTTTGTACCCGCAGCTGGACCTTAGCTCTCTCTGTCTCTGGTCTGAACAGACGTCGAATGGAAATAGAGACGAGACAGTTTGATCACGGAGTGTACCCATTTATCAGCCGCACGTCCGTGTCAGCCGATATTCACCTTATTGACAGCAGTGGCCGATGTTTTTTCTGTTGTGTCACGTCAATTTTAAAGTAAAAAGGCTAAGGTAAATTAGCATGCTCATGATGTGTTCAATGTGATCTTGTAAAATGTAGATAAAGCAGTTGTTTAAAGGAGAATGTTTAAGGAGGTAGATGTGGTCATTATAAATATCTGATGGACTGATATTTCTGTAGGTCTGAGGGTGACGATCTTGACTGCTCAGCTTGTTGTGACATCTTATCTTACAATATAATGATGAAAACTCTGTGTGTGTGTGTGTCTGTTCCACGTTTCTCTCCTCACTGACTTGGTCAATCCATGTGAAATTTGGCACAGTGGTAGAGGGTCATGGGAGGATGCTAATGAAGCAATATTACACCAATTGGCCAAAGGGGGGCGCTATAGCAACCCATTGAAATGTCAAACTTTGAATGGGCATATCTCATGCCCCGTATGTCGTAGAGACATGAAACTTTGCACAGAGATGTCTCTCCTCATGAGGAACACATTTGCCTCAAGAACCCATAACTTCCGCTTATATAGATTTTCCACCATTTTGAATTTTTTGAAAAACACTTCAAATGGATCTCTTCCTAGGAAGTTTGAGCGATCTGCATGAAACTGGGTGAACATAATCTAGGGACCAATATCTAAAGTTCCCTCTTGGCAAAAGTTGGAAAACTTACTAAAACTGAGCTTCTATAAGGCAATGAATATTGCGGAGGGCGTGGCTCATCACATAAAGGTGTATAACATCTCAAGGGTTTCACCCATCACCACGCAACTTTGTAGGCATATGACCACACATAATCTGAGGGGACCCCTCCATTATTGACCCCATCAAACAAAATGGGCGCTAGAGAGCTCATTTCTTATCTAGGCCTAACCGCCATATGGATTTTTACTAAACTTGGTAGATATGTAGAACAGGACGCCTCAAGGTGACTGGAGAAATGGTTTAAAAATGGCTAAAATGCAACCGATGGCTGTGGCTCCCCCTGTGGACCAATGTTGTTGTTTTCTAATGTTTGGTATGACTAAGTCATGGTATGGTCTGCTGTACATAATCATGGAAACTGTCAGTGTGTCATTCTGTCAGTCAGTCATTCTGTCTGTCCCACGTTTTTCTACTCACTGACATGGTCAATCTATGTGAAACTGCATGTTGAGGTTTGGCATAGGTAGAAGGTGACAAAGCTACCAATGGGTATGGACTAGTCTCAGCAACTATCAAATGTGTAAAGTGCTGCAGGAATGTGTCCCAAAACCCAGAGATGAGTTTGAATTTTTGTTGATGTTTTGCTGAAATTTGTTGACTTCAAAGGACACAGGGGACACGCCCCTCTCTATATTTAGAGGATGCTCATATGTTCCCCACATGTTAAAAACATGAAAGCAGCAAAGGACTTTTATTTTTAGGACATTTACACCATAAATTGTTGCAGAAATGGCACAAACTGATGCACATGAAGTCACCAGAGTACTGAATTTAAGACTTTAACACTGGCGGAGGACCCCAAACGCCCCATTGTATACATGAACCCCAATGATGCTGAATATATTAAGCTGTGTGGAGCTTGAACTAATGACTAAAGAGAGATCCCTACCTTGTGGCTGGACCACGTCATATGTTGTTATCGTACATCCTACAGATGTGTGCACCAATGCCTTGTTATAGACAGTAATTTATGACACTGTATTTTTTCACCTTGTTTTTGCAGACACTGAGGTTTGTGGATTCGGTTGGCAGAAGTTTCAGTCTCACTGCTACAAGTACTTCACTCACCGCCGGACGTGGGACGCTGCTGAGAGGGAGTGTCGGCTGCACGGTGCCCACCTGGCCAGCATCCTGTCACAGGAGGAGCAACTGTTTGTCAACCGTAAGTCTGCGATGTTGCACTGATATTGCACGAATTGAGGATCCTGTGACAACAACAGCCTCATTTAAAGGACAGTTCCAGTTTTCAGCCACGTCACTTTGGTGCAGACTGATATTTCTGAACTATTGGGTGCATTTCTAAGAAATTTGGTTCAGTCGTTCATGTTTATTCTCCAAACTGTCAAGTGAAAACATCTGCTGCTGCTTCCTTGTTTAACTCTGACTCAGAATTTACTGAACTGGTTTCAGCACACAGTTTTATAATTAAGTGGATCATCATAAAAGAAACGTGTCGCTGCATTCACTTTCGTGTTCAAATCAGTCTTCCAGTGATGTTTGCACCAACAGATTCTTCTTTAGAGCCAAAACTTCTCAGTCTCCAGCTGCTGAAAAACTGATTTTGTCTTTAAAATATTTGAGACTATTGTTCCTTCCACTGATAAACCAAACTCTGTGACTATCTAGAAGCATTGCTGCTGTTTTATAGGCCAGTGCACTTTAAGGAAACAGCGTGTTTGGACGGAGGACAGTTGCATCTGTGCTCTAATCCAATGATGAGTGTCAGTAAGATAAAATAAGGTCTTTAAACAGAGACTTTCCATACACGCATTCAGACTTGAGCAGCATGTGAACTGTCTCTCAGTTTACTGGGGACACTGAGATGAAATGGATTCGTGCTGTTCATTAAAAGCAGCTCAGCCTCAACGTCTCTTCTGATTTCTGCTCGTGTTTGTTCACACTCTTAATTATCACCACTTCTGCTGCTGCTGTACACATGTTCAGACCACAAGCGTGTAAATCAACACATCGTCTCCTCCTCTCTCTCTCTCTCTCTCTCACTCGCTCCTCTCCAGACCCTTCTGCATTGTGACACTTATGAGTTACACTAACACAGACTCTAAGTTTAGCTCTGATGTGTTTTGCCTCTGCAGGTCTGGGCAGTGACTACCAGTGGCTCGGCCTGAACGACAAGATGTTTGAGAGAGACTTCAGGTGGACTGATGGCAACCCAATGGTGAGACAATTCAATGGATCAGTCTGTGGAAGAACCACGAGCGTCTAATGAAAATATTTTAACTGTAAAATGAGACGGAAGCCTTGTATTGTGGCATTTTTAGCCACACAAGCTACATGGCTAAAAACCGGCTGAAAAATTGTCTAATTAGAAATATCTTAAAAATGATGTGTCTGTAATCCACACGGCACAATGCCCAAGTACGTGAATCCATCAGCACACCTTAAATTTCACTGTGACAACTCTGACCATCACTTTAGTTTTTATATGACACACACTTTTAGTGTTTGATGAGAAAAAAGAAAGCGTCGTGGAGCATCGTTCCTGTGGGCTCCAGCACATTTAAGAGGAGTGTTTGCAGTAGAAACACTAGGGTCTAGGTGCCATGTCTGAAGGGTTACTGTTGGTTGGTACCATACTGAAAGTGTTTAGTGGTAACGGGGCTTTATTAAGAAGTTCAGTTTTCTAATGTGGTTAAAGGTGTAAACATCAATGGCTTTAATGGTCAGACATTACACTGACATATATACTGTGTTTGGGGATGTTTAGGCGACACTGTTGCACGTCTTCTTCTGCTGTTTATTTGAAACAAAGCAGAAACATAAAACACATCCTGTGCGCTGGTTGTGGCGCAGCGCCTCGTATGTATTTACTCACCATGACACATTCTCACACACATTGCGTCTGCTGGGAAACACTCAGCTGTTGCAGCATGTGAGCTGGACTCGGCAGTGAAAGCGAGGCCTGAAACCTGACACTGGGGGGACTCTGCTGCTGTCATGTGTTATCATTAAGAACAGAGGCACACCCTGCCCGGGGTGAAGCTCGTACGTACAGCAGAGCGCCTGTTTTGTGTAGCATGTAGTTTATGTAGTTTTGTTTTCTCTCGGTTTTTCTTTTTAAACAAACCAGAGCAGCTGATTTGTGGGTTTGCTCCTGCAGGAAGCTTTAGGTTTGTTTGGGCTTGTGGGGCTGGTCGTCCCAGCAGCACCACTGTCTGCTCTCTCTGTGAATTGCATCCAATATGCATCATCTCCTCATGGGGATATAGGGGGTGGCTCTGTGGTCCATATGCACACATGAGCAGTATCGATCATGGCAGGATAATCACAGAAATCATCTTGAGTTTCTCAGTATGATGCACTTACGTTTGAGATGCGGCACAATCAGGAATGTCTGGGGATTAAGTAATACCTTACTGGTTTTTAGCTGAGTTTATTGGGTGTTTGACAATAAAGTGAAAGAGTGAAATGTGTGTTCTGGCAGCAATACGACCACTGGAGGCCGAACCAGCCGGACAGCTTCTTCCAGTCAGGAGAGGACTGCGTGGTGATGATCTGGCACGAGGGAGGACAGTGGAACGACGTGCCCTGCAACTATCACCTGACCTTCACCTGCAAGAAGGGGACAGGTACACACACACGGACACACATCTACACACTCTGAAGATTTCACAGGTAAAAGTCAACAACACAACCTGAAATTCTATCAGGAGTGCACCTAACAAAAGTTACATCATTTGAGGCGTCTGGGCCTCATCGAGAGACAAAGGCGAGGTGTTTGAGATGTGAATGGGTGCTTACCATGCAGCTACCCTGTTGCATTATGGGAATTGTAGGATGGTGTTTTACAAAGCAGTAAAAGTCAGGATATCTCGGCTTCTGCTGCTTCGATTCACTCTGTCTCTCACTAGTCCCCTGTACTACACTACGTTGCTGGAGTATTTGACGATGTGTGTCATCTTTAGACGCACTTGATGAGCCTGCCACTAGGCGTGTGGGCTGTGACAAAAATAGTCCACTGAACTGTGTTTCTGAAACATTTGAGACGAGAAACAAGCTGGATCTGTCTTTATTTTACATCAGCTACAGCAGTGGTTCTGGGTGGGCCGCAGCTGATTAACAAAAGATGTCAAGTTTGTAAAAAAATCACACTTTATTTTTAAGTACAGGGAATTGCCGGCACAGGGGTTTTAAAAGTTTTTGGGGAGTTTCCAGAGGCAGCAAGTCCCGCTGGAAGCCCCTGATTTGCATAACATAGCCTAGAATCGACGTTGTGCCTTGTCTCTTGAAACACAACAAACCTTAACTTTACGCTCAACTCTGCGGAGCTTTTTAGCATCTTTGTGGTCACTGTTTTGGTTTTAGAGCCCAAAACTTTACTGTTTAAGGTATACATCTCATCGTAGTTTCCAGAAGTTGCATTTGCATAAAATCATAAAATTAAAAACAACTTTACAGCGTTAATATGTACGCTGCCTCCTAGTGGTCATTAAATCAATAAATGGAAGTTTGAGTGAGCTCTTCCTGTTCTCTGCCATCAGTCTCATGCGGGCAGCCCCCTGTGGTGAAGGATGCTCGTGTGTTCGGGGCCATGAAGCCTCGCTACGAGATCAGTACCCTGCTCCGCTATCACTGTAAACAGGGCTTCATGCAGAGACACGCCCCGACTATACGCTGCCGGGCCAACGGCCAATGGGACATGCCCAAAGTCACCTGCACGAGCCGTGAGTGTTTCAGACCCTTTGCCTCACAATCACAAGGCTGCACAACATTTAGAAATGTTTTCACTTCTAATGCTCTTTTCCATCCGTCTTCGCAGCCGCCACCTACCACAGGTCAATCAGTCTCCGGCGCCGCAACAACCAGAACAACGAGCTACAGAACCCGCACTATAACCACCACATCCATCACACCAAGAGTCATCAGAAACACAATCAAAACCAAGAGCAGCAGAAGAGTTACAGCGTCTTTCAGAGCATGTGGAACCCTTCCCAGAGGGAGAAGAGGCACCAGCAGCAAACACACGCCGCGGATCAGATGAGACACTGATTGGGTTTGTGGGTTTGTAAATGAGCGTTGGCAGCCGAGCACAGCAGGCTGGCTACGTCGGTCCAGAGGCATCGATAGACAGAGAGACGAACTGTCTATCAATGTCTCTCTGAAGGACAAGAGGCGTGTTTTACCCGTGCATTGTCCCCAAAAACACTCCAGGATCTGAACTGTAACACTAGAGAGATTTAAGTTTCATGTGTAAAGTTAGCTCACTGATTATATCACAATGCTCTAAACAAGACGGCTGGTGCCTTAATGGCTTCACTGTTTGGTCGTCTTAATGCACCACATCAGCGGCCTGCGAGTCAGAGATCATGACCTGACAGAGGATCTGAACAGTCTGTCAGTCCGTCTTATTTTAAAGGTGCCCTGTGGATGAAAATTAACATTCATTGTTTTGTATCCTTGAGGCCTCACAAGTTTTTCACAATATTCACAGAAATATCTGTGGTTTATTTTTATAAGAGCGAGCCCTGTAGTTTAGAGACTTTACATAATGTCACTGATAGACTATAAAGCACAGAAACTGAATGCATTCACTGAAGAAAAGAAATCACGCTCTGTTTTTTGAGATTATTATCTCACAGTTATGAGAAGTTTTTATGGAAAATATTCTGCTGTCGTTTTTTCTGAATCAAGAAGATAATCTCAGACAAACAAGAATATAAGAAATTCTTATCTCGTTAATTCAGAAAAACAAGCAGATTTTCTTTTCATGAAATTTTTTTACAGAATTCTAAGATAATAAACACAAGAACTGACAAGATTATTATCTCGTTAATGCAGATTCATAATTTATATTTAAAAAAGTTAAATTAAGGACAGATAATCTTTTTTTTTCCGAATTAAATGTTTTTTACGGAATTTTAAGATGAAAACAAAACAAGAATTCACAAAATATTTTAATAAATTAACAACAGGTGATAATTCCTCATCTTTTTCATGAAATTTTGTCTCAGAATCCTGAGATTTAAAAAAAAACCCGAGAATTTCTGAGATTATTTATCTTGTAATTTATGAGATTATTATTTTGTTAATTTAAAAAAAGCAGATTTTTTTTTCATCAAATGTCTTCTCAGAATTTTGAGATAATAAAAGAACAAATATTTCCAAGATTATGACCTCATGAATTTACAAGGTTGTTATCTCATTAATTCAGAGAACAAAAGCAGTTTTTATTATTCATAGAATTTTTTTCTCCGAATTCTAAGATGATAAAAACAAGTATTTTCCAACATTATTATTTTGTTAATTTAGGAAATGATTATCTTGTTAATTCAGAAAAATAAGAACAGATTTTATTTCTCAGAATTCTGAGATTATTTAAAAAAGAATTTACAAGATGATTATTTTGGTAATTTATGAGATAATTATCTTGTAAACTGAGACTAACAAGAGTACTTTTTTTTAATTTATACTTTTTTTTTCAAAAGTGAATTTACAAGATTATCATTTCAATTATTCAGAAAAATGAGCAGAATTTTTTTCCAAAAATTTCCACTCAGAAGGAGTCTCAGAATTTTGAGATAGCTAAAAAAAAAAATAATAATAATAATTTTTTTTTTTTTTTTTACAAGATTATTAATATTGATTATTATCTCAATAATTCAGAAAAACAGCAGAATTTCATTTTAGAATTCTGAGATAATAATCTTGTTAATTCAGAATAATATTTCTTTCTGGAGTAAATGCATTATGCTTCCATATTAGAGAGCATGATTTCATCACTTTAAATTATTATCATAGAGCATTTTCCACTTTGTCCAGTTTCAATGTGTTGCTGCTTATCAGGACCCATTTTTACTGGCTGATTTCCACATGTAGATTTTTGTACAAAATATTTTTAGCTGAGAAAAGTTTTTGGTTTTTTTTAAATAAAAAGGAGAGGTGAGATTTAAAGAGACAGCACACAGAGCTGGAGGGGAGATTATTATGAATGTGTGTGTGTGCTGTGGCTATTAATCGTAGGATATATAATATAGATACTATATGAAGCCATATAAATTTAACTTATTGTATACTTTAAAACTATGAATGGACTGTGATATTAAATAAAGGTCATTGGAACTGAAGTGATTCTGTTAATGATGACTTTCCTTGCTGTTTACAGATCTGATCATGTAGTACGTCAGCTTGTCCAGGTGCTTTTTAATGTGCTGTGACTCAAAATCAACCCAACAAATTCACCACCAAACTGCTCCGGATTGTTTCACACATTTTCTGCAACATTCAGTCACAAGGTTTTACGTTAGCGGTACTGTAGATGTTGCTTTTCGCTACAGATCTGGAATCTGTGTTTTTAATCCAACAAATAAGGGAATGTGAAACAAGATGTTTTTATGTGACCTTCTCCTCTTCATGTTCTGCATACATCTTTCATTTTATATATTGTTTGTCAATGTATATGCATTTTTTTATGTTCTTTACTCCATGTGGTTGATGGGGTTCACTGTATCTGTGGCACAAGAGCTCATCTTTATGTAATCATTGTTTCTTTCTTCATTTGTGTTACTGTAAAAAAAAGAAAGTTTCCATCATCCTGGTTTCAGTGTCATTGTCAGCTGAGTGTGCAATAATAGGAACTATTATAACACAACCTGTCTTTGTGCAGTTTCATTTGACAACACTTTATTAAATGACATTTTAATTTTTCTAATTGTTAAGAAATCCCATTAAAACACCAAAACCACATCCCAGACGCCTAAATAAATGTTGGAGTTGTACGTTTCTGCAACACCATGGATACATTACATTAATGTATTAATGATACTTATCACCTGGAGAGGTTGGAAAAAGATGTCTTCCCTGTTCCAAAACCAAAATCAAATGTAATGATTACTAGTCCATACCCATTGAGTGCACAGTTGCCCACGTACAGTTTCACATGGTGTGTGTTTGGGATACAGGTCATAGGAAATTGCAGATTGTTTGTGAATTTGATAGTATGACAGTACGATGTCTGATCCTGATCCTGCTGTCCTACTATTGGTCCACAGGGGGAGCCACAGCGATCGGTTGCATTTTAACCATTTTTAAGCATTTTTCTGTTGTTATAGCGCCACCCAGTTGCCAATTAGAGTTAAATTTCTCCAGTCACCTTAAGGCGTCCTGTTCTACATATCTACCAAGTTTAGTAAAAATCCATATGGCGGTTAGGCCTAGATAAGAAATGAGCTCTCTAGCGCCCCCATTTTGTTTGATGGGGTCAATAATGGAGGGGTCCCCTCAGATTATGTGTGGTCATATGCCTACAAAGTTGCGTGGTGATGGGTGAAACCCTTGAGATGTTATACACCTTTATGTGATGAGCCACGCCCTCCACAATATTCATTGCCTTATAGAAGCTCAGTTTTAGGAAGTTTTCCAACTTTTGCCAAGAGGGAACTTTAGATATTGGTCCCTAGATTATGTTCACCCAGTTTCATGCAGATCGCTCAAACTTCCTAGGAAGAGATCCATTTGAAGTGTTTTTCAAAAAATGCAAAATGGCGGAAAATCTATATAACTGGAAGTTATGGGTTCTTGAGGCAAATGTGTTCCTCATGAGGAGAGACATCTCTGTGCAAAGCTTCATGTCTCTACGACATACGGGGCATGAGATATGCCCATTCAAAGTTTGACATTTCAATGGGTTGCTATAGCGCCCCCCTTTGGCCAATTGATGTAATATTGCTTCTTTGGCATCCTCCCATGACCCTCTACCACTGTGCCAAATTTCACATGGATTGACCAAGTCAGTGAGGAGAAAAACGTGGAACAGAGACACACACACACACAGTTTTCCTCATTATATAGTAAGATAACAGTGAAACAAAGAGTGACCCTGCTGTTCAGGAACCAGTGAAGTGAAGCAGGGAAACTTTACTGATATTCAACCAGCTGTGTGGCATCGCAGTGTGCGCAGATATACAGTGTTTGGCTTCCCCTGAAGATCCCTGGGCATTTGGCAGCAGAGGTCCGAGTGCTGGCAGCAGTGGTTCACTTTTATACTGTGATCTGTAGCCTATAGTTCGGCTTTAGCTTCTAACTATCTTTGTCTTTTTAACCTGTTGTTGCTGCTGAGTCAGTTTGACATCCTGGATATATCCTTCAAACACAGACTGTTGACCCCTCTGTCTGCTGCTCTCTGGAATCACTCTTTCATTTCTCCAAAAATATGATAATGTTTCTTCAGGGAGTGCAGTTAGTGACAGTGTGGGCTCCACGCTCACTGTGACAGCTTGTCGGACGGGGCTTAGCGAAAGGTCAATTGCCACTGATGTCTCGTTATTATTTGATGTTGTTTGTTAGATTTGAAGAGTGGTCTGTAGCTCGGCAGCTCTCTTGCTTAGGTTTATCCACCAGCTCCTCCAACTTCTGAAAGTCAAAGTTGGCTCATATGGAATCAGAAGTAAATCACTTTAGAAACGTTGATGTGGCACCTATGAAACGTGCAAATGTAACCTATCAGTGGTTTGCAGGAACTTACAATGCCAATGTTTTCCCCTGGCGACTGGGCTGTGAAAACCAACATGGCACATATTGGAACATTTAGCAGTTAAAGAGACAGATATTTGCCTCAGGAGCTGGTGGAGACCAAAAACAGAGCTAAAAGAGAGAATGTTGGACTGACACTCAGACTCCTAATGTATCATCATGTTGCTCTGTAACAAATCAATGTGTAAATAAGCAGCTGTTAAAGCAACTGATAATATTTCTATGTTGCGTTTATAGCTGATTCCACTGC
Source organism: Epinephelus cyanopodus (assembly GCA_026686955.1). Taxonomy (NCBI): domain Eukaryota; kingdom Metazoa; phylum Chordata; class Actinopteri; order Perciformes; family Serranidae; genus Epinephelus; species Epinephelus cyanopodus. The sequence goes on along the minus strand of CM048932.1, from coordinate 33,583,633 downwards.
CCCCAAGTGGTCAAAAGTTATTACGGTAGCTTTAAAATATGGCTCACAAATATATGGTTTGATTTTTATAAAAACGCTACGTGTGCAGTGTGAGCTGATCTGGGTGATGGGTTGATGAGGAACGAAGGCGAGATGGTCGTTCTTGACATCTCCAAAACATGAACCATCCTTGATACACAGATAGAAAGATACTTTATGAATCCCAAAGATAATATGTATAATATAAACTGATCTTGTGTCTGGTGTTTTTTTCTACACTGTAGCAACATGAACTAATGTCATGTAAATGATGACACCATTGTTCTCTGATAACTGCTGAGAGGGGAGGCAATCGCACTTATGTATGGCGCGAATTCATCGTACCTAAAATGAAAACGCCTGTAAAGCATCTGGTCGCTGTGCTTTGCAGCAAACGTTGCTTAAAGAGTAACTTAACAGCAGGCTGAAAAGTTGAATTTTGCTGCCCTCTCTGGCTGAAGGTTTCAGGCCTGTTTGACCCTCACGACCCAGAAACACTGATGTCACAGAGTCCTGGATCAGGCCTCTGCATCTGTGCAGCAAGGTAAGAAGTGAAGCAGAAACAAGCTGTTAGGAGCTGTTAAGTTACTCCTTAAATAGGATTTGTTGGGGACTATTTTCAGTGGCGGATTAATCCACATTTGGTGCTCTAGGGCATTTTCGTGGCTGCAGGATGGTGTATGTGGGATCAACACAAAATAAACTAGTTATGGACAGTTATGGAGTTGTATGACACAGAGGAAGAAGATACATCAGGCTGCAGATACACACTAAACTGTTTTTGTTGGGAATCTGTCACAATAAGACAAATACATAATATTAACAGATTTTTCTTTCAGTTGCTGTGGCTGTTGGTCAGCAGATGGCGCCTCCTGAGTTGAGTAGTTGCTAAAAAAATTTAATTTCGAGCTTTTATTTAGATTTTGACCTTTCTAATACTGGAGAAAAATATATTTTTAATTGCATTCAGAGTAAATGGAGGCTGATAAACGGTGGTCTGACACCTGCCTTTTAAACAAACAGCCTCTCAGAAACCGGCGTGTGAACATGAATCACCATAAAACCCACCACGTCACCAACATGCCGTCGCTCAGGTCCTTGAACAGCTCCATGCTTTGCTGCGTTTCAGTTACAAGATCAACTGAAAGCAGCACCATGAATGGCGTCGGTGTTTCTGGCGTGCAGCGCCCCTCCCTGTGGAAACATTACTGCATTACCCAGGAACTACACCTGGCACTGTGCGCGAGGCGAGCAGCCATCCTCAAGTCAATTACAGCCCCGGCTCCAGCCGACGTGAACTCTGCTGACTTTTATTTTTTATTTTGCTTGACTGCAGTGTGATTGCTCATAAGTTGTCATGATGTATTTGGGATAATAGGCGAACTCAATGAGCCCTGTGTAAAGAGACGGAGGCAGAGACGTGGTTTATGTACTGTTTTATTGTCCTTTTGTCTTTGGGTCCCACAAGGTTTCCTTGTAATGCTGCAGTTATTAACAAGGCCGGCAAAGTTGGTCAGATTATACACAGAGTAAAAAGGCAACAGATGTGGGCTGTCTTTAAATCTTTTAAGGAACAGTTTGGCATTTTGGGGAATACGCTCACATGACTGTGCGCTAAATATGAAGCTTTAGTGGGCAGTTAGCTTAGATTAGCATGAAGACTGGAAACAGCAAGTCCAGCATTTAAAAATACACCTTACAGCACCTCTAAATGTTACATCTTGTTTGTTTAATCCATCCAACAGCTGAGTTAACTGGTGAGTTTTAGGCTTTGTCTACACTATAGACAAATTAAATAAAACGTAGCTACCATGACATCATGCATTGTTTTGTGAGCTCTCATTGTGAAGCCTCGGGTATGGCATTTCAGTCGTCACCATCTTGGTTTTGGGAGCCAGAAGTGACCATATTTGGGTGCAAGGCTGGAGTTGTGCAAAAGCAAGAAGTGGACCTGACTGGGATGCAGCCACACCCTTCATTATGCGTAACTTTAAACCTTTATAAAATGTAAATGAGCGAGTTGTATAAACATTCACCCTCTGAACAGTTGTCATGAACTGGTAAATTAGCTATTGAAACCAAAATCGTTTTGTGTACCAGGCTGTAAACATGTTTATTTCTGCTCTAAAGTTGGGCATTTCAACATGGAGGTCTATAGGGATTGACTCTTGGAGCCAGCCTCAAGTGGCCATTAGAGGAACTGCAGTTTTTGGCACTTTAGCGTTGGCTTCAGTTTTTAGCCCCGGAGGTTACCGCTTGTTCTAAATGTTTTGGCCTCTCATCTACACACAAGTTTAAGTCACTAAAATAGAAATGTTTGAAGACACCTCAGTCAACACGTTCTCACTCCGACCCTGAAAGTTTTGCCTGTTACGTGCATTGTCGTCTTTCAAAATACACAGTTTTCTCTTTCAAAAATATTGCGTCAGTACAACTACGCAAATTAAGGGCTTGGCTTTAGAATCTTAAGCGCAAATACCACTCCCCTCCTTTCCATCCTACTCAGACTTTTGCTGCTTTAACTTTCGTTCTTGTCCCCCCGCGTTTCCCCCTGACGCCGCCAAGCACCATTAAACTATAACGGCGACTGGCCGAGTATCATGCCGACGTTAAAGGACAGCTTTTCTCGTCAGTGTCAGACACTGCAAGTCACTGCCCAAGCACCGGATTTTGACGACTTCAGAGGGAGAACTTTGTGTCTGTGTGGACGTGTGAAAGGGAGCGTTTGAGAAAGTTGACATCATCTCCTCAATTCACAAAAGCCCATTGCTGCTTTGTAATATGGGCAGAAACAGCAACGACGACAGCGGACTACGGGTTTGTTTATTATTACCTTTTCGTCCGTCCACACATAAGCCACATTACGGTTTCTCTACAGCACTTTAGGCCGTGGACCTGAAAGATGTTCAGTTAGTAGGAATCAAATGTATGAATATGTATGAATAAAGAAAGTTAACTACTGTTGTTTGACTTGTTGATACAGAATTTTCCTCATTGTTATTAATGTATTGTTGACACAGCCTTTATCGCCACCTACTGGCCTGGCAAGCATTTGCGTTCTAGTGTGGACCAAGCCCCGAGGGATAGCACCAAGCTTTGGAGCCATAGTGGCCAAATGTGGAATTACGACTTCCTGGTCCATCATGTGATGTCATTGGGCCCAGCAAGACTTTTCCCCATAGATTTACATTGTGAAAGAGGCATTTGTAAATCACTGGATACATTTTTTTGAGCTTCACAACCCCCACAAAATGATTCTTTTCACTATCGGGATTTGATCCATTCGGTCCAATAACATTTCAAAAGCTGCATGATTGAATATACTTTTATTCCCATTCAAGTTAGCACTTTTTCGTGTCTTGGAAATTTACTTTTTGGCTTCAAGCACCACTGAGCAATGTTTATAGGAATGAACGGCACCTCCCCTCCAATGCTATATCCAGTTATCTTTCTAAATCCATAACGTGGACAGAGATATTTTGTAAACGATGGTCATGTGGACAGAATTTTCTGAAAATCTGATTTTGATAATGTCCGTAGACGTGTAGCCTTGGTTACGTTTGGACAGAGCTAGGCTAGTTGTCTCCCTTTGTTTCCAGTCTTTATGCTAAGCTACGCTAACCAGCTGCGACTGTTCATACTTCATTCTTAACGCACAGATGAAAGTGGTATGAATCTACATCATTAAGTTTTACTAATCAACATATGATTTCTGTTTACCTGAACATAAACAGATATGTAAAAACAATAATTGTGGTTTTACAGGGAGTTACAAACTCAAGTATTTCTGTGAGGTTGCACTCCCCAAAATGTCCAAGTATCCCTTTAATAATCTGACACTTAACATTGTTGCAAAATGTTTACAATACTGAAAATAACAAGTTAAAAGGAACTTTTTGTTTGTTTTGTAATCCCACAAAAGACTCTTCAGTGAATGTTTCACTTCACAGCTGCTTTTCTGTAAAATCACCGTTAAGTTTCCCACATTGTCTAATCGTTTACTGAGAGCTATTTATACGAGTCTGTCCAGCAGTTCTGCAGTGATAAGTGTGGCTGATTGTTCAGTGGCTTGTCAAAGGTGGAGCCAAGTAAAGCTGACCGTGACCAGGCCCAAGTGGATGACCTAAACCAGTATGTGGGCCAGCTGGGCCTGCGTACAGTGAGCTTACACTTGATCAATGTGCACCGATTACTCTCTGATAACCTTACATGGAAGAAGCCCTTTGTGCCTCCACGCAGGAATTATTGGTATTTTGAATGTATTGTATTTCTGTCTCACGCAGCAGGCTGGGTGCAGGTTGGCTGCAGGCCCGCTGTGTCGGCCGGTTCAGAGTCTCTGCAGAGCTCAGATAGCAATCAGGCGCCAGTCGCTGCCAGGGAGAGCCATGCTCACTCAGGGCCTCGCTTGGCCATATGTGACCTCACACTTTACGTTACTCCATGATTCAGCAACGCAAACCTCACGGGGAAAATCCACATATTTTTATTTACATTTTATCCAGCTGCATCTTGGTTGCACAGATGTCTAGTGTGTCATCAAATGTGTGAACATAAGCACCTGGTGTTGGTTTGTTTAGTCTCTGACAAAAATATTGTAGTCACATGGTCATTTGATTGTCAGTGTAGTCTGGATTTTATTAGTGAAATTTTAGTCTCATTTTCATCACACCTTTTTAGTCTTAAGTCACCTGTACGCTCTGTGTGTTAAAGAGATCGTCAATCCAATTTTTTGAGAATGTCAAGTGAATTTTAGAGGTCACGTGATTCCGGACAAAGTCAAAGATGCAGATTCACCCAGGCACTGGCTCAACTTGAGCTAAAAACCTGTGTAAATCCTGGCGCTTTATGAATCATAAACAAACAGAGAATAAAATATATACCAGAGTTCTTTGAGGTCCTGTAGTCAATTCGTGCAAATATATAAGGTGAAAATTCCCTTCGCCGTCCGCCTGAACACACCATGAAACTACAGCTGTCGCCTTCTTTGATATTGTTGTAAGCTTTGGTCAAATATAGTTGTCATACTCTCACGTGTCTAGGTTTAGACGAGCAACCAAAGCGTTATGAAACTTTAATAGTTAATGAAAATCTAGACGAAGATTTAGATGTTTGACAGGCAACATTAGTCCTGAACTCATTCCTGCCGGTAGTCTTTGGATTGTGGATGAACTGGTCCACAAATCAGTTATTTTTTCTCTTCCCAAGACTCACTGGCATTAGCTATTACTGTCGGAGACATATCTTTACCGAAATGAATGATGTTGCCCTTAAGTGCCCAGGTCAAGCAGCTAAATCCAGCTCTGAATTTGAGCGGCAGAGTTGTTTTACCAATGTCTGATTCCACCACTGAGTCTGCACTAAAACATGAATTAATAAATGTCCATTCATCAGCACTGTCATCATCATTTAGTTTTTATTCTTGGACAGAGCCATGCAATATTTTGTGTTCCCTCATAATAAATTAGAATAAATTTAGCATTTTCCATTCTCTGGCAATACTTTTATGTTCTCTTACAATCAATTTTGCGTTCTTGCAATACTTTTGCATTTTATTAAGATAAATTTCTTGCTCCCTGAAGATACTTTTGCATTCTCTCGCGATAATTTTGATTTCCATGACAATACTTTTTAATTCTCTGAAAATAAATTTTGTTCTCCCCCACAATCAGTTTTGCTTGCCCTCACAGTACATTTTGTGTTCTCTGACAAAACTTTTGCATTCTCCCGCAATCAATTTTGGGACAACAACAACTTAGTAGTAGTGCAAACACACTTTAATTTACAAAGAGATCTTTAATGCTATCTCAACACAGCGACAACACAAATGCTGTGATTAAATCTAAAAGGAGTCAGACTCTTTTGTTTCCTGCAACCTAAGAATAAAACCTATGTAACGTTAATTTCTAAAGGTTTTACATCTTAACTGGACAGTTTGCTATCAACCACTGCGGTTTTCTTATCCTGTGTAGCTAAACGATTGCAAGAGAATGTCAAAATAATAATAATATTAATCACTCGACCCTTGGAGGCTCTGTATGATACTTTTCCTGTCACAGAAAAAAAAAGGTTGTCAATAATTAATTTTCTTTTTATTGAAGAAAGTAACTGATCAGATGTTTGCAAAATTCCACACTCTGCGCTGGCCCGCTACTAAAACTAACATGTTTTTTTTGTGTTAAGACTCAAGCAAAGATTTTATCCGTGGGATCATGACATTACCTTAAAAGGTTCAATCCACTGCTGGATGACAGGTTAAAGAAACAAAGTTTAGACTCTTCCTCAAAGGTTGACCTGGGGAACCTCTGAGTCCGATTCATTGGATTACAAACGCTGGGCTGACGTCACAGATGAGGCCACCCTGGGCTCTGCTCGTTCACTATAAGAAACTACAGTATTTGTATCAAAAATAGCAGTTTATCAAGGCGCTAGATAGATAGATAGATAGATAGAGTGTGTAGATCTACACTGACAGCTGCTTTGTGCTGGAGAAGCTAAGTCATGCTCTGAAGTCTAAGATGAAGCCAAACAGAGATGCAGCAACAAGAGTGACTCTGCAGCACAGTTCCTATTCATGCCAGCATTTCTACTGCTGCACAGGGCGAACTACTGTTTGCCTCGTCTCTCCTCCTTTAGGCATCTTCTACATATTCAGTGCAAAAAATTCTTCTTTTTTTTCCTCAGTATTGTGGAGTTTGTTTGTTTTTTTTCCACTCTTATGTTACGCTTTATGTAAAACCAAAGAGACTCGGATAGTTTGGCCAAGAGAAAAAATAATAATAATGTAAATATTTCTACAGTATATCAAAAAATAGTCAGAAACAGAATTACATTTCTAGATTATAACATTCTACATATTTAGAAAACATAAACAATGTTGGATTTTTCTTATTCAGTTTGGTGATGATGTTTGGTCCAACACATTCGTAAAAACATAAAAACTGGACGGTAAGATGAAGTACAAAGTACCAGTCGTAGCACCTTGTTAAGTATGGACAGCAAAGATCGGTTTAGTTGTGCGAGGCTTGTATTCCTACCTGATGACAAGTATCACAGGGTTTTCTTCAGCTGTGTTTCGTGGCTTTGTTGTTGTTGTTGTTGTTCCAGGTCTTGAACAAAACAAGATAAGTGCCCAAAGTATCCGTCCAACCACGAGTCTTTCTGCTGTGAAACTGTTCCAGTTCAGACGTGTTGTTCCTTCTTATACGACATGCCTGGTCCACTGAATGACAGTATGCTGTAGCTGTGATATCCTCCAACCCTCACCCCCAAAAACAACACCCACCCCCCCCTTCAAAGGCATTGATTAAATAATATGAACCTTAAATATGTGTAAACTAACCCTCAGAGAGTGTCAGGTCCCAGATTACAAAGCAACACCATGTCTGACAATAATGTCTTAAGGTTCAATGAAATAAAGCATCACAGTTTGAATGCGTCTCTTTTTCCACTAGTGTGTTCACTAGTGTGTGTGTGTGTGGATGTGTGTGTGTAAGTGTGTGTGTGTGCTGCTGTGTGTGTGTGTTTGCAGCTCAGTTGTGGCCCTTGAAGCAGTACACTCCGTACAGCTTGTGCTTTTTGTCGGGAAGCCGTTGAACCTCACGGCAGCCTCCGTGGGGCTGCAGCGCCGGCGGGGTTGGGAGATGGGATAACGGACGCTGCCGTCAGCCAACCAGCCAGCGTCGCAGCGGTCGTAGCCTAGCAGCTTCCAGGCGGCGAACATTTGGCCGACTTTGGCAATCTGAGCACCATCTTTTTGACACGCCTGGACCGCCTCGTCGTAGGTTAACTTCGAGGGGTGGATCAGGTAGTAAAAGCGACCTGGGAGGGCAGAAAGAGAAAGACAGGTAAGCACAGAGGTAAAAAAGATAACTAGATTGACCTCCTGAGGTTGTATGCCTCTGCAGTCCAGGCAAGGTGCAGTTACTCCATCCATCCATCCATCCATCCCGACATCCCTCTCCCCAGCAACGCTTTCAAGCTCCCGATCTGAGGCGTTCCCAGGCCAGATGATATGTAATCCCTCCAGTGTGTTCTGGGTCTGCCCAGGGCCTCCTACCAGTGGGACGTGCCTGAAACACCTCTAACAGGAAGCGACCAGGAGGATCCTGATCAGATGCCTGAACCACCTTAACTGACCCTTTTCGACGCAAAGGGAGCAGCAGCTCTACTCTGAGCTCTTCCCCCATCTCTAAAGGTGAGCCCAACCCCCCTACGAAGGACACTCGTTTCAGCCACTTGTTGATAGTCTGATTCTTTCAATCACTACCCAGAGCTCATGACCATAGGTGAGGTTGGGACGTAGATGGACCAGTAAATCGAAAGCTTTGCCAAGATAAGCGTTGATAATGGCCAGAGAAGTGTTTTTGCAGAACTTTGTATCTTCACAGTGAAGTCAACTTTGACCTTTTGGATATAAACTGTCATCACCTCATCATATCCTTTGAAACATTTGTCTTTTATGACTTTTGTCATAATAAGCATATGAATTCTTGAGTTATGGCTAGACACGTTTGTCTAAGTGAGTTTGTTCTAATTTTGAAGAAATTACCTCAAGGCCTTCTTGAGACACTGCATTTGCGACAACGGGACAGGTGCAAGGTCACAATGACCTTGATCTTTGACCTTTGACGACCAATATCTAATCAGGTCATTGTTAATTCCAATTCAAAAAAATTCTCTCAAGGTGTTTCATGAGATAAAACACTCACAAAAACAAGACAGACAAGGTCACAGTGGCCTTTATCTTTGACCTATGACCACCAAAACTGAATTAGTTTTACGTGAAGTCCAGGTGGAGCTTTCGGCCTTGAAAAATCACATTCACAAGAATGGGACGGACAGACAACCTGAAAACACAATGCCTCAGCTGCGGGTATCGTTGGCACAGTGGCATGAAAATACTAAAACTTTGTGAGTGAAAGCCAACTAATAACCCCTAAAAGCTACAGTGTTTATCACACCCTGTTCAAAAGCATCAGAGCTGGCACAAATAAAAGTATCCTGTCCTCAGGCATTGAGCTTTTATCAGCGTGGTATCTATATCGATTAAATCTCCTTTAGGGACGTTATTGGAAGGGCAGCGTATTTCACCCTCCAGCCAGCTGCCATTTTGTCTGGGAACCACATGAATCTGCAAGCTCATGTTTAATTTGCTCTGTCAGATACATCAGGTCTCCCTTTGCTTTGGACAGATTTCCAGGAATCTGAAACCTGCCAGGTCAATTACAAGTGTTTATCTAATGTAGGGCGTGTTTGAGACAAACACTGTAAGGAGGAGCATCATTAAAGAATTGTAAAAAACGACAAACATGGCTACAGCTGATGTGGAACTTTCTATTGAAGCTGCTATGCGTCAAAACTGAACTAAGCAGCAACCTCCAGGGCTGATAAATGAACACAAGTGCCAAAAACTGCAGTTCCTCTAATGGCCACTTGAGGCTGGCTCCAAAAGTGAGTCAGTCCTCATAGACCCTAATGTTAAAATGCCCAGCTTTACAGCAGAAATAAACATGTTTACTACCCGGTACAAAAAATGGTTTTGGTCACCATAGCTAATTTCAACATTCATGACAACTGCACAGTGGTGAATTTTTATATTACTCACCCTTTTGAATGTTACTAAGGCTTAAAGTTATGTAACATCACAGATGTAACGATGCAATGTAACGAGGGTGTTTTCTGCTTATGGAAGTTTATTGCAACATTTTGGTCATCTTAAAAAGTCTCGCTCAGCCTCTCAGGAGTCAGATGTTCAGTTTTTTGGGTAAGTACATTCTGTCTTTGTGGTTTTAAGCTTGTTTTGCTAGCAACAATTAGTACTAGCATTATCACAGTTACCCATAGACTGTAAATGCACCATGCTAGCTTGGTTAGCAGCCAGCATTAAGGTTTGCTCCACTCTCACTCGTCCAACTTTGGCTCCTAGCGATGGCTAAAATATCAAACTCGAGGCTACTACATAGATACCAGCTACTTTGATTTTACGCTCAAAATTGTGCACAAAAAAAGTTTCTGTATGATTGCTTTTACTTTTGACACTTTAAATACATTTGTCTGGTAATACTTTAATATTTGACACAAATAAAAGAACCAGAATTGTACCTGGAACAGAGTATGTTTAGATTATATCTTTTACTAAAAGACATGAAAACTGTCTTTTCTTTGTTTTCAGCCAACAGTGAAAAAGGTCTGACGCACCAGCCTGCTGGGTTTTATTGGGCTGTTGTCTTTGGGAGCAACCTGGTTAAATCAAGGTAAAACACACACACACACACACACACACACACACACACACAGGTTGTAACGTCCTTTACCTTTGTAGTGGGAGGTGAAGCAGAACACATCGTAGTGGTTCTTATCTTTGTCTCTCAGGCCGTAGTTACGAATGCCCGGCACCGTGTTCTTGCCTCCGCAGGGTTCTCTGGGTGTGACGATGGGATACTGGACTGAGCCATCGCTCAGCCAGCCGGCGTTGCACCAGTCCAACTTTCCTCGCCACGCATCATACAGCTGGTCAAAGGAGGCCACGATGGCGTCCTGGTCACGACACGCCCGCTCAGCATCGTAGAAGTTGAGGTTGTAGCGACCCAGGCGGGGGAAGTAGGGGAAGACGACACCTACAGATGTGATAGATGACCTGCAGTTAGCAGATAGAACGAGGATCTGTCCTGCGGGGTTTGTATCTGATCTTGTTATTTAACCTAATGACCGAGAGTGAAAGCGCGTCCCGCTGTGTAAGCACAGCTGTTTCCCTGCCAGCACTTTTGGCTGCGGGCAGTAATGGCTGATACCTCAAACATAATGAAGCTGCTCTGACACTGATGTACACTCTGCTTACAGAACACACTGGCTCCTGACTTTGCCCCGAGCACTCGCTGCTCGTGCTGCTAAATTTAGTCTGACTGCAGCCTGTTACAGAGCCGTGACATTTAATAGACATTTTATTTTTAGGATCATTTTAAAGAGTTCGTTCACCTTCCAGGTCGAGGGACACCACCACTGTTCCGTCTTCCAGTCCGTCGATAACTTCACATTTATATCTCCCATAATCCTCCAGGGTGAGCTCTGTGATAACCAGGGAGGCATCCATGGGAGAGGAGCCCTGCAGGTGGACGCGTCCGTGGAAACTGCCGTAACTCCTTTTGTGGTAATCCATGGCGACGAATACATCCAGCTGCAGCAAGACAGAGAGCATCAGTCTGTTATTATTATTATAACAATTAATTTAAGATTGTAGAAGAGATGAACTTTTACAGGTAATTCTGGACAGCAGTCTTTCCTTTGAACCTCGCATTAAAAATATTTTCCAGACTACTTTCCTCCACCTCCGAAATCGTAGAGGAGTTTCTTGAAGATGTTTCACCTGAAATGACTTCTAGCTGCCTGCCTGCAAGTTCTTGCTCGGCTCATTTTGCTGCAATACCGCAAGTGGCCACTGGGAAAAAAAATGGCTACGAGGCCGAGCAGCATTCCCGAGGGCCTGCTTTACACCCATGTTTACACTTGTTAGCTAGTTCTTCTTCTCTTCTTTGTCTCAGTTTATTGCTACGTCTCTCGGTGCCGCTACACTTGCATTCTCTAAACTTTTGCATTACGGACATTTAAAAACACAGTTAATCTACAGTAAAAATTTAAAATAAACATTGACCTCTTTCAGGTAGTCCGAGGTCAGCTTGGTCCATTTGATCCTCATCTTCCGACTGGGTGTCAGTGACGGGTCCATGTGGATCTTGCATGGTAACGTGGCATTCCTCCTCGCCTCGACACCACCTTCGATTGGTCTGTCGACACTGAGAGTCGAGGGCCGTTCTCTGAAACACAAGGACGTAATTACACCCAAGAAAAAAAAACACCATGAACATATCAACTGCTTCTCTGTCTGGGCCTGTTTTCATACAAACACAGACCGATAAACTTTGCATTTTAAATTGTTTTTGGTTTGAGAATACAAACTTTTAAAATAACAGTTTAACATTTTTTTTCTCTCAATTTCATGTCTGTATGTTACATACTTAGTTTGGGTCAGGTTGCAGTTAGCCTAGCTTAGCATAAAGACTGGAAGCAGGGAGAAACAGCTAGCCTGACTCTGTTCACAACACTGATGCTGCATTCACACTGCGGGTGACACAGTGTTACAAGCGACATTATCGCCGTGCAAGTGTAGCTCATGTGCTTGTTACCACTGCTACATCATCACAGGCTTGTGCGTGACTGCTACTGGCCACAAAACACCTCGACTGAACGCCATCTACAGTTTGTATATGGTCATAAAAATATCTGTGCTTTTGATCAATGTCTGATGTCAATGTCAATCCTCCAGGACTGTAACATGCTCATGTTTAACCCAAACAATTTGTCATGTGACTGCAGTTGCTTCACATCCAGGTCGGTTTTGGTGCACACCTGAGTGTGATTGCTGTGTTCACACCTGCCCAAACGAACCACACTGAGGGGGCAAACAAACTTGAGTTCTATTGAACCAAACAGGGCAGGTGTGACAGCACCCTTGGTTTCACATTTGCAAATCACCAGTAAACACAGAGTCCAGTTGAGGCTGATGTTAATGTCATTACTTCTGCAGGTATTTCTCGAAATGTAGAAGCAGTCCTTGAACACAGCAGCAGGTCTCAGCAGGGGCCGATTACCTACAGTTTTTATGAGCTTGGATGTGTGCAGCCTTCCCAAGGAGAAATAAATCAATAACTGGAACTATTAAATAATGTCCGATCACCTGTCAGCCTGCCAGGTTACATATGTGTTTCGTACACACACTGTTACACACACAGAGCATTTACATTAGCATGTGATTGTGTGACCTTCAGCCTCCAACACTAACAGGGTTTCTGATTGGCTGTTTAACCACCGCAGCATTTCACCGTGTCTGCTGTGTAAGCGTGTGTGTGTGTGTGTGTGTGTGTGTGTGTGTGTGTGTGTGTGTTTGTCAATTGGACTGATCAAACAGCTGATGGCTCATTGATCCTGAGTTCTGTACTCTTAAAGCCAGAGCTGGCATTTTCTTTGAGCTGCTTCTTCAGCTTCAGCTGCTCAGTGTTTGTATCTGGTGTCACTGACAGTCTGAAGCCTCAGTCTGATGCTTAAATGTTAACACCTCGTTTATTTGTCTTTATTTCATCATGTTCTCTAAGTGGAGCTGAAAGAATATGTCAAAGTACCGACATACAGCTGGTTAGTTAATTATTTTCTTTGGTTACTAGTTAGATGTTAGGTAGTTATCAGTTGGTTTTGGTTTGTTTGTTAGATATTGGCAGGTTAGTAAATGAAATGTTAGTTGTTATATAGTTAGTTATTACTTGCTTATTGATGAGTTAGTTAGTTATTACTCAGATATTGGTTTTTAACTGTTCATTAAATTATTATTTTAGTTAGCTGGTGTTTAGTTAGTTATTACTTTGTTATAAGCGTCTTAGATTTATTTTATTATAATAGTTAAATTTGTTGTTTTCAGTTAGTTGCATGGTAAGTTATTACTTTACTTGAGTTAGGCTACTAGTTAGATATTAGTAATATGTTAGTTAGATACTGGTCTGTTACTAAGTTGTTAAGTGGTTATTAGTAACTTGCTAATTAGTTATTAGTTGGTAGATAACAGTTTATTTTAGCTAGTTGGTGTTTTCAGTGAGTTAGTTAGTTTGTTTGCTAGTTAACTTGTTTGTTATGTGTTAGTTTTTAAATTGTTACTTATTGCTTAGTTATAAATTTGTTGGATTCAAATTATTTATTATATTAGTTAATTAGCAAGTTACTGTCATCATTGAATTATTTAGTTAGTCAGATAGTCAGCAGTTCATTACTTGGTGGTTAGTTATAATTTTGTTTATTTACTGTTTTTATTACTAGTTAGATGTTAGTCACTGGTTATAAGTTAGTTACTGGTCTGTTATTGAATTAGTGGTTAGTTAGTAAGTTAGTTATGTGTTAGTTGTTATATGGTAAGATAATAGTGATTGGTTAATAATTATTTCCTATATTAGTTAATTTGCAAGTTAGTATTTCAATTATATATGTAGTTACTCAGTTCATTATTAGATAGTCATTTTGTTTTGATTTAGTAATTTAACGTTAGTTATCTGTTTTTACTTATTAGTTAGCTACTGTTATGATACTAAGTTATGTGTTAACTGTTTTTTTAAGATATTAGTTTTTAATTATGTATTATATTAAGAGTCAGTTAGTCAATAATTGTTAGTTTTTAGTTATTTGTTAGGTGACAGTTTGTTTTTAGTTACCAGTTTTGTTAGTTTCTAAGTCATTGTTAGTTATTCATTATTTTTTCTTAGTCAGTTGGTTAGTTATGAGTTTTTGGTTAATTATTTTAAGTTATTAGTTTGTTTATTATGTACTATTTTTTAAATTATTCATGCCAAAAACATTGGTTCAAATTAAATATATATATATTCACGTGCATAATTCTGCATACATTTACACTTAAAGCACATCTACATTTCATCATTTTGTCATTTCCAAGACTTTCTCCAACTAACTGGTGAATTTGAATGTTTCATTTGTGCTAAGATTTTTTACATCATCTATATTTACGGCACAAATTTCTGTTTATCTTAGTAAAACTACTGCACAGTAAAGAACAAAGGGGGAAGAATACTAATTTGGCACACTGAAGAAATCTTGTCTTTTTTCCTTCTGACAAACTCTTTGCTTTTAACACAAAGATCAGCTTGTGAGATGAATTATATAAAACATATTCGTGACACCTCGGGCTGTGTTTTTCTTACAGTGTTTGAAATCTTGACAAAGTTTTCATCTGTGGGTGATGAGATAACTCTTATCTCGCTGAGCTAATAATCCCCACATAGCAGCGTTATCTCTGAGTCACAGCAGCAGAACCAACTGATAAACTGAGGAAACTAATGACACTGCAGAGTGAGTGTCGCCAACGAAACTCAGGAGAGGACACAGGAAGAGGTCTCCGTCTATTCTGCAAAAACTCTGCATGACATTGTCACACACACATATACACACACTCACCTGTGACATAGATGGTTCTCGAGTGCTCCAGTTCAGGATACAGAGTGTCTAAATCATTCGTAGCAACAGTCAGTGAGATCAACGCACAGATCAGCACAGGAATCATCTTCACTCACCAAACTGGGGGTCTGATCACTGCAGAGAGACAGGAGGGGTCACAGTCATGTACAGTGAGATGATGCTCAGAGAAGAGCTTAATTCTAGTGCTGCTATCTCGTACTGTAGGGGCAACACAGGGAAAGGAAAGTTATTCATCTGCATGCAGCTCAGTTGAGGACACTGTGCAGCGTTTCTATCTGCAGTGCTGTTTCTCCCCTCCAACGCTCTGTAATTACTGTGAGAGTGCAGAACAGTCTGCAGCACACACACACACACACACACACACACACACATTTAAAACCCCAAATTCTCAATCCAAAGTTGTCTCAAAATACAAAAACTCAGCATGTCACAAACATCACTCTGCATCGTCCTCAATGCACAAGCCGGACGTCCCGTTAAAAGCTTCACACTACACACAATAAACACACATGTAAACATAAACAGTACATACTGTGCAGTGAACGGTCCCTGTCATCCAACATGTCCCGGTGACACTGACAGTCCACAACTTCAGAGGGAGACTGTGCCACAGTGCGGCGTCACCCCCACACCTCAGGCTTCATTCACACACACACACACACACACACACACGCACACACACTGCAGCCCACCCTCTACACACTCAACCTGAGCACAGAAGGATTCACCATTTCACTTCCACTTTAGCAATCTGTGTTATGGAAGTCCAGGGATGCCAATATTACACTGAAGTCACTGAATTAAGTTGAAAATTAATTTTTCTCTTTTTGAAGATTCCACTTTAATTGAAAAATCACATTTCTCATGCCCACATGTTTCTGATATGACTGTAATGATTAAATGATATATTTTCGTGGTTTGAGTTGAAGGTGTGAGAAAGAATAGCATCAGTAACATTGTTAACACTGTGCTACATTACAGAGAAATACAAAACCGTACTAATGAACCTTCATTAATATAGGACTATATTTTATCTCCAAGTGCACGTCACACACTGAGCGAGCCGCCTGTTAATGACGCTGTGGGCTAATGGGCATGTAGCTACTTCCATGTTTCAGATGATGCGTCATGTTTGTAGTCGACCAATGAAGATGAGTTTACATATCACCTTGGGTTCGTCCTTCACCTTCTCAAAATGATCCCACACTTTGGATTTCCTGCCCGACATGTTATTAACTAGCCTGTGGAATAACCGCAGGCACCAGCCCTGGAAATTAACCTGACGAGGACACTTCCTGTGTCTGTCCTTTCAAATTAAAGTCACACATGGTCCAGTCATATAGGTTTGGATTTATTTTGACAAGGTGCTGCTCCTGTTAGAGTTTCACTTTTTTGTGTTTTTTTTTCTGCAACTAAGCAACCAATGAAATCTTGCTGACTAATGCCCTTTCTGGACCACTAACGTTTGGTCACTGTGCTTTAATAACAACACAGCCTCGTAAGTTAGCATGTGTAACATGCTATACTAGTGACGTAAGTGTTATGTTACATGTGACATATGTCATGTGAACATACATCACGTTATGTTAGTGATGAAAATACTTCTTTAATGCCAAACTTTGTTTCTCCTAAACGTATTATGTATTCATTGCATATTATTCCGAATAAATGTGGAGCTGTACAACACATTCTCACTCCAAGTTCTGCCTGTTACAAGCATTGTCTTCTTTCAAAATACACTTCTGTTTTCACAGGGAATTTAATGTTTACATGCAGTCTCTTTCAAAATAAATGCTCCTTGTCGGTACAACACCAGGAATTAATGGGCTTTTTTTCCTCCAACAACTAACGGGCGTGGTGTTATGTTTAGGAAAAAGAACAGAGTTTGGCTTTAGAATCTTACAGGACGCGAACAGTCTCCTCCTGGGTGAAAAGTTGGTGTTTGTTAGACCCATCCACCACAAGTTAGACTTTCATCACCTTAACTTTCATCTTTGTCCCACCACCTTTCTCCCTGGCGCTGCCGGGTGCCTTTAAACTATAACAGCAACCAACCGCGTATCATGCCAACGTTAAAGGTGCCTTTTTTCACATTATTCTGAAATTGTTCTGAAATGAAGGACTAGTAAAATAAAGGACTGAAGTGATTAACTGATCATCGAAATTGCTGCCAATTAATTTCAGATTAATCATAACTTTAATATTGGCAGCCCTGGACTTCCATACTGTGTCAGTGTGTGTCTTTTGAGGCTTGTGAGTGAGTTCAGGAATTGTGTGTGTGTGTGTGAGTGGACAGTCATTTGGATTGATCCCTCCTCCACTAACTCCCCCTCCCTCCAACCCCGCCACCCTTATCTTCATTCACTCCATCCCAAATTGCTGATGCGCTGGCCCCCTCTGCCAGGTGGAGCTCCTGCAGTCAGCAGAATAACTCTGCAGCACACACACACACACACTGTGCCAGTTACACACACATCATTTAATACCCCTCCCTGCCTGAAAATAGTCATTACGCATACCGGGCCAGGATGAGATGTCGGGGGGAGTTGCAGCGATAAGTAGGTGGAGCATGGGGGGAGTATATGTGGGAAAACTGTGACATGTTCTTTTATAATAGGGTAAAAACTTTGAGTGTGTTCTCTGCAGGACACGAGGAGAGCAGGTGATGTGTGAAATGAGAATAGAGGAGATGAAGACTGTGAGATACAGCAGGAAAAAAAGCTGAAGCAGGAGGGAGGGAGGACTGAGAGGACTCTGCAGCAGCAGAAATGATGCAGGGCGCTGAGGCTTCACGCTCCATTAGCACCAGAGGTGGAATCGAACACGTGCAATTACTCAAGTACAAATAGGAAGTATCAGTACTTTACCTGAGTTGACCCGTTTCACAAGACTTTATACTTCTCCTCCAGTAAAATAATACTGCATTTTTTACTCCACTACATTTGTCTGACATTTATCTTCTCTGTACTTACTCAACAAATTAAGATTTTATTTAAAGAAAGTTATGAAAAACTTTTAAAATATCATGTATTATACAGAAGAAACCAACCATACACTATAAAATTTGAGCTTCAATGAATAATCAGTTGGTTGACGTGTCAATTATTACAAAAATTAATCAACTTTTTGATAATGGATTAATCATTATTGCAGAATTTAGTTAAACACTTCACAGTTTCAGCTTCTGAAATATGACAATTTGACTTTAAGTGAAAGAACCACTTGACAATTGGTACTTTCACTTAAACGTCTAGTGAGTAGGGCGCTTTCACACCTGCCTTGTTTGGTTCGGTTCAATCAAACTCAAGTTCATTTGCCTCCTCAGTGCGGCTCGTTTGTGCAGGTGTGAACACAGCAATCACACTCAGGTGTGCACCAAAACAACTGGACCGAGACCTTCTTGAAGAGGTGGTCTCATTCTGGTTCCAAAGGAACTCTGGTGCGGTTGGTTTGTGGTGAGAAGGTGTTCGACCTGGATGTGAACCAACTGCAGTCACATGACACATTGTTTGGGTTAAACATGAGCATGTTACAGTCCTGGAGGATTATTCATGTGCACCTCCTCCTGTACTGCCTTAATATGCACATTCAGCACATCCAATGCATCAAAACATTGTTTTCTAGTTGGAGCCGCGCCTCGTTCAAACTGTATGGTTTGACTAAAATGAACAATGACAGCAATATAGTCCACGATGAGCAGCGCTAAAATCAACCTGCGTAGTTGTCCCTCCATTGTGACATTAGAAAGTGTCACATTTACCTTGCAAGTGTTCTCTTCTTCAACGTTTGCTTTACTTCCTGGATTTTTCCCACATGGAAATTCTGACCAATCAAGAGCAGCCTTCTCGCGCAAGGCATTTGATCTGGTCCTCTTGTAAATGCTGCCGTGAGAACACGAACCAACTCTAGGCAATTATACAACTTTGAGACAACATGAGTCCCTAGCCCCTTTTTCACTGCCAGATTTTCTGCGAATGTTGGGCCGTTTTGCGTTCTGTGAGTGTTTAGACACACAGAGCTGGATTGGGGAGTTGATCCGAGGTGCCCAATTTTCCGCCTCATAGGGTAGTTATATTGACGGAACAGAGGCGCCCTTCTGCTACGGGAGGAGCTGTGGAAGACTTGTGGGAGGAGCTGTTGATGACGCCGCACGTGCGAGCCACTGGAGGTGGATAAACAGGAAACAGCTGATAGCAGGAATTAGCGAGCAGCTAGTAGCAAGAGGGAAACACAAACCTGACAGACACTGTAAAGATGAGCAACTGGGGAGACAAGGAATTGCGCGCCCTCCTTGTCCTCGCAAACGAAGGGTTCTCTCCGGGTACTCCGGCTTCCTCCCACAGTCCAAAGACATGCAATTTGGGGACTAGGTTAATTGATTACTCTAAATTGTCCATAGGTGTGAATGGTTGTCTGTCTCTATGTGTCAGCCCTGCGGTCTGGCGAACTGTCCAGGATGTACCCTGCCTCTCGCCCGATGTCAGCTGGGATAGGCTCCAGCCCCCCCGCGACCCTCACCAGGATGAAGCGGTTAGAAGATGAATGAATGAATGAATGATGATGAAGAGGAGGAGGATGTGGAGGACAGAGAGGGAGGACAGCTCCGCCCCTCCATTTTTTATTTTTATGTTACAATTTTGTACAGTTTCAGTTACAGACTCTCCCTGTGCCTTTCTACACTTATTTCTTGAGTGTAATTTCTTCACCAAAAATTACTGATAACATCACCATATTATCGTCAGCATGAATTCTTCTGGCCGCAATAATCATGTAGTAAAAATCTGAATGTCATGCCAGCCTTAATCTGAATACTTCTTCCGCTACTATTAAAACTAAAGTCAATAGATAGATTAAATAACTCTAATCACTGGGGTTATGAGGGGCTTTGCGCCAAAAATAACTGACGAAATTAAATGCTTTCCCCCCCAGAGCACCTCACATGTTGCACTCTCTGCAGAGTTAAAGTGTCACAGCATCATATGTCCTCATACCTGTCTGTGAGAGGAACCTTCAGCATGCTGTCTGAGGACAAATAGATGACCTAAACACACACTCACACACACGCCTGGACTATAAAGACGTGGCCTTGTTTACCCTCCACACAGATGGATGCTGAGGAATGCTGTCACTGTGAAGGACACACACACACACACACACACACACCACACACACACACACTGATGACGTCTCATCCATGTTCTCCGTCACCAACAGCTGAGTGTGTCTGCTGCACTGTAGAGGCTCATATTCATCCTCACATACTCGCAGTAAATCAAATCAAGAGCAGCATGAAAACAACATGTATCTGTGGGATGAGATCAGACTCCGTGATTGGCTCATTAACTTATTGTCCCAGTAACAACAGTGGACTCCTCCCAGTCCCTGGAGTCACCGCTGAATGCCAAGTGAGTGATTGTTACTGTGAGCGCGCCAACACAAACACATGCACTCACACACTCATCAATACCGGGGGAGATTTATTGTAAAAGGTCAGCAGTGTGTGTGCGTGTGTGTGTGTGTACCTGTATGTGCTGGCATGTGTGTAACGTTGGCAGCTGATTGTGTCAATAAAGATTATAAAGAAAACAGTTACAGTATGATAGTTATATGGAAAATGTTACATCAGCCAAAAAATATTATACTGAGCTGGTTCTTTTCGCCACGTCAGCAGCAGCGGTGACTCAGTCCACCACTGTGGCTCAGACCAACATGTTTTATTCCTTGGTTGTCATACTGACCCTTTGTCACACCGCTCAGCATCTCATAGTGACACACAGGGCAGCCTTTGGCGTCACTTTCTCGCTCTTAACACCATGTCAGTAGATGTCATTGTAGTTAGATGAAAGCCTGGTACATCACAGAGACGTTAAAGGGTGTCTTTAGCTTCGATATCACACGCCAAGGGGTGCGACAAAGCGTCTGTATTTGACGACCTTCGGATAAGAAAAGTCTGTTCGGGCTGAAATATATCAGATTCTTATGACATTTTAATTCGACATTCATGTTTCTCTCAGGACGAATCGTAATGACTCTGGCGATTCTTTGACTTTTCCTCTAGCGCCCTCATCAGGTCAACATTTTAACGTGTCAAATACTTTGGTTTGTGACCTAAGACCTGCAGAACCTACGGTGTTCCCATCAGCCTCAGCTGGACATGTCTGAAATCGCAAACTTCTGTTAGTACAATTCAATGTTTTACACTATGTAAACTACATGCTTCTTGTGCGATGCACTAATTTCAACAGGGTAGTGTTGTCTCAAATCGTGCACTGCCATTTTGCACTTACTGAAAGTAGTTTTGTCACGATACCAAAACTATTTTTAGTCACAAATGCAGTAAAATGCTCGCACCGTAGAGCTCTGTGGAAAACAAATCACTGTAGGATATATAAACAAATCTAGCCTACAAGTAAAAAGAAATAAATAATAACTTCCACATATCATCCTCTTTTGAAACAGGGAGTATTATTGGCAACATTTGACCGCTATCTCCACCGAGACATAAACCAAACTTCCGTTACGTCAGTGCTGATTAGAATTAACTGCTGCACTTAGGAGCAAGTTAGCTAGCTAGCGAATGCTAACATTAGCACTCGTATTGTTCGCGGTACCAAATCACTACAGACCCAACAAACATTACTGACGGCTTCTATTCGACAACAGTGTTGGTACTTGGAGCAAAAAACATGTATAACTATCAGGCTCCTTGTTGTCCTCAGCCTGCATGTCAAAAATTGAGAAGTTTGGTACTTTACAAAGATGGCGACCATTGCGGGTGAGAAGTGTCCATCATTTAACACTCAACTGACTTTTCCCCATGGTCTTACGGCAAAAAGAGACGTGGATACAATCAGTGGATACATTTTTTTAACGTGACAACCCCCATGAAATAATTCGTTTCACCGTCAGGATTTTATCGATTGGGTCCAATAACATTTAGAAAGTGTAGAAAAGCCACAACATTAAATGATTTTATCTCCAGCTGAGCGCTAAACCGGAAGTTAGCCATTCAGTTCGTAAAAGTAAAACATTCAGCTAAACTCGGTCGTGCTTGACTGCCGTAAGTCCATAGTGTCCCTGCTCTATGGGCCGCACAGTGCAGAAGTAGTGCCAATCATCCCTGGATCATCCGGCTAATTTTCAAAAACGGCAGAGAAACCATTTTGGATTCATGTACCACTGCGCAACTCTCATAGGAGTGAATAGGACCCCTCATCCAGTATCCAGTTCTCCTAATACATCTATGGTAGTTACATTTCTAGGGAGGCTACAGTGTAGGGTACGTGTCTACAAGCCTACTTTTGTCAGAGACTTATCCATGAATTCACTGTTTCCAGGCTTGATTACTGCAACAGTCTCCTCTACGGTTTGTCATCCAAAACACTCGAGAAACTACAATATATCCAGAATGCAGCTGCTTGTCTTCTTACACACTCCTACAAACCCAGACCACATCACCCCCGTCCCTCATAACCTCCACTGGCTCCCCATCCCCCAGTGTATCCACTTCAAACTCCTCATCATCACCTATGAAGCTCGCCCCACCTGTCTGAGCTCCTCCAGCAGCACATTCTTGGGTCCACTGATGCCAACCTCCTGCTAAAGCATTTCCAATGTATTTTTATTAATTCAATGTAAAAGTATACCCCAACGCTAAAGGCTGCGTCAGGACCAGAATGACTTTGATTATGCTGATATTCACACATGAGCATGAGACTTTGTCATATGGTCAAAAAGTCCACAGACATTGCCAAAACTCAAAGCTATCCTGTCCATTTTTTGGCAGAAAACACAAATAACAAATGTGTGAGTGTGTTTTCACAGCAGCCACGAGGGTCAAAGAAAACAAAACTGCCTCGACACTGAGGTCAAATAAACTGTAGAGGCAGCTCGGGCCCTCATGGGGTTTCTAACACTTTCAACCTTTACTTTGTGCATCTGCTCAATCAGTCGCTGCTCAGCATCCACGTTTATTTTACCAACTTAGATGTGCATGTGTTACCAGGTTACACCCTCTAACATGTGAACACTTGAGGTGGAAGTGTTGTCAGTGCTGGACCTCCTGTATCCTAAACTTCAGTCACAATTATGAGCTGGCACACACACACTTAAAGTTTCCATGCCTTGTTTGGTTCTTCTCTTTGACTCAGTCTGTACAGTTTCTGTTAACAGCAGATTCTCTACAGTAACGTGTTCCATTAGAGCCGTGTTTATACGACCTTTAACCTTCCTCTCCGAATGATAAACACTTTTAGCAAGTTCAGACGTCTAACAGCACAACAACCTGGCTGGTGTCCAGCCTCACAGAGCTGCACTTTCATTTGTCTCCAGCTTTATGAAAATACAACACTTAACAAGAGAAGTCTTTTAAGTGCACTCAGTGACTCAGTGTGTGGTGGCCTCTCTGCTCCCTCTCTAACACTCTGATGTCCTCATACAGGTCCTGATTGCCCAACCACACACACAGCTGCACCTCCTCCTCTTCCAGTATATCGACAAGGTGCCCTGTCATGTTGAGGACAACATTTTGTTCCTTGGAAATCATGAGGTAATGAGTGTTTGTGTATCACCTGTTCCAGTGAAGGGACACACCTGCTCTGCTGTTTTGTTAGTCATACTGTGTGCCAAGAAAACAGACCTAAAAAACCACCATGATCCACCAGCACCAGATTGACCTTCCAGACGTTTGAACTACTGCACAAATCTCTGATCTGCTCAGTGCTTCAGACTGGTGTTGTGTTCACTGACTGATTGAAGAACAAGATCAGCCAATCAGAGCTTTACAAGTAGTGACATCTTCCTCAATATCTCCTCCTTGAATCTTCTAAATTGACTGTATTCTGTTTTCTAATATAATTCTTTTATAGATCGTCTTATTTTCTGTTTTGTGTTATATGTTTACGTTTCATATAAACAACATTTCTGCACACCACGAATATGTTACGCTTTCAACAACACTGTGATTAACATGTGGTTAAGTTTAAGCACAAAAAGCACTTAGTTATGGTTATGAAAAGATCATGTTTTGGCTTAAAATATCCAGTTTAGAGAACAGTCCCAACTGGAAACACAGCAATATTACTGTAAAAACAACTGCTTTTTGTGGCACTATCCTGAAGGAAAGGCAGCAATGCCATCGTAAAAAACAGCCACTTCTCATGCTGTTATCCCAGCTGGTAACACAACATTTTCTTGGTTACAATGACTGCTTTTCGTGGCACTATCACAGCAAAAAATGCAATTGCTGCAACAAACAGCCCCTTTCATGCACTATTCCGGCTGGAAACGCAATGATATTGCCACTGGAAGTGCAGCAACATCTCAGGAAAAAACAACCACTTTTTGGCACTATCCTAGCAGCAAATGCAGCAATGTTACTGTGGAAAAAAGGCCACTTTTCATGGTGCTATCCCAGCTGGAAATGCAACAATGTCTCAGTTAAGAAACAACCGCTTTTCAAGGCACTATCCAAAAACAACTGCAGCAATGTCACCGCAAAAAAAAGCTTTTTTGGCACTAACCTGGCAGGAAATGCAACAATGTCACAACAAAAAACAACCACATTTTTGGCACAATCCTGGCAACAAATGCAGCAATGCTGCTGTAAAAAAAAGGCCACTTTTCATTGTGTTGTTCCAGCTGGAAATGCAACGATGTCTCAGTTACAAAACAGCCACTTTTTGTGCTGCTGTACCAGCTGGAAACACAACAATGTGTTGGTTAAATGGCACTATCCCAAAAGAACCGTAGCAATGTCACCGCAAAAAAAGCTTTTTTGGCACTATCTTTGCAGGGAATGCAACAATGTCACAACAAAAAACAACCACATTTTTGGCACTATCCTGGCGGCAAATGCAGCAATATTGCTGTAAAAACAGTTGCTTTTCGTGGCACTATCCCCATAGGAAATGCATTGATGTCTCAGTAAAAAACAGACAGTGTTTGTGATGTTATCCCCGCTGGAAACGCAACAATGTCTCTATTAAAAGCAACCACTTTTTTGGCACTATCCTGACAGGAAACGCAACAGTTTCTTCGTTAAAAGCGACTGCTTTTCTTGGAAATGCAGCAGTCTCCGTACAAAACGGCTGCTTTTTTTTGGCATTGTTGCCATGTGCCAAACACAGGGCTGGGTCTCTAAAGAACACCCAAGTTTGAAGCCCAACATTCCAGTGGAAACAACAATGACTCACTAAAAAACAGCCACTTTTGTTGTGTGCTGGTCTTGGACAGTGGTCTGCAGCTTGGCAGGCATCTTGTGTAGATGTCACACCATCCATTCACTTTAAAAATGTTGGTATGACACACATGACACATACAAATGCAACGTATCTGGTTTGCAGAAATGTACAATGCCAACATTTTCTTCTGCTGACTGGACTGTTGTCTGCTCCCTGCATTAAAATAATACAGATGTGTTTCACTTTCACTGAAGCTACTCAGTCTGTGCAGTGAAACTGAAACACATCATAGTGACATTTCAGGCATCAGAGTCTAAGTACTTCTCCTACCTCTGTTCCCAACTGTATATGTTTGATACTGAAGGAGTATAAAATCTTATTTGTCCTGTGAGACCTCAGGTTCTTCATTCCCACTGACACTGGAGACACCTCACTGGCCTGAAGCTGACAGATATTTATGATGAAGGTGCAAAGGGAGCGAGCGTCCACTTGACCCTGACAAACCTCCTTCAGGAGGAGAGCTAAATGACCTGTGAAACGGCAAAAGCCTTAAAGTCTGACAGAGACCCGAGGGGACAGTCAGGGAGAGAAGAGACAGAAGACAGAGGAGACTTATATCACAGTAAAAAAGACGTGGATGATCAAACTTTACGAGTCAAAAACATCGGACAAATACATTTTTACAAAAGAGATACCCAGTCCAAATAGACCTGAAGACCATTAGACCCATACACAGTGTTGTTGACCTGAATATACTGTACGTAACCGAGAGAGACACAAGATGATCAATCAGTTAACAAGCTGCCGTGGCTCAAAAGAAAATCACTAACATATGAATATAAAATCTTAAATCAAATTTCTTTGATTCATTTTGCTTAAATCTTTGACAGCAGCTGCATGTTTCTCAATCACAGTCGTCATCAGTGCGTCTACATGAGCCAGGTACAAGTCTGAGCTAAAGGTGTGTGTTATGTGTGTGTGAAGTTTTATGAAGCAGCTTCATAAATCTGGTCATGAGCTCTTTGACGGTGAAACTTTATCTGAGACCATTAAAACATCCAAGTCCTTTATAGGGTGTGGAAACTGTTCTGTCCATCACCACACACACACACACGCACACACACACGTTGTTGTTGTATTATAAAACATGCCTTTTGCTGTTGTTAACCAGATAAACATTCACCAAACCAACAGTCGGTCTTCATCCTGGAAGTCTTTTCTCTTATGAAACCAAAACACACTGTTTCTGATGAAGCAGAAACCTTTTTGTCATTTGCTCAATTTTATTTTCAAATGTTGGATCACTGACTATGTTTACATGCACACTAATATTCCACATTATTGCAAATATTCCACATTTAATACAGCATTTTCTGTTTGGATGTTCTGAATTAAGCCTTTTTCTGAATGTGGCTTTTTCCAATTAAGACATGTGGGACATGCTGATATTATCCAGGTTGCAGGGGCATTATTTGGACATGTGTACAGTGCATTCAGAATGCGTGTCTTCACCGGGGTTTTTACTGCAGTTTGTGACACATGGCCTCGTCTGTTGACAGTCAGCTCTGTACGTTGTAAACAAACAATGCTGACAGCTGTTTTAGATTTAGTCTTAGCCTTGAGGAGTAAATGCTTCTTAGTTTCAGTAACATTTTAGTCATTTTCATCCTTCATTGTTTTAGTCTAGTTTTAGTCGACTTAAATTCATGACATGGCAGCTGCTTGCTCTGCTGCCACTCAGCAGCTAACAAGTGGAGCTAGCTGCTAACAGCCACCACTGCAACTGACAAACTCCACAAGTCTTTCAGCAGCTCCACCATCCACAGTCAGACACACACAAGTCATTATGTACTGCTGAATTACAGCTCACAGCTCACATGAACGGCTAACGCTGCTCCGGTGTTTTTGCTGGATAGCAAAACAGCCTGTTCCTATGTGGCATTTGAAGATTACTAGCGCAGCCATTCTCGGCTTTCAATGTCCGATAGTCCACCTCTAACATTTTTGGCCGCATTTTGTCTCCTTAACAAAATTGAAGCATAGATTTTGTCTTAGTTTTTATTACCACAATCTATTTTTTGCATGTCATCCTTTCGTTTTCGTCACGGAAATTTTTTGTTGTAGTTTTATCAATGAAATTAACACTGTGTGGTAGAGATGCATGCCTAAACTAAATGCTCACTCCTGGCTGGAAGGAGAAACACACCTTTTAAACACAATGAAAGACTTGAATATCAACCAGTTTATGGAATATGCACAAATATCATGAGAGAGTGGATAACGTTATAAAAATCTATTTTGATGCAAAGAAGCAAAGGCTGTTCTACTTCTCTACATTTTGACACGATAAACGTCATGTTTGGGCTTGTTACACAGAGTATGCACAGCTGCATGTAAACGGGAACATGAGAGGAATATTCATGTTCATCAGCCATGCAAACGGCTTTGTGGAAATATTATCTATTTCAGAATAAGAGCGAAAACTATCATTCTTATCATCTTTGTTTTCTGCTCTGCTGCCACAGGAGGAAGTAATGAGCCCATGATGATCCACAGTGAGGTGAAGAAGAAGCCACACTCAAAGAAACAGATTTGAAGGAACAACATAAAGGTGAGATTTATGCTTTGTCAGAAGTATTTTTCAACTTTACAAGAGAAAACACTTCAGTGATGAAGACAACCCAGCCAAAGCCTTTTCACAGAGCTTGTCTGTGGGATGCATTTGAGACCATGTGGGCTGTTTCACCATCAGTTGACACAAATATTCTGTTGATAGATTAACTGTTTAATGATTTAGTGTCCACGTTTCCAGCGTCACACATGTGATGATTTCCTTCTTTTTGTCCATTTTATCTCTCTTAACTGATGTGGATTCTGGACTCTTTGAGGACGTCTTGTTGGGATCTGAGAACATGTACCGGACATTTTCTGACATTTCATTTACTATGAGAAACTAATCAAGCGACAGATCAATGATGAAAATAATCATTAGCTGCATCCCTGCTGTCATTTCATTAATAAGATCCACATTATTTATAAACAGGTCATTAACTGGTCGTATTTATCTCTTTAGAAATGAAAGAAAATAAATGACTGAATGGATTTTGCACCTTAAAAGTTTGACTTTGGTGATGCAGCAGATCAACATTACTCGACTGTTGGAGACTAGAATCTCCAGAGGGCCCCCTGGACTCTGCATTTATGTGATGTGAGGGGCCACAGCAGCTCTCGGGGCCCAGCAGGCGGTCAGATAAACGTATGGATTCTATTACGCTCGTGTCTGACTGACGTCAACACTGATTAATGTTGACGAACATGATGTCAGGCTCTGGATTATATTTCTGTCTCATTATGTCAGAGAGGAGGTGTGTGTTAAAGACGCAGTGTTTACATGAGATCACTGATATCACAAGAGTCGGGCTAGTCCAACAAAGTTTATATCTGTTTCATTAATATTCCAGTGTTTCCTCTGGACAGTTATTTCTGTGTTGTTGTTTTTTAATATTGTCAATAAATAAATGTCTTTTTCTGTCCTGGTTCTGTGATGAAGGTTGTTCACCAGCTGCAGGGACGGAGGTTCGATCTCTGGCTCTCTGATGCACAGTATATCCTTAACATCAATGTGTGATTGCGTGTGACTGGGTGAATGTCAAGCACTTCCCATAAAAGCACTAATGCTGCGTTCAAACGGGGTTATGTTAACCGTGATTATGAGAGGAGCCCATTTGATTGCCCCTCTTATGTTGTATTTACGACTTAGTAAGTGGAAGCTCAGAGTTCACAAGTTGTGACGTGTTTGCTGACAGTGGACTTTTTTTGGTGGATGGTCCGTTAATACATAGTAATTTTAGTTGTGTAGAGTTGGTCTATGTACTTTTATAATATGTTTGAGGAAAAGTTGATGTTCCCGATGGCCTCATCTCTTTCCTCTGACACAATATCTTATCGTTACCTGCATTACATGACTGACTGCTAGCTTGCTAAATTGTTATGTTGTGTTCACACCGGGCGCAAATAAAAGTACTCGCACAAGTGGATTACAAGTAAAGTCGTGTAAAGACATGATTAGACACGAATTCCCACTGGGTGGCGCGATGGACGTGATGCGAACGACGTGGAATACTTGAATTAAGCGAGTAACTCAATTTTGTATCATACACTTAATTGCGAGATTTGAAAACTCTTAACTTCAGCGGCCAATTCGCACCGCGATAGCCAATCAGCATTGAGATCCTCCGGGGATGTATTACACTGAGGACGGAAGTTCATTTATCGATTCAGCAATTTCACATTATTGTGCATATGAAGGAAGCCAACAGAAAATATTCTAGTGTTCAGACTAGTGACGCAACGCGACTCATCGTGATGCAACGACGTGACAGATACCGACAGCATCCATGTTGCAGTTGCCTAAGCAGTTCTCAATGTCACAAAACAGTCATAGTCATAAAACTATCACTAAGTTTAAATGTGTCTGAGAATTACTTGCATTACTGTTTCTTAACTTATGGGTTATTTAGGATTTTTAGTATAGAGAAACTGAGCATTCAAATACCGGTTTGCAAAATGATTGCATGCCAGTTCAAGTTTCAAAGCATTTGGGTCAGCCCGAAGCTGAGTTCAGACCAAAGATTCACGGTGAGATGAAACTGGTTTAGAACGTTGCAGAATGGCACATTGCAAGTAGTTGCCTGTTTCAACTAGCCTTGTCATGAATCTTTGGTCTTTAAAACGTAGAGTAGCTAATTTCAATCAGTGTGAACTGAACTTTGAGCTCTTGTGAAGTGCAAAAGTGCACAGCAGCGAATATGGGAACCACATTTCATCGCTATCCATCCTGTGTTGTTTCACTCAGCTGTTCTCACAAAAATTGACAGAAGTCGTCGTGTACGTATTTAAAAAGCTTGAGAAAAAAGTCTAAATCCTCATATTAACACACATCTGACAACTGCTGACATGGACCATCAGAAAAGTGGAGGAAGTGTCAGACACTATCACACGATCTGACAGGCACTTTGTTTGCAGGATGGATGCAAATTCTACGTCTGACGTGACTCTAAACAATTACAGATAAACACAAAGCTCTGTTGTGGTCTGGTCGACAGTTTCGTGGTGTAAATAGCTCTAATGTGCTGCTATCTATGTGACGTCTTCCCCCCACTGAGACCACTGCTGTTCAGAGCTCTGGGAAATGTTTCAGATCACCCAGCCGACACTGTTAAACAGATAAGAGGTCGGCCCCAGAGTCACCGCACTGATTCAAACAATCAACACTTTTGTTCACGTAATACAGGACGTTAAGTTCTGTCTGTAAGGTAAAGTTAAAAATAGCAAAAATCAAAGGAGAAATTCTGTCATTATTCAAACAGAAAGCATGGAAACCTCCTCCCACCAGCTGAACACAGACTTGTCTTTTGAGGGTGTGTTGACCTGAGCTAAAGTCCAGTGTGTGTGCAGGTATTTCCTCAGAAGAGCTGCTATATTGAGAGCTGAAACACCCTGATGTAACAGCAGCTGTGCGTCGACCTTCTCTGGAAACCTCACCACACACCGACACTTGTGAGAGCTCGTATGTATTTGTCTGTGGGTGGGGTAGGAAGTGCTGGGTGGGGTATTTACTGCACACACAGCCCAGGTTATTCACAAATAGCTCACGGCACAGCACGTATATTTTCCTCAGTGGTTAAACTGGTAGGTTCAAACCGGTCCACTACCTACCCAGCGGCACGTCAGCGTCACACCACCACGCTGCTACAAAGAGTCCTCAGTGTGGAGCACAGTGAGTCTGTGAGGTGGCAGGAGTGGGAATAAGGCTTAAAGGCTCTCACGACCAATCAGGGCACTTCATATGAAGGTCTCGGAAATAGCAGACTTCCTGTCAGCGAGTTTTGAACCTCAGCTCTCTGTATGTTCAGTAATCAAACTTTATGGGGAGACATTTTCTTGTCAGGTATCCAGCAGCAGGTTGAATCATCTCACAGGTGTCGACTATAAATGCTCACCTCAAAGAACTAGTTCAACATGTGGTGGAGAGTTAGATGTTTAGATTGATACCACTCTTATATGTACTGGTTAAATATGAAGCTACAGCCAGCAGCTGGTTAGCTTAGCTTAGCATAAAGACTTGAAGCAGAGGGAAACAGCTAGCCTGGCTCTATAGTAAAATAACTGCTTGACATGTAAGCGTTTTCTGATCTGATGCTGACAAGACGTCATAATTTGTCTTCCACATTGTGACACATCACTATTAGGAAAACAACTAGAATTGGCACCTAGCGGTTGTATTCCTCCACCAACCAGTCCAGTTGCAGTAATTGTTTTCCATGTTTGTGAAAACATGGATGCATCGCGCACATTTTCAGCACAGAAGATCGATACAATTAGCACAGTTTAGTCGAGTGTCACCGATTCAATATCTGACCAAAAGTCTCCACTTCTGTTCCTGAGATATGACGCTGAGTAATGGTCAGAAAAGTGTTTTTGCAGAATATTATGATGTCACAGTGAAGCTGACCTTTGACCTTTTGAATATAAAATGACGTCACTTCATTGTTTTATCTTATTAAACAGTCGTGTAAAATTTCGTCATAATTAGCGTATGAATTCTTGAGTTATGGCCAAAAACATGCTTCGTGGGGTCACAGTGACCTTGACCTTTGACCTTTGACAACCAAATTCTTAATCCGTTCATCACCAAGTGGACGTTTGTGCCAAATTTCAGGAAATTCCCTCAAGGCCTGTTAAGATATTGTGATCACATGAATGAGACAGACGCAAGGTCACATTCACATTGACCTTTGACCATCAAATTCTAATCTGTTCATCGCCAAGTGGACGTTTGTGCCGAATTTAAGGGAATTTCCTCAAGGCTTTCTTAAGATATTGTGTTAACTGAAATGGGACAGATAATGCCTCCTGCCATGCTTGTCGCCAGCACAGAGGCATGAAAAGCATTTTCTGATTTGGCTCAGGTTTGGTTTATTATTTGTATAGATGTCATTTTTGTGTCTAAACCCAATCAAACCTTAACCATAGTGAAAAAGCAACGATATGTCGATATGAGAATGTGTTGGCCAACCCTGACAACTTCTGACGAAAAGACTTCAGGAAGTCTAAGGATATATTTCTTTTTTACCCTTTATAACTCGTAACACTTTTTCTGGGGGATCAGCTGCATTTCTTTCAGGTCATCTCAAGTGACTTTTGTCCTCGTTTCACTGTGTTTATAGAAGGAAATGAGATCTAACCCTGAAGCTCAGAGTTTTAACCCTTTTCATATCACATGTCACACTCGGCCGTGACCAGTGCTGAACTTTGCCCTCTGGCTTTCACCCCTGACACCTTGAGATCAGGTATAAAGAGAGAATAAATCACAGTGGCATGCTGGGAAGAAGAACCACATCATCTTTTAACTGTACGGCTCTCCTCAGGGTCCAGGTGGGCAGTTAACAGAGACGGGAGAGCGGTTCAGGGGGACAAAGAGTCGTATATTATCCTCTCACAGTGGGGGAAGATGGGGTGAGGAGACAGGGGAGGATGGTTTAAGGGTGACGGTTGAGATTTTCTGCTCTTTAAAGTGTCATGAGGATGAGTGGTGTCTTTGTGCTTCACTGTCATAGCTGAGAAGTTCAAAGGTTTAATAATCAGGATGTGTGTCCCAATGTAGGTCCTTCTTCTTCTTCTCCTCTCCCATTAATCATGTGACGACCCCTCAGATTTATCTGGTCACCCTTTGGAGGGGCCCAACCCCTAGCTTGGGAGCCACTGGGCTAAACTAGCCAACTGTATGTAAGGTCGTTTAAACTTGTAACATGCTGCTCGAACACTGATGCTTCAGTATTAACTATCTAATAATGTCACATAGAGTCAGATTTCAGTCACAGGAGAAACTCTACTGCAGATACTTTACCTGAAACTGATCATACTTCTGCACCTTTACTCAACTAAGATGTTGAATGCCGGACTTTTACAGGTAACTGGGTATTTTTACATTCTTGTATCAGTACTTTTATTTGAGAAAAAGATCTGAATTCTTCTTCAGTTGGTCAGTTTGAGTCTCTGTGTGTGTCTTTGTAGTTGCTTTGCATCCAAGTATTGTCCCTTTGGGGTTTTTTTGCACTTTTTTATAGACCTTAAAAGTCTCTTTGTGTTTCTTTGTAGTTGTTTTACACCTCTTTGTTGTTGTTTTGTGTCTTTTCCTAGTTGCTTTATTTTTCTTTGTGGTCAATTTGAGTCTCGCTGGTCGGCACATGTTCGTTTGAGTGACATTTTTTCAGGTAAAGGCTAGGGAGGCTGACACTTTGGACCTCTGGGCCTGTGCCTAATTGGCCCAGTTATTAAGCTATCCATGCAACCATCCTCCAGATTTTCTGTAGATGTCTCTTCCTCTCCAAAACAAACGGACCAGGTGATTAAAACTGGTAAAAACACTGAATAAAGACAGTGTTTGGCATTTCAGAGACGGCGGCCCGCCACCATGTGCTAATGTATTCTCACCTTTTGTGATCCAGATGTTCAGGAGGTTTTTCTGGGAGCCAATTTTCCACAGAGGTATCTTCATTTATAAACATTGCATTGACTTGATGGGAGAAACTTTTACCCATGCTTATGAACACTTTGGAGGTGGGAAACTGGCGACGCAGACAGTGAGGTGGAAGCCTGATTGTAGAAACTGTCAAATATTTTTTAGCACGCACATTTTTATTTTGGATGCAACACATTGTTTTATAAATCAGAGCCCAGGTGATTAAAACACTGAATACAGTACAAATCAGTGTTTTTCCAACGCTGCTCATTGCAGATGGGCTTCTAACTGTGGTAGTGGATGCGAAAACACAGAAACAGTGTTTGGTTTGTCCTCTCTGGGCTACTGTAGAAACATGGCAGTGAAATAATATAACGATTCAAACTTTCACATGATTATATACTAAAGAAAACATACCAACTGTATTATATTCACTGCCCCCCGAACCCCTACTCACTGGACCTTTGAACATTTTTTGCATGTGTGACACTTTGTGCAAGCTGGTTTGTTCTGGATTTAAAGGAATAATTATTGTTTGCTGTGAGGAAACCAGGAATGAAAACCTGAGGACAGTGCTTCACGTTCAGACGCCTACAAATAGATCTTGTGGCTCATCTGAATTTCATTTGTTTGAGGTTTAAGCAAAGTCTGTCAATGTTTTCACCCTGAATAAATGTTTTTGCTTCATTTATATTTCTGCTAAATAGGGGGAAAGTTCAGAAAACATGTCCTCAAGAGGCTGCACAAATAGTGGTGAAAACACACACACAAACACACACACACACTCAGACTATTTAGAGGAACATTTCCTTTCAAGCTGCAGCCAGTAGATGGCAAACACATTAGTCAACACGACAGAAACTTCTATTCATAAAGAGACTTCTTCTTCATTAACATTGAAAGCCACATATTCCTGCGCACGCACACACACACACACACACACACACACACACACACACGGTCACATTCAGTTAACCTGTTGTTTCCTGATCACCAGCAATTTAAACAAATTGAGGTCGACTATGTGTGTGTGTGTCGCTGCAGAGAATACACCCCCTCTTTTCATTTCAGGGGTTGACACGGGCCACTGCAGGCGAGTGTGTGTGTGTGTGTGTGTGTGTGTGTGTGTGTGTGTGTGTGTGTGTGTGTGTGTTTGTGTGTGCTGGTTGGGTGCAGAGTAATGGGTGGGGTGGGGTGGGGGTGTCAGGGTGGAGCCGCCATGTCTAAGCCAGCACACAGAGCGGGTTGTTGGGCTGCAAGCGTCTCGCAGCCCCTCGATGTTCTGGGCTCTAAATCACTTGTTGTGCTGCACAACACCGACCACAACTATGAGAACTGTTACAAATATGACGGACTGACAGACGACGAGCGGATCAGCGAGGAAAGCAAACAAAACCTCAGTTTGTTGAGGAGGCAATTTCACACTCCAGTTATCTGCAGAGTTGATGCAAGTTGCATCTGAGTGGTTTTAATCAGAGGAGTTAAAGGAATAGTTTGACATTTAGGGAGATTCTTGTGGAGAGTCAGATGTCCAGATTAATACAACTCTCATCTCTGTATAGTAAATATGAAGCTACAGCAGCAGCCAGTTAGCTTAGCTTAGCATAAAGACTGAAATGGGGAAACAGCTAGCCTAGCTCCGTCCAAACGAAACAAAATCCACCTTGCAGAAATGGAATATAATATAATAAGGATGTTTTTTTTAGTGTATAATCACCTGAGAATAGAATGAGAATGAGACGTTTCTGTCTACACAGGGAGCAGGTCCTCGTCTATGGAGATCGTCATTGCACCGCCATGTTTCTACAGTAGCCCAGAACAGACAAACCAAACACTGACTGACCACCATAGATAAAAGTCAAACTGCTCTCTAGGCGGTCAAATCAGCGGTGGCTGGTTTTAGAATGTAAAGCATCTCTATTCGGTGCCGTGTGAACGTTCAGTGAACTTTGAGTTACTATAAGGTACATCCTCACCATGTTTCTTATCCTTAACATAACCTCCGTAACTTTACGTTAAGGACATCACATCAAAGTTGGTGATTGTTGGACCCACCCACTGCCCCTCCTGCCTGCCCCAGTTGGACTTTTGCTACCTTAATTTTCGTCCTTGTACGGTCGCGTTTCCCCTTGAAGCTGCTGGGCGGCGTTTAACTATAATGGCAACTGGCCGCATATCATGCAGACATTAAAGGATGCCTTTTTTCGTTGGTTTCTGACACCACAAGTCACTGCCCAAGTGCCGGATTTGTACGACTTTGGAGTGAGACCGAGGTTGAAAAAACACGACCTTTCACGTCGGCATGCTACAAGGCCGGGTCGATACTTCCCACCCACCCTCCTTGGACTTTCACCGCCTTAACTTTCGATCTTGTCCTGCTACGTTTCCCCCGATGCTGCCGAGCGCCGTTGAATTTTAACAGCGACCAGCTGCGTGTCATGTGGACGCTAAAAGGACGGCTTTTTTCATCAGTGTCTGACACCGCAACTTACTGCCCAAGTGCCGGATTTCAAAGATTTCAGAGTGAGACCGGGTTGTCAAGCACAGGACTTTCACACAGGAGAATGAGGTTTGAGTCAACATTGGCTTGTCATTCATAGACTTAGTTGACTTATTGTTTGCAGTTTTAAGGATGTACAAAGCTGCTAAATGTACACTGTACATAACACAGGAACATAAATATACATTTTGGTGTAAGCAGCTTTGTTAGCTACACACATCCTCCACATTTTAATGCTGTAGCAGGTCAAGGTGGAGACAATAGTGACTACTTTTTCATTAACTGATCATATTCTGTTGAATATTTATGTAAACTTTTATTCCATAAAGTAAAGAGGAAACATGCAAATAAATTGAAAGTACCTCACGCACTGAACCTTTTTCATACAGCATTCATTCAGTTATATTCTCTATAACATGCTCACTCACATGCTCAGTCAGCTAAAGGAAGACGTCAGGGTCCCTCAGTCACTATATCCACCATCATACAGCCTGACGCAGAGGTGGAAATATTCAAATGTGGTCTTTTATGAATCAACTCCTCTTTCACTGAAAACAGCAGTACCCTTTTTACAATGTCCGCAGCAGGACTGTGAACCTAACATGCACCAAACTCCAGATCTGTCTGAAAAACCAGACCTCAACCTCTCCTACACTGCAACATCACACACAGTCTCTGATACACCAGGACAGAGTTGCAATAATGTCAGATTCTAGACTAAATACCAAACAAGTCTTTCAGGCAGTGTGTCTGCTTCACAGATCAAAGTCAGATATAGAAAAGGACACAATCACTCAGTTTACTCAGCCGGATAAAGTCCAAAATGTTTGTCAGTCCACAGGAATCCATTACAACCTCATTTTAGTTTACAAAAACAGGCAACAAGCAGAATATACTAACAAACTGATCTACTTATATTAGTGATAAAAATATATTTGTATGTCCCTTAATTTACCTCATTATTGATCAAATATCTATCTATAAGTTACTTTTAGTATGAATTGCCTTTTTCTTAAAAATGGAAGATTGATGGTGAAGCTACTTTTTGTAGTTCTGGAGTTAAAGGCTGATGTTTTCATTTTTAATCAGTCAGTTATTAAGATTATAATTGTGTGAGTGGTTATGTTGATGATAACTGCTGCTGTTACTCATTTTCCGCACCTTAAAATGTATTTTCAGAAATTACCTGAACATTTTGTGACAACTTTCTATCAAAATGGCGTTATAAATAAAGTTGATATGATTATTTGATTATAGACTTTTGGGCCTCATTGCTGGTGAGTTATGCCAATCAATAAAGCAGTTAATCACATGACATCATGATAGATGCAGACCATTTAACCAAAATCTGTCGCGTGTGTTTTCTGCTTCTCTCTCAGCTGTGGTTACCCGAAGTGCCAGAGACAAAGTGTGTGTGCCATCACTTCACCAAACAATAAATGTACTTATAGCATTATTTACAGATGTTAATAAGGAGAATAAAAGTAGTGTACCTGCTCAGCGCGCTGTCTGAACCCTCCGGCGGTCAGGATGCGGAATGATTACGCACGTCAAGGTACGACGAACCAGGCGGTGTGGATGTTTTCAGCCTCTCCTGGCTGCTCTCCGAGGAACAGGCGCACTCCTCCTTGTGTGTGTGCGCGCGGTGTGTGAGCGTGTGTGTGTGTGTGTGTGTGTGTGTGTGTGTGTGTGTGTGTGTGTGTTTGCGCGCGGGGATGAAAGGAGTGTGCGCTCTGACGCATGCAGGTGAAATTTTATGCAAAGCTGCGGGAAACTCCGGTGAGTTGTGCAAGTTTACTCCCAGATCTGTTGCTCCAAATCGGCTCCAGCACACAGTGACATGAGGAGCGTGTCAGCGGGTCGGTCAGTGTGCATCAGTGCAGAGGAGATCCTGGAGGATCTGCAGGCTCTGGGTTGTTGTTTTCAGTACCCAGCCCCTGTTGCTCAATCTGTGATGGGAAGTTTGATTCTGTCTCCGCCTGTCTCACAGCTCTCTGTCCCCCAAAAACATGCTCATTTTACCATTAAATACCTGTAAGATTCAAAAACCACCTCACTGTCAGCAGTTTTTACGACAACACTTAATCTTATATTGAAACTTATAACAAGAGATAAGTGAAAATAAAGCAACAATAAGCAGGATTACTCATTTATCTGTTGAACTTTGACCCAGACATGAGACACAGGCACAAACAGCAGGGCTGTGGCTACAATTTCAGAAGTCCAGGTTGCCCCCAGTGCACCCCCACCTTCATGTTTTGTTATTTGAATTTTTCATGTTTTACGGACTGAGGTAATTTAAAATTTAATTCAGCTCTGTTTTCCATATATTTATTTTCTTGGATAAAGCATTGATTCAAAGGGATTATAATCCTGGTGGCATTCCTAACAAGGCTTAATATTGAACGTGACTCTGTCCTGAGTGTTAACTGTAATACGTACGTGTATAAAAAATGTCACAGACCAACCCTGTCTCACTCCAGAGCTGTCGAAATCCAGTGCTTGGCCAGTAACTTCAAGCGTCAAACACTAACGAAAAAAGCTGTCCTTTAACGTCGGCACGATACCTGGCACTCAGTGGCATCAGCTGGAAACGCAGCGGGACATGAACGAGTGTTGCTGGTGGGTGTTAGGGGTGGTGGGTGGGTCCAACAAACATCGACTTTCACCCAGGAGAGTGGTGTTCATGTCCCGTTAAATTATGACCTGTTCTTTTTTGACCAAACGTCAATATGTGACGACGTCGGACTGAGAATGTGTTGGTTTATAAGGTTGTTGTATTGAACCTGAATACGTTCTAAGTGCCATCTGAAATGTGACTGTAACATCAAGTACTGAAAATGTCCCAGACATCAGGCCAGCTCTGTAGTTATTTAATATTTTTTTCAAGGGTTAAAGGTCGTCAACTTTGAAAGAAAACTCCACTGATTAATTGCGCTTCATCAGAACTGATGCAGCAGAAACAAAGATGACTTTTATTTCATGCGTTCGTTTTCCTTGTTGAAACCTGCTGCATACATTACCCACAATGCAACTAGATCGGCAACAGTTCAGCCGAAGGTTTGTGTTGATATTTTACGACCTCTGAAGCTCATTTATTTACTTATGAGTTAGTTATTTATATCATCTTGTTTGCTTGTTTTTTTAATTTATTTATTGTTAACGGTATGTTACTTCTGTCATTTCCGATGTAGGACTATTATTTGTAGTGTACTTGAGTATTTGCCATCCTGTCACAGTATGGCCAAAGTGATAGCTGCGTCCGCATACTCAGCATAAAGTCAAACATGTTCTCGCCGGGGTTGTCCCTTGTCACCGTTTGAAGTTGGGGAACCTCAGAATTACATTTCTTTGCAGACGATGTGGTTCTGTTGGCTTCATCACACCATGACCTCCAGCATGCACTGGGGCGGTTTGTAGCCAAGTGTGAAGCCGTCAGGACGAGTCAGCACCTCCAAATCTGAGGCCATGATTCCCTGCCAGAAAATGGTGGACTGCCCGCTCTGACTAGGGAGAGAGTTACTGCCTCAATCAAAGGAGTTCAAGTATCTTGGGGTTTTGTACACGAGTGAGGGTAGAATGGAGCCTGAAGTGAAGGCAAAGCTTTTGATTTACTGGTCCATCTACGTTCCAACCCTCACCTATGGTCATGAGCTCTGGGTAGTGACCGAAAGAATGAGATCGCAGATACAAGTGGCTGCAATGAGTTTCCTCCATGGGGTGTCTGGGCTCAGCCTTAGAGATAGGGGGAGGAGCTTGGACATCCAGACTCAGCTCGGAGTAGAGCCGCTGCTCCTTGGCGTTGAAAGGGGTCAGCTGAAGTGGTCCGGGCATCTGATCAGGATCCTCCTGGGCGCCTCCTGTTAGAGATGTTTTGGGCACGTCCCACTGGTATGAGGCCCCGGGGCAGACCCAGAACACGCTGGAGGGATTACATATCTCATCTGGCCTGGGAACGCATCGGGGTCCTCTAGGAGGAGCTGGAAAGCATTGTTGGGGAGAGGGACGTCTGGGGTGCTTGCTCAGCCTGCTGCCCCCACGACCTGGCCCAGGATAAGGGCATGAAAACAGATGAATGGTTGGATGGTATTAGTTCTTTAACTGCAGTAAAGGACCTGGAGATATCCCATGTAGAAAAGGCTGAGCTGAATGGGACGTGTCCTAGAGGAATCCCTTCCTATGTTTACATCTGTGAAAAGAGTCCTCAGTGTAATTGGGAACAGTTCCTGGGTGTTGGGTTGGTCCCTGTTCAGATGAACCACACACTGTTTCACAACATATTCACCAGAGAATTCAGTTTCACATTCCCCCTCATCCATCCATCTCTGCTTATCACTCTGTCTCGCCCTGCTTCACCGTCACCTGATTTATAACACCTCACTACCTTTATTTTCTCTCCACTGTCTCTTAAACCTGCACATCTGTTATTTTGGGGGACAAAAGCTCATTACAGTGACGGACTGTTAAAGAGCGAGCGGGCACAGAGCCACATGTCAAACTGTTTAGTCTCACAGCTTCTCAGGGTTACTGAGGACGTAATAAAGACAGATTCATTAAGGCTTTAATATTACAAAGACAATAAAACATCCACATTGGTTGTGATCATTTACTTTCCCTCTGGAGACTCAGTCAGCATTTTATAATGGACTTGTTATTAGTGTTGGAAGAAGAATACCTAGATCTTATACTGAAGTAAAAGTACAGATACCATACTGTGGAAATACTCCACTACAAGTAAAACTTGCACCAAACACCTTAAGTTAAGAGTTTCCTTGAAATAATTTTGGCCAACTGGCTCTGGGTCTGTGGTTTCACTATACATGTACACTTAGGAAACCTGTTAAGGGATTCTGTGCAACTCTGTAAGTCCCTCAGCTAAGGAGAATTTAAGCCTTGAGCGTCATACTTAAGGAGAAATCTAAAGGTGTTTTGCACTAGTCCTTACATTCAAAAGTACCTCTAAGTGTTTTTCAGTAAAACGTTCCCTGATAGTATTTTCCTTTTCTATCTGGTGTGTTTGGATTAATATTACTGCTGCATTAATATGTATGTGTCATTTTACAGCTGTAGATGTTTAAGGTTGTGCTCATTTCAACTCCTTTATTTACGGTTGGGTGGTTTCATCTACAGCGATGCATCATATCCTAAAAGATCATCACATGTCTGTAGTGTAGCGGTCCTGCGAGAACCACTTGTCTTTAAGAAGTCAGAAAAATGGCCAAGTTCTCATCTCTGTGACGATGCATTTTCCAGCTGATCCGAGAGGTTTTTAAAGAGTTTATTGAGCTTAAGAAGGAGGAATTTACAGTAAATGTACTAAGTTACATTCCAGCGCTGCTTGCCAATGTAACAGGCTTCAATTATCTTAGAAACAGGCGGACAGGCAGACAAATGTATTTGTTTTTGGGTGTGCACTATTTACTTTCTGTTCAGTTTAGACTTCCAGGCAGTCCCTCTCCTTATATCTCAAGTATGCAGCAGCTTTGATGTAACATGTGGGTGGTTTACTGCTTCTCCAGACCAAAACACTGCAAAGCCAAAATAATAACCACCCTGTGGAAAACAAAATCTGTCCACAAACAAGCAAAATATTGTGTCATCTAGAAACTACATTTTCCAAAACGCAGTGAGCTTAAAGTAACACCAATGAATTTCTATCATCACTGTCAGAGCACCGTTTTCAGAAAAAAAAGGTTGTAAGAAGACACTGTTCACTACCTGCTCAGCAGCAAACAGCAGACAGACACAGTTAAAGACTAGCTGGTAAACATAGCGGAGCTTTTAGCAGCTGAAGAGGCAGATATGACCGTCCTCTATTGACCAATCAGACTGCAGTGTTCACAGCTCCACCTTTTAGTACCAGATCTGTGTGCTAGGTGCCCCAACAGAGGGGGGACCAAACATGGGGACGGTACGGAGCGGTTCTGTTGGTACCGTGCACAACTTTACTGGACTGCTTGGTGGAAACGGGGCTCTAATAAATCGTCATGTTACTCTGTAACTGCTGGATGTGGAAATAAAAAACTTTTTGAAACAAACTTCTTGGAGGCTACCCCAAGAACTACAAACCTTCAAGGGCTTTTTTTCTCTTTACAATCACTCTATAGGGACACTGAAGTGACGCACTGTAAGCTGGCTGGTGTTTGGTATACTGTAGCAACCTGGACTGGATTTCACTGTGGGTCCATTTGTCCGTGTTTTCTCCCTCCTTTTTGATGTTGTTGACTCTTTTGGTGTTGTCTGTTGTTTGCCGGTGCTACGTCATGTTCGACCAATCGACCTGCATTTATGTCACTCGTCACAAATCGACATTTGGTCATGGACTTTCCACATTGAGATACGACGTGAAAGGTTCCCTGGGTGTGTTGGTTGTTGACGTTCTGGGACGCCGTGTCAGCTTCAGCCTGTTACGTGCATTGTGTCATTTCAAAATACACAGGAAATTTCTTCAAATAAAATAATACGCAATACGTCGGTACAGCACCACGAATTGGTGTTTTTTTTTTCCCCCTCAGCAACAAACACGTGTTTTCATTTAGCCAACACATGCATGTGGTTTGGTTTAGGGGGAAAAACAGGGTTTAGCTTTATATTCATATGGGAAATGAACACCAGCCTCCCAGGTGAAAGTCGGTAACAGTTGGACCAATCCACCACCACTAACTCCCGCCCGCCCGACTCTGAGTTTTTGCCCCCTTAACTCACCTTGTTGGCCGGCTGGGTTTCCCCCCGACGCCGTTTTGTGCCTTTTCACACCATCAGCACCAGGTCATGTATAATGTGAAAGAGCAGCTTTTTACGTCTGTGTCTGATGCGGAAGTCACTGCCCAAGAGCCAATATTGGATGATGTCAGAATGACACCGGGTTGCCAAAACAGCTAACATTCAAGCAACAAAGATTTTTTGCTGCCTTAATTACCATCTTTTCATCAGGAACAAAGGTGGCAGGGAGGTTACATTTTTACAGAACAACAGAGATCAACAGGGCAGTTGCAAATGCATTTTGACATTTGATCTGGAGGATTTGTTGGTCGCTTTTATACTGCAGTAGTTTGTTTTACGTCCAGCTAGACTTACGTCTCTATGATCCCATCCTACAGCAATCAACAAGATAAAATGAGAAGAAATCTGAAGCTTTGTTTTTTGTCTTGCTCAGTTTTACAGTAAAATTGTTCTGATTGTTGAAACAAGCAAAGCCATAAAGATTGAATATCTTACTAAGAAAACTTAATTTAAAAATGTAATGCAAGAGCTGCTTGAGAAGTAAAAACGAGACTTGTTCATCCAGGACACAGTGAATCTGCAGAACTCAGGTTTCTGGGCTGTAAAGCCAAACGAGCCGCGTGCATTCACGCCGCTCACTCTGCTAAAACTGCACCATTAACTGCACCATTGTTGCGGTCAGCGAGCTTCACAGCAGAAGGTTAGAGTAATAAAGAGTTGAAAAGGTCAGCGATCACACTGTCGGCTGAACAGCTTCGTCTGTGAGAGTAAATCTTGTTGTGAACTTAATGAGTTTCAGGATAAACTGTTTTCACGTGATGGCGGCGGACCTGAGAGCGCGCTCACTGGACTGTTACAGGCCGGTCAAGTCGCCTAATTTATTCAAATTACATGGCCAAAAGTATGTGGACACACAAACATCATACCTGTAATTAAT
This sequence comes from Epinephelus cyanopodus, assembly GCA_026686955.1. Taxonomy (NCBI): domain Eukaryota; kingdom Metazoa; phylum Chordata; class Actinopteri; order Perciformes; family Serranidae; genus Epinephelus; species Epinephelus cyanopodus. Next base: position 33,539,726 of record CM048932.1, on the reverse strand, counting down.
GTGTGCAAGTTTGTCCCTGAATCAAATTTGTGCCGTTCCCCAACAACTAGTTATCTTGGATGTTTCCTTGTTTCTTGAAAATCCTTTGTGGTACACCATTTTATACAAGTAGTAAAATCTGCATCCAACCAAGAGCTGCAGCCTGAAGCTACACCCCCCACCCTGTGTGCAGAGAGTGTGGACAGGGGGTCTTTGTGCTGGTTCAGGGTGGGGTTCAGGGGGACCTGGTGTAATGACACGAACACACACACATGCTGAACACTGGGACTTTGACATGTTACAGCCCCTCCCCAACAACCTGAATGACTTGTAGTGAGTGCCATTCACAATTCATGGAGCACAAGAAGCGTTTTTGTTTTATTTTTATTGTTTACATCTTGCATTTTATTTATTAACAAATCCTGAGCACAATGGCCTTCTTACATCTGTTAGGGTTCTCCGTATGTGGCTCAGCAACGTAGTGTGATTTGATTGTTGATGATTTGACAAAAGTCTGGATTTTTCAGTTCTTTAAAGCTGGAGTAAAATATATCTGGAGTTGTTGTCATAGCAACTTAAACTCAAACCCGCAGTAGTTTGTTGGTTAATGAACAAAAACTTTCACAACAACCCAAAAATATGAGCTCCCTTTCAAACAAAATGACTCATTAGAGTTAGGATGAAAAGTATGGTGGCCCTAAGAGTCAAAACACAACATTTCAGAAAACATTCGACAAAACATGACATTTCACAAAATACAAAATTTTAACATTTCACAAACATTTCACAACATTTCTTTTACAAAACACAACATTTCACAAAATACAGTGACATTAAACAAAACATGACTTTTCAGAAAACACATTTCACAAAACACATTTTGACATTTTACAAAATACGCAATTACACAAAATGCGAAATTTTAATGAAATTTTAACAAAATTTTACAAAACGCAACAACATTTCACAAAATACGTCATTTCACAATATATGAAACACAATGACATTAATCAAAACACAATTTCAGGAAACACATTTCACAAAATAAAAAAAATGTAGCTTTTCATTTTGCAATACACACTGAAATTACACAAAACATGACAACGTTTCAGACAACACCTTTCACAAAACTCTAAAACATTTCACAGAAGAGGTCATTTAATAAAACACAGCATTTAAACATTTCACAAAACAAAATGAATTTAACACCACATTTCATTTTTCTTGTGAATAAGATGCACTTTTGCAGGTTTGGGCTTTAAAACTAAAGAACAAGCTGCAGATACATTTGAGTGGAGCTCTGAGGAGCAGAACAATCCAGGCTTGTGAGTCAAATCATCAACAATCAGATCAGACTAACTCGTTTATCCCCGTCTGCAGAGCCGACCTCCTGCAGGGCCCTGATCTGATCTTCAGCAAACCTCCTCTAAGTGGAGCTGAGCTCCTGAATCAAACTCAGTCAGAGTCAAAACAAAAGCTGCTTTCTGAGTCCAGGTCTGCTCCCTCCTCCACCCTCCATCTCCAACAGGCTGCATGTCTGTTTACACCACACGTCCTCACATCAAAAAGCTGCCTCTGTGCAGCCGGCTGGTTCCAGATAAGGTAAATACCCTCTTGGGTCTACGCCCCCTCCTCATGTTCAACTCCGCAACAAGAAGTGAGTTCAAGGCCTGAAACACAACCTCAGTCTGAGAGGTGGAGGTCAAACTCCGGACAGCAGTATTTCACTGACCTCAGGAGCTCGTGTTTAACTAGTCGCTCTCGCTGATGGATTAAAGTCAACACATTCTCACTCCGACCTCGTCACATATCAACATTTAATCATGGACTTTCCACGTCCACATCCGACATGCAAGGTACCCTGGGTGCGTTGGTTGTTGATGTTCTGGGACACCGTGTAAAGTTCTGCCATCTTCCGCCGCTTTCCCAGGTGAAAGTCAGTGTTTGTTGGACCCATCCACTGCCCCTCCCACTGTCCTCACTGGGACGATCCTCGCCTTAACTTTAGTTCTTGCCCCGACACATTTCCCCCTGACGCTACAGGTCACCATTAAACTATAATGCGATCAGCCGCGTATCATGCTGACGTGAGGGAACGCCTTTGTTCAATGGTGTCTGATGCTGCAAGCCACTGCCCAAGCGCCAGATTTCAACGACTTTGGAATGAGACTAGGTTGTAAAAGAAGCTGATATCCTACTAAGACCCAGAAGAAAAAAAGTTTTGATATCAAGATTTGTTTTATGTAATTTAAGTATTATACTTGAAAGAAACATTTTGCTTGCTATGTGGCCATTTAACACTTGCCCAGGCAATAAGAAGTGATGAGGAGCCCCATATTTTGACTCATGACTCCTGTGTGATGGAGCCCAAAGACCAGGTAAACTTTATTGTGTGTGGTGGCCTAGGAAGGGTAAAGAACACTGGAATGAAGCTTTATAGATACTATTGTATGTGTGAATACACTCTCAGCAAGAACTATTATTGTTTAAAGGAAAAAGAGCAAGAAGTTTCTCGAAATCCTCCTTTTAGGTAGTATCCTACCATAGATGCATGAGAATGTACGTTCTTATTATACGTGTTCTTATTTTCCAATAAACCTCCAAGTTCTTGCATCCACATTACTTCAGAGTCTCACTCCAAGCCAAATTCCTGCTTTCACACTAACTAATCTTTAAAATGTATTAATGTATAAATTATGTTTTATTATTTACTCATTGAAATGGTAAGTAATCTGCGTTATTATTTTTATGTTGTTGGATGTGACGTTATTGCCTGCTGTACGGACTTTACGAAACACAAGTGGAAAATAAATTGCCGGATTATTCTAAGTTCTAAAAGAGGACTCGCATCGCTTTCTTTGAGTGCATGTCAAAACTTAACGTAGCAGAGTTAACATTAGCAGCCAGTAGTGGCTACAATATAGGACTTAGCCAATACAATTGCAAAACAATAACCATTCATGACATCAACATTTCATAACACGTCATAAAATCACAATAAACAGTTACAATATCGCCCACATAACACTCATATTACATTCCCGTTTTCCACTTTTATTCAGTAATGAATAGAGAGACAAATTTACATTTCCTGCCTGGAACGATACAGCAGTCTGGCAACAACGTTGATGGCATCCTTTAAAAACCTCTGTTAGCGAGGTTAGCGTCAGCACTGTTTTGGCCTTGTCCACCATTGCACCTCACGTGTGATGCTTCACAAAAGAAAAAGTGGCAAAGCTTATTATCGAAATCTAGCTTACTGACACCTTCAGCTGTCTCCGTCACTCACATCACCTTTGTGTTGCAGGTCGTAACGGTCCGTTGACAGTCTCCAGTGTCGAAGCGCAGCCTCACACAGCTGCTGGCACGGCTGCAGAATAAATGTTCCACGTGAAAAATGTTGACAGTGAGATGTGTGGAATGGGGCTTGTGAATATTACAGGCTTGTGGAGCAATCTCAGAAATCTCAAAATCTGGACAAATAAAACCAGTAAATTAGGTAGGCTCAAATAAATACAGCATATTTGTGCAGACTCCGTCACACCCAGCTCTTTTTCAGCATTAAGCTTTAGTACACATGAGGGAGATCTTGTTCCTCAGCAGGGTGGGACTCAATGTTGCGCAGATAGGTTTGTCATTTTGCATGTGCATCCTCTTTAGAAGTCATTTGGGAGTTACCGTTTTACAGGGAGGGCTGCATGTTTCATTATTTCAGGGTTTTTTGGTAGTAAATGCTGGAGAAATGACACTGTCACAGTGACGTGTGAGCCATCAGGTTGACACCATCATTCAGTCAATTATGCAGGTTTTTAAATCCATTGATTGTGTTTTTATTTTCCAGAGAAAGAGGAGGAGTGGAGGGAGAAGCTGAGTCTGAGTGACAGAGTGGACTCTTCACTAAGATGAGATACAACTTCTCTGTCGGCGTCTATCATCAGCGCACACATGTGAAACAGGAGACACGCTCTGAGATAAGCAGAGACCCAGCGGCACCTATTTTACAGGAGCGTCACTGCTGGTGAGACGCTCTGTGGGAAATACATGATAGTGGTGAAAAGGATGTCAGAGGTCAACAAGGGAAGAAAGACTTAAGAGTTGATGTGGACAGGGTGGGTCAGCAGACAGCTCTGGGAAAGACTTTTCAGACGTGTCTTTATTCCCGTCGTCTCACTGACAACTTATCAACAGATAACTGGAGGAAAACACGAGGAAACACAGAGGTCTTCGATAAATACTTGACATCCTGCGACACTGCGTCCTCATATGACGACATCACATTCTGCTGCATCTTGACCCGTTGTCCTCATCTGTGGACACTTATGATCCATCTAGTGGTCGCAAAAACACAATACTTGCCTGATATCAGACAGAACTGTCAACTCGTTACTCTACGTTTCCATCTTCAGTCTGACACTGCATCCACTCTGATTTCTGTGGAGGAATTTCTACTAACTAGCTCCCGAGCTCTGATTGTGCTGCTCACTCTGCTGAATTTATCATTAGCCGATTTTCCACCGCAGGAGCTTTTCTCATTTACCCAGGCTTTTGAAAAACCTCGGCACGTTTCCACCGAAATTACCTGGGTAAAAATCGTTCCCTCAACCCCAAACTTTCCCTGAAAAAAGTACTTAGTGGAGGTTATGACTTTTCAGATTACCCAGAATTCTTGAGGGGCGGAGCTGTTTGCTGAAGAACGCTGATTGGTGGACTCACACTTGCAGCATTCCACACTTCCTGGCACGGGCAGTAGCTGCAAAGTTTAATTCATTTCTACAAGTTTCACTTCGTTTGTGTTTTGATTACGGGTGGGTACCGACACCCGGTATTAATTAGCCCCGGGGCTAAATTATCGTAGTATTGATAAGTGCTAACAGTATCGGTCCTCCTCAGTGCCGGCACTGAACTCCTCCACATACGCACACACACACATCCACTAACGCAACACGGTAAACGGTGAACAGCCGCGCAGCCCTCGTGGAAACCAAGTGAAGATAACTCGCAAATGACTTGAGTTGACGGCAGCTACTCTCATTACTGTAAGTGACATTAACCCTTAGCGAATAAGAAGCCAATACTTTATCAATACATGTGTTCAGTTTGACACTTAACTTAAAATACTTTCAACTTCTGGCTGAGATGAACAGCCCCAACTCTCTACACCAGCATGTAGCCAGCCAACAAGCTGGCGGAGCCAAATACAGGGCACACACCGAACCATCTACGTCATCACGCTAATTTGGATCAATTTTCCGGGACTTGAGGTGAGGTGGAAACGCAAACCGCACAGATTACCAAGAATTCTTTTACCCAGGTAAATAAATTCCTGGTAATAAAAGTTCCTGGAAATGTTGGTGGAAAGGGGGCTAATGCTTCTCCAGCAAAGTGTAGATTTACTGCAGCAACTCCACCTCGTTGTACGTCCAGACAAACGTTTGTGTGGTCGCCATTTTGGTTGTTTATACGTCACCACTCTGAAAAGAAAGCACATGTGTGCAGGTGCGTGTTGTTTCATTACAAAGTCACACTGCCAACTACTGGCCTGGCATGTATTCTGTAGCGTTTTTGGTCATTTTTGCGGATCAGTGTGCACAGTGATTGTTAACAAAACATTGTCGTCTGAACGCTTTTTCAATACGTTAATGAGAAACAGTTCCATTTTCAGCTGATCTTTTCCGTGTAAACATGGCCTAAATTTCAGCAGCAAAAGCGGTGTTTGCGTCGCCAGGATCACATGACCAATGTAACTATCTGAGAAACAATTTTTACTTAAATTTTAATTGAAATGCTTTTCATATTTTCTTTCATAATCCAGTCATTAAAAACTGATACAAATGGTTGCAAAGGAAGTACCTACGGCCCCAAATTAATAATATTCTGCATGTCCAAGAGGTGCACATGGTAATTATGGACAATTCAATATATTTTCTAATGCTGTGCTAACTTTTTGTGACCTGTCTATTATCAGGAAATTCAGTGTGAGAGACTATTGTTGGGCCTGTCTAAATGCTGGACATCTGCTGAGAAACTCTAAAAGTAATTTAGAGATTTGTATTTTAAACCGTGTTTGTATGTTTTTTTATTTTTGGTGTTTTCATGTTGTCTGCGGGGATTGAAATTTTTGCAGTTTTTCAGGACTATTAAAAATAAACCCATCGTCTCCATATGAGCACAATGCTTAGTTTTTTTTATACGTATCAGGTCCTGCTAATCCCAGAGAGCTCAGAGAAATTAAAATAACTGATACAAAAATATTTAAAAATATATTAATCAAAGGCCTGGGTCTCATGAGGTTAAAGCAAACACTGAAGTCAAAATTCTAAATGTGGAAATTCACAAATGTGGTATTAATATCCGGCATTTATCTCCCATGCAGGTTTGAAAAGAGGAACACACTGAAATGTTCTTTCACTCAGTGACTGAATAATCCATGAGGCGTCTGAAATGTGTGTCTGGTGCCTTTATCTCGCTGCAGACTGTCTGAGCGTCGCCCGGCCTGGGTAACAAGAGCCGGGTCACGACGCTCCTTTCAGCTGTGAAATTCTTTAGTTGTGCCATAGTAACAGCAGTGATTAATGTCCACCAGCAGATGTCAGTGACTCCACTGGTTTGATTCACACACACTGCTGGTCATGTATATTGTAGATGCAGTTTTATGGTATATAGACTTCTATAATTCTACAAGTGTGTCACCTGATAGCTTTAAAGCAGTGTCTGAGTGGGTGAATGACAAAGCAATATCCTGCAGAGCTGTGAAAGTATCTGTGTCTGTCTGTAACTGCAGAAATCAATGATTATCAATGAATTAATCATTAGATATTGATCATGCAGCTGACTCACTGTCTGAGGCCCCTGTGCATCAGTGCGTAAATCCTAATACACGGTTTCAAGTCAGTGGAGAGGAGGGAAGTCTGTGTTGTTGTTATTTTTGAACATGTGTTTATTGATCCTAAACATGGTGGGAAAGAAGTGAAATAACATAACCAAAAAAGAAAAATCTTAAAATATATTAAAAGGTTATACCTTCAGCCATCTTGAGGACGCAATGAGTCCTTAACAGGGTAGGAGTTACACAAACATATACGATATAAATAAATAAATAAATAATAATATAATGTAATATAAAATAAAATGAATAAAATAAAATAAAAATCATAATAATTGTGGTTAAAATAAAAAAATAAAAATATAAACTAAAATACAACTACTACTACTTCTAATAATAATAATACTAAAAATAAATGCAGTAGAACAGTATAATAAAATAAAATAATCATAATCATTATAATAGTGGTAAAATTATTCAAATCAGGCATACGTAAGAATAAATAATAAAATACGACTACTACTACTACAAATGATAATGATAATAATAATAATAGTAATAATAATAATAATAATAATGATAGTGATAATAATGATAATGCAGTAGAACAGTAAAAATAAAATAAAATTTAATTAAAAAATGAATTTAAAAATTCATCATAATAATAGTGGTAAAATCTTTTTAAAAATTGACATACGTAAAAATAAATAAATAATAAAATATAACTACTACTTATAATAATAATAATGCAGTAGAACAGTATGATAAAATAAAATAGATAAACAGCAGGACAGTATAATAAAACTAAACTAAATTAAATTAAATAATAAGTTTAAAAATTAATTTTAATAATAGTGGTAAAATCTTTTAAAGAATGACATATGTAAAAATATATAAATAATAAAATATGACTACTACTACTTACTGTATGATGATGACAATAATAGTAATAATAATAATAATAATAAGGAAGTAGGACAAAAAATATATAGTTTAAGCATGCATTTAGGACTGAGTCCAACACACCTCAAATAACTTTGCATCCTTTATTTAAGCATTACGTTTTCAAGGCATCTTCAATGTCATATTTTTTTTTACAAATTCCAAAAATATTTCCCAAATAACAATAAACTCAGAGGCCCTATTTCTCACTTCATAGGCTAGTTTTTCAAGAGCCAAACTTGCTGTCAAATCCTTCAACCAATGGCCAAGATACATGCAACTCACATTCTTCCAGCAGAGCTCAACTGAACGCCTCTCCTGTTGCAAACATAGTTTAACCATTATTTTCTCCTTCCTGCGCAGAATAAATCTGTCTGGAAACAGGAGGTCACGGGGACGAGGTCAGTCTGTATGTTTTTATTTAAATTTGTGCATAACAAAGTCTGTGAGTGGAAAAATAGAAACTGAACATGGTACCAGCTCTGTGTGTAACTGTGTAATTGTTACTCATACTGTCACAGTAACAAATGGTGTCTTTAAAATCAAAAATACAAGGTGTCACGCTGAGAAATGCTGCAAAAGTTAAAATGACCAGAAAACAATATGCTGCATTTTAAAACATCCAAGTGCAGCAGAACTGAGTAGGTTATGAGTGCTGTATAATAAAGTGTGTTATTTTATTTAATAAACTTTAAGTATATTTTGATGTTTATACTTTTATACTTTCACCTGAGACAGGATTTACTGCAGGACTTTACCTGTAACGGAGTATTTGTACTCTGGGACTACCTGTGCTCAACAGCAGCCTCCACTAGGTGGCGGTAATGTCAGCTGCAGCTAAAGCCCCAAAGAAGAAGACGACGGGTTGAAACACCAATCAGAGCACACTATGCCGCTGCCTGGTAACCAGCGACCAATAGGAAGCTTCCATGTGAGCGCGTACACACGGATTTGTTGTGGTGTCGCTGTGATAGCAGTGAGTTTAGCGACAACAACGGCTCGTTTCAGCGTTTTAAGCCTTTAAAATCCACCAGAAATGAGTCTGACTGTCAGGTAAAACTCTCCGTCTCAACTGCTTACATTAATTTATCCAGCACAGTTTGTTCTAATGTGGCAAAGTGAAGCCGAAAGACGCTAACGGTGATTCTGTGACGTTAGCTAGCGTTAGCATGTCCGGCTTTTATCATCAGTGTTCGCGGTGTTTGGGGCTCAGCAGCAAAGCTTATTCACAGTTTTTTATAGTTTGAGCATGTTAAGAAAGATGTCGCCAACTATCAAGCTGCTTCTGTAGCTTTCTCATTTGCGCCTTAACGTTTCTTTACGACAGAATAAAATGCTAACGGTCGCAGTTCAGTGTAGCAAGTGAATGTTTGCTGTTGTGTGGAAGTTAAACAGGTGTTTCATTAAATTCTGTGACACCTGAGAAGAGGAAATGTAACCGGTGGAAAGTACTTTTACTTCACTTAGTATTTCCATTTTATGCTGCTTTATATTTCTGCTCCACTACATCTCAGAGGAGATCACTCTTTTTACTGCAGTACATCTTAGAGGCAAATATTGTACCTGTTACTGCACTACATCTATTTTATTTTTATTATTTTAATCTTTAGGTCTTATTTTAATCTTAAGTACTAGTGTTAACCACTGTAGCATAATGCACAATCTATTTTTGATGCACATTTTTATTTCTATTTTATTTTATTGCTTTATATTTACATACTTCTTTTTCATTCTCTTATTCTTACTTCTTATAATCCTCTATTCTTCACACCTGAGTGTAACAAATCACAATACCTCTCGGGGATCAGTAATGTATCTGTGATTCTGATCTCACAGTGAAATATTGTACTTTTTACTGCGCTACATCTCAGAGGAAAATATTGTAGAATACTTTTACTGCACAACCTTAAAAATCTACAGCAGCAAAATTTGACCTACACATGAATAAAGCACATAGAATAGGAAAACACTGACAGCAGAACACATTTCACTGGACTATAAATACTTTTACTTTACATACTTTTAAGTATGCCTACATTTAGCTGATCCACACTTTTACTAAGGTGAGGTTATGACTGCCGGACTTTTCTAGTAGTGAAGCATTTTCTTAGTATGGTATTAGTACTTTTACACAAGTAAAGATCTGAGCGCTTCCTCCATCACTGGGAATTTCAATTGCAGCATATTGCCTCTACATATAATGTTGTCATTATACATTAGGGCATACTTGATTTTGATAGTTGTTACCACAAATAGCGCCTCTATAGTTTTGGGGTCACACATTTTGATAGTTGTGGTTTCAGTAGGGCTGCACAATGTGAAAAAAAATCAGAAGTGTTTTGACAGATATTGTGATTGTTATATGAGTTGCAATTTTAGTGATTTTAGTGGGAATGGTATATTTTGTATTTCATTTTCACCAGAAAAAATATAAAAAAAAATAATGATGCTGTGATTCTTTCAGGGTCTGTACCAAACAGGCATGTTTCCAGACATCTGGAATATGATTTGTAGGCAGGAACATCTCTGTAGCATCACAGTGCTCAAAAAACTGCCGCTCCGATTTGGATATTACACTTGGCCATATTGCAGTTTTGATAATATTTCAAATGATTGTGCAGCCCTAGATTTTGATTTACCAAAACCTGTGACACCAGAGAATTATTTTATTGAAACAACCAAATACTGACAGTAAAGTATTAGTGTTGTACAGACAGGTCTTTACCCTTGAGTTTGTGCTATCACAGCTATCTAAATTTGTGACCCTGTCTTAACATGGAGGCAACTTTGGTAATACAAGTGTGTGATGAATATAATTAAAAGGTTTGCAGTGGGAATATTCCTAAAAATTCCCGACAGGGTCACAGACTTTGGTGTAACACTGGCGTCTGTGTTTCCAGAACTGAACTTGCGGCAGACAAAAACAAGCGCAAGAAGAGGAGAGAGCTCACCGAAGACCAGAAACATGAAATCAAAGAAGCTTTCGAGCTGTTCGACACAGACAAAGATAAAGAAATTGACTATCACGAGCTGAAGGTGAGTCATGAAGGACATGTTCAAAGGAAGGTTGCTGTGGTCAGATGTAGTGGTAAAAATGTTTATTGTTTCTGATCATATTTGGGATGTGAAACTTGTGGAACATTTATATCCCTTTATCCACGACCACAACAGTGTCCAGTTTTCTGTCTGCATTGGTGCAGGTGTGTGTTTGACTCCTCCACGTCTAATCAGATCTGTTGTTTCTACATCAACTGACTAACTGTTGAGGGTGAACTCAGTTTGGTTTCTGGCTGCGTTCAACACTTTGCAGATTAACTTTTCTATCCAAACTTCATTAATTGAATATGTCAGTAAAATGTATCCTCTGCAGTACTGATGACCATCTTTACTTTATTAATCATCATCAACACACACATATGGACATGGAGGAGCCGTCATCAGAGGATGTTATGTTTACATGACAACATATTCTGTCACGCAGAAGATGAACAGCGTCACCGCTCTAGTTTTCCATTAACAGTGATCAGATGAGAAACTAAATCCAGCAGAGTTCAGACAGCCAGCAGATGAGTTCATTCTCACGTGTTAAGGCACAGACATGATGGAGAGTCGCTGTAGAGAAATATGAGACATTCATCTGCACACAGATAATCAGGAACAGACTTACTGTTAGAATCATGACTACAGGGGTATAAATAACCTGGTGTCTCTTTGTTCGAAGATCAGAACCAGGATTCTAAGTTTCATGTGAAGTACTTATTGATTGATTATGTTTAGGATTAATTTACTGTATATACTCGTGTTAAAAATGCCAACAGGTGGCCATGCGTGCACTCGGCTTTGAGGTGAAGAAGGTGGATGTTTTGAAGATTCTTAAAGATTATGACAGAGAAGGAAACGGCAAAATAACATTTGAGGATTTCAATGAAGTTGGTAAGTCTGCTTTCAATTCAGTTAAGTGTCTATCTAGAGTGGGGCTGCGTATCTGTACGCAACACCTTTGTGGTATCGACCAAAATAACCCAGTGCCAAGTAGAGTCAAAGTGTCTCCAGTCAGATGATACCTGTATTTGATCCTTTTTGCACTGGGGGTCTGATCCCAGACTGTTGTGATTATTTAAATGATATCCTAAAGCACAGAGAGGTATTGTAATAAATGTTATATCAGAGGGGCTGATAGGAGAGCAGAGATGAATCATAATACACAGTGTGAATAAAAGCGCCAACGGGTAGGAAACAGTCACTTTTTTGTTGTAGAGCTTTTACACACTGTGCCAGAAACAGGCTGTGAAACCAAAGAGGAAACAAAAGATGTGAAAAACTGTTATAAATAGTAAGAAATACGAGAGAGCTGTGACCCCAGGAGGAAACACGAAAAGGATATTAATACATGTGAGTTTCCCAGGAAAAACGAGGTGGTTGGAAAGTTTGCCTCACACTCACTAAAAGTCTCACGTAAATCCTTAATATGTTCACATCTTTCCGCAGTGACTGATCGCATCCTGGAGCGAGACCCAAAGGAGGAGATCATGAAGGCCTTCAAGCTGTTTGATGATGACGAGTCAGGGAAGATCAGTCTGAGGAACCTGAGACGAGTCGCTCGGGAACTCGGGGAGAACATCAGCGACGAGGAGCTGCGCAGCATGATCGACGAGTTCGACGCCGACGGAGACGGTGAAAGTAAGTGATCGAGTAATCATTACAAATCATTACAAAGTACTTTTACAACTTTTACAAAGTTTTTTGTGACCCATACACAACCTGCCTCCTTACAAGCACTCTGGGCTGCTTCCTTGTTTACTGCCATCAGGGCATTGGTCACGTGATCACAGCCTTTAAAAATACGTAGGATATGTGCGAATTTGGGTGCATTGCTTTTTGTAGGCAAACATAAAAGAAATTGTCAACAGCCCAACTGTGAAAACCCAGTGAAACCCAGTGTTGCTGAAGTGTTTCCATACAGTCCAGTCCAGGGTTTCCACACATTACTTTATTTGTGGCGGCTCGCCATGATTAAAACATCTGCGACCATGTTTTGATTTTCTAGTTATGGAGCTTGAACGTTCATCAGGTGCGCTGTTGGAAGATATGCATTGTTATGTTATCCATTACTTAACATTCATGCAGCTCAGAGCGTAATGTTACTCTGGGCACAGACGGAGCAGCAGAACAGCAGGTGCAGTCAAAGTGAAACTTGACCATTTATTGTGCTAGGTCTCAGAGATTTCCTTCCTTCACAAACAGCTGCTCCTCTCATCCATCTGTGAAATCTAATCCGATCTGATAGGATCAGCTGATCAATCATCCACTCGGGCTGGGTATCTATATAAAAAAATTTGATATTGATACAGATACCTTGACTTTGAGACCATTGCCTGAATGAAATACATTTTAACAAGATGACATTACACATTACCATAAAAAACAAATGGAAGTTTTATTTTTTATCTCCTTTACATTTTTACAAACATCAATAAATGCAGCTGCAGAAATCTAACAGCAGGACAGCTGCCCTGTCTCCTCCACCCGCGACTCAAAACGAACGAACCTGCAAAAGCCTCCGAATTTAGACAGGGGGCACAGACTGATACACAAGGACAAGGACATACACAAGGTCAGCCAAAAGGAGGTTCACTAATGTGGAAAAAGAGCGCACAATGTCATGGACGTGAAGCTCACCGCACAGTGCAGCAGTGTTACACAGAGGACAGGAGAAATGACTGTTGATTAGTTGTAGGTAAAACCATGTATGTTATGCTCCCTGCTGTCCTCCAGGGGGAGACAGACAGTAATAAATAACTTATTCTCTAGAACCATGAAATGCTTTGCAATTAGACATCAAATATGATAGTGCGGCGAAAACATGTACGGGTATGATTATGTGCAGCTGCTCATATGTGAAAGCAAATTAAATATTTTTGGGTTTAAGACATTTGAAGACGTCACTGTGGCCTTTAGGGAATTGTAACAGGCATTTTCCTGACATTTTATAGATTTATGGATTAGTAGATTAATTGACAATATGATCAGGGTTGGCGGCACATCCTTGAGATATAGTCACAATGAACATTAAAGCAAATACACTTGTTTTTCCTCCAGTAAATCAGGAGGAGTTCCTCTCCATCATGACCGGAGACTCCTGATGAGGAGTTAAATCCAAGCTGAGGACTTTCGCGTAGGATCAGTCGTCCACGTCGTGAGAAGCTGAGTGACTGAACATCTGTTGGCGTGAGCATGAAGGTAAACAAGTGTCAGCCTCCTCTGGAGGGTCTGACGTGGACTGGAGTCACTCACTGGCCTTGTGGTTTATACTTGATTTGTTACATTAAAGGAGCGGACTGTCTGCCTCTTTGCTCGAGTCAGTCTCTCCTGACAATATAAACTGTTGTCAAAGATGTTGATATCATGATGCCATCCTTTTATTCTAACTTTCACTGAGTGTTGTCGACTTTTACACGATGCTGTCTTAATAAAAAACATGCACATTCACCTCAAAAGTAAATTTGATGTTAGTTTAGTTGATTTATATTTGGAGGAGACAAATAGGGACATTTTATGTTTCTTCCTGAAGTCATTATGTAACACAGTTCATACTTTAGAGGACCATTTTTGACTGGTTGTATTTACAGTTTCCACAACGTGAGTGTTTGTATGTGCTATTTATTTTGTATCTTAACAATAAATCTGTTTGCCAATAAAACACTGCATTTATGATTTTTAATTTACACCCAGCAACATCAATAAGGACCACAAGAATGGTGTGGTTCCAGCAAGACTGAAGCCAAGCACCTGCGTCACTTGTTAGCATTTTGCATCTGTGTATGGCCCCTTTTTTGTCTTTCTGTAGTCATATTACATCTCTTTGCAGTGGTTTTGCTTCTCTCTGTAGTTGCTCTGTTCCTATTTGTGGTCGTTTTGTGTCTATTTGTAGACCCATTTCACCTCTTTGTTGTCGTTTTACATCATTTTGTGGCCATGTTGCATCTTTTTGTTGTCTTTTTTTGTTGGACCTCTTTGTAGTCGTTTTTTGCCTGTAGTCCTGTTGCATGTCTTTACAGTCGTGTTGCATCACTCTTTCATCTGTAGTTTTATTGTGTGTTTTTGCCGTCGTGTTGCATCTCTGTTAAGTCATATCGCATCTCATTGCTGCTGTTTTGCATCTCTTTTTTTCATGTTGCATCTCGTGGTTGTTTTACATGTCTGAGGTCATGTTGCATGTGTTTTTGGTCATTTTGCATTTCTTACGGTTGTGTTGCATCTCTTTGTAGTCGTTTTGCATCTGAAGTCCTATTGCATCTTTTTGTGGTTGTGTTGTCTCTGCAATCTTTATGCAGCTGTTTTGCGTCTCTTTGAGATAGTGTTGCTTCTCTTTGCTTTCTTGTTGCATCGTTTTTTAGTCTTGTTGCATCTCTTTTTTTTAGTCATGTTGCATCTCTTGTTGCATCTCTTTTTTTAGTCATGTTGCATCTCTTGTTGTTACATCTCTTTTTGGTCTTGTTGCATCTCATCTTGTTGCATCGTTTTTAAGTCATGCTGCATCTCTGGTTGCATCGTTTTTTAGTCATGTTGCATGTCTTTTTCGCCGTTTTGTGTCTCTTTGTAGTCATGTTTAATTTTTTTGTGGTTGTTTTACATGTCTCCTCCGGTCATTTTGTATCTCTTTCTCTGTCTTGTTGCATCCTTTTTAAGTTGGTGTGCAACTCTTTGCGGTCGTTTTGCATCTCTCTTAGTCGTGTTGCATCTCTTTGAAGTTGTTTTGCATGTATTTTTAACTTGTTGCATCTCTTTGTGGTTGTTTGGCATGACACTAAGTCTTCATGTGTCCTTCATATTTCCATCTATATGTTTATATCCAGTTTTGATTTTAGGAAACTATACAAAGTTGTCATCTAACATGCTGTACCTGCTGTACCTCAGCTGTCCACTAGAAGGAGTCACTCAGTCATGATTCAAAGTCTCATGACTTCTTACAGCCTAAATGTACAGTCTGATGACAGTGAACAGCTGATCTGAAAGCCAGTCTCTACATATGTTCTAGATTAAGATGTGTAATTTCCTTCACATGCTTGGAATGATTTACATAAGTTATGATTGCCAAACTGAAGCGCAGCTGTACGTCTAATTAATAAGTGGTGTTAAATGAACATCAACAAATGACGTAACTGCATCGAATGATAAAAGGGAAGCTTTTCAGTCAAATAGCTGATGTTTAAAACCACAGTCAAACAGTATACATCAGAGTAACACTGAGAAATCCCATCTGATGAAGAGGATGTATGTGCAGAAATAATAAAGCTTCTGACACACACTGAGCTCACAACAGAGATGCAGAGTACCGACCACAAACCCCTTTAGGCGGATCCTCCTGAGCTCCCTGTTATTTGGCTCCCCACAGACCTTTACATATTGATTTAGATGAAGGTCTCTGGTCTCCGGTCGGTTAGATGAAAACATGGTTCCTGTGTCTCAGCCCCCGTCTGCTGCTCGCATGATTAAGAGGACGGTGGTTAGCTAACCCAATTTGCTTTGGTAATAACTTGAGCCAATCACACAATGACAGAGTAGAGACAGACTCGGTGGTTTTGCCCCCGTGGAACAGAGGTTTGATGTTTCTGAGGGGGACAAATGAAAGTGATGCAGTAATAAGAGGCTGACAAACACACACAATCTGCCAGTGGTGGAAGAAGTATTCAGACCTTTTACTTCAGTGAAAGTACTAATACCACACTGTGAACACACTCCACTACAAGTAAAAGTCCTGCATTCAAAACCTTATTTGAGTAAAAGTATGTGCCAGCAAAAAGTACTTAAAGAATGAAAAGTTAAAGTACTGATGTTGCAGTAAATTGTTCCCCGTAAGTATTTTCGCACATTAGCAAATAATCAAATGTACATTTACGGTGAAGTTACAGTAAAATACGTACTTTTACATGCGCATACTGTCATATCATAGTAATGTAATGTAACTTCAAGGTTGTAGTTAAATATAGTAAATCTACCAGAGCATAACTGCAGTGACATCACAGTTTACAGCTGACATTTCACAGTAGCTTACTGTAAAAATGATATAGTAACTTACTGTGAAAGTTAAGCCCAGTTCAGACCAAAAATTCGCAACGAGACAAGTTGAAACAGGCAACTAGTTGCTATGTCAACTAGATGAGACGGTGTATCATCTCTAGTCAACAACTTTCTGTACTTCTGTTCTGATTTGCAGCTTTTCAGACTTAGTTTGTGGCTGAATATAATTTGTAGCTTCTTAAAATCTGAATGAGGATAGTGGCACTGGCTACAGCTGCATTTGTAGTAGTGATGACTTTGACTCAACCAGCGGACTTCACTACAAGCTGGATTCATTTTGGACATTCACAAATGGCATGTCAATTTACAGTTGTTACATGTGTATTGTCCTTTCAAAATAGACTTCCATTTTTGTAAGTAAATGTGCAGATAAAAAGAAAAAAAAACAACTTACAATGTAGGTAGAGGATTTTGTTTTTAGGTTTATTTCCTGAAGTTTAGGCAACAAACGTCCCTTTAGTTTAAAGAGAGAAAACATCATGGTTTGCCCTGATGTCACATGGGTTTGTTAAACCCATCGTTGTGAAGGATCCCTCTGTGTGTCAGTTTCTGACGCAGACGTCCACCGACATAGTGGTAGTAATTGACAAGTTGGTAGTAAGGTATTTAAAGAGTTTATTTAGCTTATACATGAGGAGAATTTACTCAAAACAAAAAGGAGCACTTCATCCTTCAGTTTATCACAAACATTCAACATCAACACATCTGGAGATACATGGTTTTCACTGGACAGGAAGTAACTACAGATGACACACAAATGTAGAGCAGTAAAAACAACAGTATAAACCTCTGAGATGTTAGTGGAGCAGACGTGTAAAGTTTCATAAATTGGAAACATTTAAGTGAAATACAAATACCTCAAATTTGTACTTAAGTAAATGACTCTGCTACTGCACACTGCAGAACTTGTGTTGCAGAGTGTGTGTGTGTGTGTGTGTGTGTGTGTGTGTGTGTGTGTGTGTGTGTGTGTGTGTGTGTGTGTGGCTGAAGGTCAGCGCCGACGCTGATTATCAGAACCTGCATCTGGTCTGAGATCAGGGACAGACATCATGACTTGCCCTTGCACTGGCACATGCTCAGCTGTCGGTCCCTGGACCAGAGCAACACATGCTCCAGAAATAAACCAACCCAGTTCCTCCCCAGTTACAACCTCAAAGTCGCCCCCCTGTGGTTTCCACTATATGACTCTGACTCTGCGCGCACACACACACACACACACACACTCACACGCACACACTCCTTTGTATTGCAAGTAATCATCTGTGTTGATGAGACTTCTATAAATACATGAGTCTGGCGGACCCCGCCAGGGTCTGATTGCTTTATGGTTGGTTTAATTAGTATAGGTTAGCTTGGGCTCCACATTTAGATGGGCTAATGGGATGAGAGCACATTTACTGATGTTTTACACTGATGGAGTTTTGACTTTGAGCTTTCTGTTTACTTTTTCCTCAAACTTCAAGAGCAGTCAAAGCAAAGACGATCGAGAAACAACCAAAAGAAAAAGTCAGATCTTTTACTAAACAGTCCCGTCTCCAGGATTTTTACGATGTTGCAGTGGCAATAAATAATGCCAGTCCCTGTAATTTCTGCGCGACCTTGCAATTTTGTCCAATCACGCCTCCAACCCATCACAAATAAATTCTAATTTTGTGGGAAACAAGTGCATAATAAGCTCCAAATCTGAAAACTATTGCAATTTCCATTTGCCCTTTGCAATTTCATCACAAAAACAAGCCCATAATTATGAAACATGCATCGCAATTTGTTTAGAAAAGCAGACGTGACATCATCTCAGGCCGTAACAATCCCAAAAACAGCCACAAAATTCTGGAGGAAGTCACAATACTAAAATGCAGAAATACGCTTTCAAGCATTAAAAATTTGCTGAAGTAAAAGCAGAAATCAAAATATACTTAAAGTACAAAAAGTAAAAGTACCTATTATGCAGAATGTTCCATTTCACAATAATACATATAATATTGTATTATAATTATTTATGTATTAATGTGCTCATCTCTTAAATGTTGCAGCTGGTAAAAATAGAGCTTATTTTTATCATCATTTATTATATTTTATATTGTGTATCATGAATCTAAATCTGCATTGAACCAGGACTCTATTTCCCCATGTTTTGTGTCTAAGTGACTAATGGAGAGGACAAGTTTAGAAATTAGTCCAGTATTGAGAGAGGCAGCGGCAAAACACACTGTAGTTTAATGTTAATGGGCAATTGCGCACCATTGATGTACATCCATTAAAAGTGCTTGTTTTGTCACTGACAGGCTCAGATTATTTGTAACTCTCTGACCACATTATGGGAAGGATCCCTACAGAGAAAGACATTTTTGTTAGAGTAAGATCCTTTTTGTCTAACCAGAAACAGCCCCAAAATCGCCATCACCAAACCCACCAGACTCCATTTAAAAAAACAGTAATTTTTTTTTATCGTAAAACACACTTCATTCAAAGCCGACAGAAACTAAACAAAACTCACAAACCCTGTCTTGATTCATCTTCCCACTGTTCCAACAATCCCCAACTCTAGTTTGGTTGAAATTAACCCTTAATTGCTTCTGGTTAAACAAAAAAGATCTTACTCTTAACACAAAGGTCTATCTCTGTAGGGATCCTTTCCATCATGTTGTCAGACACTTTGAATAACAGTCTGAGCCTGTCAATGGCAAAAACATGCACTTTTAGTTGATGTTCATTAACAGCGCACAATTGCCCCAGGTGATTACATCACAGCCTTTTTAGTAGCTGTCGGCTGCAGTGCTCTCGCTCAGTAATGGACCAGTTTCTAAACTTCTCGCCTCTATCAGTCACTTAGATACAAAAACAGTTGAAAACAGGATCCAAGTTAAAGTTAAGTTTCAGGGTGTAAGCATCATCATGAAATTGAAGTTGAGGAATTAAAAGTAGAAAAATGTCCCCTGTGACCTTTGTATTATTATATATGATGTCATGAGATTATTATAACTCATGCACCTCAGTTTCTTACGTACAGTCCCTTACTTGTCTGACAACGACACAAAGAGCTGGTAAACTACTTGAAAACATGTCACAGTCCGAACCTTTGAAGTGTTTTACTGTTTTTTATTGTCATTGTGAACACGACCACCGTTACGTGTCTTTCTGTTTGCACAGTGGGCGCCTCTGAAGCGCCTCGTTTGTAACCAGAGTCACAGCTCCGCTCTTGTGTCCACCTGTCAGTCATTAGGCCTGCTATGCCGACCATGTGACAACACTTACCCTCCGACCCTCGCTGAGACAAGGGGACACGAGGGGGGCCGTTCACTGGCAGGTTTGGTCAGATGTGTGACGGCATCTTGGCATCAAACTGACGTCCACAAGCGTCCGTTCATACAGACAGGACGCACATCAGTCATTTAGATAAGTGGCTGTTATAATGATGATAAGGAAATCCTCCCGTAGGCACGGCAGAGGAAGATGTCAGCATTCAGGATGGTTCTGTTTATGAGGTGTGTCAGCTGCGAGTGTGACACCCATGTCCAGGTGGGGGCCGTGACCTTTGACCCTTCTCGTAAGAATGACCTCAACCTGCATGGCCACCATGAGTGGAGCCACATTGTGAAATGATTGGCATCTTAAGCAGCCCACCATTGTTTTGAGTTTCATATGGACATTTTACATATTAGTTTATTCTTTTGATTCATTCTTAACTTTTTAATTTAATAGTAATACAGCTGAAATCATCAACTGATTAGGAAAAACAAAAACAAAAAGTCAGAAACCTTTTTTTGTTGTTTTTTAAAAGCATCCTCTATTTTTTTATTGATCTTCCCCTTTATTTAATTCCTCCATCTACAGAGAAACACTGAAAAAATCAACTTAGAATAAAGAAAAACATAAACACAAACATATTCTTTGTTGCATATTTTTCTATTTGCTGCAAGTAATAATAATAAGTAAATGATAATAACTTTATTAATATAGCACCTGTTAAAACAGTTCCAAAGTGCTTTACACTAGGTGTGGTCAATATAATAATATCACAATATTTCAGGGTATATTCTTGATGATAGGACAAGTTTGTAAAAATAAAAATATATATATTAGTCCGGGGCTGTTCATAAAACATTCAGGACGCCACAGTTTATCCCACTACTGCAGCTGCTCCTCTTTTTGGAACCACGTGGAGTCTGTAATAATATCACTCTCAGCCATGTTTGTTGTTCCCGTGGGTAACAGTATGACGTCAATATGTCAACAGGACGAAATATGGCGAGTATCAGGATAAGAATTTTTCATTTCATATTAAATTAGTTTAGATGATATGGCACAGCCCTACTTTACAATAAAAAATGAATCTAAAAATCAATATACAAAAAGCCAAATGATAAAAGAGAGTTTTAAGAAGAGATTTAAAAGACGTCACTGAGTTTGTCTGTCTGTTATTACTCTAAAGAAGTGCGTGAAAAATAAAAATCTATTTTAATAGTCAGTATTTATTTGTTTTGTAAACAAAGTGACAAATTAATTAACATGTTCCGGCTTCTTAAATGTAAATATTTGCTGGTTTAATGACAGTAAATTAAATATCTGCCGCTCTTGAGATGTTCAGTATTTTTTGATAATAATAGTCCAAAAAATTATTTATTAATAAAAAAAAATTCAGCAGATTAATCATTAAAATAATAAATAGTTGCAGCCCTGTAATGCACATTAAAGCTCAAATAAATTAGTAATGGGTTTGTCAACCAAAGTAAAATGTATCGTTAAAGATTTTAATATTTCAAGTGTTTAAGTCAATAATTATTATTATTATTATTATTATTGAATGGATTTGCAGCTTTTCTCTGTTTTATTTCATTGAGTTTTGGACAAAACAAGGCATTTAACATTTTTCCACTGGTCCCAAAAACTCAATGAAACAAACATATGAATTAATCATTAATTAACAGACAAATCTGTTATTGAAAATAACTGTTGCAGCACTACATTCAAGATATAAAGATTTATTTGTCACATGCTCTTATAATATGTGTACTGAAATACAGGTTGTGTTAAGAAGGAATTAAGAGAATAAGAGAAATATACAGTGTAAAAAAATCTAAATATATTTGCTAAAAGTACAAAAATACAAACGTAAATATTGGTAACATGCAAACAACAAACAAAAACATATATATACACTGTAAAATGTGATGGTGTGTTTGTGAGGTTGATTATAAACATATTAAGGAGGCCAATAATGTTGAAAAAGGAAAGTAAAAGTAATAGTTCAGAGTATTTCGTCTTGTTAAGTTGACCTCACATATAATTGTATTACTTCAGTTTGTTAATGTCTAGTAACATAAAACAGCAGGTAAACTTTCATCATAAATCACAGCTGTTTTTGATCATTTCATTACAGTAATAATGCCACAGATTGAATCATGCACAATAACAGAAATGGTGAGCTCTTCATGGAGAAAGGAGACAAGGGGAGCGGACACAGACATGAGGAGGGAATGCCTCGAGACATGCTGTGGATCGCAGACTATGCCAGGCAGTTGGGTGAGGATGGATTAGTTTACACTCGCTCATGGCTTTCACAGTAACTTTATCTCTCCGACAGCACAGCTTCTCCCAGCCCACACCGCCCTGTACTTATCAGACGCTCAGTAAAGTTAGAGACTTTTTATGTCTTTGTATGAGAAACTGCAAATATCAGAGTCGAGTGACTTTTCTGATCGAGTCAAGCTGTGGCGGAGGACGTATACACATCCTTTACTCACGTAAAAGTACTAATACCACTGTGGAAATACTCTGTTACAAGTAAATGTTCCTTCATTTAAATTATGTAGGTATGAACATTATAATGGATTTATCTGCTGATTATTTTGTCCATTAAAGAATTGATTGTTTGGTTTGTAAAAACAGTGAGAAATGTATGACCCAGAGCCCAAAGTAACACCTTCACAATCTCAACATTTTTACTGATACGTTCAGCCAAGTCATCAGAAGAAACCACAAAATAAGTTACATGAGTATATTTCATACATATCATATCAACGTTTCTACAGTGACATAGTATATGAGCTGATTTTGTCATGTGGAGGTGGAGGGTCGGTGGATGTTGTGACACCCCGGAAAGATAGCGGCCAAGCTGTAGATCACTGTCTGACACCAACAAACAACAGTAACCTTTAGCTATTTTTCCTGCCAGGATGGTGCCATGACAAGCAGTTGTTTTTTACCAAGACATTGCTGCATTTCCTGCCAGGATATTGGCAAGAAAAGAGATTGTTTTTTGCAGAGACATGACTGTTTTTCCAGCGGGGACAATGCTACAAAAGGCTGTTCTTTTTTATCGAGACATCGCTGTGTTTCCAGCGGGGATAGTGCCACAAAAAGTGATAGTTTCTTTCCAAGATATTGCTGCTTTTCCATTCAGGATAGTCCCACGAGAAGCAGTGATTTTTATTGAGACATCACTGTTTTTCCAGCGGGGATAGTGCCATAAAAAGAAAATGTTTTACCGAGATATTGCTGCCTTTTCTGTCAGGATGGTGCCATAAAAAATGGTTGGGTTTTTTTTGTTGTTTTTTTTTTTATCAAGACATCACTGTGTTTCCAGCTGGGATAGTGCAACAGAAACCTGTTGTTCACAGACATCACAGCGTTTCCTGCAAGAATAGTGCCACGTTTTTTACCAAGACATTGCTGCCTTTTCTGCCAGAATAGTGCTACAAAAAACGGTTGTTTTCTATTGAGACATCACTGCCTTTCCTGACAGAGCAGTGTCGCTACGTTTACTTCTGGGATAGTGCCATGAAAAACGTTTGTTTTTTACCAAGACATCACTGTTTTTCTAGCGGAGACAGTGCCACAAAAAGAGGTTGTTTTTTTGCTGAAACATTGCTGCATTTCCTGCCAGAATAGTGCCACAAATAGTGTATTTTTAACCAAGACAGGATATTGGCAAGAAAAGTGATTGTTTTTTTGCAGAGACATGACTGTTTTTCCAGCGAGTACAATGCTACAAAAGGCTGTTCTTTTTTACCGAGACATCGCTGCGTTTCTAGCGGGGATAGTGCCACAAAAAGTGGTAGTTTCTTTCCAAGATATTGCTGCTTTTCCGTTCAGGATAGTCCCATGAGAAGCAGTGATTTTTATTCAGACGTCACTGTTTTTCCAGCGGAGATAGTGCTATGAAAAGCAAATGTTTTTTACTGAGACATAACTGTTTTTCAAGCGGAGATAGTGCCATGAAAAGAAAATATTTTTACCGAGATATTGCTGCCTTTTCTGCCAGGATGGTGCCATGAAAAGTGGTCCGTTTTTTTTATCAAGACATCACTGCATTTCCGGCCAAGATAGTGCCACAAAAAGCTGTTGTTTAATACCGAGACATCACACCGTTTCCTGACAGAATAGTGCCACAGAAAGCAGTTGTTTTTTACAGAGACATCGCTGCATTTCCTGCCAGGATAGTGGCAAGAAAAGCAGGTATATTAAGCCCACACGTGATCTTTTGCTAACCACAACCCAGTGGTTTTATCCCCCAAACTTCACCACACGTTAACCACAGTGCTGTTGAAACGTAGTGGTAGTTTGCAGAAACGTACCATGCCAACATTTCTTCTGCCTGTTTGGTTGATACATTACAACTATTAACATTATTAGAAGGAAAAGCAGCAAATCTTCACATTTGAGAAGCTGAAACCATAAAATAACTTCAACCATCAACATAGTTTCTCATTAATTTTCTGTCAGTCGACTCATCTACGAATTGTTTCAGCTGTACTTGTGAAAAGTGTTGGGTAGTTAGATTTATAACAGCAACAAAAACAACATTTTATAAACTTTTCATATGTCTTGTGTGCGAAAATCCTCATTTGTAAAGTAACTAAAGCCATCAGATGAACGTAGTGGAATATAAAGTACAATATTTCCCTCTGACATGTAGCTAAGTAGAAGTGGAAAACAACATAAAAAGAAAATACTCAAGTACCTCAAATTTGTACTGCTACCATTCACCGCTGGAGTCAAGGTACAATGAGGCCTTCTCTTTAGACCTCGTAATGAGCCGTCCGATGAAGAAACGTGCTGCTGGAAGTTTAAGAACAAAGACGAATGTTTGGAGACTTCATGTTTCCAGTAATAATATTTTCCGGATCTTTCTCCGCACACATCTGGTTCCCTTCAGAACGAGCTTATTGCTTCTGTCAGTGCTTGTTTATGTTTCCTCAACACCTCGTCCAGCTCCTGCACTATCTGCCTACACAGACAGTGAGCGTGGATGCACACAGGCTTCTACATTACATATGGACTCCACACATACTGCACATACTGTGTAGACTGCACGTACAAGCATCGTTTGACTGAGTGGAGACAAGAAACTACAGGACATGCAGACCTTGGTGTCCACTCACTCTGATAAGTTTGGTGAAATAATTAACATTCAGATAACACACGACTTACACATTTGTATGAGGAGCTGCTGATCTACTGTTATGGATGATTTAAACTCTGAAAGGTAGTGATGTGTGCACAGGGGAGGAAAGAGACTGAGGCTTCTGTCAGATGATCATTGAAGGTTTGTTCAGAACCAGAAGGATTTCCCTGACAGCTTTAAATCGCCCATAATTCAATTTCAGCCGACTTCCTGAAGACATGGTGAAGTACAAACAATCACTGTTAGCCTTTTCCCCTCCGTCCCACCTCTTTTCATTTCCTCCGCCCTTTCCTCGAGTCTAAATGGTGCGGACAGGAGTCTAAACAGCTCGCTGGGGGGGGGGAGGTGGGGGTAAATGAACAGCATATTTCTTTTTCAGGAGGAGGTAAAGGATGGATGCAAACCAACGGTGAGGAAATTAAAACACGTAAATTTAACACACCAGAACATTTCACACATTCCTTCAAGCCTAAACGCTAACAATCTGCCCTGCTCTCCGTCTCTGTGTGTTGTAGGAAGGAAATCATGCACAAAATTTATTTTCAGGTGGAATTATCGTTTACGCTTCGACTGTTTCCTTTCCATCAGCAGGTCCTCACTGACTGAAACTCACTGACCTACAGTTTGTAGCATTGAGGCTCCTGGTAAGCTGGAAATCAACTGATAATGAGATCACTTTGACAATCGGCATGTAAAACACCATGTTTAAATACTGCATGTTAAAAATTAACTTATCTTTTTTCTATGCATTGAAAATTAAATTAAATGAATGAATGTAATGTGAAAGAAATGACTTGTGGTGAGAAACAGAGAGGAAACACTCATCTACTGTATGTAGCTTCACTGAGCTTTAGCTTTTAGCTTATCATTGGTTTTACGGCCCACAAATTTACCGTATTTACCCATTTGGTAAACATGATGAATAAATAGGCTGCTTTGAATTCCCAAAATTTGTGGTTCTAAACGTTTGGGGAGATTGCCGGCAACAACTGTAGATGACGAGCTAACTGCTAACAAGCTAGCCAATGGCAAACATGCTAGTTCAAGAAGCATTAGTCGGCCAAAATAGCTCTGTAAGCCTCCGTTTTATTTTCTAATGACTTTACCGCCCGCGTCACTTTCACCATTTAGATCTATGGCATTCTTGGAACCCATCGGCTGACGGCGATACAGCCTCTGGGGACAGACCCCCAACTTTTTGGCATTCTGGTTTGATTTGGGCAGAGGAGGTGAATTTCCATTTCCGACTTCCGTTTATATATAGTATAAGTAAATATGCTGAACCATTGCGATGGATTTGGAGTTTGCAGTGACGCCAATTATGTTCCGCCTCGTGAGTTCACCGCACGGACCGTTTAACCTGGCAACAACTGCAGCCGGCTCAAACGTGATTGGTCAATATCACGCGGACTACAAACAGCCTACAACCTGCTCTTCTTCGGGGTTTGCCTACAGACTCTACATTCACTGAATGTAGAGTCTGTATATAGAGACTAAGTCTATGGTGAAGTCTTTCTTGGCCACAGGGCATCACGTAATGGATGTAATTACAATCTTTGGCCGCTACGAAAATTGCCTTCAAAGATCGCCACACTTCCTTATTGCTAGGTGTGATGCATTCTTCTAACAGATGTGATTGGTTGTCACAGACACGCCTCCCCAGTTGCAAATGTTCCACTTAAACATGTCAGTCCCGACACTATTTTGCCAGAGCACCATTGCTGCATCCTGAGTTTAGCTCCGCCCAAGACACCTGTGATTGGTTTAAAGAAACAAAAACAAGCCAGAGTGTTTTTTGTCCCATAGCAGAAAGATAATTAATGAGTCCAGACCTTTCTGTAGCACTAAGAGAGCACTGTTGAAATCCAGGGCTTTGGCAGTGACTTGCAGCGTCAGAAACCAATGAAACGCCGTTATAGTTTAACGTCGCTCAGCACCATTAGGGGGAAATGCGGCAGGACAAGGACGAAAGGTAAGGCGGCGAAAGTCAGAGTGGGGCAGATGGGAAGGGTGGTGGATGGGTTCAACAAACACTGACACCCTGGAGAGCGTTGTTTCTCATCCCATAAGATTCCTAAGCCAAACCTTGTTTTTTTTTTCCTAAACCCAACCATGTATTTTTGTTCCTGTGAAAACGGAGGTGTATCTTGAAAGACAAGAACTTAACACGGTGTCCCAGAAGGTCAACAACCTACACACCCAGGGTACCTTGCAAGTCGTAATATTCGTACAACAGTAGTGGATGGGAAACGTGCATTAAGTCACGTTTTCTTTTGCCAGTTTTCTGTAAATTTGGTTAAAATCTGACACCTGACCAGTGAGAACGTTGTAGCATTGTATGACCTGACCCAGGCGGATATGTGTCAGCTCTCTCGCCCGTCCTGCTTGTTTTACTTGAAACCAGCGGGGGTGTGTGTTGTTTTTGGGCTTTTCAGTGAGTCAGCCACGTTTCTACACCGATATTGGGTGGATTCATAGATCATGGAAGTGCTGCTCTCCTCTCCTCCCTCTGACAGGAGTGGACAGCTGAGGGTAATCCTCCGCCCAGCAGATGCTCAGTGTGCTGATATCTAGGACACGCTCGCAGGTTTGATCTCTCTCTCCCTCTCTGGATGTAATGTGTAGAGCCCACGGTCTTTGGTTCAGTAATCCTGGGCTCTTACACCGAGGCCCGCGGAGGCCCTGAGTGTCAGCAACACATTTTTCTCTCCCACACACACACACATATACTGAAACACACACAGGCACACACACACACAGGCAGCATCATTGACACCTCAGAGCTAAATATACCGAGAGTGACAACGACAGGTGACCGAGCTCCTCCACAGACCGGCCAGCTCGGACACAGGAGGTCACTGGGTGTGAGTGTACGGCTGCGAGTGTAGCATAGATGTGTGTGTGCGTGTGTGTGTTGGTGGGACGGAGGGGGTGGTGTTTGAGCGTCAGGGTCTGGTGATTGTAGACTACCCCCTGCTCAGTCCGGACTGAGCTCAGATCCAAACGCAGCCCAGTTCTCTGGGTCCCCCTCTTCTCTAAGCCAGCTGGTCTGGCTTAATGTTACTTCTTTCTTTCACTTTCTTTTTTTTAAGAAATCCTTTCTTGTTTGATACAAGGGATTGACTGAGCAAAACCCACAGCTGGAGCTGCTGGGGAACCTTCCAGGTGAAGACACAACAAAAAGCAGCGGTGAGTGAACTTTAACAGGACGAATGGACGGTGATGGGTGATGCATGGGTGTTAAATCTACAGGAGACTTGGAATATTGTTAAATATTACCCAAGGGAAAAAGGAAGACAGCAAAAAATAATAGTTAAAGTTGAAGCTGGAAGATGAATTTTGAGTGAGGTGAAAGCAGCAATTTTATTTTTCCTTTTTTGACCACTTGGTGGCAGCGAAAACAAGCCATAAACTAAATTTGGACTTGATGTAGCTAATATATTAGCAATCTGTAACATTAGCATTTACTTGGACCAAATTTCCCGGTCACAAATTTAAGCCCATTATTCTCTCTTTTTTAGCTCTGATTTTCGTCCCCACCTACTCCTGAGGGAAATATCTGTCTTTTTAGCAGCTAAACGCTCCACTGTGTTCACCAGCTAGTCTCTAACCAATGTTAGGCTAATACCAATATTGATATTATACCATTAGCAGACAGTTTTCTTTTTTTGAACACATGGAGGCAGTGAAAATTAGCTGAAAACAAAAGTTGGACTCTATAAAGCTGATGTGGCTAATATGTGAGCAATCTGTTACAGATACTGAGCGACATTAGCATTAATTTTTACCATTGCTTTTGGCCATTTAACAAATTTAAGTCCAATATTCTCTCTCTTTTTGCTTGTGTTTGGTCTCCACCAACTCCTAAAGGGAAATATCTGTCTTTTCAGTCGCCAAATGCGCCACTGTGTTCACCAGCTAGTCTCTAACCAATATTGATATATATTTAAGATATATCAGTTATAGATCTTTATTTATTTTGTCTTTTTATTTTTTTCATAAACAAATACCATAAACAGAATTTTTCTATAATCAGTTCAATTTAGGTTTTCCTTTTTCGACCATTTTTGGTTGCGAAAACAAGCTGCAAACAACAATTTGGACCCAGTACACCGGATGTGGTTAACACGTTAGCAATCTGTTACAGATATGGAGCAAATTTAGGATTAATTTAGACCATTACTCTCGGTCATTTAACAAATTTAAGTCCAATAATCTCTCTCTCTTAGCTCTGACTTGGTCTCCACCAACTCCTGAGGGAAATATTTTTCTCTGTAGCTGCCAAATGCTTCACCGTGTTCACCAGCTAGTCTCTAACCAATGCTAGGCTAATACCAATATTGATATTTAAAATATATCCATTAATAGTATTTATTTCTATTTTATTTTTCAGATATACTCATAACACAAATGGACATTTTTAAGAAGGATCCTTTCAGTTTGGTTCTTAAAGATTTTTGATGAATGTGTTCTGAGTCATACCTTTTTTGCTCAGAATGTAACTTGTCAGAGCTTTCTGGTGGACAAACTATATACGGAGAGACTGTTTGTCATTTTTGTAAGCACATTTCTTGTCGCTTATAGGCCGACATAGATCTACCGCTGTATCTCTAAGACGCTAATGTCTGAAAACACTGATGAGAGCCAAGAGACTGAATCAAAGCAAAAGCTAAAATGCTACATAGAGCTGAGGGGAACTGCAGTGTTGGTGATAATGCTCCGTGGGTTTGTCTTTACAAGGGACGTTTTGAACCTTTGTTAATAGAAAAATATTGATTAGTGCGGCTTTAAATATGGTTTATTTTGTGAGGAAGTAGTCCTTGTATCTGGAATTACTTTCATGTGTGTTTATATTTACTCACTGTAACAAATTGCTGTAAATTTACTGCGGATTTTACAGGAGTATCTTACAGTATTGTATAATAATTGTAAAATATTGTTAAAAATTCATCCCACAGTTATCCCACAATTACGTACTGTTAAAATAAATTACAGCAGATGCACAGTGAAATAACAGTAACATGGTGGTGTCTTTGTTGCAAGGACTGAAAGTCGTGGTATGGTTTGTCATCAGTATTTGGAATTATTTTTAGGTTAAAAAGATGGTTTTAAAAGTTGTTTTATAATGTTTTCTGACCTTGAATTTTCAGTTTAAACAAGGTATTTTTCATTAGCAATTCAGTAAAGCTATACAGTGTACTAATAAACAAACAAAGACCCAATAAGGACGATAAAATAAAATTTGCTCATTTGAATTTCAGCTTTTTTTTAAAAAAATGTATTCAATAGATGTAATTTGCGTAAAAGCTTTAGTTTGTTGCAACATGAAGGCGCTTAGAAGCAGCAACTGCAAAACGGAATATAAAAATATAACCAGCTTGGTTATTGAATACCCAGCATGTGTCATAAAGGTGATAAGTTCTTTAAATATACAACAAATGTCATTTATTGCAGTGGTTCCCAACTGGTGCAGACACAGGGTCCAGATTTCTCCTTAGTCAATAGATTAAGGTCCACACAGTTTAATACAATCAGCGCCATACTTGTGTTCGGCCATGTCGTCGAGCTACTTTGCTGTCTCTGTCCAGTATCATTCAGTCAGTCAGTCAGTCAGTTAATCTGCAACAGAAAATGGGACATCAAAATAAAATCTCTGTGCTGGAAATTCACTGTACTTCAAAACAGAGTGTATTTTTTTCAAACTTTGCAAGTTTGCAAGTTGCTTGTGGTCCATTCAGAATGATCCTGCGACCCACCAGTTGGGAACTACTGATATATTATAGCTGACATTAGCTTCCCCACAAAGGTCCCTGATTGTTGCCACAAACTGAAATCTTTCTGTGGGTTTAATTTCAGATAATAGTTTATGTAATTAATCAAAAAATCTGATCCGTAATGTATTTTAAATTTATTTATTATTTATTGAAACTGAAACTGCATTTGAGATCAATTAAAGCTAATTTACGATATGTCAAATTCAAAGTCAAGCATTCAGATTTATGTATATTAACACCAGCATCATATTGTGCATTGCAGCTTTTGTATAACACAAACCCAGTGTTGTTTCATAACTTCTGTTGTTACTTTGTCGATACAGTTGAAAAAAAAAAAAGTTTACGTGGACAGTTTTGATTTTTATGACACCAGGAATGTGCATGTTGCTGCACAAAGAAGCACCTTTACTGTTTTCTCTTTGTGATTTTGGCTTTAATGAAATTAAATATGTTCATGGTTATTTGTGTCAAACAAAATAATCTTATTTACTAGCTTTTTTCTGAAGTTTTTTTTTACTGCTTTCCAAAGTCTTTGCCGGTGTTTCCAAGGTCAGGAAATACAAGAATAATGTCCACACTGTACGTTCAGCAGTGTTGCTTCTGAATTGCATCTTGCAGTTATTTTGCCACGTCTGAGTCAATATATAAATAGTTAAATGTCATCATGCAAGAAGTTATATTGGGCTCACACTTAAGGAGATTCCCCACCATGTGTACAGAGAAGCCGTTTAAGTGTTTAATATTAATGCAGAACAATCATTACTGATTGATTGATCACTTTAAAAACTTTCTTTGTAATTTTTGAAATCAGTTTTTCATAGTTCACTAAAGCTCTTTAACGTCTATATATAGAGAGTATATAAGTATACGTCCAGTATACTTGTGGCTTGAGAGATTGCTCATAGATGACAGGAGGAAAATCCTGTACATATGTTTTTGCTATATGTAGTACCGCTGATCATTAAAGGAGCATTAACGCTGCGCTGATCAATATTTTTAATGGATCAAACGACTGTGTGTAATGTGGCCTGTAAGGACACAGAGATTTATCACACACTCTGGAGTTCCCCTCAGCGCCGCAGAGCGTTTTAGCTTCTTTTAGCTCGCTGTTTTGGGTTCATGGCCACGACAGGTTTGGTTCAGTGTCATCAGTGTCGATTCCAGCAGCTGATTTTAGAGAAAATGCTGTTATAATCTACTGTACAGTACATAAACTGCAGCAAACAGCAGACTGACACAGATTGAGGCCAGCTGGTGACAAAACCTTGCGGTGCAGCTTTACACAGTAATGACAGTATATTGAGAAAAGAGGGCTGAAATAAGCTGAAGAGGAGCGATGATGCTAATAATCACAGATTCAGGTGTTTACTTATTGATTCAGATATTTGCAGACGTCACAATGGATCTGTTGAAGGTGATTTGGTACGTCGGCTGCATGTGTAGGGGTCTAGACATGTGGGGGCGCAGGGCACGTGGCCCCTGCAGTATTTAGAACATGTGCATTTCATGGTTTCAAATGTGAATATTTGCTGGTTTTCTTAATCTCCTACAGTCATAAACTGAATTTCTTTTGCCGTTCGACTGTCGGTCCAACAAAACAATGACATGAAACCTCGAACGTTTCTATATATTTGATACTATTTTTTGACGTTTGAGACCACATGGTTAATCTATTAATTGTTTCCTCATGAATATTTGCTGTTTTTCTTATTTGTTATATTATTTTATTTTCCACATTAACAAACTAAATTTCTTTAAGTTTTGGACTGTTGGTCAGACAAAAAAAGGCATGAAACCTTGTGACTTTTTAAACATTTTTCATTATTTTCTGACATGTTTTAGACCAAGTAGTTGTAATCATTTAAGTCATTCATTTGCCAAAAATACAAAAAAAGAAAAAATTAATGGCTACACCTTCAATTGTGGGTCCAAATGTGAATATTTGCTGGTTTTCCTGATCATCTACAATAATAAATGGAATTTCTTTTACTTCTGAAATGGTGGTTGGACCAAAAGAAGACACGAAACCTTGAAACTTTTTTCATATATTTTCTGATTTTCTGATGTGTTTTAGTCCAAATGATGAATTGATTCAGTGGCCACAGTTTTAGTTTTTATTAAAAAAAACTAAAGCTATTGAATATTTGCTGGTTTTCATTATCCTAAACAATAATTAACTGAATTTATTTTGGTTTTGGACTGAAATTCAGTGGCTAAACCCACAATTTTGCTTGCAAATGTGAATATTTGCATTTGAAGACATCAGCAAGGACCGACAAAGTTTTGCTCAGATTTTCCATTATATTCCTTCATGTTTTAGACCAAATAAATATATAGAGAGAGATTGTTAGCTGCAAATTAGTGACTGAACAGATCTTTATCTTCTACTACAATAAAGTTAATATCTTTGGTTTTAGACTGTTGATTGCACAAAAAGAAAAGACATGACATCTGGAAAATTTTTAAACATTTTTCATTTTTTCTGATATGTTTTAGTCCAAATGACTAATCAATAAATCATTTAAGTCTTTCATTAGGCAAAAACAACAAACATTTAGTGGCTACAGCTTACATTTTGGTCGCAAATGTGAATATTTGCATTTGAAGACGTCAGCTTGGACTCTGACAAATTTTTGTTCAGTTTCCACTTTTTTTCTGGCTTGTTTTAGACCAAATGATCAACTGATTATTAATTCAAGTTGTTTGTTGAGTAAAAATAGCAAAAAATAAATGACTACAGCTTCACTTTTTTTTTCCAGATGGTGGTATTTGCAAAGACATTAGCTTGATTTTTTTTTCTGTATTCGTCACTCTTTTCTGACATGTTTAAGAAAATATGATTAATCAGTTTGTGATTTATCGAGCAAAAATGCCCCCAAAAATCTACCAGCTTTAGTTTTGATTTCAAATGTAGGAACTTGCATTTGGTGCAGTGGCCACATCATTCACTCATTAAAGGAGTGTCAGTGGCAACATTAGTGAATGAACAGATGAACAGAATGAATTAAGTAAAGTGCACTTT
Source organism: Epinephelus cyanopodus (assembly GCA_026686955.1). NCBI lineage: Eukaryota > Metazoa > Chordata > Actinopteri > Perciformes > Serranidae > Epinephelus > Epinephelus cyanopodus. The sequence goes on along the minus strand of CM048932.1, from coordinate 33,505,698 downwards.
CCATAGTTTCCACTGAGAGGCAGTGGTGACTCTGATCTGCGCAGTAAGTGTTGGACACAGTTTGAGAGCATGGACCTGTTGAAAACATGAAATAAAGTAAAATAATGAACATAAACTCATAAAACATGTGTTTGTCATGTATTGTGACGTGTTGTTGGACTTTAATGTGAGTTTTTGTCTTCAGGCTTCATTCAACAAATCTCATGATTGTTGTCTTCTGTTTATTTCCTCTGTGTGTCTCTGCGCGTGCGTGTGCACGTGTGTGTGTGATGATGCCGCCTCCTGACGTCCAGGTGCTTGCTGACAAGCCTGGGACGCGCGTGCTCCAGGAGACTCACCGATGGACTGAACCGCTGGACGGAGACACGCAGGAAGACAAGTCACGCAGAGACATGCGGAGCTGAGCGGACAGAGGTAAGCTCCGGGCTGCGTGTCCCGACAGTGATGTGCGTGTGTGTGTGCGCGCGTGTGTGTGTTTGATGCGGGGCGTGCGGACTGGACACGCCACAAACAACAGGAAACAAACAGGAGCAGGATAATCCGTGTCTCAAGTCTCTCCGTGGATCTTTGTCCTGTCCTCACGTCACACACACAAGTCTTCAGCAGCTTTTAGTTTGAGTCTGGACAAGTTTATCTCAGTGTCTCCGGCTGTTTAACGGTGAGGTGTAGTTTACTGGCCCGGAGCTGGAGCTCTGTTAACGGGCTTTGCGCGCAGAGCGGACCGGACCTGGGGCTGCTTCACCCGGCAGAGACTGCTGAAAACACTCGGGAAGTTTTGTGTTGAGCCATGTGAGGAGTTGAAGCACTTTTCTGCTGCAACACTCGGTAAGAGGATTGAAACGAGTCTGATGAAGATGGTGTTGTAGTTGGAGAAAGTTTGTGCTCAAAGATAAATCAGGGAGGACACTTTATTTCTGTTCTGGGCTTCAGTTATAACTCCCTGCACCATGGTTCCTCGTGTTTGCGCCTTAAAGTGAAGAGCACAGGTCAGATAGACATAGTAAAGGAGTTATACCAGTCAGGGCTGGAGTTAGCAATCAGGGGGACCTCTGCAAACTCAGGGGCCCCATTGTGGGGGACAGTTTGGATCTATTGAAGCAGGGTTGTTTGGGTGATTATAGTCAGAGTTTTAAATACAGTAGATGTCAGGCAGCACTAGGGATGAGTATCATTTTATAGATTTTATAGATACCAGCTACTTTTATCATCATCCTTTTTCATGTTTAAATAATTACTACATGTGTATAACGTGTAAGACATAACGTTAGTGGCTGTTCACTGGTCACCGTATCGCGTAGGCGTACGTGTGTATGTGAAAAAAAAGGTGAAAATTGATTAAACAAAATGTGTAAAAGTTGATTTGCAGTTCAACTCAGCGTACGAGAAGAGAGATGGGAGTGAGGAACGTAAACAAAACCCTAAAGCTGAGGGAGTTATATACGCTAATATTAGTTTTTTAGCTGTTTGGTCCCCCCTCTGTTGGGGTACCTAGCGCACAGATCTGGTACTGAAAGGTGGAGCTGTGAACACTGCAGTCTGATTGGTCAGTAGAGGGCAGTCACTCTGCTCAGAGCTGAGTTGTGTCTGGTTTTGAGGCTCATGTAACCACTGTTCATACTGTGGAGAGTTTTATCAGTAAACTGTAACTATAAAGTCTGAGCTGGAGTCTGGAGTCTGAGAAAAAATAACTTCATTCACTTTTAAGGTGGAACGTTAACTTGTAATGTTACTCAATGCATGAGTTGATGACGTGTGTCCATCAGCACACCTTAAATTTCACTGTGACAACTTTGACCATCACTTTAGTTTTTATATGACACACACTTTTAGTAATTAGTGGATCTTCAAGTGTTTATATTAATTCCGACCGGGGCGGCATATATCCAGTCATCACTTGATAAAAAAAGTGTCGTAGAGCTTGTTCCTGTGGGCTCCAGCAACATTAAACCCCCAAGCTTGCCTTAGAAGGACTAAGTGCACAAACACGCTATTTTTCCACTCGTCGCTAGGCTAATTTATACAATGTAAAATGCCATAGGCTTGTGCTAATAATGTTAGCATGTTACATTTGTTTGGAAAACGTGTTTAGTGTAAGACAGTTGTTTCGTCAGTGAATCTTGTGAGCTGTAATGGAGCTGAATTTTGTAATGTTACCTTTGTTAAATGTTGCTGTTGTCCCTGGCTTCATATGAGTAGAGGAATAATCCGCTAGCTACTAGGCTAATTTATACAATGTAAAATGCCATAGGCTTGTGCTAATAACATTATCATGTTGTATTTGTGGGGAAAATGTGTCCAGATAAAGACAAGTGTTTGTCTGTGAATGCTGTGAGTTATAGTGAAGCTGATTTGTGTACTTGTGTTTGAAACTGTCTCTATTAAGACATGTTTAATGTGTGTTTAATGTGTGTTTAATGTGTGTTTTGAATCAACTAAACTTTACAGCACTTCACAGAAACCTCCGCCACCAACTAGTGTAACTGCAGAGTGACAGACACACCACCGCACAAGTAAAAATGCTCACAATGGTGTAGGCGGTGTGAATAGGGTCTGCCCCCAAGATTTCTCAGCAGATTTATAAATGTTTATTCTGGATGGATGTCAGAGATAATGATATCCTCAGAAAGTGTAAGTCTCGCTGACTGATATCTGTGTTTCATGTCTGTGTGTTGAGATTTGACTGAGTTATGACTCAAAGGAGGAGTGCGATTTTTGACTCAGATTCACCTCACCCAGTGTCTTTCCCTCTCCTGTCATAAAGAGAGAGGCTCTATCCTGTAAAGATGTTGCAAATGTGATATCATTCATGCATGCTGAGCATGTGGTGTGGTGTCTGTGCCACAAAGTGACTCATTCACTGCTTATAGAGGGGCATCCCTCACCAAACCACATATATTAGATCGCGTTACCTGCCTCGACATCTGAGACCAGAAAAGGCACTTTAATTTAGCCTGTATTTGTTTTTTCAAGTTGATGAGACACTTTGAACTTTGTTGACACATCGATCTGCCTCATATCAGACGTCTAAACACGAATAACACGCACTTTTACAACTTCATGCAGCTCTCTCGACAGCATACAAGAACTCACTGTGACTTGAAAAGCCCCTTAATTTGCACAGCGGTAATCCTGTCTTTACAGTCTTATAATTTATAAAACGCTGATGTGTCCTATCACAAACACTGGTCCCCACAGAAGAAGACAGATGGCTTGAACTTGACCGCCAGTCCAACTGTTCTCCATTTAATGCACTTCATGCTTTTCACCACAGTAATGAAGGCAGTTGACAACATACATCATTGAGCTCTGTAGCCTCCAGGATTGTAGTACGAAATCCATCTTCTCTGCTAAACACATGTTCCATTTAGGGACCACACTGTATCATGACTTTGCAGTAATTTTAGATTACACGCTATACATCACTGCAAACCTTTTTCCAAAGCACACGATAAGTTTGTAGATCGATCTGCCATCTTCAGGGCAGCCATTCGTTTCAGTGTCTGTCAACTATTCCACTCAATTGATCGTTTGCTGGGAATGTCCTGAGCAGGGTGCAAAAATAACTTTTCTCGCCACTGATCAAATGGCGAGTGAATGTTCCAATTTTACCAGCCACTCATTAGATAACCTTTTTTTTTTTTTTTTTTGGGCTAGTGAGTGAAATAAATCTACCAGCCATTTGCGAATTTTATCAGAATTTGGCTTTTGGATGGTGCTAATTTTGCACCCTGGTCCTGAGCCAATCCTAAAGATCGTTATCGGGCAGATTGTAATGGATCGTTATCGGTTGGTAGAGTGTTGCTGTAGCTCCACAACTCCGACAGAGTAAGACGTCTTCTCTTTAGAGGATCCCGTCAATTTCAAGAGTCGGGATCAGTTCAAATTTTACTCTCATCAGATCAATGATTAAAGCTCAAATGCATTTTTGAATTAGGACGTTTAGTATTTGCATCAAGAACCTCGTGAAAATTAAGTTGTCAGATTTGGTGGTGGTGATAACATGATTCAGTCGTGTGGCTCTTCTAGACTCTTTCTAGACAAATGTAATCGGACAGAATGGATCAAATCCTGTTAGTCAAATGAGACATTTTGTGGGAGTTGTGATGCTTAAAAATGTATCTCCTGATAAACGGACATCTCTTTTCCAATGTAAGTCTATGGGGAAAAAGTATTTTTAGGCCCAATGGCGTCATATGACGGACAAGGAAGTTGTAATTCCAGGGTTTAGCCATGACGAAAATTGGCGTTAAGTGAGGAAAGTTAACAAACTGCTGAAGTTGAGGGAGTTATATACGCTAATATTATTTTTTAGCTGTTGAGCTCTTTCACAGAGACAGTTTGTAATTATTTGTGTTATTGTTCGCTCGCCCACCATAAATGTAATTGGTTCTTTCAACATAGCATTGTGTCGTTAATGTGCTAACTGGCTAGCTAGCATCTCGAATCTGCCCTGCTGCTGTTCTGTTCTTTTTAAAATTGATTTAGAGTTCAAGGGAGGTTTGAAAAAGGCTAAACATTGGGGTTCCAGAAGTTTGCCCTTGTTGGCCCTTTCAGCCCTTGTTGAGATGGTATGTAAGTATTTGTGTCATAGTTAGCTAGCACGAGGTAAATGTAATTAGTTGCTTCAACATTGCCTTGTGTTGTTAATGTGCTAACGTGCTAGCTGGTGTCTTGACTCTGTCCTTGTTTTTTAATGACCAACACAGACTGTTGCCACCTGCTGGTATGGAGAGTTATTTCCTCCGACGCAGGCCCAGAATGTACGAGTGTGTTTGCTGTTAGGTGTCTTTGTGGTGTGTTCAGGTGCAACTTCTTGGCCGAGACACAGGCAACATGAGGCGAGGCAACAGTCGTCCTTCGTCTCCACTAGTTCTTTGATGTTAGCCCGGTGCATGAGAGCCTGACACCCCCGCCCTCCACCCTCCACCGTCTACCCACCCCCACAAAAACATGCAGAGTGTCCTGCCAAGGAATACAAGGGCACTGCCACATGTCACCCATTAGGTCTCTGCTGTGTAGACACACAAAATGGACAGCACATATGCAAACAGTCACATTCACATAGTCAAACTGTCTCTCTCCGAGCTTCGGCGCGTTGGAAAATAATTGGCAAGGCGGCGAGAAAGAGAGGGAGCAGCTGAGGTCTGCGTGAGATGGCTGATTTCCATCACTGCTCAACAGTCTCCCTCTCTGCCTCTCTCTGTCTGTGAACCAGAAACCAGTCGCATTGTTGTTTGGGGTAAAAAGTTCATTCTTTTATTTTTGGAGTCCTTCTGCTTTACACTGAGTCTATAAATAGCGGGGAGGTTTGTGCGCGTGAGGGTGAGTTGGGTGGAGATTTGCTGTCATCCTGGAAAAGATCAAGCGCCGCATTAAATCACACCTACAGATACGGCACACATACACCCACATACTGATTTTTATTGTTTTATGCAATCTTCCCTCCACGTCTCACGTCTCAGTTTGGCCTAAAATTCCCTTCTTTTTTTTTTTTACGACAACATGCTGAGTGTGCTCGTCTGTGAGAGCTCTAAATTTAAACCGTGTTGATCCTTGTGCTGTTTTCCTGAAGCGAGGTAGAATCACAGGCAGCGTGACTCAGACTCCAGATATTCATGTAACGCTCTCCAGCCGGCGTGTTGCTGCTCGCTGCAGACGATCCTGATAGTGTTAATCAAAGTGTTTTGGTTTGTTGTGGCAAAACACATCCATTATCGCTTCGTGTCAGGAGCTGTCAGTTCATATTCATTCATTCCTAATGTAGAAAAAACAACAGAGAGGTGGTGGAAATTACACAAGTCAGCTATATTAGGGCTGAAAATAATTATTATTGTCACTGTGGATTGAGCTGTTGCTTTTATTCTGGATTCACTGTCATAAAAAAGTGAAATATGCTTCAAAAAGTTCCCAAAGTGACAGCTTGAGATTATTTTGTCCAAACCAACAGTGCGATAAAAGATTATTCAATTTACAGTCATAAAACAGAGACAAGCAGCGAATTCTCATGTTTGAGTGAATTTAATTATCATGTTTGGCTCATTAATCCATGTAAAACTGCATTTATTATTGACTTCTTGAAATTAAAATGCCAAACTACAGTGTGTGTGTTCATGGTAGTGAAGGAGCATGTCAGCTTGTGCAGTTTTGTGGCTCACTGATGTGTTTTTAACTGTTTTTGGACGACAATGGAGTTCTGTGGCACAGAGGGAGAATCATATATCAGGCTTGACGACAATGCAGCGAGTCTTTAGTGAAACTTCATCGTCGGTTTTGGTCTGTTCTTGACATTTGTTGACAATGGGGAGAAAAATATGAGTGCGATCCTTGAATATTTTAGTGCTGGTTGAGTCGGTGTCACCTGCGGTCACTGATGGTTTCCTGCTACGGCTTAAAGTTCAAGTTACTCGTGTGTCGACCACAAAGTGAAGCAAATGTGCCTCGAGTGGTTTCTCTGTTGGAAATACACACAAGGAAGAAGAGCGTATAACAGCTAGACTCTTTAGGAACCGCTACAACCCAGCGAAAAATCACAAGGGGCGTCTCCATTCACCTCTTTTTATTCGAATTTTCTTTTGTGCTTAAAAAATCCTGAGTGGAAACACCAACAATTTGAAAAATATCTTGAAATATTGTAATGCTTTTTTTGCCTGGGCAGGTGGAAAAGTAGTAGGTGGAAACATTCAATGAATAAAAGATGATGTGTACATCATCACATCAACGTGTTCTCATGCCAGGTGAACAAATACCAACAAACTGTCACGCCCTCTCTGCGTCTCATAGCGACACACAGGCCACAGAGATGAAATAATACGTGGTTAATGTCGTGAAACTGTTGCAGTTAGGTTTAGGCAACCAAAATACTTGGTTAGGTCTAGGTATGTTCCTGGCGACTAAACGAAAATTGAATTAAGACTAGTCGACTTGTCTAAAAGAGGAAAACACTCAGAAAACAGCCTTTAATCACAATCTTCAACAACCATGTTGGATTTTAAATGAATTAAAATAAATTAATTGCCTCTGAAATGTGGGGCACATTGAACCATGCAGATTATCTGACAGAAATGATAGCGATTCACTTTAAAGTTAATAAAACAACATGTAAATGCTCTGTGCAGTATGAATGTAAACCTGCACATTATCTCACAACAACTCACTTAAAGTCAACAAATAATATAAAGTCTCAGAAAAGATTCATTGCTGCTGAATTCATTTTCTAAATCAAAGTGCTGCCAAACTGCGCTGGTTTTGTGAGAGGACATGATCTCTCCAATTTCCCAGCGGGCTGTTTTAAAACTTCAGTCTACTCCAGCATATATCGCATATCGAGATATAGCCTAAAATTATCGTGATATAATTTTCCTTACATAGACCTAATGCCAGCCTCTCAAACTTTAGGATAAGCTCTTTTTCCTTGCGCCAGAGTTAAGTGAATATTTTTGGGTTTTGGACTGTTAGTTGAACAAAACAACAAAGTTTAACATCACCTTTGTATGTTGAGAAACTTTTGATGGATATTAGTCGCTATTTTTAGATATTTTATGGACAGATTTATAGATAATAAAAAATAATGGTTTGACGCCACCCCAGCTTGACATAATGAAAATCCGATTATGCTCATTAAGAGATGAGGCAGACAAGCAGCATTTGAAGAAGTGCATTAACTTAAAGAAAGCACAGCAGTAATCTTCTCTCCTTGTGTTTCACCGAGCACACCTTCATCATCCGCTTACGTCTTTGCAATCCCAATTTCATTCTCCATTTCCTCCCGTGTGCCTGAGGGCGGCCGCCTCCTGAAAGCGAGCATGTCTTTTTCTTTCTCTTTTCTTCACCTGCTGCGATGACGGCAGAGAGCTGCCAAGAAAACCTGCCGTGAGTGTGTGTGTGTGTGTGTGTGTTTGTGTGCGTCTGTCTCAGCGTGTGTGAACATCCGGTTAACTCGGCGACCCAAGCTCTTAAGCTCCACTTCAGGAGCAAGACACGGGTCACATGGCACACACACACATTCACACACTGCATGCACTGGTAGTCCTGCACAGGTCCACCTTTAACCTGTCAGTATATCACATAATGTTTCTTCTCTGTGCTGTTGTAGTCGTGTTTTGAGACCCTGTGACTCCTCATAGAGAACATCACCTTCTCAGTGGGCGTCTTTTTTTAACCTGCTCCTCGTGGTATTAAAGGAATACCTCGCCCTCCAAATGATCATTTGCATATCAATTACTCACCCCATGTTGCTTTTAATTTGTGAAGAAAACTTTGTTTTGCTCGCAAGCCTTCACGGTGAATGAAGAATCCGAAAACAGGGAAAAGTCTTGACGAACTGAAGTCAAAGGGGTCCACGTTTAACAACAGCAAAACTATATCAAAGCATCTGTTTACAAACTCTCACACAACTCATGCAGTATAATCCAAGTCTCATTTATCCAGTCATATGCGTGGTACTTCCCATACACTTGCATTTTCGCTAAAACCTTGTAAAACATATCTCTGCTCTCTTTAATCCAGACTCCACTGACAAAAACAGTAATTTTACCTCGCTGAACACAGGAGCTTCTGGTCTACTGCTGCCTCAATCGGTCGGTTTGTTTGTGTTATTGTGCGACTTTGGTGGATCTGAAGTAACCTCTTAAAATGCCGAAGTCACACAATAACACAAACGAATCAATCTATGGAGGCAGAAGTAGACCAGCAACTCCCGTGTTCAGTGCCATAAATTTACTGTTTTTGTCAATGGAGTTTGGCTTTGAAGAGAGAGCACGAGTTAATTTCACTTCCAGTTAATTTTTATTTAGTACGGTTTTGATAAAAGCATATGCGTTTGGGAAGTATTGAGCATTCCACTGGATAAGTAAGACTTGGTTTATACTGCACGAGTTGTGTGACATACAATATTGTCTTTATTGTCCTGGTAGGGATATTTGTCTTGGACTCAGGAGCTGCTGCCTTACAGCGATAGCCTAGAAGAAATGAAGCACACATTATAAAAACACATACCACATGTAACAGTGTTGCAGATGAGCCATTCGAGTATTACATGTAACCGCAGCACACAACAGAGCACCATTAGCAAATCACAACACAACCCCTAAAGCATCAAGCGTCATATAGTCTCGCTGTTGTTATGACTTCATTTCATCAAGAGTTGTCTGTATTTTTGGATTCTTCGCTCTCGCAAGAACTCAACTAGGGTTGCAGCGACACACCGGTTTCAAGGTATACCATGATATAAAAGTTAACGCTTATTATACAGGGGACATTTTCTTATCTACGATATTAGAAAAATATTCAACTGGACATTGAACCTAGGGCTGAATATCAGGGACCAGCTCTGGTTAAATCTTGCCTTTCTGTTAGTTTTTTTCTAAGGGGAGACTATTTACACAAACTTCCATTAACAAAATGATTTCGAGTTTCAGTTATAGTATTAAAACGTTCTCTCAACTGACAATAGCTCCCTCTGAATGGTCATTTGGGGGGTGAAGTATTCCAGAGTGAGTGGTTTAATGTGAGGGGTGTGAGTGGGAGTTTAGCAGAGATTAAAGGGTCAGCTATGGAGGTTCAGTGTTGGAGAAGATATACTGAAAGTTAAAGCAGGAAATAGATCTGTAAACTGAGATGGATGTTTACAACAGACAATTTGGGGAATAACTTCACTGTTCACGTTCAGTGTCTCTTCCCTCATGCTTTTCCGAAGATACACATGAACATTTAACGCAACGAACGGGCTCATGGGTAACTGTAGGTCACAGACGAGTCAACACACTTGGTTTTGTTGCAGCCTGCAGCAATTTTACAGCTCATTGACGTTTAAATTCAGGTTTGATGGACATAAACCACAATTTCCTGTTTAATATTTTTTTGTGTTACAGTAATCAGATATTGTGTTTATCATTTAAAGACTAATTGCTTCATTTCCATTTTAATAATCAGGTTTTAGTTTTATTTGAGTCTATTTTTAATGCTTGTTTATTTTCAGCACTTGAATCTTTATTGCAGCTCTTATAAATCTGAGCTGTGATTACGCCTTGGCGAAAGGTTTTTCCAGTAAAACTTACAGTCGCCAATGGATACAATATTTTAGTTATTTATAATTGTATTCATTTTTAAATCTCTTTTTCAATCCTCTTTGTGTTTTCTGCAGGTTTTTAATGTTTCTGTGTCGTGCTTCTGTCTTTGTGAAGCACATTTTATTGCATCTTTTTGTATTAAATGTCTTATATAAATAAAGTTAATTATTGTTTTTAATGACCTGAACCTCAGCCCGTCACGTTTCCCACTTGCTCGTCCACCTCAGCTCCACCCAGAGAGGAAGTTTTCTGGCGAGCGGTAAAAACGAAATCCTGCCTTCAAGTGTGGTTTCTGAAAGACCTCCAGATGTTTTTTACGACGGAGCTGAACTCATGTCTCTGTATTATTTGCATTCTGACATGCCCGCTTGTTTCACTTCCTCCTGAGCGTACAGTAACCCCCTGAGGAAGCTGGGCTTCAGGGTGTGTCGGGGGGATACAAGCAGCAGTGAATGGACGGGCATGCAAACAGACAACACGCTGCCTGTCTGTGCGTGCATGGCGGTTAGACTCTGCACTACAGCACGACATGATACCCACACGCAATCCTTTTTTTGTAATTAAATGTGTTGTTCATACATGTTTCTGTTTGAGTTTGGTTTTGCAATCTTTTGTCGTTTAACACGCCACCTACCTCAGCTGTGACACAGAGTCCTAAAACCAGTTCATCCTCTTCCTCTGATCCGTGTGCGGGCATGTGTGAGTTTGACTGGGACTGACGATGATGATGATGATGTTTTGTGTGCGTCTCTCTGCAGGAGCCAGCAGTTTGGGATTGAAAAGTGAAAAACTGTGAGGATCTGGAAGTCAATCAGAGGAGCCAGAGAAGAAGACGACGTTTGTGAAAAAGAGAAAAAAAACAAAATAGCCAAGATGGGGAGAAAAAAGATTCAGATAGCACGGATTATGGATGAACGCAACAGACATGTAAGTGCACAGAAGACTCTGACACTTTCACCTCTTCACCACCCTTCACATGTTGATCTCATGTCTGAATAAACCTCAGAGTTTCTCACTTTATCATTAAAATCTCAACATCATTTGGCACAAATGTTCACCTGGATTTAACAATGAAATGATTAGAATTTGGTGGCCAAAGGTCAAGGTCATTGCAGCCTTGTGTCTGTTTCATCACCATGAATGCGATTTCTCAAGCAGTCCATGAGGGAATTTCCTTGTATTTGGCACTCATTCAAATTTGGTGATCAAAGGTCAAGGTAACTGTAACCCTGCATCTGTCTCATTTGTGAATGCAATGTCCCAAGAAAGCCTTGAGGGAATTCCCTCAAATTTGCTACAAACATCTATTTGGATTAAGGATGTGCTGATTAGAATTTGGTTGTCAAAGGCCAACTTGGCCAAGGTCACTGTGGCCTCATATGTTTCACTGTCATTAACACGATTTCTCACCAATGCCTTGAGGGAAATTTCTTCAAATCTGACACAGTTTGCTTGGACTTCACAATGAATTGATTCAGTTTTGGTGGCCGCAGGTCACAGGTCAAGGTCATTGTGGCCTTGCCTCTGTCTCATTCTCATGAACACAATTTCTCAAGAACACCTTGAGGGAATTACTTCAAATTTGGAGCAAACATGTACTTTGAGTAAGATATAAATTAATAAGAATTTGGTGGCATAAGGTCAAAGTAACTGTGACCTTGCATCTGTCTTATTCTCATGAACGCAATTTCCCAAGAAGTCCTTGAGGGAATTTCCTTGAATTTGGTACAAAGGCCAACTTGGTCAAGAACAAACTGATTAGAATTTGGTGGTCAGAGGTCAAGCAACTGTGACCTTGCATCTGTTTCATTCTGTGAATGCAATTTCTCAAGAAGTCCTCGAGGGAATTTCCATAAATTTGGCACAGATGTCCAGTTGGACTCAGTCATGAACTGATTACATTTTGGTCGTTAAAGACCAAAATTGCTGTGACCTCATATGTCTGAAACACTGGCTCTAGATAGGGCCATTTATGTTTTTCACATCTTCATGTCATCCACCAGTTTTCCTCTCACACTTGGCACAGGGGAGAAGTTTCAGTTCTGCAATCTCACTGCCAGATGCCACTTAATCATACACAGTGGACATTAGAGGGATAGTTGTGTTTGTTTTTTAAGTGGGTTACTTATCTATAGTCAGTGCATTACTTACAGTAGATGTTAGTAGATGTTTCAGCTCCCAGTCAGAAAGCGCTGTCTTACGGCAAGGCAAAGCAGTGAAATATTCTAAATATAGTGTACACTTAAACTGATATTGATTATTTTTAGGTGGCTAAAATACATTCTGCTGCTGCCCCCGTCTTTCTATACTTCCGTCACGATACAAAACAGACTTCAGAATTCAATATCTTTCGTGTCACACATTCATTCAGTCTTTAGCTGCAAATTAAGATACAGCCTATAAGAGAATGGAAAATTTAAACTCTTAATCTCATCACTGTTTTCCTGCATCCTCTTCCTCTCGTGCAACAGGTGTCAAATATTGTGTTTTGGTACGTGTGTTTTCATATTTGAATAAAGTTACTGATGTCCGAATGACAAAAAGCCATCCCCCCAGTGCATACGTGAAGCTCGGTAACATTTTTTATGTCTTTAAAAGGAGCTTTAAACACACAACCACAAAACCAGCCTCACGCAGACACACTGCAGTTCCTCAAACTGGTGATATCATGTCATGTGATCCTCACGAGAGGCCTGCTGGCTCAATGCAAGAGATATGACAATTGAGTAATGAGAGCTCATTGTCAATGGGGCTTGTGTCACACACACACACACACACACACACACACACACACACACACACACACACACACACACACATGTCTTGTCTGGGGGAGCGGTTCCTCTCTTCCTGTTATGACAGGAAATGCAGGCACATATGCTTCCTGACCCCCGTTAGCAGGGCAGCACTGACCTCATCACAGTCCTTCCCTGGCCTGTGTGATGGTATACTATGTGTGTGTGTGTGTGTGTGTGTGTGTGTGTGTGTTGTGTATCTTTATCTTTTAAAGGAGCACACCAGCGTGTTTATAAGTTTTAGCTCCTCTGTTGCAATCAAAAGAAAAACTCTGGTTTATTACGACTTTATTTTCATAGCTCCAGTTATAATAACATTAAACTCATCAAGTTAATTACTGACATCTGGGAGTAATATTGCTCAGAATAGGTCCAACATGGCAACAAACAGGAGCAGTCAGGCGATCACGCAGGTTGGAAACAAACCTTTAGGTTAATTAAATGTATTTAGCAGAGAAAATAAAGGCCAACAGTGAGATTGTGACCCAAACGTATTGTAAACAACAACAACAGACAGACTTCCTGCCTCAACTTTGACCTACTGTGCTCCCCCAAGTGTCCGTGTGGTTTTCCTGAGCAGTGAGGGATTGATACCAACATCTCAGGTGCACCCGTTTTCATGTTTAACCTCCAAAATAAAGTGTTTTTAAATGATCTGCTTGTTTACAACCTGATCGTCTGACTGCTCGTCTCAAACCTATTTTTAGCCAGCGACAAACGTGGTGAGTTCAAGGAACTGAAAAGTAAAACCCCAAGCAGTAATTCACAGTAGACACAGCGCTGTCCATTTTCTGTTTCACCCAAGGCAGCCCATTGACCTCCATTCTTTTGCAGCGCAGTATTGAAAATCAATCAGCAGACTCTTGAAACTTGCAGGAGTTGTGTAATCCATCACAACTGAACATAAAGTCTGCATTCACGTACATTATTTATGTGTGGTAATGCTTTTTAAGTGCAGATTGATTTTAACAGTCCACACTGCTTCACTTCATATTGTACTGAAATGAATGGAAACAAATGGATGAATGGAAGCAAACAAAATTTTGTTTTAAATTTAAATAAGATAGAGTCCTAAGAGTCTACAGCCACACTACCCACTCTGTGAGGCTGTTCTTAAGCTAAGCTAAATGCTAAGTTGATGACGTTTATCTTCACCATCTTAGTTTAGCTTGTTATCATGCTAAAATTAGCTAATTAACAGTAAAAAAAAAAGAAAGAAGTCAAACTGAGGCGATTGTGGATTACGGATAGTGGAAAAAATCGATACAGCATAGTATCGCAGTATTTTACATGGCGATATTGTATCAATACACAAACTCCAAGTATCAGTCTTTTATTATATACTTTAATTATTTTTGCTAATACACATTTAATACATTTTTTGGTACTAGAATAATAAAATCAGATGCTTTTTCGGTGCACTAGATGTTGCTGAGGTCTGAGTCAGCAGCATTTGGCGGGAAGTTCATCAAAACAAAGATGGACGCACTGGGGAAAGAAATCAGAAATGCGCCGTTGGCATTTAAATCAAACGTCTGGACTTATTTGGGATTTTTTAACATGGAAGGAAAGGAGGACTTAGAAATGACACATGAGACTTGCAAGCAGTGTCATATGAGAATAGAATACTCTGGGATACTACAAACATGAGGGCTCACCTCACATGCCCCCATCCAGACAGCGTTAGCCGCTGACGGCAAAGCTAATGCTAAACCTGCTTTGCCAAAAAATTAACCAACACTGGACAGAGGCAAACATTGCAGACCTGCAAACTGCAGCAAAAAAACAGGGGATTGCCAACAAAAACCTCGTCGTTTTAACCTACAACGCATATAGCAATATATTTTATAGCAACATCGCAGTATCGCAATAGTATCGTATCGTGATCTAAGTACCGTGATAATATCTTCTGGGGAACATGAATATCTGTATCAAAGTTCCTGAGAATACTTTCAAGAATTGTTTGCAAAAAATGTTTCAGGATGTCCCTTTACTCAGATCTAAATCCTCCAACGAAGACGTTCTTATATCCTTTCTTCTCTCTGTCTTTTCTCCAGGTGACATTCACCAAGCGTAAGTTTGGTCTGATGAAGAAAGCGTACGAGCTGAGCGTGCTGTGCGACTGTGAGATCGCCCTCATCATCTTCAACAGCACCAACAAGCTGTTTCAGTACGCCAGCACCGACATGGACAAAGTTCTGCTCAAATACACCGAGTACAACGAGCCGCACGAGAGCAGGACCAACTCCGACATCGTGGACGTAAGTCACACACACACAAATATACACATACTGGCTTTAGAGCTGAAACAACTGGTCGATGAACTGATTAGTCGGTTAAGGGACAATTGGAGGATTAATTTGATAATAGATAAACTTTTAAAGTAAGTGTTCTGGTTCCAGCTTCTTAAATGAAAATACTCAATGGTTTTGCATGTTTTTCTTGTTGCACTCATCCAGAAGTGAACAAACACTGTCATCTATTAATTGATTTAATATACTGGCAGAATTATTTTGATTATTGAGCAGTCATTTAAGTTATTGTTCAAGCTGAAATGCCAAAGTATGCCTCTCTTTTCTTGTTTTTTTGCGACGATAAACTGAGTATCTTAAGTTTTTAGACTGTTGGTTGGAAACTAAACGACTTAAAAATAATATTGAATTAAAATATTTGCATGTTTTCTTAAAGCTCTTTGATTATAATGTGAATATCTTTGGGTGTTGGACTGTTGGTCAAATAAAACTTAACATTTGAAGACATCACTTTGGACATGCTGACTCACCTGTCAATCAGAAAGTGAATCAGCAAATTTATCCGTACTAAAAAAAACAATGATTCGTCACACTACTTGATTTCCACCCTGTTTACCACTCGCAGTCAGTTTTTGGATGTTGCCACCAGAAGGTCCGGGTCAGAGGCAAACCGGCGCCTCCTCCAGTGAGCGACTATAACCACGTGAACTTTCAAAGATACGTTCTGAAAGATGTGTCGATGTGTCGCAGACGCCCAAGAGAAATCTAGCAGTAGGGGTGTAATGGTACATGTATTTGCCCCCAACTGCTAAATGGAGGAAGACGGTATTTGACATTCATTCGGTACAGTGTGAGAAATATAAACAGCCGGGATAATATATTTTTGCCAAGTGTTTTCTACAGAAGGCTTTGGCAGTGGACTGTAGCATGCCAGTTGGCGGACAACACCAAGTGTCTAAATGTATCCCAATTCTGTTCAACTGAAGAACATTTAATTACAATGGCATCAACCGAATGTGTCAGTTAGTGGATCAAGACAGGAACAGATTTGAAGGAGAAGCTGTTGTTGCCATGTCTCCCCAACCATTCTCTCATCCATATTCTTGTCCTTCCGTATTTTTTGTCGCACAATCAGTACGCAAACAACGAGGGGTAGGAATCACCAGAGGATCCACGATACGATATGATCACGATACTCCAATCTCGCTTGTGGTCTTTTCCTGTATCACTTCTCGCATGTGTTTTTTTTGACTAAATATAGTTGGGAGACCAGACGCTCTTGTCCGAGATTCCTCCAGTGAAATGTCTTGTAATGTGTGACCCCCAGTCGCAGATCAGGCATGTAATGTGCAAACCACAACATCTCAAAGACTTTCAAAGCTCTGTACTGTCTAGGTGCCACAGCTGTCTGAGAGGGGTGTAAGGTTATTAAAATTAGAAACTGGTCGTGTGTCAGAAGTGTTATTCAGACCCTCAGCTTCATTTTTAGACCATAAAAGTGTGTGTGGCAGCAGTGTGTGCAGCACAGAGCAGCACTGCACTGAACCTTGTTCTGCTGTGACTTATGTAACAGTGTTAGGAGAACACAATAGCAAGTGTATGCCTCTGTGGACACACACACACACACACACTCACACACGCTCTGTGGACATTTGCTAAGCTCACCATGTCACCAAGGTCAAGCTTATGTGGTCAGAAGTCAAAGAGCAGGCAGGAGTCAGGAGCTGCTGCAGCACAGACACAGTTTTTATAGCTCTTGAGTCATGAAGCACCTAAAAATATTGAGTTATAAACATAAAAAGATGCAGACTAATGTGTCTGATATCAGACTTTGTGTGTGTGGAGCAGCAGCGCATGGCTGAACTGATAAACTGATCAGTAACAAGACAGGAGACCAGTTGTAAACCTGTGACAACAAACTAAAAGAGTTGAGTTTGTTTTGGAAGATCACCGTGTTGCCGTTGTGTTTACCGTGTTGCACATGTACATGCTGTATGTGCGCTTGTACCTGAGCTGTTCCCTCCACGCGACCCACCACATGGCCTCTTGGCAGGTCCCCTCAGAACCAGGCTTACCTGCTCTGTAATCCTCTGTAATCTGCCACAATCCTGTTTAGCTCGTTACTATAATCTGTCCAGGCAGCCTCTTCATCTCTGCAGCGTATCCACACAGTGTGAACCAGCTGGCTTATTTACTGCTCTCACTGTATCTGCAGCCACGTTTACATCTCTCGCTGCTCTCCAGCCTCCTCTCCTGGTCTTTTGTCTTGCGGAGGGAGAGTGTGGTACCTAGATGCAGTACAGCATACACTCACTGGCCACTTTATTAGGTACACCTTGATAGTACCAGGCTGGACCCCCTTTTTAATTGTCACAGGATCCGTGACGCCAAATTCTGACCCTACCATCTGAATGTGGCAGCAGAAATCCAGACTCATCAGATCAAATAACCTAAAATTATTTGACTTCCTGTTGCCTTTCTATCATCTTGAACCAGTCTGGCCATTCTCCTCTGACCTCTGGCATCAACAAGGCATTTTGGCTCACTGGATATTTTCTTTGATATGTTGAGTATCGGCAGCATGTACTTCTGATCTGAGCCATCTCTTTAGATACAGATCCTAAAGAATATCTTTGTAAGTCTTTCCTTATACACACTTCAGTCCTTCTAGCCATCCGAAATACTTCCTGACTTTTACACTAGCCTTGTTTTTGTTGACACAGTGTGTGGCTTTTGAATGAATGAATGAAAAACTCCGCAGTTGTTTCTAAATTGTAAGCCACTCTTGTCTGTGCCGATTATTTTCTCAATGAATCAAATAATCGCTTTCAAAATGGTGAAAAAAAAGAGCCCAAAGTGACGTCTTCAAACATCTTATTTCGTCCAACCAACAGTCCAAAAGCCAAATAAATAAAGTCAACTATCGCATGTGACGAAGTGCTCACATTCAGAGTCAGAAGTTTTTACATTTTTGCTCGAGAAATGAATGAAATCGATTATCAGTGTAGTTTGTGTGTCACTGCTGTCTGCTGGTATGCTGCTGCCGTTCTGCTGACTTATGGTGCTTAGAGACGGTACGTTACTGACAGATACCACAGTGACCACCAGCACACAGATTCTCATGTGGGATGTCAAACAACAGTTGGAATGCTGTCCAGAAACAACTTTATAATCCTGCCGATGAAGGATAGACGGCTGCAAACATTTGGAGAATAAATTAAAGATCTGCTGTGCTTTTATTAAGTTTTAGACTGACGACATCCACCTCTCATCCACACGCAAACAGAGTTAAAGTCAAATAAAATTGAGACTTTCGAAAACGTCTTCTAAGATTCTGATTTTTCAAAACTCAAGTTACTTTTTATCTGTGTGGACGCGTTCAACGAAGTGTTCGGGCAACAATGGCGTCATCTCAATTCGCTCATGCCCATTGTTGCTTGTGTAGTGAGCAGAAACCCCAACAACAACGGCGACTAGTCTGTCTGCATCCTATATCTGTATTGCTGCACCACTTCATGGACAAACAGAGGAGTCTGCTGCGCCCAGTTTTATCTGGTCCACCACTGCATCTGTGGTGTATAGTCTACCAAAAACAGTGGTTATGAATCATTGCTCTCTGGTATTTGACGTATCGTTGATGTGGCCTTTATTGCCACCTACTTGCCCATCAAGCGTTTTGAGTCATTTTTGTGTTCTAGTGTGGGCGGAGATATTGTGTGGTAACTCAGTCTCACTCCAAGTAGTCAAAATCTTGTATTTGGGCAGTGACTTGCGGCTTCAGACACTGGCGGAAAAAGCTGTCCTTTAAGCACGGCTTGGCGCAGTCAGGGGGGCGGGACGTGGTGGGACAAGAGCAGAAAATAAGACAGAAGGTCCAAGTGGGGCAGGTGGGAGCGGTGGCGGATGGGTCGCAGAGACACTGACTTTCACCCTGGAGACCGGCACTCATGTCCCGAAACATTCTGAAGCCAAACCCTGTTCATTGTACCTACGTAGTGCTTTTATTTTGAAAGAGACTGTGTGTAAATGTTGAATTTCCTGTGAAAACAGAAGTGTATTCTGAAAGAAGACAATGCATGTAACAGGCAGAACTTGACACCCAGACAACCAGCACACCCAGGGTACCTTTCACGTTGTATCTGGACGTGCAAAGTCCACGATCAAACGTCGATATGTGACGAGGTCAGAGTGAGAATGTGTTGCATGTGGACAGAATTTATTAGTTTCAAAAATACCTGTATGCGTGCAGACAGAGCTTTAACTTAATGGACTTGTGTTGAAACTCACGCTGGTGTGCACCTCGCTGTGTGTGTGATTGTTCACACACATGATCACAGCATGATTCCTGTGTTAGCTGAAAACATTTGATACTGGGCCAACACGCCACACTTAATCTGGCTGCTCTCTGATTGGACGATGAGAGGGATCATTGAGAGGCATGTGTAACCTCTCAGGGTAATGCAACAACACATGGCAAAACGTGGTGCCAAGGTCACGCTCGCTGTGCCAGAGTGAGTGAAACAAACTCTGTATGACGGAGCTCCTCTCAGCTCAGAGTGGGGCTCCAGCTTTAAAGGAAACACAGCTTTCTAACTCAGAGTGAGACGACAAGATGAATGGACCTGGTTAGCTTAGCATAAGGACAGCTAGCCTGGCTCTGACCAAAGTTACAAACACCTTTAATGCTCTGAAAATGGACTTAATCAGTTAATCAATCATCATCAATGGTGGAATTTAACTAATAAGCACATTTACTCAGGTACCGTAGTTAAGCACTCATTTAAGGTACTTAAGGTATTTTACATGAGTGTTTTCATGACACTTTTGCTCCACCACACCTCACAGGGTAATATTGACTTTTTAATCCACTGCATTTGTTTGACAGTTTTAGCAACGATATCGCTGCAAAATACAACCACTTTTCTTGGCACTTTTCCAGTAGCAATGTCTCTGTAAAAATGACAGTTTGTTGTGATACTATTCCAACAGAAAACGCAGCGATGTCTTTGCACTAATGACTAGATTTCATGGTAGGAAACAGCGATGTCTCTGTAACAAAACAGCGGCTTTTCGTGGCACTATCCACGCAGAAAGTGCAGCAATGTCTTGTAAAAAGCGACCGCTTTCTGTGACACTATAGCGACAGCAAACACAGTGATGTCTCCATAAAAACAACTGTTTTTGCGGCACTTTGCTGGCAGAAAAAAACATCAGTGTCTCTGTAAAAGCGACCACTTTTGTGGCACTATCCTGCGATGTCTCACTAAAAACTAACCATTTTTGTTTGTTTCTTTGTTTGTTGGTCTTAACAGTGGCCCACAGTTTGGCAGCCATCTCTCTCTCTAGGTATCACACCGTCCCCTCCACCTCCAGATGACAAAGTCATCTCGTGCACTGCGTCACTGTAGAATCAAATGCAACACATCTGTGGTTAGTTAAGAGTTTCCTCTGATGACTGGCCTGAATGTATTAGTAATAATGTCGAGGACCAAACAGACACTGTGAAGGTGTCGCTTTGGGCTCTATAGTTTCAATACTGTAATATTTACAGGAGTCTTCGTGGAGAAGAGTATTTTCACAGTACTTTTACTTAAGAAAAGGATCTGAACACTTCCCTCAGCACTGAACTCTCTGTCAGCTTATCATTAAAAGTGATTGTTCACTTCTGGACGAGTGCAACGAGCAAAGAAAGGGGACAGTGAGTTGTGTGGTGCAGAGTGAGTGCTGTGTGATAGTGAGCTGTGAAAAGACTCTCCACCAATGAAAAATCTGCCAGACAGGAATTTAGTAAAAGAGAGGCTTCTTTGTTTTGGTCATTTTTTTTTTTTCCCCCTCATGTGGCGGGTTGGCATGTTGCCTCCGAGTGTGTGTGTGTGTGTGTGTGTGTGTGTGTGTGTGTGTGTGTACACGCTCGATAACTATCAGCTTATTGTATTGTGTTCATTTAGCCTGGGAACCTTGGTGCTATTTATAAAAAGGAGGAGTTCTGCATTCCTCACTTTTACTCTGTTAACCTTATTTTGCTTTGGCCTGCCTGCATGTGTGTGTGTGTGTGTGTGTGTGTGTGTGTGTGTGTGTGTGTGTGTGTGTGTGTGTGTGTGTGTGTGTGCGTGCTGTTTCAGATTAGAAACAGATTTTCAATAAAGTCAAGCACACACACACCACACACACACTTGAGCACACACTCAGTGACGCTCACATATGCTCGCAGAGTAAGTCCAGTTCCTTTGTGTTGGCTGCGATCCCTCCCAGCTAA
This sequence comes from Epinephelus cyanopodus, assembly GCA_026686955.1. Lineage (NCBI taxonomy): Eukaryota > Metazoa > Chordata > Actinopteri > Perciformes > Serranidae > Epinephelus > Epinephelus cyanopodus. Next base: position 33,484,328 of record CM048932.1, on the reverse strand, counting down.
ATGGCTGGAAACCGGTAGTGGTCTAAAAATAACCCAGTACACAGCTAAGAATAGCCATGACGGGCTGTGAGTGTGTGTGACTGTGGTTTGCCTGTGGATGAGTGTGTGTGTGAGCCGCTGGAGGAAAATAAAGCAAAGCAACTTGAGGCTGAGTAACAGCGTCTTAGTTCCCCACAACCTCCTCCTCTTCTTCTCTGCTTCCTTTTTCCCCTGTGACCAGTCTGACCAGTACAGTTTGGACCTCGGCACAGTGGAGGAGTCGAGCTGTCTTAAAGCAATACTTTGAATTTGTGGCATATTGAATAAGAAGTTTATTGAGTCCAGTGTTCATGAACAGAATCAAAGTATTTGTACGATTCATTTAAGTATATGTCTACTGATCCTTTATAGAGCTGCAGGATGTGAGGAAAATATGTATTAACATTGTAAAATAATTTGATTTGACATTATAAACAGATGTTAAAGTGTACTCAGTGTTCTGCTACTTTCAGTTTACTGGTTAAATACAATACATTGCTTGTGCAGTTAAACAAAAATAAATTATTTCCAAAATTATATTATTATTATACTCTCTTATAATTTACTTATTAATTATTAATTAATTTACTTAATAATTTACAAAATATCCCTGAGTGCAATATCACAGTCTTTCATTATGTGTTTTTTGCACAAGATAAAAAATAAATATTCAGTAAAATCAGAAAATAATACAGCTGCTCAGCAAAATCCACTGATAATGTTTACTCGTAGACAGACTATTGAATAATGCCAGTGATGAAAATGTAACTTTATTTGTTATTTATTTATTTATTAAAATAAAAACAAGTACTGCAAAAGTCAAGGAACAAAAACATAGAATAAAAATAAATAAATTAAAATTTGGAATAAAATACTATAAAACTATTTGCAGTACATCTGTTTTAAAATAAAAACAGCTCAACAGTTTTATAAGTACTAGTTTTGTGCAGTGTAATGTTAACTGACGTAAATGCAGATGGACTCAATAAGAGGAAACACACCTATACAAGAAAACTGACAAAATCCTCCTAAATCATGTGTTGCATGAGGCATAATATGTCCTAATTCCCCTCTTAGTTCTGTCCAGGAAACATCCCATAAACGTATACGGAAATATCAGGAGGATCCGTGAAATAAAATGTTTCTTTGTGCATCACGTCGGTCCAGTGAATACATGCCTCTCTAATTTTGGACAAAAGTTCCATCTGCTGCCTGAGCGGTGGTCGTGGGATGGTGCTAAAGCTGCATGTCATGTTCTTTGGCAGCCGCTCGCTACCAGCACAACACACACACACATACACACACACACACACACACACATGCTCATAGCATCATCTAATGTGGAAGTGGTTGAAGAAGAGGAGGAGGAGACCACCCACGAAAAAATGACCGGTTGAAGGAACTGAAACTGAAAAGAACAAAAAAATCGATGGAAAAGAGAAGCAGAGGGTGGAGGTGTAGATGGAGGAAGAGGAGGAGGAGGGGGGAGGGAGGCTGGTGTGATATTATAGCATCCTCCCTCCCTTCTTCCTCCTCAGCTGTCTCTAGGAAGCTGTTGAAACCACCTGCTGCCCCCCCGACACTCACATTCCTGACCAGTGGCTCAAGGAACTCCGAATATTTACTACAGTACTTCAGTTAAAGTTCAGTCTGAAAGTTCTTTACTTGAGTTTTTCCATTAAATACTATTTTTTACACGGCATTTAACTGACAACAAGGCTGGAATACGTGGAGGGACAAAAAAATATATGAAGACCTTTTTCCGGGACTGACGTTAGAGGAGTCTTAAATGTGTTTGTCTTGTTGTGTTATCGGGAGCCAGAATAGGAGGAGTCATGGCTCAAAACCAGCCGCCACTGCCCGTCAACAAAAACAAAGACAACTATGGTTAAATGTGATAAGACCAAGTTAAGGCTAGTTCACATTACACGACTTTCAAACCGATTTTGCGTCGTGGAGACTATCGTAATCTTTTGAGTGTTCATACCTGGCGACGTGTGTTTCTGTCAACGAGAGTCTCGCCAACTGCGTTACGACCCGTGTGTGCACACCACAAGATCTCTCCCCCGAGCCCTCGCCGACAGAGCCCCAGATAACGCGGTGACGACACATGGTAAAGTCGTGGATATTCTTCCCAGTGTTGAATCAGATCTGCCTCCAGGGCCTGGGTCCAAACACACCGCGCTCCCCGTGATCCTGTGGACGCCGCCGTTGTTGTTGTTGCTTGCCGGCTTGTCAGTGTTGCCAGATCTTGGGAGAGAAACAAGCAACCAGGGCTATGGAAACAAGCCCAACAGAAGTGACTATCATGCGTTTAAATAACTTATTAGACGGATACATATAGAGGAAGGTGACAATTAGAGAGCAAGCTCAAATAAGCAACTCCACTTTAGAAACAAGCCTAAAGTTGTGACCCAAGGTGGCTCTCAAGATCCTCTGCGACGTCAAAATCGCGGTGAAAATCGTGTAATGTGAACTGGGCTTTAGGGAAAAAGTATTTCCTGTTGTAGGGATGAATAACGTGATGTGTATTAAGGATGATCATGTCCACCTCATCAGAAACTGGGGAGGGATTAAGAGGAATATTGGATTACTCTGGAACGTTGACTTTTTAGCACATTAGCTAACATTAGCATTTATTCGGGTGAAGGATAATGGCAAAACTAGGCTTAATTAGATTCAAAAGAAAAATGCACAACAAAACACTTCAGCTCAACCTTAAACCCTTTTTCCACCAAAATTAGCGCGTGTACGCAGTTTTTTAAATGTGGTAAAACTCGCAGAAATTAGGCGACAGATTGCTTCCTATTGCCAGTAGGTTTGTTTTCTGGCGTGTCACGTTTGACGAGGCCGGCGAAAATGTTACAACGGTCACTGCTTTTTTCAATCTCCTACTTTTTCAGTCTCTTAAACTTTTGAAAAATGTTCGGGTGCTGCTTGAACAGAGATGGACGGTATTTTGTGGCGGCACCGCGCCAGCAAAGGGGCTAAAATTAGCGCGTCCACCCAGGTGTTGTGTTTCTGTCACTGCCGATCGACGCCGCTCGGAGCTCAAGCCGGCGAATACTCGCGAATACTGCAGAGTCATTTCTCCTGAGAAGGAATGCTGATTGTAACCTTTCCCGTTAAATACAAAAGCCAGATGTTAGTGAGCTGTTTGTCCGGGAGAAGGAGCTTTAATGAGGTGATGATATGTCAGCGTTGTGTTCACAGTCTGTGTTTAGGTTTAAAGGAACAATCTGAACACTTCTATCAAGTCCACAAGAGCAGCTCTTTATTGAGAAAGGAAGGAGTTGGTGTGTGTGTGTGTGTGTGTTTGAAGCGGGGAAAGTAGGCTGGTGCCGTCAGTTTTATGTTTTAATAGACGAGCCAGATTGACAGATTGCGAGGGAGTGACGAGAAACTCTGCGGAGCAAAAAATAGCCTTCTAGGGCCATCCCTCCAGGAGCCACGCTAGTATTGGTGGTCGCTGCCTCACCCTTCTCCCCCCTCCTCCCTCCTACTCTTCCTCCTCCTCTTCCTCTCAACCCAGACCCCCCCTCCCTCCCTCCGACCCCTCCTTCTCTCTAAAGCCAAACAGGTGGACATGACTGGGATGAGTGGGATAGCTGGACTGGGCCAACCGCTGAGGCCTGTGTGTGCGTGTGTGTGTGTGTGTGTGTGTGTGTGTGTGTGTGTGTGTGTGTGTGTGTGTGTGTGTGTGTGTGTGTGTGTGTGTGTGTTGCAGTCATACACTGACAGACAGGACTAATGGGCTGTGAAGTGCTGAAGCAGGACGCTGAGAGCCAAACCACATACTGTACACACACACACACACACTCACACACACACAGTGGTGGAAGAAGTGCTCAAATCTCTGACTTAAGTAAAAGTATCCATACCACTCTGTAGAATTACTCTGTTACAAGTAAAAGTAGCAAAAGTAAAATTAGATTAATATACATCATATAACTGGATCATAATTAATGTGTTCATCATTTTAATGTTGCAGCTGGTGAAGGTGGAGCTCAGTTTAGTGACTTCATACTCTCCTCAGTGGCTTTTTTATTACTCCCAGGATCAATAAAGTTTTATCCTCCATCTTAATATGAATCAGAAGTAACTAGTCATGTAATAAATGTAACAGAGCAGAAGCAGAATGTCGCAGAAAATGGAGATACTCAAGTAACATTTTGAAGTACTTTATTGAAGTGTAGTCCTTGAACGATTACACACACACACACACACACACACACACACACACACACACACACACACACACACACACACCACCATCATCATCTGATGCCTGCATGGGAGGAGAGATTTCACAGCACTGAGCTGAAGACACACCGACACGTCTGACACATCCACACTGCATTAATTTCTATTTTTACACACATTAAAATCACCAAAAGTTATTCTTGATAAACTTTGTTAAAACAGTTTTTAGGTCTGATTGTTCAAGTCTTGTGTCTGTGAAGTGTCACTGTTGGATTTCTGCTCTGATGGCGCCCTCTTGTGGCTGAAACAGATATTGTTTTTTACTCTGAAAACAAAACTGATACTTGTGTATTTTAAGATTTCTGTAGTAACTTACCTCTTGTATGAGAATCAGAATATACTTAAATCACTCAAGGTAAAAGCACTAACTATGCAGAGTGGTCCATTTCAGAATCATATATATTTTATCATTGGATTATAATTGTTGATGCATGAATGCAGTGGTTTTCTTTTCTCTTTTCTTTAGGTCGGCTTCCCTGGTGCTTTGTAGTAATTTGCTCCGTACAATAAAACGATCCATCGTCCCACCTTCTAAATATTATCATCCGTCACACTGGCTGCCAATCAGGGCTTCAGATGTGTCACACACTGATAATTCCCACACTCCAACGGCAACAGACAGGTTCCCGTTGAATATTGAATATTGCTGTAATAAAAAAATCCCACAGCACACCTGGTTTGGCATCAGAGCGCACTATTTGAGAGTGTTTATTCCACTTAATTGTTTTTGTTTTTATTCTATCATCATTATTATTTTTACTTTTTTCCTCTTTTTTAAAAAAATAGTCCATGTTATTTACTTTCTCTTGCTGGTGTTGTGTCCTCCCCCTGCTGTTAGCTTTTACCTCTTTACTCTGCAATGTCCTGTTAAATAAGAAATTATTTTTTTTAAAAATCATTGACAAAAATATGGCGGAGAAAATGACAAGCTGGATCCAGCAAATATTTGGTAATTTTCCTTGAAAAAAAAAAAAGAAAAACTGCAAATAGATCATTCAAACTGTTGCAGATAAATTTCCTTGACTAATCAACTAATTGTCTCTGATGTTGGTTTATTTACTTTACTTTAAGAACGGTGTTCATCTTTTTCTGTAAATAATTTATAATCGACAATATCTTTAATGACTGTGTGAAGTGAAAGGTGTCACTCGTGGTGCTGAACCATGAGATTTATCACATGAATGATCGACACCGTTGCAGATGAATTTCCTTTTATCCAGGTGTGTTGACATGTTTGTTTGTTTGTGCTTGTTTTGCAGACGCTGCGTAAGAAAGGTTTAAACGGCTGCGACAGCCCCGACATTGAGGCCGACGACTCTGCAGGCCAGAGCCCAGAGTCAGATGACAAATACCGTAAAATCAACGAAGACATCGACCTGATGATCAACAGACAGAGAATCTGTGTAAGTTCCACCTCTGAAGCTTTTCAGCACAGAGATGAAGTTCACAGTGAAATAATTTAAAAAGTTTGACATAATTATGATAATAATAATAATCTTTATTCATAAAGCGTTTTTCACAACAAAGTTACAAAGTGTGTTTCTTGGTTGATCCGAGATTTAAACAATTCAGCATTCAAGCAAATAAAATGAGGCAATTTCAAGAAATACAAAGAACAATAAAAATAAAATAAAGATAATATACTATCGCTGAAGCAGATCAGCAAAGTTAGCAACTAATTGCAGTGTAGATTAGACTGAGGCGTATGAAAATAAAATAATACAGTAACCAACAACACAGGATAATAACGATGTGTCTTGTCTCTCGTCTCCAGCAGGGTCTGCTGCCCTCCAACTACGACATGGGCGTCTCCATCCCGGGGAATAACCCCAGCGGCCTGCTGTACTCTCACCCTGGTATCAATTGTGGTTTAGGGAACCACAACCTGCTGCCCATCTCACACACACACCCCTCCCTGCAGAGAAACAGCATGTCCCCTCAGAGGCCCTCCAGCACTGGGAACGCAGGTATGAATATATGAACACAAATTATGATTCAGCCAGTCAAACTCTGATGCTGCAGATTACAAACTTAAACACGTGTTGTGATGGTGTGTGTAGGACTGATGGGTTCAGAGCTGCCGAGCACCGTGGTCTCCACCGTGGGTAAGACTGTGCTTCATTTGTCTTATTACACCTGTAAGCTCATGATCAATCAGCATCGTTTCTTGATATTATGATTATGATGAAATCTTGATTGGACCATGAACCTCCACCTGTCACCAGGAAACGGCAGCTACAGTAACCACTGCACCTCGCCCGGGCTGCTGTCTCCAGGAGGCGTCTCCAAGAACATGCAGGACAAGAGTCCTCCTCCAATGAGCATGAGCCGCAAGCCTGACCTCCGCACACTGATGCCGCCCTCCAACAAGTGCAACAACATGCCCACCATTGTGAGTGCTGCTTTCATCCTTACTCCACCCACATTTACATTGTGTTGGTTATTTCTACATGGAGACTCACTGTAGTCTGTGTTTTAATGCTGCTCTCCAGTGTGAGGACTTTGATCTGATGTTGGTAAGTGATCCTTAGATTAGCAAACACTATGTACAATACAGTGGACGGCTGATTTCCATGACTGGTTAATTTATTTACAGTCAGTTCTGTTTTATATGTTCATAGCTGTTTAATTTTCACGATACTGCCACTGTTTATCATTATTATTATCATTATTATTATTATTATTATTATTATTCTCATTATTATTATTATTATTATCACATTTTGACGACATGCTATACTATGACTTTTTTTCCATGATTTTGGACGACATGCTATACTATGACTTTTTTTCATGATTTGGGACGACATGTTATACTATGACTTTTTTTCATGATTTCAGACGACATGCTATACTATGACTTTTTTTTCATGATTTGGGACGACATGCTATACTATGACTTTTTTTCATGATTTGGGACGACATGCTGTACTATGACTTTTTTTCATGATTTTGGACGACATGCTATACTATGACTTTTTTTCATGATTTGGGACGACATGCTGTACTATGACTTTTTTTCATGATTTGGGACGACATGCTATACTATGACTTTTTTTTCATGATTTGGGACGACATGCTATACTATGACTTTTTTTCACGATTTAGGACGACATGCTATACTATGACTTTTTTTCACGATTTGGGACGACATGCTATACTATGACTTTTTTTTTCATGATTTCAGACGACATGCTATACTATGACTTTTTTTCACGATTTGGGACGACATGCTATACTATGACTTTTTTTTCATGATTTGGGACGACATGCTATACTATGACTTTTTTTCATGATTTGGGACGACATGCTATACTATGACTTTTTTTCACGATTTGGGACGACATGCTATACTATGACTTTTTTTTCATGATTTGGGACGACATGCTATACTATGACTTTTTTTCACGATTTGGGACGACATGCTATACTATGACTTTTTTTTCATGATTTCAGACGACATGCTATACTATGACTTTTTTCATGATTTCGGACGACATGCTATACTATGACTTTTTTCATGATTTCGGACGACATGCTATACTATGACTTTTTTTTCATGATTTGGGACGACATGCTATACTATGACTTTTTTTCACGATTTGGGACGACATGCTATACTATGACTTTTTTTTTCATGATTTCAGACGACATGCTATACTATGACTTTTTTCATGATTTCGGACGACATGCTGTACTATGACTTTTTTCATGATTTGGGACGACATGCTATACTATGACTTTTTTTTCATGATTTGGGACGACATGCTATACTATGACTTTTTTTCACGATTTGGGACGACATGCTATACTATGACTTTTTTTTCATGATTTCAGACGACATGCTATACTATGACTTTTTTCATGATTTCGGACGACATGCTATACTATGACTTTTTTCATGATTTCAGACGACATGCTATACTATGACTTTTTTTCATGATTTCGGACGACATGCTATACTATGACTTTTTTTCATGATTTGGGACGACATACTATACTATGACTTTTTTTCATGATTTATGACGACATACTATACTATGACTTTTTTTTCATGATTTGGGACGACATGCTATACTATGACTTTTTTTCATGATTTATGACGACATGATATACTATGACTTTTTTTCATGGTTTTGGACGACATACTATACTATGACTTTTTTTATCATGATTTTGGACGACATACTATACAATGACTTTTTTTTCATGATTTGGGACGACATGCTATACTATGACTTTTTTTCATGATTTATGACGACATGATATACTATGACTTTTTTTCATGGTTTTGGACGACATACTATACTATGACTTTTTTTATCATGATTTTGGACGACATGCTATACGATGACTTTTTTTCATGATTTCGGACGACATACTATACGATGACTTTTTTTTCATGATTTCGGACGACATGCTATACTATGACTTTTTTTCATGATTTGGGACGACATGCTGTACTATGACTTTTTTTCATGATTTGGGACGACATGCTATACTATGACTTTTTTTCATGATTTGGGACGACATGCTATACTATGACTTTTTTTCATGATTTCGGACGACATGCTGTACTATGACTTTTTTTCATGATTTGGGACGACATGCTATACTATGACTTTTTTTTCATGATTTGGGACGACATGCTATACTATGACTTTTTTTCATGATTTCGGACGACATGCTGTACTATGACTTTTTTTCATGATTTGGGACGACATGCTATACTATGACTTTTTTTCATGATTTGGGACGACATGCTATACTATGACTTTTTTTCACGATTTGGGACGACATGCTATACTATGACTTTTTTTTTCATGATTTCAGACGACATGCTATACTATGACTTTTTTCATGATTTCGGACGACATGCTATACTATGACTTTTTTCATGATTTCAGACGACATGCTATACTATGACTTTTTTTCATGATTTCGGACGACATGCTATACTATGACTTTTTTTCATGATTTGGGACGACATGCTGTACTATGACTTTTTTCATGATTTGGGACGACATGCTATACTATGACTTTTTTTCATGATTTGGGACGACATGCTATACTATGACTTTTTTTCATGATTTGGGACGACATGCTATACCATGACTTTTTTTCATGATTTGGGACGACATGCTGTACTATGACTTTTTTTCATGATTTGGGACGACATGCTATACTATGACTTTTTTTTCATGATTTGGGACGACATGCTATACTATGACTTTTTTTCACGATTTGGGACGACATGCTATACTATGACTTTTTTTCACGATTTGGGACGACATGCTATACTATGACTTTTTTTTTCATGATTTCAGACGACATGCTATACTATGACTTTTTTTCACGATTTGGGACGACATGCTATACTATGACTTTTTTTCACGATTTGGGACGACATGCTATACTATGACTTTTTTTTTCATGATTTCAGACGACATGCTATACTATGACTTTTTTTCACGATTTGGGACGACATACTATACTATGACTTTTTTTTCATGATTTGGGACGACATGCTATACTATGACTTTTTTTCATGATTTGGGACGACATGCTATACTATGACTTTTTTTCACGATTTGGGACGACATGCTATACTATGACTTTTTTCATGATTTCGGACGACATGCTATACTATGACTTTTTTTTCATGATTTGGGACGACATGCTATACTATGACTTTTTTTCACGATTTGGGACGACATGCTATACTATGACTTTTTTTCATGATTTGGGACGACATACTATACTATGACTTTTTTTCATGATTTATGACGACATACTATACTATGACTTTTTTTTCATGATTTGGGACGACATGCTATACTATGACTTTTTTTCATGATTTATGACGACATGATATACTATGACTTTTTTCATGGTTTTGGACGACATACTATACTATGACTTTTTTTATCATGATTTTGGACGACATGTTATACTATGACTTTTTTTCATGATTTCGGACGACATACTATACGATGACTTTTTTTCATGATTTCGGACGACATGCTGTACTATGACTTTTTTCATGATTTGGGACGACATGCTATACTATGACTTTTTTTCATGATTTGGGACGACATGCTATACTATGACTTTTTTTCACGATTTGGGACGACATACTATACGATGACTTTTTTTCATGATTTCGACATGCTATACTATGACTTTTTTTCATGATTTGGGACGACATGCTATACTATGACTTTTTTTCATGATTTGGGACGACATGCTATACTATGACTTTTTTTCATGATTTGGGACGACATGCTGTACTATGACTTTTTTTCATGATTTGGGACGACATGCTGTACTATGACTTTTTTTCATGATTTATGACGACATGCTATACTATGACTTTTTTTCATGATTTCGGACGACATACTATACTATGACTTTTTTTCATGATTTCGGACGACATACTATACGATGACTTTTTTTTCATGATTTGGGACGACATGCTATACTATGACTTTTTTTCATGATTTCGGACGACATGCTGTACTATGACTTTTTTTCATGATTTATGACGACATGATATACTATGACTTTTTTTCATGATTTATGACGACATACTATACTATGACTTTTTTTCATGATTTCGGACGACATACTATACGATGACTTTTTTTCATGATTTCGGACGACATGCTATATACTATGACTTTTTTTCATGATTTCGGACGACATACTATACGATGACTTTTTTTCATGATTTCGGACGACATGCTATACTATGACTTTTTTTCATGATTTATGACGACATGATATACTATGACTTTTTTTCATGATTTCGGACGACATACTATACTATGACTTTTTTTCATGATTTCGGACGACATACTATACGATGACTTTTTTTTCATGATTTCGGACGACATGCTATACTATGACTTTTTTCATGATTTATGACGACATGCTATACTATGACTTTTTTTCATGATTTGGGACGACATACTATACGATGACTTTTTTTTCATGATTTGGGACGACATGCTATACTATGACTTTTTTTCATGATTTCGGACGACATACTATACGATGACTTTTTTTCATGATTTCGGACGACATGCTATACTATGACTTTTTTTCATGATTTATGACGACATACTATACTATGACTTTTTTTCATGATTTGGGACGACGTACTATACTATGACTTTTTTTCATGATTTATGACGACATGATATACTATGACTTTTTTCATGGTTTTGGACGACATACTATACTATGACTTTTTTTATCATGATTTTGGACGACATGTTATACTATGACTTTTTTTCATGATTTTGGACGACATACTATACTATGACTTTTTTTCATGATTTATGACGACATGATATACTATGACTTTTTTTCATGATTTATGACGACATACTATACTATGACTTTTTTTCATGATTTGGGACGACATGCTATACTATGACTTTTTTTCATGATTTATGACGACATGATATACTATGACTTTTTTTCATGGTTTTGGACGACATACTATACTATGACTTTTTTTCATGATTTTGGACGACATACTATACTATGACTTTTTTTATCATGATTTTGGACGACATGTTATACTATGACTTTTTTTTCATGATTTCGGACGACATGCTATACTATGACTTTTTTTCATGATTTATGACGACATGCTATACTATGACTTTTTTTCATGATTTATGACGACATGATATACTATGACTTTTTTTCATGGTTTTGGACGACATACTATACTATGACTTTTTTTATCATGATTTTGGACGACATGTTATACTATGACTTTTTTTTCATGATTTCGGACGACATGCTATACTGTGACTTTTTTTCATGATTTATGACGACATGCTATACTATGACTTTTTTTCATGATTTATGACGACATGATATACTATGACTTTTTTTCATGATTTTGGACGACATACTATACTATGACTTTTTTTATCATGATTTTGGACGACATGTTATACTATGACTTTTTTTTCATGATTTTGGACGACATGCTATACTATGACTTTTTTTATTATGATTTCAGACGACACGTATACTATGACTTTTTTTCATGATTTCAAACAACATGCTATACTATGACTTTTTTTCATGATTTTGGACGACATGCTATACTATGACTTTTTTTATTATGATTTCAGACGACATACTATACGATGACTTTTTTTTCATGATTTGGGACGACATGCTATACTATGACTTTTTTTCATGATTTCAAACAACATACTATACTATGACCTTTTTTCATGGTTTCGGACGACATGCTATACTATGACTTTTTTTCATGATTTTGGACGACATACAACACATTTAAGGTCATTTACAGGATAACAAAAAGAAGACACAGTAGGTGTACCACAGAAACTGTTTATTGACAGTCATTCAAAAAATCATTATGCACAATTATTTCAAACAAAGAGAATACAGACGGAAAACAAAACCCTGGAAACATACAGTAAGCCATTTCAAACGTATCTTTTCCTATTTATTGTTTCAGATTTTAGAGAAATCAGTTTGGACGACATACTATACAATGACTTTTTTTCATGGTTTTAGACTACACACTGACTTTTTTTTCATGGTTATGGACGACATACGACACATTTAAGGTAATTTATAACAAGAACACACAGTAGGTGTACCACAAAAACTGTTTATTGACAGTCATTCAAAAAATCATTATGAACAATTATTTCAAACAAAGAGATTACAGACAGAAAACAAAACTCTGGAAACATACAGTAAACCATTTCAAACATGTATCTTCTCCTATTTATTGTTTCAGATTTTTAGAGAAATCAGTTTGGACGACATACTATTCCATGACTTTTTTCATGGTGGCATGTCGTCCAAAATCATGAAAAAAAGTCACAGTATAGCATGTCGTCCAAAATCATGAAAAAGTCATGTCGTCCGAAATCATGAAAAAAAAGTCACAGTATAGCATGTCGTCTGAAGTCATGTCGTCCAAAATCATGAAAAAGTCACAGTATAGCATGTCGTCCGAAATCATGAAAAAAAAGTCACAGTATAGCATGTCGTCCAAAATCATGAAAAAGTCATGTCGTCCAAAATCATGAAAAAAAGTCACAGTATAGCATGTCGCCCGAAATCATGAAAAAGTCATGTCGTCATAAATCATGAAAAAAAAGTCAGAGTATATCATGTCGTCCAAAATCATGAAAAAAAGTCACAGTATATCATGTCGTCCGAAATCATGAAAAAAAAGTCACAGTATAGCATGTCGTCCGAAATCATGAAAAAAAGTCACAGTATAGCATGTCGTCCAAAATCATGAAAAAAAGTCATAGTATAGCATGTTGTCCAAAATCATGAAAAAAAAGTCATGTCGTCCAAAATCATGAAAAAAAGTCACAGTATAGCATGTCGTCCGAAATCATGAAAAAAAGTCACAGTATAGCATGTCGTCCAAAATCATGAAAAAAAAGTCATGTCGTCCAAAATCATGAAAAAAAGTCACAGTATATCATGTCGTCCGAAATCATGAAAAAAAAGTCACAGTATAGCATGTCGTCCAAAATCATGAAAAAAAAGTCACAGTATAGCATGTCGTCCAAAATCATGAAAAAAAAGTCACAGTATAGCATGTCGTCAAAAATCAAGTTTGTTTTTTTTTCTTTTCGGACTATGCTATAGTCTTGAATTTCCTATGTTTATTTGTTTGTTTGTTTTTGAGTAAAAACTGTACTACACTACTATAAATTTTAATGTCATACTTAATAATGACCTTTTGTCTTGTGCCTATAACCTTTTTTTTTAATGCCAAACTATACCATGACTTTTTTCATGAAATTTTTGGACATACATACATACCATGGCTTCCTTGTCATACTATATCATATATTTTCTTTTATTTTATATCCCTTTTTCAGAAAATATTTCATTTACAATACTACGATAATTGTATGGCTGTTTTGGGAAAAGTTTCATGACATACTACGCTGTGACTTCTCTGAATTTTTAATCCGGACTTTTTTTTATTCTTTTTGATGACATACTATACTTTGACTATTTCATGAAAGTTTGAATGTCATACTCTACTATTGCTATGCTTTGCTATGCTATATTACTACTTTAACTTTACCCTTAAATACGTGTAAGTAAGGTTCTGAATGCAGTACCACACACTTCTACTTAAGTAAAAGATCAAGACACATCAGTATTGTTTTAAGTCTAATAGATTCCCCTTTACTTTGCAGAACCAGAGAATAAATCACTCCCAGACTGCTCAGACGATGTCTACTCCTGCTGTGTCTATCGCTGCTCCGACTCTGCCTGGACAGGTGATGGGCGGGTATCCCTCCACGCTCTCCTCTTCATATGGCACAGGTGATTACAACACAACAGTACTGTAACAGACCAGAGGCTCCTCCTTGTGTGGGATCTGATTAATGATGAGAACCTTGTGTGTTTTTCCCTCAGAGTTCTCCCTCAGCAGCGACATGTCCTCTCTGTCCGGGTTTGGAGGTTCTGGTCTTGGATCAGTCACGAGCTGGCAGCAACAGCAGATACAAAACCTGCAGCACTCAGCACTCGGACACATGGGGTGAGTCCCTGTGTGTGTTCATCACAGCCAAAAACCCTCAAGTCTGTGTAGATTCTGTGCTGATGACTGTTGTGAGAAAAAGAGAAAGACAAAGTTAACTTGTCATCCTTCATTTACTGAGATCATCGCTTTCTCATCCTCCAGGAACTTGTGTCAGAACTCAAATCTGAACCTGTCCTCCGGTCATCACCCGAACCTCCACATCAAATCGGAGCCAGCCTCCCCACCCAGAGACCGGAGCGTCACCATGATCGGCACGGGGCTCGTCGGAGGAGGGGGCGGCGGCTTGACCACAGCCGGATACTCCACTGTCGGCCGGGGTCCCAACGAAGCGGGCCGCTCCCCCGGTGACAGCGCGTCCAGCTGCGGGAGCTCGTACGAAGGCAGTGAGGAGCGTGACGATCACCACGGGAACTTCCTTCTCCAACCTCTGTCCAATCAGGATGAGCGCCACAGCCCGTCAGTCAAACGGATGAGGCTATCAGAGGGGTGGGCCACATGATGGGAGCCGGCCTGCAGCCAGAGGGGAGGAGGGGGTGTTAGTAAAGTTACCTTATAGTGTTATTATTATTATTATTATTATTATTATTATTATTATTATCATATTCTTCTTGTACTGAGTGGGTGTGCTTAATGTGTAATGGTAACATGTATGTGAGAGGAGGGGCACGGTCAGACAGTTTTATATGAATACAGTGACGCTCTGCTGTATTTACAACATGTACTGTAGCTAGACGTGTACACTAGAGGAAATACTGCGAGTACATCAGGCAAGTGTTTATCAAACTGCTGAGAGGTAAACTAAAGTCCTCTGAAAATGAGGAATAAAAACATTTATTAAGCGACTTCTTTCTACTCAGTGTCAACTCTTACTCTTTCACTGAAGTCCAAAAAGTGACTTTGAGCAGTTTCATAAACGGCTGTGCAGGATGTGCTCTGAGGCGAACATGTACTGCGCTACATGTTTCTACTAACGCGGCTGGAGTTTGTCGTGTACATGTACTGCTTGTTTTGTGTGTGTGTGTTCAGGGATGGGGGGTGGGGGGGTGTAATAAGTAAATAACAAATATGTTACGTGCAAATTCATGTATGTGCACATGTATGCAAACTAACAAAAAAGGTAAAAGTGAAGAAGTCTGGTACTCTGAACGGTGTAATAACATGCATGAGCAGGCGTGAACCGCTCAGTCCACGCCGTGTTGCAGGTTCAACATATTTGCGCACATTTAAAACGTATAGCACATTTATATATGATCGTATGGAGGGTCAAGTGTGGCAAATAAGACGGATAGAAAGAGAGAGGAAGTGTGGAAAGAGGAAGAGACGGAGGAATGTGGCTCTGGTGAGAGAGAAGAGAGGAGTGGTGACTGAGGAGGTTTTAGTGTGAGTGATGAGAAAGTTATTTGCAACAGGTTGCAGAGAAGAGATGTTTCACTTGATGTGAAAACTCAGAGTTGGTGAATAATTTTCAGAGCTGTGTTAACAAAAATGTGATTTTCAGCGAACTGCAATAAAGTATGGAAGCAAAGAAATGCTCAATAGATTTCTATTTTAAGATTTACCACTACTGAATCCTGAACGCTGAAAATATGACCATTATAAGACGTGATATGTTACATAAAACATGAATTAAATGTAAAGACATTTGATAGCAGCTTAACATTCAAACACAGAACCCCTTAATTCTCAAGATCATATTTAATATAAATAAATGAGAGATGGAAAAAGTGCAAAAAAAGGAGAGCTGTTTGGGAAACAAAAATGCTAAAAATGCACATTGAACTAAAATAGATTCCGTAAATAAACTGTTCAAAATGTAAGTGGTCAATATTTAAAAACACATACATAGTCAAAACGTGAAGCTGCTCATGTCCAATTCACATCACTAAAATTTAAGGTGATATCCAAATTTAAATTTAACTTAAATATCTGTGCTTCTATTTTCGGTCCACTACATACATTTTGCCGCAGCAAAAAAATGGCTGAAGTGACATGAACACACTGAAAATTTTATCTTATTAGATAAAACTAACGTTTCTTTTAAGGACATCATTTACAGTTGCAAAAGTAATAAATCGCAATAAATTTTATCGCAATGCTCAGTGTATTGCAACACATTTAAAACAGTATTGTGACATAAGTATCGTGATAATATGGTATTGTGGATCCTCTGGTGATTCCCACTCCTACAGGTTATGGAAACAAAGAGATATAATCTAGTTTCAATATGTCCAAAAATTGAAATGATGACATTTTTGAAGGGAAATCAAAACATATTAATTCTTATTGACGCCTTTTGAATTTTAATAGTTCAGGGTAGAGGTATCTAAATTTCAACATTAGGTATTCAGTCTTTATTTGAGAAAAAAATTCTGTGTTTTTTTTCAGAATTGTGAGAAAGATTTTAATGGGAGGAAAATATTTGACTTGTTTTGACTCATTAGTTGATAAAAACAAGAGCAGAATTTTTGCCGTGAAAGCTTTTCTCCAATTTTGAGACAATAATCTTGTTAATTAAGAAAAACAAACCCCTGATTTTTTCTCAGTGATTGTGTTGCACCTCTTTGTGGTGGTGGTTAAAAAAAAGAAATCTAATTATTACGGCCTTTATTTGCTTCCATACAAACTCATTTTCTATAAAAACAAACAAAGCACCTGTGGTTTCACGTATCAAACAACAAACAGAACTCACATCCAAACTTGAGTGATCAGTAAACTTCACTCATGGCCTTGTTGTTATGCACAGAGAGCGCTAGCTGTTAGCTGTTAGCGGTTAGCCTAGCAGTCAGAGTGAGGATTGCACTCCTAAAAGCCATATCCAACAGGACAGTGATGCTTCGCTGCACAGAGTTTATATAGTGTTGTGTTTTTTGAATTCTTTATTATATCAAATTGATATTCTTGGATGTCTGCAGCTCTATTTAATAAGATAACAGTAATATAAAAAGCAGAGACGTGCACGACATTTTCTATTGAACATTCAGGGAGATTTTAAGTAAATACAAAAGTATTCCCTTTAAAGTTCAGCTGGTGTCAGAGCAACATGCAGTCACTGAGACAATCTCTCACAAAACGACAAATTACTTTGTGGTAATTATTAAAATATGCAGTGGTGGAAGACGTACTCTGATTATTTACTCAAGTATGTACAACAAATGTAAAGAATACTACAACACAACATCCCAGCCAAGTAAAAGTACATAGTTGAGTCCAGTGGTTCCCAACCTAAGGGTCGGGCCCCTCCCAAGGGTTCAGATAAATCTGAAGGGTCGAAGAAGAAGAAACTAAGTTCTGATACACAAACGTATATTCAACCTTTTGACCTTTTGCTAATTTCTAATTTTTTTTTTGTTAAAACTTTGGATAATTTTCCCTCCTTTGACTAAAAACAATCATTAACATGAAACCACAAGGAGACACAACTAGACACTAATTTAAAGCCCGTTCTCACGCCCAGCTCCATAAACATCACTGCTTTGTTTCAACCCAATGCAGCCTTCACAGCAGTATGATACACACTTGGTGCGTCAGTTTCAAAAGCAGCGTGCAACAACCCAACTCGTCATATACCACCACTTTCCCATCCGATGTCTGCGTCAAGACATCGACACACAAAGGCACACCCACCGGACAGTGGCCGTTTGTAACATATATAAAACGTGAATCTGACGAGTGATCAATAGATTTAAGATAAATGTAGTGCAGTTTTTCAACTCATCACCAAAAACCAAACAGCAAATCCAGCTGTGTTTTAAGGCGTCATCCCTGTGTTCATGGGTTTTTTCATGGGTGCAGCGGGGACAGCACCACGAAATCCAGCTGTTTTTAATCGAAGCGTTGCTGCTTTTCCAGACGGGATTGTCCCACCAAAACTGGGCATTTAATCCAAAACACAATATTTACCTTACAATAACTAAGTGGTTTTTGAGCCTGAACGTAACCATGCATTAACCACAGCGTAGTTGAAATTTAAAGTTAAATTGTAATGTATCTGTGGTTTGCAGAAACAATCAAGGCTCTAATTGTTTGGTGACATTTTCTCCTGGTGACTTGGCTGAAAATTTGCCTCTGAGATGCAGAGAAGTCAAACTATAACGTATCATAAATGGAAACAGTACCACAGGACTTGAGTAAATGTACTTGTTACTTTCCACCACTGTATATATTGATGTTGTATCTCTACAAGGACATTGTGGACATTTTAAATAATCTGTGCCTTGTATCTAAAAGCTGGCTCTGACACCCGCCACAATAAAAGCCTGAACAGAGTAGTTGCTGACTGATATCCACGCTTTTTTATTTTATTTTTTATTCTGAAGAGACGGCGAGGTGGCTGAGGGTTGTTCACATTTGAATATTTTGGGTTTAAAAACTGTATATTTGGAGCTTAACCCCTCGGCCACAGTCGATCTGTTTGTGCCCCGTCTGCGACTAAATTCACTGATCACAATAAAATGGTTGCTGCTCGAGTTTCAAACCTGCCGTTTAGTTTCAAACTGTTGAGGAAGGGCAGAGCCCAGATGTGTTTTTCTTCTGCACTCCTTTTCTTTGATGATGATTAGTGTTGTCTCCGGGTGGGTCGGCTTCCAGCTCAAATTAACTGCACCACGCCTGACTCATCAGTTTAACAAAGCTGACGGACAGGAGAGCCAGGAGCTCGTCCTCAGGCTGTGTGTGGGTGGAGGTGAAGCGTTCACTAACCAAAGTGTTTGTGTTTCTGGTTTGATTCTTTCATCAACTGCCTGGACATGTACCTCAAAACGCCCCCGTGAAATTCTTTTATTTGTGTTACACATCAGTGAATGTCCTCTGTATCGTTCCCCTCTTTACACGTTGCTTCTAATAACCACGAGATTAATATTCTAAAGAGATTGTTAGCGGCATAAGCTGGCCTTTGTCGCCACTTGGAGACAATGTTTCTCAGAAGAAGAAAAAACAAAGTGCACAGTCAGAGCTCATGTACAGCGACTCCCTCACTCAGAAATGTGGTAGTATTTGTATTTTGCAGAAAAATATACAAAAATAAAAACAGGCTCTGTTACAGATGTCTCTGTGTGGTTTGTCCTCTCTGCTTATTCTGCTTTTTGTTGCATTACATCCTTGTAATAAGGGGCCATTTTATTTATTTATTTTAATTTTCAAGACCATAATTCTTATGTTGTTTTGATTTAGAAGAGCTACGGAGTTGACCCGTTATGGTTGAGACACATCTCATTGCAATATTATTGATGAATTTATTATAAAATAGGAAGTTACCCACTACTTGAGCAGCATTCCCACCCTTTTTGGAAACCAGGAAGTGACACAGCAGTCTCTCAGGATATAGCTAATGTCTTTTATGCCTGAGTAAATTATGGTTTTGTAAAAATCAGACAGAGTGGACAAAAGGTGGACATATTAAAGGGCCAATATCTAATTTATAAAAACGTACTTTTAAACAAAGATGATTATAGAAAGTACATTTCACATCAATGTTATCAGTACGTACTGGTAGTTTTGGAATTTTTAAGGCTTTTAACGCAAAGAAAACTCAGCTCTCAAGAGGGAGTTACACACCATAATATGCCCTTTTTTTAGAACAAATATTTATGACTTTTTTTAATGCCTTTATTATTTATTTATTTTTATGACATACATTACCATTTAGGGTTTTTTTTGCCCTTTTTTTTGAAACTTGTAACTTACTATTCTGATGTGATGATTTTATGACATAATATTAAATAACTTTCTTTGGAAAATCTTTATGAAATACAATACTTTGATTTTTTTTTTTTTGTCCTACTTTACTATGACCTTTTTGAAGAAATGTGACAGTGGACAAAAACCTGACACACATCTTTGAAGGCCCAATATTTTCCACAAAAAACATATTTTAAAACAAATATGATTATAGCAGTAATTTCTATCAGTAGGTAATACTGTTAGTTTTACATTCTGAAGGCTATTAACACATTTTTTTAATTTAGTGTGAATTTTTGACTGGGACAAGGGTGATATCCAGCACAGGGCAAGTTTAGAAGTTAACAAAGGACGAAACTTGTATAAAGCTTATGTATTTCAGTGATGAATCCTTTAAAAATAATGCTTCAACCCAGAAATTAGTGTGTTGATAAGTTTTAATTTGTGTTACTTTCTTCCCTTTGCTAAGACACTATTTGTCCTAATTCTCAAGACGTGATTTTTAAAGGAGGTAAATATACATAACACAAATTTGAGGTACATCCCAGAGAAATAAACTCCTTTAATACCTTCTTGGATGAGCTGAAATTTTGTTATGATAATGTTGTATCACAAACCAAACTGCAGCCATAACCTCACTTTAATCCACTGTGGTACCTGTTGTAGTTACAGACTGACAGCCAGGAGGCGCCACAGACCGAGATACTGAGATAACTCCTGTATCTCCTCGGTGGTATTCAGATAAACGCTGCTGAAGTTACATTTGTTTTCATCTTTTCAGTTTTTCTCCAATCTTTGTTTTTTTGTAAAATATTGAATAATCTGACCTTTATCAGCCTCAAACTGGTATTTAAATGAATGTAAATGAAACTATGAAACATGACAAGAGGCTCAAACTGCACACTGATTTATGTAAGAGGTCAGAAAACTAAAAAGTTCCGGAGCCACTTACATTGTATTAAGTAATTGTCTGAAAGTAAATCCTTGAAAAATTACTTTGAACTATCAAATCGATTAGCACATCGACACTGAATCAATAACTCAACTACATGATCAAAGATTTGTTAATTATGTCAATTTTTGATCATTAAATATTTATTATTATTATTATTATTGTTGTTGTAAATATTACTAGTATCTATTAATATTTAAATTATTGTAATTGAAATCGTTTTATGTTCAAACTGATTAATAGAAAAAATATCTTTTTTCAATTGAAAATTATATTTAAAGCTGATGGCTGTCACAATCATTAAATAAATAAATCAACTATACTATCAAATATTTATGATAGTTTGTACATATTTGGGTTTTAATAATATAGTAAATATTAGTAGTATATATTAATATTTTAATAATTTAATTGAAACTGCTTTATGTTCAAACTGCTTAGTATGAACACTATCATTTTCTAAATTGAAAATACAATTTTAAACTGGTGGATGTCTCATTAATGATTTTTAGCCCAGCTGATAAACGAACAGATTTACTGCTTATTAATGAGCTGTCTCATTACTGATCAGCTGTTCACACAGACAAACTGATTTCCTATAACAGCTTCTCTTCACACACTTTGTGCAGCATGACTGCCACCTGCTGGTGAAGGTTCAAACATTTGGATTTGTGGATTTACATTTATAATAACCTAATGAATCTACTGTTGTAAGAATAAATAAATATATGCAAACATTTGGATAATCAGCTCAAAGTAAGTCACAAGTGTCTCTGATTTTCAGAAACCAAAAGATCCAGCAACAGATGTAACAGACTTTCTAAAAGACTGCTTAATTTCTCATTTCCTGCACTCTCCTTCAAAATGACGTCACTCACTCAAAAGTGTTGAAAGTAACTTTCGCACCAACTTGGTCTGCAGTTGAAAATTAGCCTAATGGCTACCGCTGGCACATTTACAGAGATGTTGATTAATGTGCAATGTCCTTTTAAATAAATAAGTGAAATGAAAATGGTACTAAAGTCATATATCTTCTACAGCCAACAGAATCAACTCAAGTCATACAAAGTGCAGTTTCACTCGTCTGTTCACACATTTCTCACAGTCAGTGTTAATGTTTCTGTTTTTAGCTGCACGTCTCTGTGGAGGTTCATTTCTCTTTGGTCCAGACTGAAATATCAACTGCTGGATGGATTGTGATGAAATGTGGTTCATCATTCATGTTCCCCTCAGGATGATCTAAAATAACTTCAATGATCCTTTGACTTTTTATCCAGCGCAATCATCAGCTCAACATTTTAATGTGTGCAATTCTTCAGTTTATTTATTTTATTTTTTATTTGCACACATAAAACTGCATAAAATCCAAATAGTAACAAAGAAGAAATATGAAATGTGTCAGGAGAGGTCAAGAAGCCACAGGCTGATACAAACAGACCTCCCCTCAATGTAAAGAGAAAATCGGACAATGACCAAAAAAAAAAAACCAAAAAAAAAAAAAAACGGAGAAGAGTAGACAAAATAATTAAACTAATTCTACACAAGGTTGGGGGACGTTGAAATTCCCCTCCTGGTGATATTTCTGTAAGAAAAACGATACATGAAATTATCAACCCCCAAACAAAGCTGAGGAGAGAGACACAAGTAAATATCTCTAGACTGGAGATGCAAATGTTGCAGTACCCACAAGTGACCACAGGGTGGCCACAATGTATAGACAGTAAATGCTACTTCGCAGTTTTGAGTTTTGGCCAATACCGATACCGATCTGATCTGATCCAAGCACGTATTATACATATTCACTTATTTTGTTGTCAGTCATGTTAGAAAAGGTTTGATCAAGCGATATTACTCTAACAAGAACAACTTAATCGGGTTCGTTAGAATGATCCACAACAGTTGGTAAGAGAAACTGACCTGCTTATTGTGAACAGGGTTAAATAAACAAACTTTAAACTTGAACATTAACATTAAATAAAAAATACAGCTGGTTTGCTTTGGCTGCGTTGGCCCCTTAATAAATAGAAAATAAATCGACACAAGAAATCTTTAAAATGTCTAACATTGAAATTAAAATAGCAGCAAGACTCCACACACTTGTGCTTTGGCCCCATAATAAATAAAAAATAGATTAACACTACAAGAAACTGTCGACATTTAACAAACAACGCAGCCTTTCCTTTTCAGTTATTTTTGTAGTGTTTTGTATTGGCCGGAAAAACTGTATCGGAGTTCTTGGATCGTTTTTTGCTAATATCGGCAGCCAATGCCAGACATCCGTATTAGACAATACTGAGTAATACTCAATAAATCAGATCAACCAACTGGTGAGGTGATTTTTATTCAACTGTCATGTTTATATTTTGTAAACTTTGCAAAAGCCCCAATGACTCAGAGTTGATCTGTCTTAAGTCTTGACTCAGCTTGGATGAAAGAATGAAATTATCAATCCAAACGATATTGGTAGGCCACGATAACGGTCCTCATGTGTCCATGATTACAGAACGAAATTTAAATATGCCATTCCTAATATGAACTTACGCTATGTTTAGTCTCTTCTTTAGCTTCATCACTAGAAATAGAATGACCGTGGCCGGTTGACTTGTACAAAAGGAAATGGCGATTGTTGTTCATCTGGCATCAAACTATAAGAAGAGATCTATTTGTCTTAAAATGTGCTTTTTGTTGAGATTAACTGCATTACTGATAATTTAGCAATAAACACAGACGGCCCTGCAGGGTTCAACGCTAAGGTTTTTTTTCACTTGCCCGAAGTCAGTTTTTACTTGCCCTATAAAAATTGTTAAATTGAAGTGGCTATCAAATAACAAAGACTGCAGTTATTTTTATGTTATGTAATCTTTATTCACACTGTATCGTTCTCTCTCTATAATTTTGCGCCCTACTTGAGCCATGCCCACCTCTATTTATTTTCCGCCCTCTCTCCAGTTCTGCTGTATTAACACCGGGTTTAATATATTTTGCCTCCATCTCTCTGCCCTGCTCTGCTCTACTTCAACGCTACTTAGCTCTCTCTCTACTCTACCAGTAGACGACCACATCCACCTGCTGCACAAAACGCACACAGCAGTGTTTCCCCTAGGATGGAGTTGTAGCAGCAGAGGTGAAGCACACACATGAAAAATAATTTTCACATGCGTGAAACTTTTTTGTATGCTTGCAAAGCACAGCCTGCTGGGATGTTTCTGTGTATACTGGCACCAGAAGGGCTCTTTAGGACTAAGCACATACAGTACATGTGTGCACAGTAATGAGCAAGTGAAGTGTCTGTCTAGCTTACATATGAGGTGTCTCAAGATTTAGGAAAATACAATTTTATTGAACATAATAAAAGTCACTTGACATGCTGCTGTTTTGTGCTATGACCTATTTACGTGCTGGAAGTTGTTATTTACGTGACAACGCCTGAACGCAACACAAGCTCAGCATGAGTGCCGTGCTGCGCTGCTGTGCGAGCAGCGTGTTTGTCTGTGCGTAACAGCAGTCTGTTGTTATTTACACACTGTCCATAACAATAACTTTGTCAGCTGACAAACTCTCTGAACTATCGTATATTTATAATGCAATTATAAAAAAAATAAATAAATAAAAAAAGAAAGAAAAAGGGGGAGAGGGGTGGATTTGTAAGTCGCGCTGGTGCTCCTAGTTAAAAAAACTATGTCGCACAGCCTCCAAAAAGGTCACAAAATGTAACAAAATGATTTGTAAAGTAACTAAAGCTGTCAGATAATTGTGGTCGAGCAGAAAGAGGCATGGAAAGATTTGTACTCAAACCCAAAACAGTACTTGCGTAACTGTATTTAGTTACACTCCCCCACAGAAAATAAAGGACACTATATTTGGGACCTATTTGGCAGCTCGTCTTATTTCAGTCACTGTCGGCTGTGGGCTGCAACTGTGAACGCTTTTCTTGCTGAGGTCTGAAAGTACAAACCGCTCATAAATTCTGCCTCACAGCTTCGTTATGAACGCAGACAGCTTGTGTTTATTTTTGGCAGACTGGGTAATGTCTATAGGATTGTTGGCCGGGCGTGTGCACATGAGCGGGATGCCATTATAAAGGGCGAAGGTTTCAGCAGTTTTGAATCAGACACTCCAGCAGGCGTGTAACCAGCTGGAATGGAAGCAAGCGACTGTGCATAACAACAACAGCAGCACTAAATGTGTGTTTGTGCATGTTTATATTTTATCTGTTTGATTAAATGAAGCTTTTGGGGAGGGGGGGGGGTTGGAAACAGCTGATCTGCACACACCAAACCTGAGCTGTGGTTAGAAGTTGTCAAGGACACCCTGAGAGCTGGTGTGCAGCCAACATGCCTGGACAGTACCTTGCAGCTTCAACGCTTTGACTACTCCGAGGCGAACATGTGACTTTAGTAAACAAAACCTACATATTACACATGTACATATAAAAGTTTTGTGTCTCTGTCTTTTGTTCTTCATGCGTTTCTCATATCAGCAGATCAGTAGTCCAACACAAAGAAGCAACACCTTTCCCAGACTGTGCTAAAGAAAACAAAACTATCTTCACGGCAACATGAAAAACGTGATGCCAATATGTCTGCAACTCTGTCAGTCAGTCAGTCTGCTGGCACACATCCACTCTGCTGTCTGCGCCTGCCTTCCAGTTCAAACCAGTTTGTGTTTATCAGTGAGACAGACGCAGCCTGTATGAAAGAAGCCAAAACATTGTTCATGTGACCTCTGGTTTGTGTGTGCGGGAGGGTTTGTTCTTGGTATGCGAGCGCTGTGTAATTAAGAGTCAAGGTAAAGCTGAGAGGCACAGAGCGCCAACGAACAAGATGTATTTCCATAGAAGAAGTAGTGCTGAGTGAGCGTCTTCAATTCGTCAGGAACAGCCAGTTCTGAGTGTGCGCCTACTCGGCTCGATTAGTCACAAGTTCCTACTGTGTGGAGTGATAATAATGGATGTGAGTCTGGTCTGTCTGCACACTTAAGACACGTGTGGACAGCTGTGCAGTCACATACAGCAGTGGAAGATGTACTCAGAGTAAAAGTACCATTGCAACAAAATAAAAATACTTTTTAAGTAGTACATTCAAATTCCTGCTTTTGTAAAAGTTTTTAAAAATATCACCAAAATGTACTCAAACTATGAAGAGTAGTGCTGTTTCTGCAGTAAAATGTCGTCGGTGGCTAATACATTTATTTTATATTACATATTAGATTGTTAAAATTGGAGCTACTTTTATCTACTTTATATACAGTTAGCTAGGTTAGTCCAGTGGTTCCCAACCTGGGGGTCGGACCTTTCTAAAGGGTCACCTGATAAATCTCAGGGGTCATCACATGATTAGGGGAGAGAGAAGAAGAAGGAACGAAGTTCTGATACACAAATTTATTAGCAACATGACTATGTTGACTCCAAATAGTAGGGCTGCACCTAACGATTATTTTTTGATTAGTCTACTAATCTAACAACTAATTTATAGATTACTCTAAATATTTTTTTAATACGCAATCATTATAACAATTAATTTACCATAAAATCAATATCAAAAACTGGTCTCATAAATTTTTACATTTATATTTATTCAGTCATCTTTTCTTAAAAACAATAACAATAGTGGTATATTTTATATATCACTGCCGTGTTTTGATAATATTAATAATAATAATAATAGGCCCATGTGTCAGATACCTGATCGGACAGTGGATGCTTCTAAGTTCATTTGTAATCTTGGAAATAATCCCAAAAGTGCTAACAAAATGTAACCAACCCGGCACATATCCGCCATTGTTGCCTAATGGGCATGCGCAAACTGGGTTGCAACATCATCATTTCCAAAATCTCCATCTATCCTGTTTACACATCTCCACAGATACGGATATTTTTTAAAACTTTCACTTTGGGAGCCATTTTTGAGAATCTCTGTTTTCAGTGAGAAAAAAATGCCGGTTACATGTAAATGATGGGTGCAAACGCAAAGATAAATACCTGCTTTCAGAACAGGCCTTAAGTTACTGTATCACTGCAACCCTTTCCCTGAACTGGAGAATCAATATTCTATTTTAAGTACTTGATTTAAAACTTTAAATTGTTATGACACAGATTTATTTAATCACTAGAGTAAAGTGCAGTTAAGATAATCACTGGTGAATGTATTTTTGCATCAGTGTGGGAGAAGGGAAGAAACTGAAACGATTTACAGACTGTAACGATCATCTGCAACGTTAGTTTAAGTCATTTTCTCACTCGTGCATGTCTGTTAAAGTACAAACATGTAAAACAGCTGAGTAAAAATGTTTAATGACACGTACTGTAACATCAGCAACGATGCAGAAGGTTTAAGTAACTACTATAAACAGAAACACGTCTAACGTGTTGATAATCCTAATATATAATGTGTGGGTGTGGACCAAGGTAAACAGGACCATGTGTCTGCTGCTGTCTTGACAACGCACTCTGGGATGACCTCACTCTGCAGGTGAGGTTTTAGCTGCAGCTTGTCCTCCAGAGGGATGCACACTTTTGTTGTCGGGTGCAGCTTGATTTATTGCGATGCGCAAACACATATTTTGAAATCGTTGCTCACATTTTGCAATAACTGAAGTGTATTTTAAATGTTTCTGAAAATGTGTGTGACACTCTGCACCGCACATTATCCTACAAACGATACTGAAGTTACAGTTACTGAAAACAATATTCTTTAGGCAGGTAAATGTTCAGGGAATGTGACTGATTATTAAATGGCATTTTCACTGGATACAATTATAATAATTTTAATAATCAAATTAAAACGACTAGTATTTCTGGCTTTATGAAGGCAGGGGATGGTTTTACATGAAACTAGAATAAACACTGATTTTAGAGGATTAATGTGGGAGTTAGTGACAGCTGGTGAAACCAGGAAACAACTAAAACATTACTACATCCAAAATCTAAGACGATATCTACTCTAATATAGCCTCGGACATATTTTGTAGCCCTACTGTATATCACAAAATATAAAACTATACATACATCTGCACACACACAGCCATGGTTGGTGAACACATGGACATTTAGAAACACAGCCATTTAAAATGCTTCAACAACATGCAACACAGACACATAAAAACAGAAACAAAACAAACCCCAAACACGTGAGCTGATCTTTTTTCAGTCAGACAGGAAACCAGTCTGCAGAAACCCCCAAAGCTTCCAGACGAAGATGTCGGCTGACCCACAACCATCAGACCACACGAGCTCTCGAGTTCATCACTTCTGACTTTAACCAGTCAGCAGCACAAAGAAATCTGCTGCAGTGCAAATAAATACACAGACTGGCAACAAATAATAATCTGAGCAGGAAGCAGCTAAACATCACCTGCACACAGGCAGAAAGAAACTGTAGCAAACAATAAATCATGCTCATCAGAGGTGAACTAAAGTCACACAGAAGTGAAGCTAAATTAAGAAACAGACAAACAATATTCATCTTACAAACCTCATCAACCAAACACAGCCCGAATTAAACCGAAACACACCATTGTGCTAGCATGCTAGCAGCGGGCACTTACCTCCAGGCCGCGTCTACAAACACCGGAAACTCGCCCGGAAACCGACAGCTGACCACCGGACGTCAGGCAGCACGAGACCGGGATTATTTACTACATATTTATTCTTATTCACTATTTTGGAAGCTCTTTGAAAACACGAGAAACACGATTAGCTGCTGCCGCAAACCGCCTGAGCAAGAAATGGCCGCCGCCATTACTTCCGGTTGTAATTTCCGCGCTGCTCACCTGCTCGAATTTGATTGGACATTACTAATCACACGCCTTTGAACGAGCCAATGACTGTGAAGCAAATCAGCCAATAGCAGCGCGACTTTAGGTTACACTGGCACTGAGGGCGCGTCGGCATTTCATTGGTTCCCAGTAAAGAAACAATTAAATAAAATAAAATACAATAAAATAAAATAAAATAAAATAAATAAAAATGAATGAAAGTTCCTTGGTTCCCAGTAAAGAAACAATAAAATAAAATAAAATAAAATAAAATAAAATAAAATAAATGAAAGTTCCTTGGTTCCCAGTAAAGAAACAATAAAATAAAATAAAATAAAACAAAATAAATAAAAATGAATGAAAGTTCCTTGGTTCCCAGTAAAGAAACAATAAAATAAAATAAAATAAAATAAAATAAAATAAAATAAATAAAAATGAATGAAAGTTCCTTGGTTCCCAGTAAAGAAACAATAAAATAAAATAAAATAAAATAAAATGAAATAAAACAAAATAAATAAAAATGAATGAAAGTTCCTTGGTTCCCAGTAAAGAAATAATAAAATTAAATAAAATTAAATAAAATTAAAATTAAATCAAATTAAATTAAATTAAATTAAATTAAATTAAATTAAATTTTAAAAACAACTTTTCTAGCATTCCCAGTTAATATTAAGTGGAATTTTTGTCATACAAACAAATAAGTCATTAATGGATAAATAAATAAATTGGTTATATAAATGAATGTATATATGTATAAATGGTTCCCAGCAAGGAAACTAAAAAAACAAATAAACAAAATAAATTAAACTTTCTTTTATAGTTTCCTTGGTTCCCAGTCCAAAATATTACATATAAATCTTCAGTGACAATAGAATCACATACAAACAAAAAAGTCATCAATAGAGCTTAAACCTAATCAGAGCCAGGGGGAATCTTTAAACGAAAACATTAAACCAGAAGCACACATTAATAGTTTTTGCAGCTGCATTTTAAATGTTACGTAAGTAAAGGTAAGTATGATCAGGAAAATGTAGTTAAAGTATTAAAAGGAAAAGCAGACGATTCAATACAGAAAAAAAAAATCAAATCAAAATTATATAAAGGAAAAGCAGCAAATCTTCACATTTAAGAAACCGAAACCATGAAATGCTTTTACATTTAAAATTTAAAATGACTTTTCTCTTGACTGACTAATTCATTAATTGTTCCAGCTGTAAGTAACTGAAGCTGTCAGATATATATATATAATATATAGTGCAGCAAGAGGTAAGATATTTCTGAAATGTAGTAGAGTAGAAAGTTGCATGAGATTAAAATACTCAAGTAAAAAATACTTACATTTGTACTTAAGTACAAGACTTGAGTACAGCTGTATTGCACCTCTGCACCTCATGTCATATATGTGATGTTGTGGTTGCTGTTCTTGTGTTTTACACTGATATGACTTTATTTTTGTCACGTGTCTCTATTTTTTAAGAACACAACATTAAAGGTGTAAAGCTGGAACGAGGCCCCTGGGTGCAGGCTAATGTTAATTACACCTCCCAAAATGAGAGTGACTTACATTTCACCATAGGCTCCACTGCTGGTGTCAGCTACAGGTCTGCTCCACCGAGTGATGCTGAGGTGTTCCCTAAAGATCCCTGTCTCATCTATAAGCACACAAAGACACATGTGGCTGTTTTATTATGTCCATATGATGCGTGACGTCTGCATGAATTTAATTGGAGAGGAAAACATCTGCTCACATCTTCACTGAAAGCTGTCTCCCTGTATACTCCAAGTTATGAAACAGCATTACTCATAAAGCTCAATTTTGTTGTTTTCCCCTCCGTGATATTGGGGGAATTAGGTCAGCAGCTCACGTGAGCTCTGCCTTACATCTGGTTTGTTGTATGTGCAGCAGAAACTCCAGGCGGCTGCATGTAGAGGATAAAGGAGCAGCTGCTGCATCAAATCACACTGCAGACTGTGCAGCACAGGGAATTACAGAGTCTGACTCAGTGACCAGGAAGTATAGTGTTGCAGTGAATCCAGTGGGTCATGCTATGGGACACAACTTGAGCCCTGTTTAATTTGGGGCCTATATTTGTTCACATGTTAGCAAAGTGGCACCATTAAAAGTATGCCGAAGGATCTCTTAGCAGCTCCTGTTTGCACTGTACCCATGGATGTACTGACAACTATCACTGGATTACGTTTATACTGAGGGAAATGTAAAAACATGAGGATTCTCAGGGAGGTTCTGCAGTTACAATGAGTGTGTTTCTGTCCATGATTTCTAGGCTGATTTATGGGCGTTTATTTGTGACAAAAAAAAACATTCAAACTGTTGTATCTTGTTGAATCTGTCGCTCCAGTTTTTCTGTGTCACAGAAGCACAATAATAAAATGTTTGGGTACTGCTTTAAAGTAACGGACATCAACTTTTCAGCCTATATTTGCAAACTGTCACCATTAAAACTATGCCGAATTAGCTGTTAGCAGCTCCTGTTTACAGCGTGCAGATGGACGTATACACAAGTATCACTGGTTTACTTTGAGACCGATGGAAATTTAAAAATATGATGTTTCTGAGGGAATTTTGCAGTTATAAGGAGTCTTTTTTTCCATGATTTATTTGTGAAAAATGCCCTTAAATCTTATTGAATCTGTCTCCTCACTTCTTCAGCTTTATAGAAGTACAGCAACAAATTGTTGAAGTATACTGCTTTAAAGTAACAGGCAGGGACTTTTAAGCCTGTGTTTGTAAACTGTCACCATTTAAAGTATGCCGAATGATCTGCTGGCAGCTCCTGTTTGCAGTGTATCCATGGACACACAGACAACTATCACTTTGATACTGAGGAAAACTTAAAAACACCATGTTTCTGAGGGAGGTTCTGCAGTTGTAAGGAGGGCCTTTTTCCTATGATGTTTATTCACAACTGACAACT
The DNA here is from genome assembly GCA_026686955.1 of Epinephelus cyanopodus. Taxonomy (NCBI): domain Eukaryota; kingdom Metazoa; phylum Chordata; class Actinopteri; order Perciformes; family Serranidae; genus Epinephelus; species Epinephelus cyanopodus. The sequence continues at coordinate 33,452,143 of CM048932.1, read as the reverse complement.
GAGATAACGGTGTCCTTGAAAAGTGCAAGTCACACTGAATCTAAAAACAAGAGGATCATATCTCTGTGTTCAGACTTGACTGAGTTATGATCCCGGCAACAAGCGCAATTTGTGGTGTGATGTGTGTCACTGAGTGGAGAGAGGTTAAATAAGGTTCTGTTGTCTGCTCAACATGTGTTTGTATTTATGGAGCCATCAGCAGCTTGTTGGAGTTCCACAGAGACACACACTAAGGATACCAGGCGTGTTCATTCATTAAAACACTGTAGACATGTCGTTATTTTATAAAATAAACTTTTTATTTTATCAAAAGTTGATCATGACAGCAATAAGATCATGACAATAATATATAATGCACAGAAATGGAATAAACAGCAACAGAGTATATGAAAAACTAGTGCAAAAAAATCACAAATACAAAAATATATTGCACTTTGAAGTTTTAGGTGGAAGAAGTCATGTTTGAACAACATTCTCAATTTGATATATTCATCTGTAAACATTTTATCTTTTACGCTTTGCCATTCTTTTGCGCGAGCACAAAGCTTCTTAACATCCATGTTTGAAAAAAAATCTACAGCAAGAGAAGCTTTTAGTTTAGAGCAGAAACCGACAGGCGACTTGTGGTACTTTATCTTGGTTGGTCGGAGTTGTGCTTTTTCTCTTGACCCTGTCTGGGTTCACACCTGGTCATTTAAACCAACACACACACACACACACACACACACACACACACACACACACACACACACACACACACACACACACCTCTTTCTCTCTCTCACAAACACACATTCACACACAATTTGAGCTTAACTTTAAGTGCTCGAGGTGGTCGTTTACATGACACGTCATCAATCATCAGAACATTATTTGTTTTCTGTCGACTCTGTTTCACAGAATATGACATTTTCCACCTGAAGTCTGGTTAGTGACAGCGACACCTGCAGACCCCAGAAGCTTAGACTATCCTTTAACTGAATAATAGCTTTCATCCTGCTTTAAATGTGCCCGTTAGATTAAAGAGTACGATATTGTTAACATCTGTGGACAGAATCTATTGTAGCATATAGGCCCGCGGCGATCTGCAGTATATAAAACCACTGATAGAAAAACAGTAATCACGGTATGTGCAAAATTCACTGTGAGGCAGGAGGAGGCGTCCTCTGACCACCGCCAGCGAGCTCTGTTTTCTGCCTCGCCACAGTCAAACAGTGGTGTCTGTCAGAGAACTCTTTTTTGCCTCACGTTGAGCACAGGATATGGAGGATCCAGCATGGCTCCAACTACCTGGTCCATATGTCAATGGTCACCGAATACTCTCTCAGCTGACTCCCCCGGGTCAGGGAGGGTTTAGCCTTATTTATGGTGATATATAATCTGGTGAGAAGCTGGCAGCGCGGGCCTGGAGCTGAGGGTGACGGTGTCGTGTTTGTGCAGAAGCCCTCTGAGCTCACGAGCTCTCCTCAGCGGGACGGACACGTGTCGGGCCTTCTGACGTCAGCGGCACCGCACACCTCCACGGGGTCTGGGTAAGGGTCCACCTGAGGGGGGGCAGAGACATATTTACAGGCTGCTGATGGAGTGGTAAATATAAACACATGATAAGACTACATCACAGTGGTGCACTCAGGCTGTCTGAGGGGCAGGGGCATGAAATGATGGGCACCAGTTGTATGCAGTGGGGCACCAGTGTGCAGACAGTTTTATAGACTATAAGGTATTTTAGTTTTTCTCCACAGCAGGGCATGTTATCATGTTTTATTACAGGTTAGAAAACAGATGGAGTACATTTTATTAAATTCAAATCCAGTTGCAAATCCACTACTTGAATCCTCTTAAATCAAAATTAAAACCTTTTATAATTTTTAAGATTTACCTTTCAGCATTTATGACTGACTAAAGACTAACTCCAACTCAAACATGTCTGAGGTTTAAAGGCAGAGTTCAACACTTTGGGAGCGACTCTTATCAGCTTTCTTACAGGCTGATGTTCAGGTTGATGCCACTCTCGTGTCTGTGCAGTAAATATGAGCCTGCAGCTGCTCAGCTTAGCTGGGTTTTGTCTTTTTACCACATCTTAATAATTACTGTGTGTACTCTTACTGCAAATTTTGGATACTCTTTTCACTGCATCCTGTCTGGATAGCTTGTAAAGTCTTAAGTAGATCTCAAGTAGATTTTCTGTGTACACTTACTGCACCCTGGATATTGTGTCTACACTTTTACAGCAAAATCTGTAAACCTTTTTAATTGCATCATTACTGGATATTTAGTGTTCTCTTCCTATGTCTTCTGTATACTCTTATAGCAGATTGTGTAGACTTTTTACTGCGTCCATGCTGGATATTTTGCCTACTCTTACTGCATCTTAACAGGATAGTTTTTATACTTTTAATACGTCTTTAATGGATACTTTGATACTCTTGACCTGCATTTAACGGGATATTTTGTATTCTCTTACAATGTATTTTGTATACATTGCAACTGTGTATTTTGTAAACTCTTACTACATCTTAAGTTTATCTTTTGTCTACTTTTTTATTGCGTCCTAACTGGATATTCTGTATACTCTCAATGAATCTTCACTGGATATTTTGTTTACTCTTAACTGCATCTTAAGTGAAATTTTTGTACACTCTTATTGCATTTTTTCAACACTTTTTCACTGCATTCTAACTGGATGTTTCATAAACTTTCACTGCATTTTAAGTGGATTGTCTTGAGTGCTCTTACTGCATCCTAACTAGTTATTTTGTATACTCTTACTACAGCTTAAGTGGTTCTTTGTGTACTTTTACAGCATTCCTACTGCACATTTTGCATACTTTTTTACTGCATCCTTACTGGATATTTTCTGTACTCTTGTATTTTGTATAATCTTTTTCTAAATTTAACTAGATGTTTAATATACTACTGCATATTTTGTGTACTTTTTTACTGCATCCAACTGGGTTTCTTGTGTTCTTTTTCACTGCATGTTCTCAGGACATTTGGCACAGTTCACAGTGTTTTGTTTTTTTTGTGAGTGTGCGTGCGTACAATGTGTACCTCAGAGTAGAGTGGCGGGGGCAGATATCTGAACTCCGTGATGTACGTCAGCAGAGATCCCTGGTCCTCTCCCTCCCCGTCAGATCTATCACAGCCATGCAGACAATCCCGCCTGTGAGACTCTGATATTGCCAGATCGCTGTAACTCGGCGGAGCTGCAATAAACAAACGCGTGTTAGAGAGTCCTGAGCACTGTGCCAACATGCAGAGCGTGCGTCTGTGTTTACTGTACTCACCCTCAGGTCGCTCCGACAGGCCCAGCCAGCTCAAAGTGCTGCAGTTGCTGCTGATGCTGGAGGTGCGGGTGGCGCAGGCATGCAGAGGTATGGTCCCAATCACCAACGGCAACGACAAAGACAAGTTCAATCCGCCGGGAACATCCACATACACCTGCAGGCAGACAGGGAGTGTTTGGGAAAACATTATTAAGGGATAAGGAACAGGCGCGTTTTAATCCTGAGCTGGTTCTTCAGGTTCATGTCAGCCCCTGAGCTGGCACAGTATTTTTATACACACATGACCTATAGAACATTTACAACCTGAGACACCTTCAGGAGACATAACAGCACCTTGCACTCTCACAGCAACTCCTGCTCTCATATGGAAACAAGCTCCTTCGTCAACCACCTCTAGATATACATCATCCCCCTGTTTGATAATAATAATAAGAAGAAGAATTATTATTTTTATTATTATTATTATTATCCTTTTAAGTGAAGTTGATGAAGAAAATCTGTGTTTTTAGGAGATTTTCCTACTTCAGGCAACATTGCAGTTCAGTTGTTGACCAAAGTCACCCCTGTGTTCCTAGCAGAGTGTTGTTCATTGATTATACAAGGTTAATGGGTTGTTAGAAGGTCATTAAAAGGTTTATTGAGTTAAGTTGCAATTATTAGTATGATGTAACTCACATTTTTATTGCGTTATAAGTGTGTTTGTATTTTCTTGTGTTACTTGCAGGTTATTAGTAGTTTTAGTGGGATTTATTGTGGATTTCCTGTATTAAATTGTTTATTATTACATTATTATTGTGTTTTCAGTAGTTTTTCTTGTGTTATTTGCAGGTTATAAGTAATTTTATTTTTATTCTATTTTGTTAAGGTGTCTTTTTGTTATGTTATTATTAATTTTAGGTAGTTTTTCGTGTGTTACTTGCAGGTTATTAGTAGTTTAAGTGTGTTTATTAGTATATTTATTATGTTATAGTGTGTTATTATTATGATATTGTTTGTTATTATGATATGTTTTCAATAGTTTTACTTGTGTTACTCAAAGGTTATTGGAAGATTCACTGTTTATTAGTAGTTTAAACGTGTTATTGTGTTTTTTTTACATTATTAAAATGTTTAAGTAGTTTTTCTTATGTTACTTGCAGATTGTTAGTTGTTTTAGTGTGTTTATTAGTAGATATATATGTGTTATAGTGTGTTATTATTACACTATTATTATGTTTTCAGTAGCTTTTCTTGCATTACGTGCAGATTATTAGTAGTTTTAGTGCATTACTAGTGTGTTTGTATGCTATTAAATGAGTGCTATTAGTTTTTAATGTGTCATTATTATTAATAAAGATGAATGGGTTTTAAGTATGAATTGTTAAACATGAGGCTCCATAATTTCACTGAGAAAGCACATTTTGGACAGTGAGTACTTTCACTTTGATACGTTAAAGTACATGTTGATGGTGCGACTTCTGCATTCAGATATGTTTTTGAATGCAGGACTTTTTACTTGAGTATTTTTACAAGGTGATATTCCTATTTCTACAGTATTTAACTTGAGGATCTGAGTGCTTCTGGTTGTCAGTGTATCAGCGTTCCCACTCACCACGAGGGCGTACTCCACTCTGATGATGGGACAGTCCAGGATGGACGGGGACACCGGGGGGATCTTGAGCAGTTTGCCCTCCCAGCTCTGGCTCTTCCCCTGCGGCAGAGGGTCTCCTCTCAGATTGGACACCAGCTGCTGGATCTGTTTGCCCTTGCCCTTAGCGAAGAAGGTCTGAGTCTGGTACAGAGCGGCTTTGGGCACCACGACCCGGGACGAACAGTTCTCCACCTCGGCGAAGATTTGGATCGACTCGCCTTGGAGAGAAGGGAGAAGAGATCAGTCTGTCGGACTGAGAGAGAAGGGAAGTGAGTGAAAGGAGTAAAGAGGAGGAAGAAGAAGAGTTAGAGTTAGGAGGAGGGATGTCTCACCTGGTGTGTAGCCCTTTCGCTCGATCTTGGCACTGAGGGAGATCGGGCCTGAAGCACAGAACCAGCAGCACAGAGTTTTCTCCTTTGTACCAGCCTGAGGGGCCTGAAGCACACAATCATCTGTGTTAACACTCCGACAACATCGCACCTGCTCTTAAAGGAATCATCCGACATTTTGGGAAACACGTTCACTTTAACGCCGACAGTTAGAGGAGAGGACTGATACCAGGCACAGTAGAGGTGCTCAGATGTTTTACTTACAGTATGAAATTACTCTGTTACAAGTAAAAGTCCTGCATTTACCCTCATGTTTGTGCGCTTAATATAAAGCTACAGACAGTAGCATAAAGATGGGAAAGTGATAACAACAGCTAGCTACAATTCACTTCGTTTGAACCAGTCAGGTTGCAGGAGAGAACCATGAAGAAATAAAAAATGGTACCAAAGATGATTTAGTTCACATTAGAAAACTACGTTACCGGCAACAAATAACTATTTGCAGTACATAAAACATGCGGGTTGAAAATTACAGGCACAACAATTTCAAACTTTGTTCGACATCGAATTTGCACAAAGAACACTAAGTTAATGCTTAGCTAACATTAGCTTAACAGCGAAGGAACTTTTAAATAAACTTATGTTAACAAATTCATTAACATTTTAAAAAGTATTCATGATTTTTGAGAATTTAAATATATATTAACTCTGTTTTTACAATGACTACATTTTTAGAAGAGCACGTTCTGACTTGTTTGGGACTCGAAACTCAAAGTTTAGGACTTGGGACTTGAGTACAAAGGCTTGAGACTTACTTGTGACTTGCATAACACTTCAATTGTACCTTTAGTAACACAAGTTTGTGCAAGAGTCTTGAATTTGAAGAAAAAAACAATCTTTAATTTTCCTTGTAATAGCTGAGAGGCCTATAGCCAGGCTTTTCCTGAGCTAAGCTAACCAGCTGCTGATGACATGAGAGTGATTTCTATCAGAGGGTGAATCTCGGTCAGGTTTATAGGTCACGTATCCATATACACATTCAAGGAATTTGATTCCCATTGTACTCAATGTACTGACACACATTTAGACATCGCAGCTATGAGCAGGTACAATAAAGCTGGGATAGACAGAACTATCATGTGCACATGTACACATACAACATTAATAAAATGTTTATATGCAGCTTCTCATCGAACTGTCTGCAACAAAGTGAACAGGCGTGATTCCCAAAATGTGGAACTACTCCTTTAAAGCAAAGGGAGCGTGTGCAGTGTCAGTGTCGTACCAGCAGCAGCGGCGTGTTGATGTCGATGTGCTCAAACACAATGAACTCTTTCTTCACTTTGACCGGCAGCAGCCACGGACGGTGCAGTTCAGCTTTCACCCAGTACCTCACACTGCCGTGCTTCCCCTCGAAGGAAGTGGCCAGAGCCCTGACAGACCAGAGGGACGAAACAGAGTATTATTAGTGTTACTGCGGTCATCTGGGTGTGTACTGAAGGTACGTGTGCAGTGGTGGAGGAAGCACTTGGATCCTTACAACAGTGTAAAGTTCGAGTCCAGCATAAGAAGTACTCTTGGGGCAGTAAAGTGTCTCCTGTGACTGATATCTGATTACTGAAGCATCAGTGTTAGAGCAGCATGTTGCTGTTGTAGCTGCTCCAGGTGGAGCTAGTCTGAACTACTTAATATTCAGTTAGCTAGTTTAGTCCGGTGATTTCTAACCTAGGGGTCGGGCCTCTCCAAAGGGTCACCAGATAAATCTGAGGGGTCGTCACGTGATTAAAGGAAGTGAAATCTGTTTTTAGTTTCTGGGCTTTTCTAATATTAATTCCAATATCTCAAATCTAGAGCAAAATTTAACCACATTTCTAGAAAATCTGCAAAAGAGAATGTAAATTAATCCACGTTTCCATCGACACCTGTTGTGTGAATATGAGCTCTTTGGTAGATGGAGATAAACCAATCACAGCCGACAGATATATTTCCCTTCCTCCATAAATATCAGTCTGTGATAAATGTGGAGGAGAAGCTGATCATGTTAGTGCAGCGCTGTCAGAGCTTTACATGGAAAACAGCCCTAAACACTTATAAAAAGCTCCTGGAGGAAGTTCAGCTCAGGTAAATAGGTTACGATACGATGCTTAGCAAAGCTGGCACAGAAGTAGCACCCAGCGCCTGACCTGGCGTTTTCCAGGCGGTTAAAGACACAGCATGTGTGTAACTTCTATAAATGCAACTTGTGATATTTGCTTAAATTCTCACTGTATTTCCACATAGAAGCAAATGAGACCGGTCATCTGTAAAAACATGTTCCTCTTCCTCCTCCAACACATACTCACCCCCAATTCATGAAATAATGCTTGGTCAGTGGCCCTACATGTCAAACTATCGTATGACTCTCTTTGTTCCCCTCTAGCATCAGTTTTGGACGTTCAGGGACAGCATGCCACTTTACACACGCACTGTGTCTTCCCCAAATAAGTGTCCCTTTTTACGGGAAATGTACAGCTTCTGCTCGTTGAATGCAAACAGTCTATTTCAAATTAACTTAGAACGTAGGTAAACATTCTGGTTTTAGGTTTGCTTCCCACAGTTTAGGCAACAAAAGGATGTAGTTCGGTAGGTTTGGTTAAAAATAAGTACATTTTTTACAAAGAGGCGGAGAAACTTAATGTTGTTCGGTCTCATGTCGTGCTGTCTGGATATAGAGTTTCAGCAAATATGAGGAAATGTTATTTTCATAAAAGATGTAGCTTTAAACCACCACAGAAGAAGAGGTTGTTTAAAAACTCCAATCGAAGCTCAAACAATGGAAAACCATGTCGATGAAAAAGTGATGGAGATCTGACATCACTGTTTGTTTCATATATTTATGTATGAAAGGTTACAGTCTCGTCATCGCTCCACACACATCTCAAGTTTTTAGCACTTAATGCTTTAAGTACGACACCATTTATAAACTATTTTGCTTATATAACAACCTTTACACTTTAATTTCACAGCCAAGAGTTAAAACATGTTGAGATATTTTGGCGTTCTGTAAATTTCTGGTGTTTCCTCTTAAGTTTTTAATATGAAAATTGAAAAAACACATATAAAAAGGTGTATGAAAATAGTGAAAATTGCTGTGTTTGGAGGGGAAACACTGGTTCATTGTCAGAGGTCACAAGTCAAAAAAGTTGGGAACCACTGGTTTAATCTAATTTGTTGTATTTTATGTATTTTAAGTTTATCTCATGGTTTTTATCATAAAAGAAGTGTAAAGGAGCATAAAATGGAAGTACTTAAGTACCTCAAAGTTGTACTTGAGTAAACGCAGCACTACTCACATCTGAGGCAGGTTGAAGCTGAAGGCGAACTCGTGCAAGCCTGCGTGCAGAACAGTCAGACCTTCCTCTGGACAGTCCTCATCTGAAACACAAAGAACATGTTTCCAAATCTTGCAGACAAACACACACACACACTGTTAACACATAATGTCACGCAGCTTTATCACACAACACACACTCCACTTATCACTTCACCTCAGAGCATTTACTTCCAACTGTTAGAGGCATGTAAGAGGAGAATAAAAAGTACAGTGAGCACACAGGAGAGAAGGAAATCACAAGACGAGAGCTGAAATGACTCCTTTTTCATGCAGATACGCTCCTAAGAAAAGCTGTTTTCATTCCTTCGAGCATGAAGATTTCCTGCTTTTTTAAGTTTTATAACAAAGTAAACTGTAAAGTTTGGGTTTAGGTTTGTTGGCTGGACAAAACACACAATATTAACACATGATCTTGGATTCTGAGAAACATTTTGGACATCGTCCTTTAATTCTAAAAAGTGTTTTATTCGAGCAAAGTTCACCTACAGGTGCTACACCAACATGGTTGTGTTTCACAAAAGGAGACATTTAAAAAGTTGCGTATCCAAAAGTCACTCGTATTAAACATTTCAGAGCTTTTACTTGAGTTAAAGTAGAAATACCAATGTGTAGAAATATTCTGTTACAAGTAAAAGTCAAAACTTTACTTAAGTACAAAAGTATTAGCGTCATAATACACCTAAAGGTCCAGTGTGTAGAATTTAGGGGGATATATTGGTAGACATGGAATATAATATAATAAGTATGTTTTCTTTAGTGTATAATCACCCGAAAATAAGAATCATAGCGTTCTCAATACCTTAGTTAAGCAGTTTATATCTACGTAGGGAGCAGGTCCTCATTTATAGAGATCACCATGTTTCACTGCCATGTTTCTACAGTAGCCCAGACAGGACAAACCAAACACTGGCTCTAAATAGGAACATTTCTTTTCTAGCGTCAGCCACCATAGTTCACAGCCTCTCCACAACAAAAGCATTGGAAAAACACTGATTTTTTTTCAGTGTCTTACTCATTTATAAAACAACGTGTAGGATCCACACTACAAATACATACGGACAAAAGCCAAAAATGGTCTGTTTGTTTTGGAGAGGAAGAGACCTCTGCCGAACTTCTGGATCTTAAGTTATGAAAGAAAAAAGATGTTAGGCTGAACACCAGTCTCCGACATACCAACCTGCATTAGAAAAACACGGATTTATAACATGAAACTGCGTTATTCAGTGTTTTTACCAGTTTAAATCACCTGCTCTGTTTGTTTTGGAGAGGAAGAGACCTCTGAGGATAATTCGGCTCCTGGTAAAAACTGAATTCTAACCAGGAGAAATTCTAGCTGGTTACAATCACCACTAGACTCTACTAAATTCCCATTAACCTTGCACGACCGTTAATGCTGCAGCTGGTAAAGATGGAGCTCATTTAAATAACTAAATAACTGGGAGCTTGATCGATATTAATACATCATATTTTATCTATTCTACTTTGTATTGATGTGTATCTGTGATGTAACTAAAGTCAAATAAATGTAGTAAAAAGTACAATATTTCCCTCTGAGATGTAGCTGAGTAGAAAGTCTTAAACTGTCTTAAATTCAGATTCGATGGGTCTTAAATATGATGGTCGGTCACATTACCATAAAAATGTCTCCAGCCTGACAGAGTCAGTGACTGTTAACAATCATCAGACAGAAATATAACACAATAAAAGTCAGTATGTCGTGTAAAAAACGACACATTGATGTATTTTCACTGCTGTATGTGAGTATAAACGGAGCGCTGGTGCAGAACTGTCAGTAGTGAAGAGCTGCTGAAGCAACAACACACCCAGTGGGAGAAAGAACATGACCTCCGTCCACTTCCTCATTTCTGCTGTTATTGTTTGTGTTTAAGATTCAGTATAAATGTCTCCACTCAACCTGCTGAACTTCAGCTTCCTGCCACCTCAGCACTCAGCCTGCATCTCTACTCTCTGTCTGTCTGTATGTTTGGCCTCAAAGTTGTCATAAACAGCTTGTATGCATGTGTGTGTGTGTGTGTGTGTGTGTGTGTGTGTGTGTGTGTGTGTGTGTGTGTGTGTGCCGGTGACACACACACACTCACACTCGCAAACACACACTCACAGAGCAGAGCAGGAGCAGACCGGTATGAACCAGACTGAGCAGCTTCCTTCAGCTGGAAACTCCAACGCATGCATTACACCTCGGCTCGCCATTGGAGGAGAGCGTGACATGAATTACAGGCCGCGCTCCGATTGGTGCAGCCTCGACAGGCCCCTGCCCACATTAGTACAGCCATGTGGTGTGTTGCGTGAGAGGAGGAGGGCGGAGGGGGGGAGGAAGGGTGTCCTGATCTAACAGTGAACTAACAGGTAGACGAGGAACTCTCACGCAAAGACTCGGCGAATGATGACAGAAGAAGAAACATGTTTGACACTTGGGTGACTTTATTCTCTCACAGTCATCACGTTTAAACACAGAAACACAAAATACACACAGCAAAGAACATTTCTCATCATGTTTTCATCCTTTATGTACAAATTCAAAGCTCAAAGTTCACTCTTAAAGTTGGAAACAGCTTATAGAAATAAAAACATTCAACCCACACGATGCATTCAGAGCTGATCTGAAGCTTTCCATCACATTTCATCATCTTTCTCAGCAGATTAAGTTCAGTTGTCATGAAATTCTGGGATGAATGTTAAAATTTATTGGCTCAAAAGTTAAAATAACTCCCACGTCTTAGAATAAACTTTTCATCGCAGCTTTTAAACAACTATTTTTGCCCATAAATCAAACATTGAAGTTGTTTTTTCCCTCGCTTCCCAAGTGAGACCGTCTTTGTCTCCCGAGATATTAAACTGAATTATCTTTGTGTTTCGGACTGTTGGAATGTCAAACAAGATATCTGCAGACGTCACTTTGGGCTTTGGGGAATTGTGACTGGCACTTTATGAAAAAAGCTAACAAAAAAGACAAAACAAACCAAAACCAAAAAGACACGCCTGCACGTTTAACTCCGTGCCACAAAAGTCGAATCAAAACATTTTGTCAGTCTGAATCTTCGTCAGAATGTAACAAAAGTTTAAACCACACCTACATTTGTACAAATACACAGCAAAATGATGACAAGCTGCACCATGGCAGGTGTGGTTAACCAACTAAACCACTCGGGGTGAAAAAACAATAGACAATTCAATACACGACACAGAGAAAGTATGTTACATGGACCAAATGAAGTGAGAAGATAATCATCAGCTGTCTCAGTGTGACGTCTGCAGCCTGAACCTCATGCACTCTTTGAGGTCAATACGGACACAGATATTTGGAGTCTCAAAAAATTTTGATAACGTAAACAAACTCTTAGTTTTCCTATAATTTTGACAAAGATAAACACATGGGCGGGTTATGAGACAGTGGGCCCCTGGGAACAGATATGCAAAAGAGTCCACCACGTCTCCAACACAGCAGCAAAACACAGACAGAATTTGTGTCTCTTTGTACTTATTACCATCTTTATTTGGTCATTTTGTGTCTCTTTGTGGTAGTTTGGTGCTTTTAGTAGTTGTTTGGGTCTCTTTTAGGTCATTTTATGTTGTTTTGCTGTAATTTTGTGTCTTTCTGAGATTATTTTTTGTCTCTTTAGGGTAATTTTGTGTCTTTTTGAGGTCCATTTGGGTCTCTTTTCAGTAACTCCTCAGTTTGCATTATGCCTCTTTGAGATCATTTTGTGTCTTCTTTCGTAATTATGTGTCTTTTTTGGCCGTTTGGTGTCATGTTGTGTCTTTTGGGGGGTTTTTTTGTTTGTCTTTTTTGGTCATTTGGTGTTATTGTGTGTCTTTTGTGTCTCTTTTAGGTGATTTTATGTCTCTTTTGGTCGATTTATTTCTCCTTGTGTTTGTATTGTGTCTCTTGGAGATACTTTTGTTTCTTTTTTGTTTGTTATGTGTCTTTTTGGGGGTTTTGTGTGTGTCTGTTGTGGTCATTTGGTGTCATTTTGTGTCTTACTGCGGTAATTTTGATTCGTTTTTGGTCATTTTATGTGTCTTTGTGGCTGTTTTGTGTCTTTTTGTAGTCGTTTGGGTCACTTTTAGGCAATTTTGTGTTGTTTTTTTTGTCATTTGGTGTCATTTTGTTTGTGTTTGCATTGTGTCTCTATAGAGATAATTCTGTGTCTTATTGGTTGTTTTGGGTCTTTTTGATCATTTAGTGTTGTTTTGTGGTCATTTCAAGTTTCCTTGTGGATGTTTTGTGTCTTTTTGAAGTTGTTTTTGTCTCTTTTAGGTGATTTTTATATCTTATTGTGGTAATTTTGAGGTTTTTTTTGGTTGTTTTGTGTCTCTTTGCAGTCTTATTGCATCCTTCTGTCATTCTGAGGCTGTAGCACCTGTAACATCTGTTTTGAAAAGTGATATATAAATAAAAAAAACATCATTAATATGATTTTTTATTTATGTTAAAACCTTGTTAAAAAATTGGCCGAGATTCACACTGACATTGATAAACCTATTTCATGACAACTTTGCCAAACTGCATCTGCTGAGGAAGATCATGTGATTCAATCAAAAGCCACAACATGGGTTCAACCCAGACGCAGCATAAACATCAGCATTGTAGGTTTCTGCAAACCATGGACACATTTGCACATTTATTAATGTGTGGTTAGGTTTAGGCACAAAAAACACTTAGTTATGGTTAGGAAGAGGTCATGTTAGGGTTTAAAATATCAGGATTTTGGGGCACAATCCCTGCTGGAAAAACAGCAAGAAGTCACTACAAAACACAAATGTTTGGTGGATAAAAAGCAGCTAAAAAACATCCGGTTTTGCTGTTTGCTGGTCTCAAACAGTGGTCTGCAAATGCAACGTAATTGTGAAAAAAAAACCCACCAAGATTTATTTATGGTGACTGTGATCAGCGACATCTTTTCATTAGGTCATATTTTACAAATTCACCCCTGAAACTGAAGCAACTCTGACACCATTAGTTCACAACTTCTTGACCTCTGACCCCGACATCCATCCATCCTTGAATAGACAAAACACTGACAGGACATACGCTCAGACTGATACAGAAACAAAGTCCTCAGAAACATGTCGTTGGTCCTCCATGTTCTTCTTCATGACGTCCAAACGTGTCTCTCAGTCTCTAATCCATCAAATAATTTCACATATGCACAGTTCAGAGTTCTGAGGTGACAGACTGACCCACATACTGGTTCTACTGGGAGCATTACAGTGGTGTAACAGAGCGCTGCATTTCCATCCAACTGTCCTTATTTGCATCATGTTTTACAAGTTAAACAGAACAACACAGGTGTAGTAAGCGCTGGGAGGAGGTTTAGCCCGCAGCTGAGATGTTACCACACACACACAAACACACACACATAAGCACGCACACACACTTGAATACACACACTCACACAGTCAGCCGGGTCCTCCCTCCCTCCTCCCTCCTCTCTGGCAGTTTCTGAACAGGTTTGAACCGCTTCTAACAAAGGGAGTTGGCTGATCGAGCTCGCTTCAGGATGTCATCAGTAAAAATGTTGATTCCGCTTCACTTTGACTGAATGTGTCGCAAAACATCAACAAAACCGTCGTTTGATTTCGATTTTGGCGTCGATTTCTGCGTTTTTACGCGTGTTTCATACATGAGCTGCAACTTTTTCCTGCAGCAGACTGAGATGTCAGGCTGTCACTGCGCACAGCTGCCTCTCGTTACAACATTCAATCAGTAAAAAAGCATCATCTGTGCGTGTTAAAGTGTTTGATTTATTGATTAGTTTAACAGTAATGGTGTTGGTCTGGAGCGAGGACAGAGGAGCGGTGGGTCGCATCAGCTGTTGCATCAGCACCACTGTCACACAGGGATGTTTTGGAGCTTTGTGTTTTGACTCTGTATTAATAAAGTTTCATGTTTTTTTGGCACAAACAGCAGCTGGTGTCAGAAAGTTTGCACATGACAGTAAGATGTTGTGACTGCTTACCTCTCTCCTCTCCTATCAACGTGTCGTAATGGTGCAAGTATTCCACCTCCTCGGTGTAGTTCTGAGTGTAAGCCGTGTTGGCTCCGGCGTTCCTCGACTCGGTCCACCGGACCTTGGCGACTCCTCTGGCGGTTATGTCCAGGCTCTTTACGCGCACATCCCCGGTGACCTCCACCACCACCCTGCCTGACACCAGGTCTCCGCCGGAGAACGCCGGCAGGTTGTTCTCATTCAAACTGTCAAAGTAGATCGCCAGGGCCCTCACTTTGCCGAGTACCATGATGACAGATGAGTAAAAAAACAAGAAATAGAAAAATAAAGAGTCTATGGAGGAGAAGTTGTGCGTCGAGCCGTATGGCGCAGACACACGCGCCTAGCTCCGGGCGCACAGCACCGAGCCGGCTCCGCGGCTGCGTCGGTGATGGTTCATGTGTCGGCTGAGACGCGCACACAGCTGATGGGGCCGCTTCAGCTCCCCGCTCTCATCCCGGTGTCTCTCTCGCGTCTCTCCGGTCTCTCTGCTGCCGTCTGCCTCCAGCCGCTGCGCTCTTAAAGCCTCTGTGCGCAAAAATAACCTCACTGAGCATGTGCGCACAGACCGGCCGGCCTGCCTCACACACACACACACACACACACACACACACACACACACACACTCGCTGCAGTACAGCCTGTAGTAGAACTAACAAATACTCATACATACAATATGACGCACACACAGGATATGTCTCCACATGTTCTCCAGTAACCCAGAGATTAAAAATAATTTCCAAATAAGAGAATCTAATTTGGTGCCAGTGTTGTTATACAACAAAGTACATGTACTCAAGTACTTGAACTTTACCCGAGTATTTTCATTTTATCCTACTTTATAGCTCTACTCCATCACACTTATAAATACTGTATGGATCCTTGTGCTCGTTTTGTGTCTCCTTGTGATCCTTTTTTGTGTCCTTGTGGTTGTTTTGTGTCTCCTTGTGGTCTTTTTTTTGTGCCCTTGTGGTTGTTTTGTGTCTTCTTGAGGTGGTTTTGTGTCTCCTTGTGATCCTTTTTTGTGTCCTTGTAGTCATTTTGTGTCTCCTTGTGGTCTTTTTTTTGTGCCCTTGTGGTTGTTTTGTGTCTCTGCGTGGTCCTTTTATGTCTCCTTGTGGTCCTTTTATGTCTCCTTGTGGTCGTATTTTGTGTCCTTGTGGTCATTTTGTGTCTCCTTGTGGTTGTTTTGTGTCTCCTTGTGGTGGGTTTGTGTCTCCTTGCGGGCGTTTGTGTCTCCTTGTGGTTGTTTTGTGTCTCCTTGCGGTCGTTTTGTGTCTTTTTTGGACATTTACTATTGTTGTGTGGTCATTTTGTGTCTTCTTGTGGATGTTTTGTAATTATGTGTGTGTTTCTGAACAAAGTAATGCACTCAAGTACTTAAACTTTACCTGAGTACTTCTTACTTTATAGCTCTACTTCACCACACTTGAGAAAGAAAACACTGTACACTAGAATTACCAACATGGTTATTTGCTTCCGTGAACCAGTCAAATTTCTCTTTATGTTAACATCCATGTCTGTGAGAACATGGATGCCTCCTACACACGTTATCCCTGGCAGCACAGATCTATACCATCAGCATTTCAAGGTGGGCATGTAAGATTAGTGTCACGAGTTCAGTATCTGACCAAATGTCTCCCCCTCTGTTCCTGAGATATGACAGTCTGGCAAAACATCATGATGTCACAGTAAAGTTGACCTTTGACCTTTTGGATATAAAATATTATCACTTCTTCATTTTATTGTATTAGACATTTGTGTGAAATTTTGTCATAATTGGCATATTATGTACATAACTGTACATATTTACTCTTGTTATATTCTTATTTTATTCTATTGATGTATATATTGTAGTTATATTTTCACACCTACAGCCTCAGCACAGTGTTCAGTACTGGTGTTAAACACGGTAGCATTATGCAGTTTGTTTTTAATTTAATACACATTTCATTTCTACTTATCTTATTTTATTGATTTATATTTACACACTTATATTTCATACTCTTATTCTTACTTAATATAACTCCGTATTCTTTACATCAGAGCAACTGTAATGAGGGATTAATAAAGTATTTCTGATTCTGGTATTAATTCTTAAGTTATGTCCAAAAACATGTTTTATGAGGTCACAGTGGGTGAGGTCACATCAAATTCCAATCAGTACATTGTTAAGTCTAATTGGACGCTTGTGCCAAATTTCGGGAAATTCCCTTCAGGTGGTTTTGAGATATCGCCTTTCCACGACGTCACTGCCAACCGGTGCTTGGTCAGTGACTGCCAGCATCAGACACTGACAAAAAAGTCCATCCTTGATACGTGGCCGGTCGCTATTATTGTTTAGTATTGTTTATTGTCTATTATTGTTTAATGGCATTCGGCGACGTGAGGGGAAACGAGGTGAGACAAGAATAAAAGTTAAGGCAGCAGAAGTCTGAGGACAGTGGACAGGAGTGGTGGTGGATGGGTCCAACAACCCCCGACTTTCACCTGGGAGGCCGGCGTTTGCTTCCCTTTTTCTTAACCTAAACACGTGCTTTTGTTATTGATAGAAAAAATTTGCAATGCTTTACCGACGTTTATTTTGAAAGAGACTGAACACAAACTGAACATTTCCTGTGAAAATGGAAGTGTATTTTGAAAGAAGACAATGCATGTAACAGGCTGAGGTTAACATGGCAGCCCAGAACGTCAACAACCAACAACCCAGGGTACCTTGCACGTCATATGTGGACGTAGAAAGTCCATGACCAAATGTCAATGTGTGACAATGTCAGAGTGAGTGTGTTGCGCATTCACAAGAATAAGAAGGACGAGGTCACAGTCACCTTGACCTTTGACCATCAAATTCTAATCAGTACAGTTGCGAGTCCAAATGTAAGTTTGTGTCAAATTGGACAGACAACCCCACAATATAATGCCTCTACCACGGCTGTCAGCGCTTTGGAGTTATAAAATCAACCACTATATCTACACCACTATATCTGCTGGAAAAACAGTGACGAGTCGCTTTAACACAGACGGTGGTCTGCACCTTAGCAGGCGTCCATGTGACACACCGTCCACCATACCCTCCACCTTCCAATGACAAAGTCAGCTCATACACTGTCACTTTATAAAAGTCAGTATCTTAGTACAGCGTTCACGTCCCTTTATCTTGGACATAGCCCTGACAGACTAAGTAAGGATGATACCTATCTACTAAAGGTCTTGCTGACAGCAAGTAAAAAGGCCATCACAAAATACTGGCTCCAGAAAAATGGTTCAACTGGGAGAGAAACAGCCAGTGAGACGGATTTCACATGACTGTTGGGTGTAGCATGTGGCACCCTAATTTAAATTAGGAACATTTGTCATGACTTTATATATATTCCATGATCTCTTTTTTTTTGCTGTGTATTGCTTTTCTTTTTTCTTTCATTCCTGTACTTACTGAATGTAAAAAATGTTCATAAATAAAACGTTGATATCATATGTAAGAAACGTGCAAATGTAACATCGTCATGGTTTGCAGAAATGTACGATACCAACATTGTCTTCTGGCGACTGGGCTGATAAGCCTCTGGGTTATAAACCTCACTTTCACCATGAAGTTCTGTCCGCCACCACTTTGATCTCCCGGACAAATGAAGGCGCCATTTAAGGCACAAAGAAAGTTTGTCAACCACTGAACAACCAAAACAGGAAGAGGATATCTCCAGTTACCAAACAGTATCAATTCTTTACAGCAACTTTTGCCAGTAAAGGAAATGGTGGATGCTGACACAGCCAAAGCAACGATGGAAAACAAAATGCTGTGTGTCCTGTGTTGTTGGTTGTTAGGGAAGGTTATGTCAAAGCCAATAGTGATATTACGGAAACCAGAATGGCTACTTAATCGACCTTGAGGTGAGGTTCTTTTGTGAATTTCTCATCAAGACTTATAATGAAAGGAAAAGAGTAAAGCTGAAAATCCCAGGGTGACAGGGATGTCACAGTGTCTCATGTTGAGACATGGAGGGTAATTTTTACTTCCTGTCTCTCTGATGACAACATTGACCTCTGAGATGAACCCATGTGACACACTGAGCTGTGACGATGTCTCTGGTAACAAGGTCAGTGAGTACAAACACAAACATAGAGTGAAGTACATCAAAAAAGTTCACCATGAAGCAGAAGTTGGTCCATGAGGAAGGAAGTGAACTGACCTGACAGACTTTGTGTACACAGATGACACAAGACGAAACCTACAGGGCAGAATATCAGTCAGCCCCGACGTACGATCTACCTAAGAACCATTTTCTAGGGGCTTTGTAAAAAACACATTTAATTAATTATTATCTAAACAAACCAGTGGAATCACATGTCGACTGTACACTTTTCTCATTGGGTCAGAGATGTTATGTTATGTACACTCATTCAATGGATTCTCTCAAACCTTTATTAAGATAGGAGTCCATTTTTGATTTGCCACAGGAATGCATCTCTACACATCTCTGCTTTCTGCAGATGATGTGGCTCTGTTGGCTTCATCACACCCTGACTGAGATGGATCGGCACTTTGGTGCGACTTCTGCAATGATGCGGGCGCTAGACCGTCATGGTGAAGAGGGAGCTGAGCTGGAAGACGAAGCTTTTAATTTACTGGTCAGTCTAGGTCCCAACCCTCACCTGTGGTCATGAGCTCTGGGTAGTGACCGAAAGGATGAGATGGTGGATACAAGCGGCTGAAATTAGTTTTCTCCGTGGTGTGTCTGGGCTCAGCCTTAGAGATAAGGTGAGGAGCTCATTACCCTGACCTGAATCCAAGTGAGCACCTATGGGACATTATGTATCGGTGCATCAGACGCCACCAAGTACCATCCCAAACTGTCCAGGAGCTCACTGATGCCCTGATCCACATCTGGGAGGAGATCACTCAGGACACTATCCACAGACTCTTTCGAAACAGGCCCAGACATTGTCGGGAAGGCCAAACAGACCATTGAGTCACATTATGAGTCACCCTGTTTAAGTTCACACAAGTTGGATCAGCCTGTGATTTTACTTTGATTTTCAGTGTGATTTTGAATCCAGTCTTCAGTGGATTAATGATCTTGGTTTCCACGGATCGTCATTTTGTCCTCAACAAATTATACAATGTACACCAGTAAACATTTTCAGCTTGATTAATTCATTCATCAAAAGCTGATGTGTGATTTAGGTGCTCCCTTAGTTCTTCTGAGCAGTGTATTTAAATCAGACAAACATCATCATGTTTTTTTAGGAAGTAAAATCCCTACATCACCCAAACAATAAGATGTGACAGAGAGTGATGATAGTCAGCAGAATTAAGTGTCTGGATGAGCTCAGGGCTGCTGTTAGACCTCATGAGAAGGCCAAGTTTGTTGTTTTGTGGTGAAGACTGCTGCCCTGCCCTGCCGTTGTTGGTGAACGGCATCTGAATGCCTGCAGTGGTCCGGACCGCTAGAAGCTAGTTATCAGCTAAGAGCAAGCCAAGCTAATTCAATGTTAATAAGCCAGCGTGTTCCCAACTAAGACGTTAAAACACATCAGTGAGCCTCACTGTGTCACTGGGTGACATGTTCTGTCATCACCATGAACACACACACTAGTTTACTTGGAGTCAGTCCCACATACACGGCCCTGCTGACACAAATACTCACTACAGCACCAAATGTGGATTAATCCGCCGCTGAAAATAGTCCCCAGCAAATGCACTATTTCCTGTTTGTTTGGTTAAAACAACAGTGAGCAGCTGCTTTAATAAATTACTTGTAAAACTATTTTCAAGGATTTACGTCCTCAGTAGGAAGACACCAAATAATCCACAGTGGAGATTTAACTGATGTTTTTCTATTTTTTGTCAAAGAAAAAAATGTGAACGTCTCTCAAGCCTGTGTTAACCGCAGATCATTAGTCATCTAAGCAAAAACTCATTCAAAAAACATATCGCCTGGGGTTATATTTACACAGCTTTCTAGTACAAAGAGTTGCTCCTGGTGATGATATTCTAAGAAGATTATTAGAATTGTGAAGTTTTCTCAGAATTTCCACCTCCACTTATTTACAGAACAGCTCAGACCTGAAAAGAGCTCCTGAGGTGAAAAACTGCCAGGAGCAGGGAGGAGGACTTTTAAGAGGCTTCAGAGTTTCTTAATAAGAGGAGAAAATGGTGGAAACACAAAGAAGTCGGGGAAATATTCTCCAAACACTGGATGACAGTAAGTGCAGAGGTTACATGTGTGGTCGATCTTATTAGGGATCTGCACACATTTCCCAATTAACGCCATGACACCAGCAATAAAATAATCACAACACTAAAATATTTGGAAAAAGTGCAGCAGTGCTGAGTTGAGACTGTCTCAACCTTCCATCAGCAGGAATCGCACTAACAATAACAACACTTTCACAGTCTCATGTTGTCACGCAGTTAATTTCATGTCCACATCCTGCAGGCTCACAAAAGGGTGTGTCTGTGACAACCAATCACATCCGTTAAAAGACTGCATCACACCTAGCGACAGGGTCGACCCACCTCCTCACTCAGGTAAAAGTTTCTGTCCCTTCCTTGCTCAGAGCTGCTCTGACCCCAAACCTCTCCTAAGCTAGGACTCACTCACCAAAAGTTTTTAGGTTAACTTCGTGATGTTAGTTTGGGTGTTTTAGTTGGATTAGCAAAACAGAAAAACACCAGCCTTAATTTTTAAGTTAATCGCGATCACTGGACTGTTATATTCAGTAGTTGAAATTTGGTTGAATTCAGGTTGTGGTGTTCGGTGACTAAAATTAAATGTCAGGACAAAGTCATTGGAAGGTGGAGGGGACGGTGAATAGTGTGACACCTGACACAAGAGGTTTCTTTTTACCAAGACATATCACTATGTGTCCTGCCGGGATAGTGCCACCAAAGAGTTTTTTTTTCTGTGACATTGCTGTGTTTCCTGCAGAGAAAGCAGCATGAAAAGCAGTTGTTTTTACCTAGACATCGCTGTGTTTCCTGCCGGATAGTGCCACAAAAAGTGATTGTTTTTTACTGAGAGATCGCTGCATTTCTAGTGGGGATAGTGGCACAAAAAGCTGTTGTTTAAATTAGAGACACTGACGCTTTTCCAGCAGGGAATGTGCCCCTAAAACCGGGCATTTAAGCCAAAACATGATCTTCTCCTTACACTTAACCTGACTGGTTTTTGTGCATGACCAAAAGTTGACCACAGCGGTTTGCAGAAACGTGAAGTTTAAACTTAACCTCTTACATAACAACCTGCAAATGTGTCTGTGGTTTGCAGAAACATGTAATGACAACATTTACTCTGGTGATTGGTTGCGAGTTCCCCAAAACAACCAACATGTTAACATTCAAGCATCAGTACTTATGCTGGAAGGAGGGATTCAGGTGCGTTCAACAGAGCCACAGAGAGAGAAGGACGGGGAGGACGGATGCATCCCACAGGCCCAGGGCTCAGGGGGCCTCTTAGAGCCTTGTAGTAATCCATCAATGTCGACTGTCAGTCAGACACTTTGTTTTCTTGTAGCCATGATGACCTCTGTAGTTTCACCGTGCTTCATGTTACTCAGCCGCTGAGTCTGCAAAGTATTTGACTTGAACTAAATCCAACGTTCTTGTGAAAACTCAAAGTACTCACAGGAGGCAGGAAACCTGACTGAGGTTTTATTTGATTACAACATCACAGAGGGTGATTAATATCCATTGTTACATTACCGACTAGATGTTGTGTTCCCGCTTACAGTACATGATGCAATACAAAGTAAGACTTGATTCAGTCACAGTTATGCAGACTTCTCTGACACTGACTCACACCATGTTGTCCTAAACTTTTCTACCCACGCACACTAAAACTATCACCTGTTACAAACTGTACTCAAAACATCAATAACAAGTAGCTAAATAGAAACATAACTTCACCACAGCCCACCTACAATACACTATTTATAATACACGGAAACGTGATGTGTGATAAGAAGACAAACATTTTAGCAAACATATCTGTAATGTTGTTACGTCCTCATTGGGAGATTATTAATGTAACCATGACGACAAACCTTCCTTAACCTTAGTGATAGTCATTTTAACCCAAATAGGTGTTTCCTTAACTCACCATTGTCCCTTAACTTCACTAGATCTTAAACAAACTGTTTCGTTACATAATAAAACAGGCAGATGAGGACAGTGACGTTAGATCAGAAAATGTGTAAATGTGTCGTTCTTGAGGACAAAAACATATTTTGTACTTTAATTTGAAGGACTTTTGCAACCAGTGCACCAGAATAAGTGTTTGCATTGTAGGTTCCTGCAAACCACAGATAAGTTACATTTGCACGTTTTTTGTAGCAGATGAAACTCAGCCTTTTAACAATGATGTTTTGGGGACATAATTCACAAGAAAAAGAAGCCATGTCTTGATAAAAAACAACCGCTTTTTCAGGCCTGAAAGAAAAACAGAGACAGCTCGCTAAGAAACACCCACGTCTGGTGTCTCTAAATCTGCAGGAAACACAGCAATGACTTAGTAAAACACAATCATTTTTGTCATTTGTTGGTCTTGAACAGTAGTCTGCAGCTTGGCGGCCATCTCGTCTACAGTACGTGTCACGCCGTCCATCATACCCTCAATGTCCAGATGACAAAGTCAGCTCATATGTTATGCCACTTTGAAAATGTAGACATGATACGTATGAAACATGCAAATGTATTGTGGTTTGCAGAAACGTTTTATGTCACCTCTTAAGTGACCTCTGACCTCTGCACTAGGGATGGGCAGCACAAGCAAAAACACTATTCGAAAATCATGGCAACTATTCGACAATTTTTCGAATAATCTGTTAGGAGCTGAATTGCATAGTCGCATTAAAAAAATCAATTTTTCTAAATAAAACGACTATTCAAAATTTGAATATCGTGACCCATCCCAGCTCTGTACATCCTCATTTTTGTCTAGCACGCTGTCGTCTGCACTCCAGCATGTGTAATCTCACACTGTATACTCTGCTCAGCATATGAAACATTTGAATCCTGAATCATCAGAATAGAAATCACCTCCAAACTTCTCTCTGCTGCTCAGCTCTGTGAGCTGATGTGTAAGTAACCAAAGCACATGCCTCCCTCTGCTGGATGAAACTGTGCTTTACATCCTGCAGGCTGATCATTACACACACTACACACAAATGTTGGACTGACATGTTGTTTACAGTATTAATGTCTGTCTCTTTATTATATTCTGCTTCTTTTTGATGCTTCATTATCAGATTGCTTAATGTTTATATACCGTTTGCTTATTATACTGCTCTTTGTTTTTGTACAGTTCATTTATTTTATGTACTTATGTGTTGTTTTCAATTTCATGTTTCTACTGATGCTTCCTGTTTGCTGCTTTATTAGTATTTATATTTTTTTTTTATTAGTGATGGAAAAAAGTTCTTACATTATTTACTTAAGAAGAAGTTGTTCTACTTCAATGTAAAATAAAATAAATCGACATAATTAAGAAAAAAAATAGACACTATAAATTAAATAAGAAAAATCAATAAAACAAATACTTGTAGATTCAGCGTGACTTACATATTCTGAGGATATATTTATCTCTGATGTCCATCCAGAATAAGACGCTCCCTGTAGCTGCAGAACCTGCCTGAGAATTAACACGTTTTTAAGTTTTCTTCAGTATCACAGTGATTCAGTGGTCGCTGTCTGTATATCGATGGTTTAACTTCAAACAGGAACTAGTGATAGATAATTCGTCATACTTTAAATGAGGTCAATTTGCCCCAAAATAAAAAAATATAGGGTAAAAAAAAAAGTTGTAGCTCACCGCTAAATAACTGACTGCAGGCAGCATTACATACTTCCTGTTTACATCCCCCAAAGCATTATGGGAAGTGTAGAGCATGATTATCCCTCAAATAGAAGTAAAACAAAATTCATTAATAGTGAAGCTACTGACTGATAATATTAATACACACAAAATGATATATATTTTTCTTTTAACAATACAAAGGCTCAGAATGACAAACTTTTTTCCTCAGTGTCAGACTTCCTCAATTCCTGATGTGATGTTTTATTCAACTGAATTTGAGAATTAAATTTGAAGAAGTAAAGGTCCAGTGTGCAGGATGTCTTGGCAGGATTGATATAATATAAGAAGTATGTTTTCTTTAGTGTGTAATCACCTGAAAATAAGAAAAGTTGTGTTTTTGTTACCTTAGATTGACCCGTTCATATCTATATAGGGAGCAGGTCCGTGTTTATGGAGATCGCCATGTTGCACCGCCATGTTTCTACAGTAGCCCAGAACGGACAAACCAAACACTGGCTGTAGAAAGGTTCACATTCAGATTTAGTTAAATTATATTCGTTGTTTTTTTAAGTTTCTTTTGATGTGTGTGTTGCATTGGTTGATGAATCCTTCGTGGACCAGCCTATCCCAAGATGCATTGTACTGGTGACGATTATATATTAACTTAAGTTTCTGCCACCAACATATACTCTACTTTTTAATGAATAATATGAAACACAGAGAGCCACTTAGATCTGTGTAGAAATATATTTTCTCAGACAAACACTACACAGTCGTTACAGTCGGTCCTGACTTCATTACAGTCTCAGTAAATACTCAGACAGCAGCAAATACCCATGATGCAACAGGAAAACGGAAACAAGTTCATGTGCAAAATGACAGAAGAGATGATTTGGTGGTGGAGAGAAAAAGTCCTTTTACCTGGAGCTCAGGTGAATCTGGACGTCACATACAGGATAAGATGAACTTCACATTCAGTGTCCATAAATGCACTTTGCATATAGTTCATGTTCAGTCATGCAAAAACACTTTGACACACACGAAATGACAATTTACACAGACATGCAGGAAATCACATCCCAAAACAGGAAATATTCCAGATTATAAACGGCAGAACAGTGACATTAATCAACACTGACTGTACACTCCAAGGTTTGGATAGAAAATAGCAGCAAAAAAAAAACACAAAAGAAGAAAAAAAAAAACTGAACAAAAAAATAAAATTGGAGTGATGAGATTGAGGCAAAAAGTTAAATTCAAGACTTACAAAAAACTGCTGCAGGACAAAAAGTAGATACTTCTTTAAAAAATACAGGATATGAAGATTTAAAATACCAACATGAAAACAAATTAAAGAAATAAAGATAAATACAACACACATTATTATGTTTTTCCTTTTTATGTTTGCATTAACTGTATCATAATGAAAAACATTATAATATTTATTTGTCTTCATAAACGTAATGAATTGCGACATAGATCTGCTGACATAATATAACATACTCTAAATATTTGCATTAATGAATTTTAAAAATATGATTATTTATTGGGACAATATATATATGTAAACCAGCAAAGTGATTTTGAGTAAATGTGCAAACCACGTCAACTTTAAAGACCAAGGTGAAGGAAGTATTCAGATTTTTTATGATACCACACTGTATACGATTACAAGTACATTCCATATGAAAATACATAAACGTATGTAAGTATTATTAGAAAAATATACTTAAAATATGAAAAGTAAAAGTACTAACCCTTCTGATTGCTTTACTATTCAGCCCCTCCAGGATGGAGGATTGTGCGTGACTGTGATTTTGTCCAATCACTGCAAATTTTCAGCATATTTGACCAGTCATGGTAGTTTCCCACGTAACGTCAATAAACGTACTTCCTCGTATCTGGTTGTGAAGATGCAGACATGTGCAACATGTCTCACATTGTCCTACAAAAAATTTTGCCATATTTGAGGATATTCCCCACAGGCCTTCTTGAGATACCACCTTGACCCTTGATCACCAAATTCTGATCACTTGTTGTTGGATTAAGATGCACATTTGTGCCAAATTTAAGGAAATTCCCTCTGGGTGTTCTTGAGATATCCTGTAAACAAAAATGAGATGGATGCAAGGTCATACTGACCTTGACCACCAAATTCTGATCAGTTCATTGTTAAGTTCAAGTGAACATTTGTGCCGAAATAGAAGAAATTCCCTCAAGGTGTCCTTTAGATATCCTGTTCACAAAAATTAGACGGATGCAAGGTCATCGTGACCTTTGATCACCTAATTCTAATCAGTTTATCGCTGAGTTCAAGTGGTAGTTTGTGCCGAATTTCAAGAAATTAATTCAAGGTGTTCTTGAGATATCCCATTCACAAAAATGAGACACATTCAAGGCCATAGTGACCTTGACCTTTGACCACTTAATAGTTTATCGCTGAGTTCAAATGGAAGTTTGTGCCAAACGTTTTCGTGTTTATGAGAATGGGATAGACTGATACTCCTAAACTGAAACTGAACTCTATGTGTAAAAAAAAAAAAAAAAAGGTGGAATATCCCTTTAATTGCGAAATAATATTAAAAGAAACTATGTGAAAGAGTAAACACTTTGACTTGCCGTGGCAGCATCTGCTTTCTGCAGAGTGAAGTCCAGTTGATGCTATTTTTTTTTTAACGGAGCACATAAAGGAACAGTTCGTAATTCGACATGCTAACTGCAGCGTGGATCTGACGTGTTTCATACGAGGTATAATTTACTGAGTGTGTCTAAATACTGTCGTACATGGAGTAACAGTGGAAACATGCAACTCTATCTGTAAAGTAACATCAGACACTGACAAACACATCGAGCTCAAAACAGCACAAAAATGTTCAAAGAAATACAAAAAGGATTCCATGCAACATCAGCACACCTTCATACATGCATACTGTGTGTGATATACACATTCATAACATACAGTATCACCACGTACACACACCGTGTGTGTGTGTGTGTGTGTGTGTGTGTGTGTGTGTGTGTGTGTGTGTGTGTGTGTGGAGTGTTTTAAAACAGATTAAAAAACATTACCAGCTTTTCTTTACAAGATTTAGAAAATAAACTTTTCCACAGTAACAAAACAGAAACAACTCAACTGTTACAACTTTTCATAATAATTCAAATATACAGAAAATATATAAATAACGTAGTTTACAGTGTTTACAGGAGAGAGGGCTGATGATGAGCGGCGGCTAGCTCAGGTTTGTCCTCCGGCGTTTGCTGGGACTTTGTCCGGGGTCCACCTTCAGCTCACGGTAATGCATCTGTCCGTCAAACACACAAACACACACACAGAGTCAGGAAATACACTGATCGAACTCCGATGTCAGAACTGAACACTTTTTGTATAACAAACTCCAGACTTTAAAAGGCATTTTACACTGTAATGACTAAAGCTGACCAGTTTGGGTTTGGGCTGCATCACTGCAAAGTAAATTTGCTCATGGCAGCCATATTGTTTGCTTAACAAAGTGATCTCAAGACCCTCTGGCTGTGTTTCAGATATGCAGGAAACTCGGGGAAGCCAAAATTGCCTTATTAGCTTCTTTGCATCATTTATCCAATTTATTAACTGGGAGAAAACTTTAAGTCCTGAAACTTTAGGACGTAAAAATAAAACTTCACTGAGAAACAGCGTCAGACGTGGATCAGAAACCTCCAGCTTCAGTCTGAAGGAGCGGAGTCAGCTAACTTCAAACGCTAACGTTACAGCATTGTGCTAAACATGCCTGCAGTTGGATGCAATTACAATGTGCTTCTCCAAATTTCAATGGCGATTCAACAGCCCTCTGGGAACAGTTGACCTAGTAGGTAGAAAACAGTAGCTAAAATGTTAGCTAGTAATGTTAGCCTGACAACATTTCACCAGACATCTGGGAACGGTTAACCTAACAGATCGAAAATAGTAGCTAAAGATAATAGTCATGTGAATACCAACAAGCTATCCTAAAAGCATTTTGTGTTGTTGATGATGACAGATGACCAGTTTTGTTGCAGGAGACCAAAACTTTTTTTTGCACCAGACTGTAAACGTGTTAATCTTCGCTGTAAAGTTGGGCATTTTAAAATGGGGGTCTATGGAGATTAACTCGCTCTTGGAGCCAGCCTCAAGTGGCCATTCCAGGAACTGCAGTATTTGGGACTTTGGCAATGGCTTCATTTTTTTAACCCCAGAGGCTGCCACTTGGTTTTGATGCTGCCTCGCTGCAACAACACTTTCTTGTGTGAAAATACAGATCTGAACTGAAACCTTTACAGAGCTCCTGATGATGCCTCCCCCTGCAGTGCTAACGCCGGACAGCTGGAGTCACGAGGACGCACCAGATCTCGCGAATTCACGCATAATCGTGCGATATAACAAGATGTATATATGTGCTGCTCTGTGCTGAATTGCTGTTTTGTGCTCCGGCGTCTGGCAAAAATAGAAGTCCTGCCTATCTGTTGCGGAGGGCTCTGGAGCGCTGCAGCTGTGACGGAGCCAGAATGCAGGACAGCAGCAGCTGGTGGAAACACACATTGACTAGAATTGAAATGCATCGGCTCCGCTGCCGTTCCGGGGCGCAGACGCAACCCACACGCATCTGGTGGACTTTGGGGTTAGTCTGTTTGTACCCACCACTTGAACATCAGATGGAACTCTGGACAGGAAGTCCAGAAGCTCGTTGTTGTCGATCATGTACGGATCACGCAGCTTCTTGGTGAACTTATTCACGCCTGCAAAAGAAAGGAAATCAGATTTGAGTATATACACTGCACATATTCTCTGTGTTGTGTTTGAGTAGAAGCAGTCTCACCCCATGCCAACACAAGGTATCGAAGGGGAATGAGGTAGAGAAGAACTGTGGCCGAACATAAGGCAGCGATCGCCAGCCAGCTCAGAAAAGGCACTGTCCAGTTAACGGTGCTGCAGGGGAACAACAGCAGAAACGTGTTGATAGAGTAATGTAACACGTCTCCTGCTGCCTTCATGAATCACAACCAGTAACTATCTCTTTGCCAGTGACTTCCTGGAGTCTTTGCTGTGATACTCACTTCTTTATCCTCTCTCCATACGACGCCACCTCATCCAGAGCGCTCTGAACACTGATGAACACGTCCTGGATGGCGTACAGTTTATCTATGAAGCCCATGTGCTCTGACTCCTGCCAGGAACAAGGTGAAGATCCTTATTTCAGTACATTTAATACAATACTACACATGTAAGTGCAGCTTTTTTTTTATTGAATAACAACACTACCTTGTCCTCTTTATCTTCTTCGTCGTCTTCCCATTCAAACATGGCCTCCATGGACTGCAGCAGAAAATGAAGCGTTTAAGAGTTTGAAAGAGAGACAGAACAGTAACAGAGACAATCTGTCGTCTTTGTCTGCTCACCATGTCGGTTGTGTCTCGGCTCGAGGAGAAGAAGTAGTTCCAGATGAGCAGCAGCAGCAGAGCCAGCGGCAACATGTAGAGCTCAAAGTTCCACACAACCACCACAAAGAGCTGGCGAGGAAATCCAGGGAAACATGCACTTAACGTCGTACTCACTGATTGTAATTCAAGTAGCCTGAGAGAAAACTAGACTTCTGCACCTCCTCTTGACTCTGTCTTGGGGCTTTCAAAAATCTAGGCCATGACGGGAGACTTTGGCCAATCAGCTGTCAATCATTTCAATCGCTGCTCAGATTCTGCTACTGCATTCCTTATTTCTCACCTCAAATATGTGTGTCTGTGTGTTTCATACCACAAAGGAGATGATGCTCCTCTGTGCAGACTCCCACTCAAAGCAGCTGTTGATGTACGTCCCGTAGCTGATCAGGACCATGATGCACCTCTTCACACGGTTAAAGTTCTGCTGCAGCAACTGACAGACACAAAGTACATGTTATTAGAATGAGTTATATGTAGGAATACTTCAAATTTAATGCAGCTGAAACTAAATGTTTGTGTGTTTAACGATTTACATCTTAAGTAGGAACCAATGTGCCAAAGACACAGACAGGAAGTCAGAACAATAGTAAATAGAAATGCACATAAACATACGTGCTTGGAGACTTTAGGTTCTTCCTCGATGTATTTCTGCTCTGCAGGGACGACCGTTCTCAAAGCAGCTTTAACCTGAAGAGGAAAATACACGCACAGAGCAGGTCACGTGACTGAGACATTAGGGCTGTTAGCTGCTCAGGAGAAAACACGAGATAAGAGCTCAGAGTGTCGCTCACAGTGTTGAAGATGACATCAATCTCCAGGAAAATGACTCCTTTAGTTGGTCCTGTCAGCTCCTTATTTTTCAGCACGTAGCTCTTCTGCTCACCGTTACGGATCTAATGGAAACAAAAATATGGTTACAGTTTGGATTTAGGGGGCAGAAATGATATAATAATAAATAAATAATATAACAAGTATGTTTTCTTTACTGTATAACCACCTGAAAATAAGAATCAGGGAGCAGGAGTGATTCATAGGCAGTGTTTCTACCAGTTTAAATCACCCGGTCTGTTTGTTCCTGAGAGGATGAGACCTCTGCAGATAATTAAACTCTGGGTAAAAACCTCCTAAGCAATGAATACTAAAGGAATTTTAACCATTCGAAATTTGAGCTGGATGCAATGTGCAGTCCTCACCACTAGATGCCACTAAATTCCCCTAAATCTTCACATCTTCACATTTTAGATTTTTGGGGAACTTTTTATTCCAAGAAACATGCAGATACTCAACAATTCTGCCCCCAGTTTACTTATTACCTTTAAAATCAGTATTAGGATTACTTTCATACACTCCAGATTTGTATTTATTTTTTGTTCCACTCACATGTAATAAGGGGATGGCCACTTTTCCAAGGAAGTCAGCACTCCTGTCTCTGTCCTCGTCAAACACCGTCACCTCCAACACCGAGTGAATGTCTTTGACGTTACTGAGGAAAGAGAGAAATATGAGAGAAAGAGAGAAATATGATAATGCACAGTATTTCTGTATTATGATCAAAAATAAACAGAACTTATGACTCACAAGGTGAAGGCTTTGTTCCACTCTGGATTCAGGTTCTTGTAAACAGTGTGAGTCTGTAGTCGGTCGTTATTCAGCTCCAACACACAGAACGGGTCACTCTTACCTACAAAGACATTCACGTTACATGACACAGCTGCTATATAATGTATAAAGTACAGTACAGGAGTATAAAGTACAGTTTGGGATGTATGATGATGAGATGTACTGATTACCGGTTACGTCTGCAGCCATGAGTCCTTCTGCTCTCATCACCTTCACCTGCACGATGCCCACGTCTTTCAAATTAGAGAATGACTTTAAAACACCCTGGAGAAAACAGAAGAGGAAGTTATTCACGCTGCAGTGTTTTACATTTTCATTCTGTGGAAGTGAACATCAGCATAAGGAGTGCTGCTCACGTATCGTTTGAGTATCTCCCTTCGCTCCTGCGGGTCATCCAGCGGTGTGACGGACAAGTCGGCAATGGAGACGTGAGCAGAGGCAGTCAGCGTGACCAGCAGCACCAAGCTGCCCCTGGCCTCGTCCAGCTGCAGCTCCAGGCGATGAGTTTGTTCCTTGGACAGATTGGAGAGGTCCAACTGGCAGCTGGGTGACAAAAACAATACATCTTCATCAGTGTTTTGGCAGCTACAGTTACTGTGCTGGTAAATTACACCACAGTCATTGGAAAGGGTCTAGAGGTCTTTCAAGGAGCACTGAGGAGGATCTACAGGTTCTTAAAGAAGTTCTAGTGGTCGTATCAAATGTTATAAACGTCCTTTAGGAGGTTTTGTGGTCACTGAAAATGTTCTAGACGTCCTTTAGGAAGTTGTATGAGTCCTTTAGAAATTTCAGTGGTCAGTGAAAAGGTTCTAGAGGTATAACTGGATACCTTTCTACCACACTTTGTGTTGTGTTTTTTTATTTGTCACTCATATGGGTTATTGTACATCAACTCTGCTTTAGGTAAGTGCACCATAAGAGTTTACAGCTCTCATTATTACCAATGAAACAAATTAAATAAAAAAGATCGACTGACCGTCCAATGAAGTCGTCTCTCCTCCCGGTGTCTCTGTCCCACACTGTGATCTCCAACACTCCTCCGGTCTCTTCATACAGGTGAAGGTCAAACTGCTCCCTCCACTGTGGACTCAGAGTCTTTGGCACCGTCTGCACACACACACACACACACACACACACACACACACACACACACACACACACACACACACACACACACACACACAGATGCATTATGGGAAACATGCCCCTCATTTGAAGAAGCTAAAGCAACATCTCCAAACACGAGCATCTCTCCAGAGCAAACCAGTGATCAGAGGTCAGTGTCTGCGCACCTTGCTCCTGTACTTCTGGGGTCCCAGTCTGAACTTGACGTACGGGTCGCTCAGACCGTTGGGGTCCATGGGGATCAGGTCCCGGCCTTCGATCAGCGCGATGCTGACGATCCCTCGCCACAGCTGCGATTTCCGGTGAAGCTCTGAGAGACGCAGTGACTGCTGCTGCTTGTCCACACACACACACACACACACACACACACACACACACACACACATATTGAACTTTATTTGTCACATGTCAAAAACAAAGACGATCAGCATGCGGGGCCCTGTTCTTCATATGTTAGCTTGACTTGAAGGGGATGATTTGAGCCTGGATTTTATATCTGTGAAGCTGGTTTAAAGTTGGAGCTGTCGTCAGATCGTGGCCAAATTTCTGTAGAGCCACGCTGACAAATTATATAATTATGTTTTTAGATGGAAAAATGTTAGTTATTGCTAAAACACTGAGGTCAGAATTCAGTCATCACGTATACTTAGGGTGCTTTCACACCTATAGTTCAGTTCATACAAAAGAAAAATATGATACATTACTTCATTTTCTACAAACCAAGAGGAGTAAACATGAAGTCATACAGACTGATAGGAGCGTCTGATGTGCATATTAATGTACAAATGGATTTATTACTAGTTTAGCTTTTGAAATGATCACATATATGCTGTTTGGTTCGTCTACTTTCACACCACAAATTAACTGCTTGGAGACCCACCTTTTTATGTGGTCTGGGTTCAAATGTTTGGTCTGCACCAGAGTTGCAATTGACAGTTTTAGCATTACCCAAATAAACATTGTAAGCATGCAAATGGAGCAGAGTTCCTTTTAACTGCACCAAATAAGTTAGGTGTGAAAGCACCCTTACACGTGATAAGATGATTCAGGAAAAAATGATAAATTCAACAAAAATTGAACAAAAAAACACAGATAATGTGCTGTTATTTTGATCATTGATGATAATTTGTCATTTACATGATAACATGTCTTCAATTTAGAACGTTAACAGGATAGTTCAGCTTTATTAAAGTGGGGTTGTATGAGGTATTTATCCATAGACAGTATATTACATACAGTAGACGTCAGCTGGCAGGCTGGAGTCCCACATGGAAGCTAAGTAATGTACTGCTATCAGTTTAAGTGTATGCTATATTGAGAGTATTTTCACCATTTTACCTCACCGTCAGACCGCCCGTTCCAACGGGAAGAGGCATAAATAGCTTCAGTTCCCCATCTGTGCTCTCGTCAGAGCCAGACTCCATTGACAAAAACAGTAATTTTACTTCACTGAACACAGGAGTTGCTGGTCTACTGCTGCTTCAATCAGTTTGTTAGTTTGTGTTATTGTGTGACTTTGGTGAATCTGAACTAACCCTTTAAAACACCAAAGTCACACAATAACACAAAGTAAATAACTGATCGAAGCAGCAGTACAGCAGCAGCTCCTGTGTGCAGTGATGTTAAATTACTGTTTTTCTCAACGGAGTCTGGAGCTTAATTTTCCCATTGAAAATAAATGTCTGACATTGAGGTAAAGCAGTGAAAATATTCTAAGTACAGCATACACTTAAACTGATACTGAATCTTTCAGGTGGAACTTTTTTTTAGGTGGCGGAAATATGTTTTTGTTGCTGACCTTTCTGCAGCAGTAGATTGCTTAGCCTCCATGTTGGACTCCAGCCTGCTTCTCCAAACTGGGGGGCGTGTCAACTGACATTTACTGTAGGTAATAAACGGACTATGGAAAAGTAGCCCGTATAGTTCATTTTTTATCCTGAAAACATTAGCTTGCTATAAAAAAAAAAAAAAAATGAATAACTTCAAGGTCTACTTGTAGTTTTTCCCATAGCTTTCAATGACATGCTCATTCCAGGTTTGGTCAAACAATCAGGAGGAAACGGTGCATTTGTTGGGGACTATTTTCAGCGGCAGATTAATCCACATTCGGTGCTCTTGTAATATAAAATATCCCAGTTAGCTGGATCATATCAGCCTGGGTAGAAGCAGTATGAAGAACGGGGCCCTGCTCACAGACAGTGGATGGAAATGACAGCACAATAAAAATTTTAAACACAATGAGGCTCTGGTACTAAAATGAGCAAACAGAACAGCGATGAGTGAACAGAGAGGCGATCAGCGTAAAGCTGTTAGAACAGTTAATGGAAAGCTGTGACGGCACACACAGATGATGATGATGATGATACAGACACTTATGGTGATTTTACCTTAGTAGATCTTTTCCAGGACCTCCTGAGCAGCATAGTCTGAACATACATTAAAATGCATTATTTCAACTGACTACTGACTTTAACTACAGGGCTGAGATCAAACTGAGATGCACATCAGGAGCAGTGCAGCCTTTTTAGGACACTAGGGGGAGCTACAGGACAGAAAAACTGCCAACTACAAGCAGCTAAACAAGTGATGAAGAGGAGGTGTAGCTACTTTAATTAAGCGCCGTGAGTAAAGCATCTGGAAACAGTGAGGAATGTGCTGAATGTTAATTACTGTGGCCTCATTAGTGTTAATGACACTTTGATCTGCCCGAGCTCTTCTCCTGTTGTTGTTTGCTTTTTCTCCCCCATCCTCACTCTTCTTCTCTCTCCTTCTTAATGCCGTTTATCTCTGTCTCTTCCTCTCTAACTGGAGCTGCAGCACAGTCTGACACTCGGCCTGATAATTAATTTATATACTGAATAAAACATGGACGAGACAGGATGTGTTGAACGTCTCGGTGCTGAGGATACATGTGGAAATCCTCTGCTGCTCAAATAGTAATCGAGGATCGAAGGTAAATGTAACTGAGCAGAAACTGTGATTACAGTTGTAAAAATGCTGAATGACGAACTCGAGTATGGAAGCAAAGAAACACTAGGGTCTAGGTACCATGTCTGAAGGGTTACTGTCGGTTCCAAAAGTACCATTGAAAAATTTGCATTGCAAAAACGGGGCTAATGTGTTATGAAAACACAAACTGTTTGTGGATTGTAAT
Source organism: Epinephelus cyanopodus (assembly GCA_026686955.1). NCBI lineage: Eukaryota > Metazoa > Chordata > Actinopteri > Perciformes > Serranidae > Epinephelus > Epinephelus cyanopodus. Next base: position 33,416,369 of record CM048932.1, on the reverse strand, counting down.
CTCTACTCATTGCACATATTCTTGAAACTGAAAACTTTCGCGCATTCTATTCTCTTTGTTTCAAACACTAACAGCTATTTTAATTTTAAAAATATATATTTTACATATATTTTTAAATATTTCCTATTTTTGTTTTTCCATACAAGTTTATTATCATCCACCAAATCACAGAAGCAAATTTCATGATCGTGTTAAACCTGTTTCTGATTCTAACAAGCTACACCACACTGACATAAAATCATTTCAAAAACATGGGGAAAGGCAACTAGTTTGTTAAGAAATGTCCCACAAATTGCAAAAAAAAAAAAAAAATAGATTTAGGAAATTATTTAAAAATATATATATATATTATTAATCATATTACATTTCAAAATTATCTTACAGAATTATTATAATTTTTAAGCACTCTTTCCAGGTCATTTCCTGGTTTGTCCGTTTTCAACCTTTTTCTTTCTTTTTTTTTCTAATTTTCTTGTTTTAGTTTTCTCTCACTACTAATTTCGTGCTAATATTTTTGGCTCGTTTTTTCTTTGCTCATTGCCTTCTTTCCACGTTTTCAAAAGAAATCAAGCCAATTTGTTCAGGTTTCAAAGGGTTAAACAAAACTGTTACACCTTTCCTTTGCTTCCATATTAAAGTCAGTCAGAATACCGTTATTGCAGCACTTTTTCTAAATGCTGCGTGTGTCGCCAAGGTGGTGAAGATGTTTTTTCATTTGCATGTGTTTTCTCAATCTGCAGTGATTTGAGTTTTTAGGGCCACTGTAGCTGAGGGGAGAAGACGCCAAATGAACTAACGCTAAAACCTTAAAGCGAACAACAAGAAAATCTACGACTACAACACTTACTACTCCAGATGATTGTATCTCTGAAGTTATACCATGGTCTGGGCGAATACTCAATTCTGATTGGCTGCAGGGTGTCCATTAAAGACTGATAATAGACACCTACTAAGTAGTTCAGGTGAGACTGTGTGTTTCCTGTTTCAATTAATACACTGGCCACATAATCGTGTAACAGACTGTTCTATACAGTGTGTCCCTCTTGAGTTGCCGTAGGGCAGGAAAAGTTTTTGGGGTGACATCCCGCTGTGTCTTGTTGTCTTATTGTTAAATAAACCATTATCATTCAAAGGTACCACTGCGCTCTGACCCTCCTGGTGCATAGTCCAAATAAATATCCAGAAAGAACAAAAATAGTTTGAGGATCGCACACAGATATGTCCATCAGCAGATAAAAAGTTTTTAATGAAGCCTTTCAAGCATTTTTAAGGACAAAGCGCTTTCAGCCGTCCGGCCTTCATCAGTGTGAGTTACAGACTAGCAGTGCATGCTCTGATTTAACAGCTGCAGTGGAGTCTGCAGATCAGCTGTACTGCAATCAACAATCACCTGCAGATCAGGTGAGCCTGCAGCTAAATATATAACAGTTAATCACAATTTGGACATACTACTGTTCCCAACACAGACTCCATGTAACCCGTCTGGGAAACTCTAAATATCAGATGTAATTTGTATTCATATTTATAGATGTAAGGTTCCTCAGAAAAACAATCTTCGAAAAATCTGCCAGAATTTCCGAAAAAAGATTTCATTTTTAATTCTTTCAATTCCTTTCAATGACATGGGTGGAGAGAAACATGGAGGCAAGTTTGTGTCAACTGTTACAAAAAAGGGCACATATTGAAATCCTCGTTCATGCCGGATGGAAAAAGAGTTTTTAGTTTGTGGATCCAAGTACATTCACGTTGTAACAGTCTTTTTTCCTGGTCGCCACCCCTGCGGTTCAACACCACCTTTTCAATGCCGATACATTTGAGATCTTTAACCCTGGTAACTCACACTGATGAAGGCCGGACGGCTGAAAGCGCTTTGTTACTGAGGAAACTGAGTTCTGGCTTGTGACTGCACAAAGCATAAAAATATGAATCAATATTCTTACTTATTATTTCTTTGGTAAGTGACCATGGTATAAGAGGGATAAAGCCAGACGAGTTTTCCTTTATCACTTTTTAATGGCCTCTGCGGCGTGTCAGACGGTAAAAAGTGATACTGGACACCTCGTTGAGTATTATCCCTTACATATCGTACAGCCTCTGTCTAGTAGACGGCTAATTTGCTCTCTACAGTGACTAACAAAGGAGAGGAGGCTCCTCAATAGACTGGGAGGTAAAGCAGGAACAGGTTCAATCAGAGCCGAATCACCACTACACTCACTTTATTCACATACGGCTTCCAGCGATACGTCCTAACCTCGCTCAGCTGCAGGAGACAGACGCGGCACAAACACTCATCACTGACTGAAAACTACAATCCTGGGGCCGGTTACATAAAGCACTTTCAGATTTTCCTTTAAATAGAAATGAAGGTTTCCTATTTAAAAAAGTCAGTTTCTCCTCAAGGTTTCCTTAAGTTTTTCTCCTTATATTGGTCTTATACTTAAGGGACTGCTTAAAGTTCATTAAACCGTTGCACAAAGGAAATTAGTAACCAAAGTAAGGAAAAAAACATGCTGTACCTCTGACCACATCTTAACCGCAACATGGTGTGTGTGTGTGTGTGTGTGTGTGTGTGTGTGTGTGTGCTCCAAATTGTGATTTTTTAATCCAGTAGTGTTAAAGGATTAGTGGATTGATGGATTAGTAAAGTGATTCTCAACCTCTTAAGACAAAGCTTTGTCTACCTGTGACCCTCCGTCACTGGTTGCCCGTGTCGACCAGTTGTAACCAGTTAAAACAAAGCCAAGACCAGAGCATGTGAGCGGAGTGGAGCTATGGATGTACTGTAATACATTCACCATGCTCCACTCGAATCGCTCACTGCTCTCCAAAAAAGGATTTTAATTTTAGTTTTGGTCGTGCTCTGAGCTCGAGGTGTGAGTGCTACCAGAGCAAAACTGGAGTGTGATGGAGCAGGAGATATGGCGACTCTCCAACTTCTTAAAAAATCTGCTCTGTACTCGATCCACTCACACTCTGGCCACAGGCTCTGGCCAAGACTCGTTTTTTAACTTGATTTAATTATTTTAAAAAAATAATTTACTAAAAAAGAGCAAAAATTAGAGTTGAGCTTGATAAAATAAAAATATAAAATAATAAAACAAAAAATCTGTTTGTTTTCTTTCTCTACTTTTCTGTCCTTTTTTTCCAGGCTCTTTGTGGAATTCTATCTTAAATGATTTTATGATCAACAGAAAAATAACTAATATAATAATCGATTAAAGGATTAAGGTGTTTACTGTATCAAGAAAAAGTCCTGAACATTTTCTAATTAATGCTATCAAAAGTGAGGATTTGCTGCAGATATTCACTTATTTTTATATTTAAATGAAATAATAACTAAAACTCAAAACATAAAATATAATCAGTTGAAGACATAAAAATGAGCCTTGGGAAAAAAACTGTTTGTAGTATTTTATAAAGATGCTCTCCGCTGACATTCACACCACTAAGTTGACCAAAGGAAACTAAAGATAGAGACGTAATGTATCAGTGTCGTTACCGTTGAGCCTCGCCGCTCCTCTATGGGACTGTCTTTAGGTGTCAGGGTGACGGCCAGCTCCAGAGAGCCCAGGTCCTGGTCAGGGTGCTGAGGGTCCTTCAGCACCAGAGTCACAGGTATCGTCCTGAAACACACAGGTGAGGACAGGTGTCAGTACTGCATCATCACCTCTACTCACTGCCATCACGCAGAAAGACTCCACAACTGCCTTTGTCAGTCAATCAAACTACTACTTGAGTCTAATGTGTGCAAATACTTTATTCTTTGTCTCTGCTGTTGCGTGATGTTGTTCCCGTACTTCTGTTTAAGAGTGGAAGTGAGATTATTTTGCTTCCGTACTTGCCAAAAAGCTGCTTTTAAGAATAATCAGGTAAGAAAGTAACCATTTAGAGTCCAGATGTGTGATGAGGTCATCCAGATAACGCCTTTTTGGATATTTGGAGAGGATAGTTAGCTTAGCTTAGCATAAAGTAGCATAAAGACTGTAAACAGGGGAAACAGCCAAGCTCTGTTCAAAGCTCTAAACTACACCTAAAAGTGACTGAGCAGTGGCTTCTCAAACTGAGTAAGCCATTCACTGTTGTGTAGGAAAGCAGCCGTCCGTGCATGGAAAGGCAGATTTGAAACCACTGTAAAAAAATTTCAGTTACTAAGACAAAAATCTGAAAATACACATATTGCATCTAGACAACATGGAGATGTTGGTAATTTGTTTGTAACAATGATTGATTTGCTCCATAAGTGAAAAACTGATGTTTAAAATTGCCATTTTCACATTGACTCCAATTGTTCACGTTAGAGCAAAATTCAAAATGCTGTCAAAAATTCAGTTTTTGAGATAAAATTCTGAAACTTGCCACACATCATCTACCATGACTCTAGAATTTTGTCATTTTTTCATGAACATTGAAGATTCATTTAGCAAGAATTTGCATGTATATGCTTACAGTATTGTTTACAGTCAAACATTTTGATGCACTGTAGGTTCAATTTTTGATAAATCAAAAATCTGAGAAATGTAGTTTTTGTAGGACAGTCTGAAGATGCTCTGTAGCAAGTTTGGTGTCAAATGAGCAAAAATTGTGGGAGGAGATAGGTTTAATAAGTTTTAAAGTTTTTGAAAAAAAAGAGTGATGAACTAATAATTTTAATAGGTTTATATGTACAAACGTTTCTTCAGTATTGGGGCTACAATTTGATGAAAGTTGTGAAGTTGTAGCACGTATAGTTGATTTGTTATGAATTTTTGAAAGTTCAAAAAAGTGTTGAACTTTAGACGCTTGCTGTAGCGCCACCATCAGGACTATTGGCTTGAGTTTACAGCTGAGGATATCTGGCATGAGACTGGACCTTTGTGCAAAGTTTGCTGAGTTTTCACCCATGAGAAGTATGATTTCCTCAGAAGAAGAAAGAGGAAAGAAGAAAGAAGAATACTACAGCATTATAATAATAATAGTACAGCATTGAGGAAGAGTAAAAGCACAAGCACCCACAGTGAGATGCTGATGAAGAGCTGCAGACAACAGGCTCTTACTGCACCTCTGCAAACAGCTCACCTCCAACAGGTAAACTTCTTTTACCTGCCCTGCTGTGGAAAAACACATGCAGCAGAAATAACAGGGGACTTCAGCTGTGGATCAGCATGCAACTGAACATGTAGCTTACTTTGTAGAAAATACCAGGATATGATTTTTTGTCCATGTCGCCCAGCTCTAATACAGAAATGACAGATGAGCTAAAAGTTAGGTTTGATATTAAAAGAGTTAGGGAGAGGTGCCTGTGTAAAAGGCAGGGTGAGAATAAAAGGGTACTTTATCAGAGTATACGCACATTTTTTGTATTTTTGTTTTGTCTGAGTAGTGTATGTTTTCAACAATAAGGCAGGACATAATGTCCCTCAGTCACTGAGCATGGGTGGGTGGAGCTGCTTTCCTTCCTCTGATGGCCAGCAGAGAGAGAGCGCTGGATTGGAGTCAGGTGTACATCATGTTCTCTGGTGCCAAAGAGGGCAAAGAGGGTTGGGTTGCAAGCACCATTATTTAACATGATTCGTCTTTGCCCCTGACTCCTGTCTGCTTTTGCGTCAGTCGTTGTGTCTTTAAATGTTTTTCGGTGATGTTATCTGTCCCCATTTTTATCTGTGTTTGAAACTTTTTAATTTGCAACCCGGTTATTGTATCTCAGTGTGACCTTTCTCGTTAGATAAAAGGAAAATAAATAAAACCAGACTTTTTAGGAGACACGTTGTGGTTTAACGGGGAGAACTATTCTGCCTTCACTTTCAGATTGTTTTCAGGTCCGTTTGAGGAACATTTCCAGCCCATAACATCCTGCAAAAACCACACCATTTGCAGAAAGGAAGCCATTATATCTGTATTACAGGCTGTGGTCATGTGTGTTGTCAGTTCTATATCTTCTGTACTCCCTGCACACACACATGCGCAGATTCATGTTTCCAGCACAGTGTTGCTCCACAAGTGGTAACATGAGACGGCAGGAGGTCCTACAAAGAGTTCAGCCTGGGGGTTCATGACGACCTCAATCCTGCACATAATTAAGGCCTCGGCTAAACCATGAGAAACAGCCACATACCAAAGGGAGACCAAGGAATGTGAACGATGTGTCCACACTTTACAACAGGAGGTGTTACCGTACACCACTAATATACCGCAGCCTTAAAATCAGCTCCTCTCTGACACAAAGCATCACTGGGATGTTATTTATTACACCGCTGCATCTGGTTGTTGAGCTAGGAAGTATTTATACTCCAATACTGTGTAATGTCGAGCTAGTATTTACATTTTATGCTACTGAATACATCTACTCCACTACATCCCAGACTTTACGTGACTCACGTTATGTCACAATTTGTGTCAGAATTTTTTTGGTTTACAGCTAGTTTCTACAGAAACTCTGAACATGTAAGTCATCATGACGTTGTGTTTTCTACCTCCTGCTGCGTGCGCATCCTCGATTGCTTCTAAAAGGGAAACATGTCTCAGAAGGAACAGAAAAATAATGAAAAATGGCGACAAAGAGGCTTCAAAGCAACTACAGAGACAAAAACCCGCAAAGAGAAACAAAACAGTCAGAAAGAGATCCACAGATTCAGTGCTTGTGGCTGCATTATTCTGTTGTTGTGGTTCAAATATGAAACAAGGAGGAGGCAGGTCACAGTACCAGAGAGTTCGTAGTAGGAGTGTGCCATATCATTTTGTTTATGATAATACTGGTATAATTTTTAATATGATATGAAAAATCAGTATCGTGATACTCGCGATATTTCGGCTTGTTGACATATTGACGTCATATTTTTACCCAACAAACAAAAAGCATGGCTGAAAGCGAAATTATTACTGACTTCCTGAATGTTTTCATGAACAGCCCCGCACTTCTCAGACTCTTTTAGGTCCTGTTTATACGACAACGATTTCAACTGAACACGGTAAACTTTAGTTGCGATCGTTTACATCACAGCAGCGTTTTGGGTGCCTGAAAACGCAATGTTTTGAAAACGGGTTCCAGAGTGCAATGTTTTGGAAACAGCTCCGTCCCCATTGTCACGTAAACTTGCAATATGCAGTTCCTCTGAAAACGGAGACTTTTTGCACATGCGCATTACGCTTCCAGTCACCAGGCATGCGCGAGAAAGTCGACCATCACAACAACAATGGCGGACTCCCGGGCTCTGCTATTGAATTTATCAACACTTCCCCATCATAGTGTAGATTTACTGTAGCAACTCCACCTCGTCGTCCGTCCAGAGAAACATTCGTGCGGTTGCCATTTTGTTTGTTTATACATCTCCGTTCTGTAGAAGCATAAGCGTCACACCGCCAACTACTGGCCTGGCGTGTATACTGCAGCGTTTTTGTTCATTTTTGCGGATCCTTGTGCACATGGAACATTGTCATCTACACGCGCAACTTTTTTCAAAACAAAAATGAGAAACAATTCTGTTTTCAGAGGATCATTTTCGTGTACACATGGCCTCAGTGACTGAGCGCTCAGAGGGAACTCAGTCAGCGGCTCCTCTGGCAGCAGCACAGTGTCTCTCCCTCTCCTCTCTCGCCATGTGCACACAGGAGTTGGTGTCGTCAAGTGATTCTGTCATAAACCTTTGGTAATGTAAATCTACATGACGCTCGCAGCTTGACAAAAAAATCCATATATGTGAATGTGCGACAGTTCTGGTATCATAACAGCCTGTCACAGGTTACAGCCTGATGATTAGAGGAGAAATGGCAGAGCATAAAGGTCCAGCTTTGCTAATTTGTCATATCATCAAGACTATCGTTATCGCAAAAATACCCTGACATATCATGATATTATGTTAGGGCCATATCAGCCATTCCTAGTTAGTAGTCAGTACCAATATTATTGACACTCCCCTGTTCGTAAACATACACTCCTTTATTAAAACATTTAAATCTAATTACATTTTATCATTAATAGACAAAAGCATGAGATTTTATGGATGAGGAAACATTAGTAAACAGCCTACAGCAGGGTTTGGCAATATGAAGATATTAAGTTATTAGTCCGGCCCCTCCTCCACTGTGATAAGATGATAAACAACAAAGATAAGCTCAGTGTTTCACCCAAAGCTGAACTTTTTTCAGCTCTCAGTGAGCAGAAAAAACACTCCAAATGTGCAGAGGTCAGAGTCATCATTTCTTTTCGACAAGTCGAGGCAGAGCTGTCACTGCAGCTGCACTTGCTGCCACCTTCAACGTGCTGTTGTTGTTGTTGCTCTACTGTGCTGATGGGCGTTTTTCTACTTCCTTTTATGGCATCAGAGCACGTGTAGTCACATATGTTGCCCTGTCAGGTGCAGAAGCATCCATGGTAGATATGGTACTTGAGAAAAATTCAGAACTTCGGTATCTGTTCTTGTGACCATTATGTGAAGTTTCAACCTAGTTGCTGGAAAAGAAATGTTCACATTGTGTATTTATACAAACTACTAACAAGCTATGTTTGTACACTGTTATGTAGCAGACATGTTGAAACTTAACACTGATTCTTATCAACTGTTTCAACAACGCTGTGGTTAATGTGTGGTTAAGTTTAGAGGACAGTGGTTATGGGGAAGAAAAGATCATGTTTCGGCTTAAAATACCTGGTTTTGGGACATAATTCTCGCTGGAAACGCAGCGAGTGATGAACTAATAATTAAAAACAAAACAACCGCTTTTTGTGTTGCTATACTGGCAGGAAATGCACCAATGTATCAGGAAAGCAACCACTGTCCTCGGGGGAAACGAAGTAATGTTTCAGTAAAGAACAACAGCTTTTTCTGCCGGGAAACAAAGTGTTGTCTTGGTAAAATCAACTGCTTTTCATGCCTCTATCATGACAGGAAACGCAGCAATGTCTCTGTAAAAAACAACCACTGTTCATGTCACTATCTAAACTAAGAAACAGCAACAGGTCACAGTGGTCTGCAGCTTGACACAGCATCCACCATCCACTCCACCTCTACATGATAATGTCAGCTCATATCCTGTGTCACTTTAAGAACATTTATGTGATACATAAAACATTCAAATGTAATGTATGTGTGGTTTGCAGAAGTGTACAAGGCAAGTTTTTCTTCTGGTGTCTGATCTGACAGTACTTGAGTTTTGTTTGTGTAATGAAAACCTGCCTAGGGAGGGACACAAAAACAAAATGGTGGGATGAACGGCATGAGTTAAGGTGACATACCTCTGCTGCTCTAGAGACTCCAGGTAGAGGTAAGCAGAGCCCATGAAGTCATCCTGAAGGCCAAAGTCGTAGTCAAACACCTGCAGGGCAGCAACAGACAAATCTCTACTGACTGTGTGTTCATCAATAATTCATGTGGAAAGGCTTTGTGTGTGAGAGTGTGTGTGCACAACTCCTTACCTTTATATACAAAGGGTCGCTCAGACAATCCATTATCAAAGTGGTTTTCTCATCCCACACTGGGTTGAGGTTTTTGTGGATGGTTTTGCTTCTGAACACCTCTTTACCTGCGAGCTTGAACTTCACATAAGGATCACTGCTGCCTGAGAAGACAAATTAAGCTGTCACAGATTTATAAAAACACAAGCAGAAGAGAAACAGAGCTCACAGATGAGACATAACTCGTACCTCCTCTGTCCCTGACGGCCAGATTGTGTCCTCTCTTCAGCTCAATCTCCAGCTTGTACATGCCTGGGCTGGGGATGGCTCGCTCAGACGTGACCCCAGAGGAGCACGGAGCACCCATACCCTGTCAGGAGAAATGAATGCTTTCATCACAACCTGCAGAAACAGTCACTCTATCATCGTTCACACCACACGCCCAAAATAAACTCACCGACATCTTTGAGAGAAATAAAAGCCGCTATAAGCTGCCGCTGAAGCTTAGCCTTCACTTCCTCACTTGTTTCTGCACCCACACTGCTAACACTGACTGAAGTGTCTAATTCAGCTCAGTAACCCGTCCCCTGGGTGACCACTGACAGGAAATTACATGAGAGTAGCTTCCTCCCATTGAGCTGATTTTTTTTCCATTCTTGTACAACCCTCACATCCACTGCAGCAGCATCTCCTCTGCTGTGGTAATGCAGAACCTGAGCAGACATGCTGTGGAGCATTACAACCCAACACTGCTTCATCACCTGATGTGATGAAAGACAGTGATGTGATGAACACTTTCCAAACATGTAGAAAGTGATGTTGTCATCTTGCAACAGGCTGTGGTCTCCAGCATCAACTCTCCCTCATTTACATCAAATCGAGACTCAAATTTAAACTAACTTCAGTGAGACACAGACAGACACAAAACCACCACAAAGTTACTCAAAGCAACCACAGTGACAGGCAAAACAACTGTAAAGAGATGCAAAATCATCAAGAAATGCAAAACAACACCAAAGACACTTAAAAAGCGTCTTTGGTGCAATATGACAGCAAAGAGATGCAAAATAACTACAGAGATGCAAAATGGCCTAAAAGAGACCAAATACAACTACAAAGACATACAAAACAGCTACAAAAGGGATGCCAAATGAACAAAAAGAGACCCCAAACAACCACACTGACATGCAAAACTATAAAGAGATGCAAAATCATCAAGAAGCAAAACAACACCAACGACACATAAAAAGCTGACAGAGACGCAAAATGACTACAAAGAGTCACAAACAACTACAACGTGACACAAAATGAGTACAAGGACATGCAACACAATTACAAAAGGATGCCAAATGACCAAAAAGAGACCTAAAACAACTACAAAGGGATGCCAGATGACCAGACAGAGATGCAATATGATAGCAAAGAGATGCAGAATTACTACAATGAGACAAAAACAAATATAAGGAGATGTAAAACAACTACAGAGATGCAAAATGGCCTAAAAGAGACCAAATGCAAATACAAAGGGATGCCAAATGACCAGAAAGAGTCCCAAAACAAGTACAAAGACATCTAAAAATACTACAAAGGGATGCCAAATGACCAGAAAGAAATGCAATATGACAGCAATGAGATGCAGAATTATTACAATGAGACACAAGACAAATATAAGGAGATGTAAAACAACTACAGAGATGCAAAATGGCCTAAAAGAGACCAAATGCAACTACAAAGGGATGCCAAATGACCAGAAAGAGTCCCAAAACAAGTACAAAGACATCTAACGATTCTACAAAGGGATGCCAGTGACCCAAAGCAATGGCAAGCAGATGCAAAACAACTACAGAGGGATGCAAAATGACCATAAAGAAACCAAAAACAATGACAAAGAGATGCCAAATGACCAGAAAGAGATACAATGTGAAGGCAAGGAGGTGCAAAATTATTACAATGAGATACAAAACAACTACAAAGAGATGTAAAAAAAAAAAAAAAAAGGAAAAAAACAAAGAGAGATTTAAAATTACTACAAAGAAACCCCAAAAGAACTCCAAGGTGATCAAAATGACCACAATGAGGAATAAAAAAAAAAGAGACGCAAAATGTCCACACAGACACACAGCGGGAGGATCTGTATTTCAGATATTCATTAATTCATATACAGCATGTGTTTGTCATTATAAGCAACACCTTTCACATTACACATAGTACATTTGATTCATTGTAAACGTGTATAAAATGACTGATTACTGCAGCTTTAAGAACTTGCTTCATTTTCAGTTTTAGATCAAAGTTTATACAATGAAATTCTACATATGTCGGGGCCCCTCCAATAAGAATACGCTCCCCTGTGTTTGTGAGCAACAGAGTTAATAAAACATTAATATCCCAATACATCACTCGGAGAACAACTCTGCTGGGGATGCTGCATCCTGTCAACACACACTTATCCACTTACAGAGATGATCTGATCAATACCTGTATAATGTGATAATACATGAACACTTATACAGCTGTTGGATATGAAAAGAGGCCGCGGTCGACTGTGTGATTTACACTTCAGACGTCCAGAGATTACCGGATACTTTTACAATATGTCTGGGTCAATGCACTGAGCAACACAGGAGACAACAGGAAGCCATGAGCTGATTTTCACATTATTTCTCTGGAAGTCTTAATCATAAAAATGTTTTTGTCCATTACTTAGTCCTTAAGTGTATGTTTTCTTTAAAGAAAAGAAATCATCAGACTTTTTTCACTGTTACTACCTTTATTAAAAATGTTTCTGTCCACAGAACTACATCAGGTAAAGTTAATATTTTATTTATGTATATTTTTGGTACAAACTTTCCCTGATGAAATTCTGAGAACCAAAACTGCATTCCAATCAGGACCACGTAAGTCAAAGAAAACTTTATTTCCATTTGCAGTATTATATTTGTTGGTACAGCTCTGTTCTGGGGCCTCTCTGCCCTTCCAGGCGCCTACCTTGAATGCCTAAGGTGGAGAGAGCACACCTGTCTGCCCTTCCATGCACTTAAATGGGAAGCCTAAGATTGAAAGAGCACACGTCTCTGCCCTTCCACGTGCATACGCATAAGAACAGAACAGAGCAGCAGCAATAACAAACACAAATGACATTGATAAGTCAGACACAGCATGAAAAGGAGGAGCTGGGGTGGACGTAACATTTTTTGAAATGTTGTAGTATTACTGTTGTCTAATAATATATTAAGATTTAACAACAAAATCAAATTAGTTCGTCATTGAGTCCATGAGGACGTTTGGGCCAAATTTAGGGCAAATCCCCTCGAGGCATTCTTGAGATATCACTTTCATGAGAATGGGACGGACAGATGGAAACCCTCAAAACATAATGCCTGCATCCAACAGCTGTTGCCAGTGCAGAAGTATAAAAATATTTCTAGGTTAAATTCCTGTTTAAATTGAACGTAAAGATCACACACAAACTTGCAGTGGTGGAAGAAGTACTCGGATACTTTACACAAGTACTTGTAGATCTGAAAACGTCCTCCACCCTGAATTTGATATAAAAGCACAAAGTATCACTAATATCAGAAGCACCGCATCAGCTCCTCCCTGACGGCTGGCTGAACCAACGAGGAACACGTTCCACACGTTATGAAACACAGACTCGTTTCCTGAGGCTGAAAACTTTTGAGGTGTGCCAAGTTCTCTGCTCTGGCATTTTGCAAGCTGCGGAAATTCCACTGGGCAGAAAGTGAAAACAGGGTAATAAAATAAGTGAGACCATCCTGTGTAACGTGAGGAGGCTGTGAGTGGCTGTGTGGAGGCTGCTGCTGCTGCTGCTGTAGGTGGAGGAGGGCTGTTGAAATGTTATGTAGTCTGATGGGACAAGTGGGGTAAGTCCAGTTCAGACATGATGGTGTTAAATAAGGAGATAAAGTCAGAGGATGAGGGGATCCAGGTCAACTTTATATAACTCAAAACACTGACATACTATATTACATATCATACTGTATTTATTATATTATTCTTTACATAATATTATGTTTGATATCTATGTTTTATACCCGTACTAGTCTATACATTATGGTATACTACTTATGTGCACATGTAAATAAATATTCTTTTCTCTCAGAATGAGTCTCTCCAGATTGAAATCAAGTTTCTTGTTACCTTGCAAATTCAGATTCTTCACACAAAATAGAGTCAATAAATCGATTATGATGTATTACAGATTAAGATGAAACTTTATCGACAAAGAAACAAATCATGTTCTACCAAAAAAACTTAAATTATAACTTATCAACACACTGATTCTGTTTCTCGGGTGAAACTTTACTTTTTAAAGGATTTATTGATATGAAATAAATATGATTTATTCATTTTTAACTTCCACACTTGGCCTGTGTCTGAAAACTTGTCAGAGGGGTGAATTCACAGCTAAATAATTAAACTGATCATTTCTACAAAAATATAATTTAATCAGGCATAAAAGGGGTTAGCTCGTAAGGACTGCTGACTTCCTGGTTTCCAAAAAGGTGGGAAAGCTGCTGAGCTGCTGCACCTTGGACCACTGAAGAAATTCCCTCAAGCCATTTGTGTGATCCTGCATTCACGAGATTAAGATGGAAGCAAGGTCACAGTGACTTTGACGTTTGACCTTTAGCCACCAAAATCGAATCACTTCACCATTGAGCCTAAGACATTTGTGCCAAATCTGAAAAAATATCCCTGAAGGTGTTTTTGAGATACCAGTGACTGTGACCTCTGACCCATGACCAAAATCTGATCAGTTCATCATTGAGTCCAAGGAGACGTTTGGGCCAAATCTAAAAAAAATGAATGAAAACCTGAAGGTGTCACAGTGACCTTGACCTTTACCTACCAAAATCTGATCAGTTCATTATTGAGTCGAAGGTAACGTTTGTGCCAAAGTTAAAGAAATTCCCTCAACGCATTCTTGAGATATCATGTTCACAAGAATGTGACAGACAAGGTCACAGTGACCTTGACCTTTAACCTATGACCACTAAAATCTGATCAGTTCATCACTGAGTCCAAGGAGACGTTTGTGCCAAATCTGAAAAAATATCCCTGAAGGTGTTTTTGAGATACCGTGTTCACAAGAATGTGACAGACAAGGTCAAAGTGACTGTGACCTCTGACCTATGACCACCAAAATCTGATCGGTTCATCATTGAGTTGAAGGTAACGTTTGTGTCAAAGTTAAAGAAATTCCCTCAACGCATTCTTGAGATATCATGTTCACAAGAACGGGACCATCGCCAGCTTGGAGGCATAAGACACTGAATGCAGGACTGTTACTTGTAACTAGTATTTCTACTCTGCACTACTGTCACTAAAGTAAAAGATGTGTGTATGCCTCCACCTCTGTTATAAAGAAAACAATTATCCTTTAACTTGTGGGGACTTAGTGCAGCATTAAACAGTGAGGTCAGCCTCCTGCACTTGTCTTTTCTCTTTTGTCATGAGAAAGATAAACGGAGGAAATAAGAGGCATCAAATTCTCATTAAAGCGTATGAGTCACAGTTTTTATTGAGGCTGTAATGAGCTGACTTGTGGTCAGAGAGTATTAACAATACACTCTGCTCTGCTAATATCTTCTTTGGTATCAGACAGCAGCGGCTCCTGAAGTAGATCTTACTGCTTCATCATGGCACAGAAACAAAGAGTCTTAACTTTTAACCAGAACATCCACAGACCCAGTCTCAGGCTGAGTTTACGTGATGGGAGTGTTGAGGCTGCTTAGAGAGGATTAACTGTCTCGTGGCAGTAAATCAGGAAGCAGCGCACCAAACTGAGAATAGCATCAGGACGCACACAATCCCATCAGCTACACTGATGCTCGCTAATTTTAGGACTGCGTGTTTGTGTTTACACACACATCTGTGAACGCAGCAGAGGCTTTAGTCTTCTGTCTCTCAGGGTTGTTTTCATTATTATTTCATTCAATAATTTTTCATGTCATAAAGAAAGAACATTATTTCCTCTGTATTTCACTCCCTGCAGCCAGCAGCTCTGTCAGGCCGTGACACAGGTATGTTAGGTATGAAGAATAGCTTATCTTTGCCTTTGAGCAAGACGCTAACCTAATTTAAGATGCAGTGATTTAGTGTCATAATGGTGGGGGACTGGAAGACAGATTTAGAAAAAAAAAGAAGGCAAAGATCGAAGCACTATGTGGTCATGCGCAGAATTAAATGTTGGCGCTGTATGTTCCTGCAAACCACAGGTGTGTTGCATTTGCACTTATCATATAGCGGATATGTTGAAACTTTATGTTTCAACAACACTGTGGTTAGGGTATGATTAGGTTTGTTGGATGATCATGAAAAATTTGAGTTTTGTTTCAGCAGGGGAGCCTTGTAAGATGTACTTTGGATTGTTACTGCAATGTCATTGTAATGGTGTCTTGTAAACTCATGAGCGCTGGGCACATGACACAAAATAAAGAAATCATTATCATCATTTAAGCACAAAAAAACATTTGGATAAGGTTTGGAAAAGGTCGTGTTTTAGCTTAGAATAAGAAGTTTTGGTGGCATCAGCTCGGCTGGAAAAGCAACAAATGTCACAGTGAAAAACAACCACTTTTTTGTGGCACTATTGCTGCCGACAGGTCACTAAAAAACACCCTAGATTGGAGCCTTAAAAGTCAATAACTCACTGAAACACAACAGCAGTGGTCTCACCTAGGTATTAGACCATAAACCACAACCTCCACCTCCCTACAACAAGCTTATATACATCTCACTCTTTTTTAATTTATATAGAGCGATTAAAGAAGACCGTGATGAAACGGGCAGTTCAGACTATGAGCATGTCCGGTCACCTCATCATTACGTGCAGCATGTGAAACAAAAAGTGACCAGCGAGCAGCTGTAACTACAGACACATAAAGGTTAGAGACGCTGGCGAGGGAGGCTGGAAATAACGTCAATACACCCACTAAGGAGAGAGTCACATATGTCTTCTTCATGTCAACAGCAGCGTCCTCCATAACATGATGATCTAACCTCCAGGGCCCATTATCATCAATACTGCTGCCAATACTGACCACACCGATCAATACTGTAAATGAACAGCAGAGAAAGCTTCCAGCCGCCTCGCACCAGCAGCAGAAACACATTTTCTTAATAACGTCTGGAAGTACTTCACTTGAGTGTTTCCATTTTATGATACGATATACTTCAACTTGTGCCTCTTACAGTTTTACTACATTTAGTGCTTTAGTCACAAGCAAAATATGACAACATGATTAAAATAATACCATGTTTCAGTGCAAAATAATAATATATCTGTATATTTTGCTGGTAATACTCCTGTGCTTTAATTCCAGTAAAAGACACAACATACAGTCCCTCACATGGACTACAGGCTGCACCGATGACCTCATACAGACTGAACAAAAAGCATAAATCTGATCAGTGCACACATGTAGACACACAGCCTGATCCCTGATCCCAGTCTGGGTCAACACACAAACACATAATATGAGTATTGACCCGGTCAGATCTGACCTGCCCATAAACATCCATCAGGTCACGCCGGTGCTGTAACTTTAATTCATCTGACACTGACAGGCTCCATCTGTTATATACTGTAGATCTGAGGTTGACTCCATTAAAACCTCACAGGACACACTTTAATCACTCATAAGCAGAGACAGTATAAAGTGTGGACTCGTTCTGCATTTTGGCCATCGCTATCTTGGACTTTTGGAGCCAGAAGTGACTGAGAACACTATCAGCAGACAGTCTGTCACTCAAAGAAAACCAGCCATAGTTATGCGTGACTTTAAGCTTTAATAAAGTGTAAACAGGTGAGTTATTTAAAAACTCCCCGCCCGTACAGCTGTCATGAATTTTGAAATTAGCTAAAGTGACCAAAACCATTTTTTGTACCAGACTGTGAACATGTTTATTTCTGCTGTAAAGTTGGGCATTTTAACCTCAAGTGGCCATTAGAGGAACTGCAGTTTTTGGCACTTTTGCGTTCAGCCTCGGATGTTGCCGCTTGGTCATAACATGCTGCTAATTCTAAAACTGGCCAACGACATGCGGTGGTGGACAAAGTACTCAGATCTTTTACTGAAGTGAAAATAGTATTACCAAAGTGTAGAAACCAGCCCCGCCAGGATTTTGCAGGTTGTGTGTGGGCCTGAAATTCCTGATTTCATTTCATTTCATTTTATTAAAAAATGGCGATGCATGTTGTGATATTTATTGGTGTTTTTGCAAGAAACTGCGTGGGGAACTAAAATACTAACAACAGTTGTGATGCTGTCATGGATTCGGAGCTTGTTATAGTCAGCAGTGTTTCCCACAGGTCAGCTGGGACAGGCTCCAGCCCCCACCACCACATGGATAAATGAATGAAGGCTGTTCTTATGACCATGTCTCTTTTCCTAAACCTAACCTCTGTGCCTTTTTGTTAATAAAATAACTGTATGTATCATATCATATCAAACTATCATACAAACTGTTGTGTCATACAGACAAGGCTTCTGCTGCCACAACTGTTTCCTCTTTGCTGGAATCCCACACGTTTGTTTTAGCATGTTTTGCCTCCATGTTGAGCTGCTATCCGTGTGTTTGTTTGGGTTTAGCACCAGTGCATCATTTCCTGCTGCGTTTCCTTTGGTTGGTTAGTGGACAAAGGTCGTAACAGCAGTTACACACTGAGATCTCAAGTTTCCAACACTGTCAGAATTTTATCCCAAGACTGTGACAACATTAAACCTCTCACTGCGCGACATACGACCACTGCTTTGGAGCCACGATTGAAGATGGCGCCATATTTTCACGTTGGTTATCTTTTGTCTGGGACAGCCAACAAAAGCATGCGGCGTAAGGGGGTGGGGGCATCATCAGCTGACTGCCAACAATGGCGGAGCTCATTTAAATGAGTTTATATACTGGGGATTAACAAAGTTTAACCTTAACTTGTAATAATACATCATATTTCGTTTTATATCTTGAATTAATATCCTATCAAATAAATGTAGGGGGATAAAATGGACAATATTTCTCTCTGAGATAGTGGAGCAGAAATATGAAGCAGCAGAGATTGGAAATACTGGTGAAGTACAATCCAAGTACTTGAGGGATTGTATTGAATATCTGTGAAGTTTTCTACTTTCACTACAACTCTCAACTAAATAAAAAAGCCTAAAACCTTAGCAATATGTTACTTTGCAGTGAGCTTCAGTTAAATGTAGCCTGAACCTCAGACAGAGCTGAGAAAAATATGCACTCCGCTGAGTCCATTATCCAGACAGGGATCAAACACAGCGTGATGATGCTCACCGACAGCAGCCGTCGACATGTGGGTGCCAGAGAGAAGGACTCATCGCAGGAAGCACAGCGGAGTAACCTTCGGATCGCAAGATGGGACTCTGCCACCGGGCCTTCACTGATAAAGAGATCCAGGGTCGAGGAGGGGGCGGGGGGGTGATGCAGACGAGGTGAGGAGGAGCAGGGACTCTTCACGAAAGAGAGAAGCTATGTGGGAGAGAAACTGAGGAGTCTTCTAAGGTACGTCCAGATTGGCAGGAAACAAACTTCTGTAAATATCTCCCAAGAAAACAGCTTGTGGTCGGTTCAGTCTTACAGTCGGTGCAACAGCTGAATAAAAGAAGCAAGAGGTGAGTGGGAGGGAGGAAGAGGAGGAACCGCGCTGGTTGGCTCGACTATAATCCTTCACTTCCAGCGGAGTAAGCCTGACTGACAGGCAGGCAGTACTGGAGGGTCAGATCAGAGGACACGACAGGACACAAGTTAAGGTCAGTCACTGTCCTCAAATCAAGACCTTGAAGCTGTACTGGTTTAAATTCTTCCACATATTGAATGATATTTACGATAATGATACTGCAGCTAATTGTCCATATTTTTCCATTTTCAAACACAGTTTGGGACAGAGTTGCTGAATCAGCTTCTAAAGGGGTGAATGAAGTCCAGGTTAGAGGTCTGAGAGGTCAGGAAAACCTTATCAAACCTGATAAATTAATCAATCAAAGACAAGATCTGAAGGGGACCTGAGGACTATTAGATAAGCACCAGCAGCAGCATGTGAAGGAACGACTGTAAAATCATAGAAACTAACACCAAAAATCATTTGTTTAGTCAAAATACACATGATGATGCCTCTTAAATCATTTCCGTTTCTTTCCATACACACTTTGTCTACGTCCCCCAACATGATCTATGTGCTTTTTTACTCTCTACTAAGTGTAATTGCTCCTTTTGTACGATTCGGCACAGTTCCTAGCTGGTAATAATGGAGGTTTGTGGCTCAAAAATTGAGGGGAGACCAAAGGGTGGGCACAGTGTTTCCACAGGGGCGGGTCAGGGCATCGTTGCTAGTGGCAAACACTGAATGAGCAGCGCAGCTTGCTAGCTATACACACCAATTCATGCTGATGTCACTTGACGCACTCAATCCAATCCAAGGTGGCCCCACCGTAGATCAGGGTACCTCTAATGTATCACCACATCCCACAGATGCTTGATCAGATTACAATCTGAGGAATTTGGAGACCAGGTGGACAGCAGAGCTCTATGTCAAGTTCCTCGGGCCATTCCTGAGCAGTTTTCCCAGTAGAGCATTGTATCATAAACAAGATGATCAAATTTATTCACTTCACCAGCCTGTAGTTTTTTAAATATATAATAAATCAATATGTTCTACCCTCACTCATGAACAAGACCCCGAGATACTTGAACTCCTTCACTTGAGGCAATAACTCTCTCCCAACTCCGCAGGGACGATACACTGGTTTCCAGCAGAGAGCCATGGCCTCAGATTTGGAGGTGCTGACCCTCATACTGCCCCAGTGCATGCTGGGGGTCATAATGTGATGAAGCCAACAGAACCACATCATCTGCAAAAAGAAGAGACGCCATTCTGAGCTTCCCAAAGTGGGCCTCTTCTTCCTTCCGCCTGCACCTCGAGATCCTGTCCATGAATATCACAAACACGGATAAGCAGATCAAAATGGATGGATGGAAATTAATATAGAAAGATTTATTAGCTTTTAATTCCTGTATAAATTAAGTATTTCGAGGTACTTTTGGTAGCCCAGTAGCGGTTGGGATGATAAATTACAGAAGCAATTCCTTAAATCTTATTATGCAAAACTCACATGCTCTGACTGAACAAATACCCTGAACTAATAAAACTAAAATCACTTGACAAGCTTGAATATTACATGAGCTGTTCGACTGACTGCACACACACAAAGAGAAACAAATAGTTCTTGACAATATTACCTGGCCTGTCAGTTATTTGTAATTACTCTCAGCCTTTAAGCACATGAGCTGTTTGTTTTTTACCCCTTAGTCAGCGGCTTGGCACAGTGGGAACTCAATAAGTGACACGTCCTCTATAGCCACTCAGACAGCCTCCCTATCAATAAAAGCCTCACAACAAATCTCACCCTGCT
The DNA here is from genome assembly GCA_026686955.1 of Epinephelus cyanopodus. Classification (NCBI taxonomy): domain Eukaryota; kingdom Metazoa; phylum Chordata; class Actinopteri; order Perciformes; family Serranidae; genus Epinephelus; species Epinephelus cyanopodus. Next base: position 33,395,549 of record CM048932.1, on the reverse strand, counting down.
CAATAACCTCTGCTCAGCGTGTGAATTAATGACTTGTAAACTTGTATTCTCTCTGTAGCCGTGTCTGTTCTGCATCATTCACAAAGACGCTGGTGTGCAGAGAGGCTGTGTGCATGAGTCACAAAGCAGACTTCAAATGAAAAATCCTGCAGCCTCCGTCCACACAATGCCTGAAATGCGACCCAAGCAGGTCAGCGCAGGTAGAGACATGCAGCTTCTCACACTGTCCCAGAGGGAAACTAAAAAGGCTCCAGGCAAAGAAAGTTATTTTATCTCGTCTACTACTACTACAACCCTCCAAAAATATGAATACAGTATTTGTACTGCACCTGAGGGCTCTGCAGAATGCATCTCCATTTGTTTCCAAAGACAAAATCCAGCGTCTGCTTTCTGTGTTGCTGCTCCCACACTGACAGTAATGGTGACTGGCAAAAATAAATCTTTATCTCACGATCTCGCCGACATGGAGGCCATTTCCTTTCCTGCAGGGTCTATCTGAGCTTCACCCTCTCAGCTACTTCATCTCTCTGCAGCTTGTGAAGAACTAAAAACTTTACGCCAGCTGGGCCTCTCCAAAACGCTCCAACACTCGACTTTGTACCTCCTCCCCTCCTAAACATACTTGGGCATCTGCCAGTTGTACTCACAAGAAAGGTGGTGCCGCGAGGTTTATTTTTAATCCACTGTAACACTTCTAAAATCCTTTTTCTTCTTTGCTCTGTGAGTCCTGCAGGCTGCAGACTCTGCTAGAGGAGCATGCTCTGAAGTTTCACACAGGTGTAAATGATCAGATTAACGATGTCTCGGGGTCGTGGTGCTGCAGTGCATCCTGGGTCACTGTCATGTCTTACTGGGACACTAAAATGTTAATGTTTAGCCTTTATTTTGCCAGAGCGTCCCTTTGAGATTGGAAATGTCTTTTACGAGAGAGACCTGGCCGAGGTAGCAGCCAATCAAAGGACATTTAAAACGCAACAAATACATCATAATACAAGAATCCCCAATAAAACAATTCAAACATATCGTTCCATGTCCAAGGTGCAGAGTAGGAAATGTTCCCCAGATCTTGAACCAACCACCTGGAGGAGCATAGCTGGTAACTACCAGAGCTGACACACACAGATATAAGATAAGATATAATGATATAAAATAAAAGTAGCAGGGCTGTATGTTAACTTTTTGCACACAGCACTGGAGCTACAGAGGTTTAAAGGTTTGCAGCACAGGACACAAACTATAACGGTATAAAGGTATCAAGTAGGTTTAAATCCACTGTAGTTTGACACAATTAAAAATGTTTGTGTGGGCGGTTAAAAAGTTGTCTCCATCTGGTCTTTCAAATAAATCTAATGCCGGAAAATGATTTAAATATTATTTATGCACAGAGCATCAACAGAGAGGCCGAGGGAGGGATGGAGCGAGAGACACTTTGTCACGTCTTGTATATGAAACGTCTGTTGTCGCTGCATTTTTAAAACACATCTGTCGCTGTCTCAATATCACACAACAGACTACAACTACTAAGATGAACGGCGCCACGCTATGATCCACCTCACACACAAACTAGCGGCGCAGCTCTGTAGTGCACGTGTGCTGCTGCGGTGACAGTCATAGAGTCATACAGTTGGCTCGTTACAGGCAGCTCACACATAGCACGCTACGAAAGAACAGCGCGTTATTTTAGCACAGAGGCTTGCTAGCTGTTTCGTAAAGTGCACAAAGCCGCAATCTGGACACTTTATCACTCAAGAAGTGCAACAACCCACTCGCAACTCACCCCAGTTACATTTCCATCACTCGTGTCCATGTCCACAATGTTCGACAACTCACCTTGGACGTGTCGCTCATAACCTGGCAATGCTTTAACACCTGCGGTGGCATTTACCTACCACTTCTGAGAGAGGGCGCCCTTGAGCCAACAACCCAAGTATAACCACATACTACGCTACTACATTACAACAATAATAGCAAGTTGAAATACATACAATACAAACTCTGTTACACATAGCTGTGATATGGCCCAGCCCTGATATGTCACACTACACGCCGAAGATGTATTAAACGTCACGCCTGCAGAAAGGACTAGTGTGTCTGCTTTATAACAACATGCAGCATTTCTTTGGTTTGCAGATTCATAGTGCCAATATTTTTCTGGCAATGGCGTCGAGCACCACTACAATGAGCCATGTGCACAACACACTGTAAGCTGATCTCACTTCTAATCTAACTAATGACACAGTTTCTGTTCTGTTTATGAAGTAAACACATCTTGTTGTGCTCACTCCAGATGTAAATAAGGTTATATACCGTACATTTGTTCCTGAAGCTGACTCATCATCCATAATTAGCCGTAACAGTTTCCAGCTGTATGCTCCTCCATTTCCTTTGCACACTGCACTGTGAGCCAAAGCACAAAGACTCTATGTTCCCATGTGAATTTACACACTCACATCTCAGTTAGAATTGGGACATAGTGCTTTGATCGCCGTCCTGCATTCACTTTCAACCCTGGCAAGAGACCTGATTTCAGGCCTGTTATTACAAAATAAAAGGCATGCCCTACTTTTTATCGAGTTTAAAGTTTGTTTTTACCGTCCTACAACTGTGCGTAACGTTTATGGTCTGTGGGATTAAAGACAGTTAACAGTGCAGGACTGGATTAGCTGCTTTACTTTAACGAGTTGTTAGTTTCATAGTTTATTTGTAGAGCAACACGCCCAGCAGTTCGACTTGTCTCAGCTTCGATCTCTTTTATGCACATTCTCTGCACACATCCTGTATGTTGTTTTCCTGCTGAGATGTGCAGGGCCCCGCCTCCTCTGTCACATGTGAGTGTCAACACTGCGGGGTTTCCCCCCAGAATGGTGGCTAGCACAGTGATTCGTCTCTATTTATACTATATATGGATCTGGATTTCAGATTTCACAGGATGAGTCAGAGCTCATATTTATTAATAAACTCTCTCTGCAATTCAGATTCAACTCAGTGAAGACTCTGGGCTTCACTGTGCACAGGTAAACAATTAATCCTAAATGTACATCTGTCCCTTAGTGTAGTCGTGTGATACCTAAAAATGTCTGGCAGCTTTTTTAAATGTATTTATTTTGTTGTTTTTCTTCTTTTGTGATTGTCTGTTGTTTATCTACCTCAGTTTATTTACATGTTTCCTTTAAGTAAAACTGAAATTTGAGAATATATATTTATATTTTTAAATGCATTGAGTACAAACAATAAAATGTTTTCTGGTTGCAGCTACTCGCTTTTTTTTTTTTTTTTTTTTTTTTAAATCTACAGTAAAATAAATACAAAATACAACCATTTAAATCAGTATACCCCTCTGCTAAGCCAAAATGAAAACGTAAGTCCCTCCCCAGTGCTTAAAAAATATTTGACGACCCCCCCTCTACATCTAATAAATAACAAACAGTCCCTAAAATAGTTTTCAGCCTGTTCATGTCACTTAATCATTTTTATTGCAGCAAATTGTATCGTGGACTGAAAAAGCAATCGTTTCTTTTTTTTTTTTTTCTAGTAGGCTAGCAAAAGTTTAATTTGTATGTGTAATGTTAATAATTTCATTTTTTAAAATCGATATCCATATATTTTAGATATTGTCATAAAATATCGAAATATCGCGATACTATGCTGTATTGATTTTTCCCCTTCCCTTGTCCTTATTGCATTATAATTTTGATGCATTTTTCATTTAATGAAATGTGCATATAATGTCTCTGTAATAGATCTATTTGTCTTTATATATCCCTGGATTGTGTCTGTGTGTATTTCCTGCAAACACACTGCACCCAGCTTGAGTTAAAAAGTGTCCTAACATCATTAAGCTTGATTAAATTACCAGTTAAGAAAGTTTTCGCGCAGACAGGTGTGTTAGAGGTCAAACTTGAGCATCTGACAGGTAGGAGCTCACCGGCTGTTCCTCCAGCTGCGTCTCCGCCGCTGCTGCAGCTGTTGCCGCCTCTCCTCCTCCGCTGCTGGCGCCCGGTGGCTCGGCCAGCCTCTCCAGCCTCTCCAACCCCGCTGACCCGAGCGAGGAGCTCTTGTGGTGGGACTGCACCAGGTAAGCCACCGTGGGCTTCTTGGAGGAGGACGGCAGCTTCTCCCGGCCGAGCCCGGAGCCGCCTCCGGCCGCTTTGCCGCAGAGCTGAGCCTCCTTGGCGTCTCCATCCACCTGAGAGGAGAAGAGCAGGTCGGGCTGAGAGGAGGAGATCACCCGGTCCAGGACGACGTGTTCCTTCCGCTTCATCTTCTTGAACATCCACATGCCTCGCTCCTTCTTCTCCTCCGGCTCTCTGGAGCCCAGCTTGGGGCTGAGCAGCGGCTTGGCTTTGGCTTGAAACTGTTTCCACATCGTGTTGTGTTGTTGGGACGAGCTGCTCTCATTCTCGTCCTCCTCGCTCCGCTCCATCCCCGCCTCTGCTCCGAGCTCACAGGCGGTCACACCGATGGACGGACCCCCAGTGCACCGACGAACTTACCGCAGTCTGTGTCGGGTCTGCTCAGCTGCATCACACCCAGAGAAACACTCTCACGCACGGACACAAACACCAGCCATGTTCCTGGCTCCTCCGCCAGTAGTCGGGGTCGTCCAGCCCCTTTTCCATGGAAATATTTACACCAGGCAGTGAAGATAGCAGCAGGGCCGTGTGCAGGGTTTAGACACACACGGGGTCCATGAAAAGCCCCCTCACCCCCCTTAACAAAAAGGGGCCTCCTTTATCTAAATATGTGCATTTTTATGTTACAAGAGCAAAAAATGGATAACAACAGCTTTATTCTCTTGAATTTCACCCCCATTTTGTAGCAAAAACTAAAATGACATACCCAAATTAAAATAACTGTAGCGTCTGAACCGCTCTGACTACATGCCTGCATGAGGTCATGCCAGAAAGAAAACTCCCTGAAGTTTCTTGAGATAGTGTCAGAAACACTCTAGGCGATACAGAGACAGAGTAATGGGCCTCTGAAGTCAGTAAAAAGTTGAAGATTTTGCCTAAAATAAAGTAAAAAATGATTTTCAGGATGAATAACTGTCTGTGGCTTCACCTGAGCAGGTAAATGACACTGTGGGGCTGTAGGCACACTATCAATGAACACTTGTTTCAAATTTGAAGAAGACTGCTCAAAGTATGACCATTTTACAGTGTTTTTACCATGAAAAGATCCAGGCGGAGCTCCAAATGACAAGTCGGTCACTCCGCTTCAAAACAGCACTATCAGTGATCAAACAACACTCAGCCAGCTTCAAACATTGTACCTTATTGAAATCAGGTGTGATTGTGATAGCTGATGTTGTTTATGACAGAAACACCATAAAACATCACCAAATAAAGCCATATGAAACGTGAAAGTTGTGATCCCACTTTCTAGACGGTATATCTCAGCCAAAAATAGTGGTAGGAGTGAGACTCTTTCCTTTTATAAAACAGCTACGTCCCCACTAGCGGCTCCGCACGAGATCGTGAGTAATCCTTTAACTTTTCCCGTCGCAAAACGACATGACATGACTTGTCACCTCTCATCGCGATTTTGCACTTTGTGTGTTTAGGCTGCTCTGGTGCGAAATACAGAACAAATACCGACGATACCAAACATCACATGGCTTGATGACGTAATGTGCCTGGGAGATACCATTTAACAGAGGAGGGGGGGAGCGAGGACGTCGGCGTCCTACAGAGTTATCACACTTAGAAGTCCAGTTCCAAAAAAGTCGGGACGATGTGAAAAATGTAAATAGCACACAGACTGCAGTGATTTACAAATCCTGCTTGACCTATATTTAACTGGATACAGTGCAGAGACAAAATATTTAACGTTCAAACTGCTAATTATTTATTCATTTTTTGTAAATTCAGTTTGAATTTGATGCCTGCAGCACGTTTCAATTAGGAATGCGATTAAACGTCCGCTTCTTCGCCAGTCAGCAGCAGAAATATTAGTCGGTTAAAGGCACGTACAAGGCCACTTAACTGTCATGCAGCCGTCCGCCAGTAGTGGGTGCTACAGAGCCGTCAGACAGCAGTCCCCCTCCCCGCGTTAATACTCGAGTAGACTGGAGTTTTAAATATGACAGATGTCCTCTCACAAAACCAGCGCGGCTTGGCACTGCTTGTGAAAGCAGTTTCCCAAAGCTCTCGAAATCCTTCAAAAGTCTCTCTGACCGTCCACTTCGGCCTCAGACATGCACTGCACACGGTCCCAGAGCTAATTCTGCCGCAGCAGAAAACCTGACAGTGAACATTAGTTCCACTACAGAAATACAGGTGAGTAAACAATGAACTGATGCCTTCGCTTCAACCTTTGCAATCGTACATTCTACCGTTCACACATCATTTATTTAAATATGAACTCGGTGAAGCTTCGTGTACATTTTTTTAAACTAAACATTTTTAAACAGCATTTTTAAGAGCTCATGTGGCTAAGGTGGCGAGGACGGTGCAGTATTCCATGTTGTCTTCCAGGAAGTCAACTCCATGCAGTGCACTCTGATGAGCACAAGCTGTAGGCTCATGTTAGAAAAGTTTGGGTACTGCTGTGTAAGTGTCATGACTTTGTAACTTTTCTCCACGTGTACTGCTGCACCACCACTGCCAATTCAAATTCAAAACATAGTCCTGGTGAAGGGAACTACCACAAAGCGGTTACGAGTATGTTGCCAGGTGTTTGTGTCTTTATGTGTCTTTCTGTGGACAGATTTTGTCAATGATGCAAAGTCCAGTACAGTCACAAATGTTACAGGTGTGTAGCTGAGATCAAAATGGAGGTCAGGTTCGAAGATGGGTGTGATCTGAGCAAGGGGCCTGAAACCAGGCGTTAGGATGTAGGGAAGGCGCCATTGCTCCCCAACTTTGCGCCCTTGGCCAACATTTGTGTTAAGTCGTCGAACATTGTGTCCCATCTGGAGCGATCTAAAGATGGTTTCTGTTAAACCTCACTCTAAAGCCCTGTTTCCACCAAACACTTTCAGTATGGTGGCTTTGTAACCAACAGCAATCCTTCAGACATGGTACCTAGACCCTAGTGTTTCCACTGTAAACACTACTCTGTCATGTGGGTGGGGTTGCTGTCACTCACTTTGACATCTTTTATTTTCCAAACATCTACTGCAGATAATACACTGACTATAAGGATCCAAACTATCCCTTTAAATGCAGTGGGTTTGTGCAGGTATTTTAAATAATTTCTATAAAATAATAAACAAATAAAGAATAACCCCCAACCTCAGTTAAAAGTCAGTGCACATATTTACTCATTGACATAAGAAAACAGACACTTTTAGATGAAAACAAAGATTTTATTTAGTTTCTTAACCCTCTCTTCCCTTATTTCACTGCAAAGCACTCCGTAACACTGTTTTTTAAAAGTACAATATAAACAAAAGCTATTATTACTATTGTTACTATTATTGTTATAAAGCTCCTAAATTGTTGGGCTCTTACTTCACTTGTCTCTCTGCATGTATGAGGGGCTGGACAGTGTTAAATGCTGACGTAGAATCTGCACCAGGAGGCTTGTGTACATGTTTAAATGGTCACTGAAATCACATCTGTAACATATTTAATAGCTGTGGGATAGTGAGTAACACTGATGGTTATATATTATACACACATACAAAAAAAACTGAATTAGTGTACCGTATGTAGGATTATCTTTACATGTACGTTCCCTTCTTCCCTCATGATTGTACACTGCAATACTTTTTACAGAGAATCAATGGTTAAAGGTTTTATATAAGGACAAGACATGGCTTTACTGATAATCATGCTGAGTTAAAACACTTAAACTCCTCGTAGTCAGAGATAATGTATGCATGAGCACACACTCACTCACACACACACACACACACACACACACACACACTCGTACAGCAGCGCTGAGATTTAAAAGAGGCTGATGGTACGTCACTCTTGATCCAGTGCCATATGCCCATTTTGCCAAGTAGGACATGCTCCTGCTTTACATCCCACTTCATGTTCTTGGACCAACATTGCAATCGACCAATCACATCCCTCTGACATCATCAGCGTGCTGCTGCTGTGCTTGTTTCACACTTCCTTTGTGCTTCCTCGGAGCTCAGCTAGTTTTCCAAATTGAAGTTTGTACAAAATCTTCAGTAACACTTAACAAAAGCCTTGTAAGCTACAGCAGGGTTAGCAATTAGCTTGCTGGGGCCCCCCATTTTTCCGCCTTCTTACCACCCACTTGGGACCTACATACAAATGTTGGCTGGGATCATCATCACACTAATTATGGATTATTTATTTGTGTTGGCATAAACATGTCAAAGATGGTCTTGGATCAATGTGAGCACTGCAATCTTGCAAAAAAATACGCTATTAAAAAGGATGGAAAACGTGTCCTTTGTAGGTCTTTGTAACTGCACAATGACATCATCCTTACTGTTAATGTTAATGAGCAAGATCTAAGCTTACTGGCAAGCTTACTTGTTAGCATAGCATTTTACTTGTATAAATTAGCCTTGCAACTAGTGGCGATTTCCTCTGCTCATATGAAGACAGGATAAATCACACACAAGACTTAAAATGCTATTTTAGTGGAGGCCTTGCTGTCTTCACAATTCATTGGTTCTTATCTGTGAAATTAAAGTAAATAAAAGCTTGTAGCATCAGGCGACAGTTTAGTTGTATTAACTTCAATTTGGAAACTAGCTTAGCTCCAAAGCACAAAGGAATTTCAAAAGAAGCACAGCAGCATCACGCTGATGATGTCAGAGGGCTGTGATTGATTGACTTCAATGTTGATCCAGGAGCATGTCCTACTTGACAAAATCAGGTCATGCACCCGTTCTCAGTGGTTTGGGTTACTAATCATGCACATGCCACTGAAACCAAACCATCAGTGACCTTTCTATCTAGGCGTCACTCAGCGCACACAGCAGGCGTCCACACAAACAGTGCAGTAACTACTAAATGAAGAGGGTTTGGTGCATTCGTCTCATTTAGTATTTCAAGTACTCGTAAATCTACTGTGATCTAAAGGTAACAAAGTGCAATCTACTCTCTATTGCCTAACTAGACTCACTTGGCTAACGACTGCGTTAAAAAAGTTTATTAAAATCAGGCCAAAATACATCTCCCAGCATGCTGTGCATCTACTGTTTCTCAGAGGATCGGGTGACTGTAATTATCTAAAGGTTCCTTCCTCTCACCCCCTGCAGAGACGGGTCTTATGAGGGTTCAAATCTGTGCTGTGTGTTTGATTTCTGTTCTCCTAAATAAAAGATGCAACACAAGAGGTCACAGGTCCTGCTCGTGCATCTGCTGCTGCATCTTCTGAAGCATCTGCTGCATCCTCCTCAGCTGCAGAGGTAACGACAAGACAGATAAGAGGGGAGGATGAAGACACGGCTTACATAAGAACACATATGGGTCATCATTTCACATCACACATGCTTATGTAATACGTGCTGCAGTGCATTATTCAGGATCTGAGGTTTATTAAGGAGTCGTATCTACTCACCTCGTCATCTTTCATTCTGATGAGCTTCTCCGTCTCCACGTCCGGTGTGGACAGCGGCAGGATGGGGATGGGGCTCTCCACCCGCTTATCTGCATTCATCTTACTGGAAGAGATGAGAAAAACATGGAGGATGACAACCAACAGCAAGATGTTGGGTTTTTATTTGATTCACTGCAGGAAGAAAATGAGCTTGTAGGGGCTCAGATGTTTGCAGGAAAACAAATAATTCTGTTAATTTCTCTCTCAGTTCTGCTACAGTCAAGATATCTGAACACAAACCTGTGTGACAAATTGACAGAAAGGATTATGCTGTTGCCTGCATTATGCACAGGCTCTGCAGCATCATTGATGTTCTGAACGGTGGCAGATTCAGGTCTGAGGGGCAGGGGCAGAAAAAGGGCTCCAGCTGCATGCATAATGGTTTCTAGAATGCATCACCAGTTCCTCCAGGATGTGCAGTGGCATGTGAAAACAGTTTGTTAAGGAGGAGGTTCAAAAAGGTCCAGTGTGTCAGATGTTTCTCACCAGTCCTGTTCAACACGTTACATTAGACACATTTACATTTCACTGGGTGGATTCCCTGCTGTCTCTCTCTGCTGCCCACTGAGCTGCAGCTCTCATTCATTCTTCGGAGACAGACGATTAAATTAGCAAAATAAAATGACTAAAATTGCCCAAGAAAAACGACATAAGATGCACTCAGCCAGCCAATAGATTTGTTCAATCATCCAACCCTAGAGGGCACTGCATCACATTTTCTCCACCATCTGCAGGTGTGGTGGAGACACAGACTTTCAATATGCTCAGTTTTTTCACTTTATTTGTAATTAATTTAAAAATTAAGCTGAATAATATAACTGATTGTTTTGAGTCCCTACAGCTCAAGGTGAGTTAGATTTTTTAACTGCAACTTGAAATAAAATGGAAGACAAATTTTACAAGAACCAAAACTGAAGAAAAAAATAGGGAAAATTTCACCCAAATGTTTATTTATCAAAAAACATCCCTTTTCTGTTTCTTGATGGAGACGAGAGCAGAACAGGAGCGAGAAATACCTGGCGTTTGTTTGTGAGACTTCTCACTCTGCATGTGAGATTCCACTGCCACGATTCCCACTGTCTGAAAAATCTTTTGCATAAAATACACTGAGCTTTGTAAACATTATCTCACACCAGTTTCAGCCATGCTGTGAGATCTCAGTGTTGTCCAGGGCGCAGTGACTGCTAGCTAGCAGACAGTGGATCCTCTGCTCTGAGCAGAAACAAAAGTGTTTCTGGTTCCACTGTCCTGATCCGTGTGAGGTTGATGTGAAAAGAATTGGGTAAGTCCAACCACAGATCCATTTTCAACTGCTTATCCGAAGCCAGGTTACAGGAGGAGCAGGCTGAGCAAAGTATTCCAGACGACCCTCTCCCCAGCAACGCTTTCAAGCTCCCCGATCCTGAAGTGTTCCCAGACCAGATGAGATATGTAATCCCTCCAGTGTGTTTTGGGTCTGCCTCAGGGCCTCCTACCAGTGGGACGTGCCTGAAACACCTCTAACAGGAGGCGCCCAGGAGGATCCTGATCAGATGCCCGAACCACCTCAACTAACCCCTTTCAACAAGAAGGAGCAGCGGCTTTACTCTGAGCTCCCTCTGGATGTCTGAGCTCCTCAATCTATCTCTGAAGCTGAGCCCAGACACCCCACAGAGGAAACTCATTTCGGCCGCTTGTATCTGCGACCTCATTCTTTCAGTCACTACCAAGAGCTCATGACCAAAGGTGAGGGTTGGGACATAGATGGATGCTTGACTTTGAAACATTAATTTAAGACATTTTAATACCAATTAAGGCCTCATTTTTAGATTGATGAATTTAATGCATTTTAAGACTTTTCAAGGATCTGCAGGAACCCTGGTTTTAGCATTTCATCCACGGGAAGATGTGATTTTACCTCCTGTAACTGAGGGGATCAGTGTGTGTTAGCATTTCTTTGGTTAACAGTTCAACAAAAAACACAAGAGAATCCTGGAACTAGACATTCCCTTCGACCGGTTTTAATTTTTATTGGATGCACTGCCTGATCACCAGTTTATCACAAACAAAAACAGTTACTATAAGTGGATATAAGCTTAAACCTCCCACGACTTAATGGGAGCGCATGACAGCTCAGCTACAACTAAAACTCCCTCAAAGTAGATGGACATCAGTTATTGATTACCTTGATCTGAAAACATCCTTAAAATCATTTGAGGTTAACTTTTTATGGATTCATGTGTAAATATGTCGATGTCAAGGGTGCACACATGGGCAGCTGTGTGTCTTCTAATGCTGTTTGATGAATCTTTATCCACACGTGCATTTATGTCATGTCTGATCATTGATGTTAACGGCAATAAAGATAAAAATAAATATACATATGTATGTTTCAATGCAGGACTAGAGAGTAGGCAGTATAAATTATTAAAAAGGTCATTAGACGTATGGTTTTTATGTAAACAGGAAAGTGAAAACTTTTGTCAATGGGCCAGATACTTTAGCTGGAGGACTTTTTACCTGTCACTGCTGATGGGGTATGACACTTGGACATTTGCCGCAGCAACTCCCACCTTTTGATCCATTATTTAATAGAAATCCAGTTCACCCACTTCTCCAGTGACAGCTGTACACCTGTTCTGGTTTCACACAGTGACACTGCGGAAACGATGGTCTGTGGGTGTAAATCAGTCACTGTGTTCCTGTTCTTGTCTCTCAGAAAATACAAAACAATTTAAAGTGTGCTAACACATACACACACACACACCTGGTCATGGTCTGGATGCACTGGGCTCTGTAGTTCTCGTAGTGACAGTCGCTGGTGATGTCCTTCAGGTCGTGCATGTGGGTTCTTATCAGCATGGTCCTCAGCTTCACAAAGTCGCAGTGGGTCGGGTTCTCCACTGCGCACAGGAAAAGATTTACATCAGGGCCGGTCAGTCCCTGGAAATGGCCGTTGTCATGGTAACCGAGGTCTGAGGAATGGCAGCGGAGAGTTGGGACAGACAGCTACAGAGAGTTTCTTACCCTCCACGATGCCCCACGGGTACAGCCTCCCTCTCACTCGCTGACCTCGGGCTTCTACCACAGTGTTGCTGCCGATCACTGCAAACGGAGTGCTGTCCTGCATCACATAACACAGCCTTTACCTCAGGTGACAATGGCTCTGTGTCACAGTGTGACAGTACATGTAAAAGTCCTGCATTTGTAATGTTTGTAGGTATTATCAGAAAGTGATAGTATATAGTGTGATGATTGATGCACTGCAGTGGTTCCCAAAGAGCTGTAATTATACCACAGCGGGTACTTTAGCAGTTGCTGGGGGTAATATTAACTAAATAACTAAACTTAACCTGTTTGACGTATATATGTCCTCATTATTTTGTTAAGGAGGAAAATAAAAAGACAAATAAGATTATAAATTGGATCAATTAAGAGTGCATGAAAACTTGTTAGCATGTGGGCAGAAGAGTTCAGGCAAAGTGATGAATAGCTCAAGCTCAGTAATGTAAATTGTTATAAAAAGTGACAATTAAAGTGCCCATTAAGTATCATCAGTAAAACTAAATACAGAGGCATGGTCGTCCCTGCTGTGTTATATTTAGTGCTGTCAAGAGATTAAAAAAATGGAGAGATTAATTAATTATGATCTGTAATTAACTGATCTAATTAATCTCTTTTTTAATCTCATCTCAAAATTGCTGAGAAAAGCCCTCAACTTGAGGTATTTTCATTTAATTCATTACATTATTGTAGCAGATGATCAAAAGATTGATATATATATTACAAAAAGTGTTTTTTATAAAGTCATATTTATATTTCAGTCTCAAACACCAGGGGGTGTTTGACTGTCATGACATGTCAGCTTCATTAAAAGCATATCCGCAGGTTAACGCAACAATAGATGTAAAAACACACAGAAACAACACATCTGTGATCAGCTCCCTAATTTTATTTTAACAGTTTTCTAAATTATTTTCCTCTTTTCCAATTTCTCGTTTTATATCATGGAAGTGATCAATGTACGTGCACTTGTCCTTTAAACTTAATAAAAAATAAAAGCTAACAAAATAAAAGACACCTGGTACATTCGTTACAGCTGCACTCGTGGCTGCCTGCGCTTTCCCTGTCCTTGCGGCTGCAACTTGCGCTGTCTTCTCTTCTTCAAACTACAACACCCATAATTCATGTAGGAACTGCTGCAGCTAATGTGCAGCCCGTGGGAGCTGCATGACAACTCAACCACCATGATCAGTTTTATCGGACAATAACTACTCCCGACTGCTCTAATGTAATTTTCGGGACAATCAGGGCAGGATTCAGGATTCAGGACAACTGCTTGGAGTTGTCCTGAATCCTGAATCAAAAAACATAGCGTGTTTAATATGGCTGTAATTAATTATTTGCAATTAATGCGATAATTTGACACCCCTAGTTATATTACAATATATATCTTAATTATCATTACTGATGCACTGCAGTGATTCACAAGCAGAGTACTTGTACCATAGGAGGTATTTTTGCAGTTGGCGGGGGTACGTGGCAAAATCAACAAATTAACTCTTAATGGAAATTGTGATTTATTTATTTATTTATTTTAATAATCTATATTTTTGTGCTAAAAAGGAAAATAAACAGTTAAATTACAAATTGTAGTGTATTAATTTAGAGTGTGTGGAAAAATTGTTAGCAATGGAACAGAGAAGCTGAAATAGTTAGCTTAAAGTTGGCAAAATAGTTAGCTAAGTAACATTTGAGATAGCTAACAAGTAAAAGTAATGAAAAACTGTTGTTAATTAAAAGTGGTAAAAGAAAACACTGAAAAGTTGAAATAGTTTGCTAAGCAGTGTTAACAGTTAAAATAGTTAGCATAAAGTGGTAAAAAGAAATGTTGGGATTAATTGAACAAGTGTTGGAATAGTTAGCTAAGTACACACCTAAAATAGTTAGCTAAAAGTAATAAAAAAAAATTGAAATAGACAAGTGACGTAAACAGTTACAATTGTTTGCTGAAAGTATTTTGTTGAAATACAAGTGATAAAAAAAAGAGTTGGGAAACACCTAAGATAAATAACTAAAATTTTTTTTTTTTTTTTTTAAGTTGATATCGCCAAGTAACATAAAACGTTAAAATAGTTGGCTGAAATTAGTAAAACAAATGTTGGAATAGTTAGCTAGTAAACACCTAAAACAGTTAGTCAAAAGTAGTTAAAAAATAGTTAGCAAAAACTGTTAAAAAAACCAACTGTTAGAATAGTTAGCTAAAGTAGTGAAACAAAACAAAAAAAAAAGCAGTTGAAACAGTTAGCAAAAACTGGTGTTGAAAACAGTTGGAATACTTAGCTAAGTAATGTAAACCGTTAAAATAGTCAGCTAAAAGTAGAAAAAAAACGTATTGGAATAATGTGCTAAACTTAAAATGATTAGCTCAAAGTGGTAGACAAATAATGTTAAAACAGTTACGTTTACCAAAACTGGTAAAAAAAAAACAAATAAAATTTTTAATAAACACAGCGCTTTATATCTACATGAATTAACAAACCATTAACTTAATCACACATTCACTCTGCTTGGTGCTCTGTTGCTCTGTTTTACCACAGTACGCTACATAACCAAAATTTGTCGCTGTCCGATGAAAAACACGTATATTATGGACACTTTATGCACTGTAGAAAGCCAAAATCGTCAAAATACGTGTTTTTCATCGGACAGCAACGAAATGCTAGCCTACGTTCCAACAGCGCTCCAAATCTACAAACTGTCCAGTTTGTGCCAGAGTGCGCTCCAGCACTTGGAGAGAGTGTTTCCAAACACACTCTTTGTATAAAATCTTAATCTGTTAAGTAATTAAAGTTAAATACTGTCAGTGGAGACAAATGTAAAACACTCCTCTCTTTGCAGTGATCATGCACAGTTCAAATTCCTCCAGATGATAAATATACTAACCAGAATAAAAGAGCCTGTGATTCAGACTCAGCAGCTCACCTTCAGCTCTTTATCCTGCCGCTTGAACTCCTCGTCCTCATCAGAGTCGCAGTCCGGGAACTGATAGATCTTTATCCCGTACTTATCTATCTCTTCCCTCAGCTGAAAGGACAACACACACACACACACACACACACACACACACACACACACACACATTTATGAGAGATGTGATGGATAACAGCAGGAACACACACACAGTCATACACCCTCCCACTGAGTGCTCAAATTCAGCAGGAAGCCACTGCCCTAAAAGATGGCTTTACAACTCAGTCCAGATAAAATCTCTGCAGAGAAACGTCTGAGTCATGCACCACTGAAGCAAGATGAAACTGAGCCTAAATCTAATGCTGAGCTTATCTCCATACTTGTTAACTCAATTGCGTCTGCCTCTAGTCTGTGCTGCATTTTGCTAAATCTGAATATCAATGTTGGTTTCAGTGTGACTCAGCTCGGCTTCTCAAGTGGCCAAGCAGCTTTATTCATTTAAATCAACATTAGACAAACTAATACACAGTGTCTACAAAAAAACAACCTAAAAAACAAAACACAGACTATAGACTGATCTCATCTATCTGAATAAAGCAAATGAGCTTTTCCCCCATAATTTGAACTGTGTCTTCGGGAAAGTCCAGATTATTATTTAAAAAAGCACATAAATAATTCATTCCCATCTTCAGCCAGACGATTACTATGTTTATGCAAATGAGCAGACACCCTCGTGGGTTAATTCAGTGCAGAGATCTAAATTCAAACGCTGAACACCCCGCAGCAACAAGAGAGAGCTGCGGCTCAGAAAAAAGGTCAGCGCATAAATTCAGATTTGACTGTGTTTATATGAAGCTCTGTGAAAAATGAGTATATCTAGGAATATTCACATCACATCCTGCACTAATCTGGTGGATCTGGATTATTTCAGGATTATGAGATTATCTTTCTCACCCGCTCTTTCAGTTTCTTGATCTCGTTGGGAGTGAGGCAGTCGGCTTTAGCGATGAGAGGAACCACGTTAACTTTCTCCTGCAGGGCCTTCATGAACTCTATGTCGACTGGACGCAGCCTGCAGGACCACGTGAACTTTACTGAGCGCTGTAACACGTGTGTACATTAATACTGTGTGTGTGTGTGTGTGTGTGTATTACCCGTGTCCAAACGGAGGTATGAAGTAGAGGCAGCAGTGCACTCTGTTGTCCTGGATGTTCTTCCTGTTCAGTCCGCTCTCGTCTCTGAAGTAGTTTTCAAACTGCTGGTCGATGTAGTCTGTGACGGCCCTCCAGCTGCAAAACAAACACAAACATGTCTGTAAATGTTTATGTGTTTTTAATATAAAGAACTTTTAAAGGAATAGTTCAACATTTTGGGAAGCAGGCGTATTTGCTTCCTACTGAGAGAGATAAGAATATTTTATCAGCACCTGTGAAAGAAAGCAACTAAGTATATCTACTGAAGTACTGAACTGGAAGGGAAATTGTGCTTGTTAGTGCAGTAATTATCTTCTCTTGTTTTATATCTTGTATTTTTTAATTTATTCATTTAAAAAAAGAAAATTAAAATAAAGAAAAAAAATAAGATTAAAGAAAAAAAAAAGAAAATTAAAGAAAAGAAACAATAAAAGAAAATTAAAGAAAATAAAAATAAAAGAAAATTTAAAAAAAACTATAAAAGAAAATTAAAGAAAATAAAAATAAAAGAAAATTAAAGAAAAAATAAAAGAAAACTAAAGAAAACAAAAAAGAAAGGATGAAAGAAAAATATAAAAGAAAATGAAAGAAAAGAAAAAATAAAAGAAAATTAAAGAAAAGAAAAACTAAAAGAAAATTAAAAAAAGAGAAACGAAAATTAAAGAAAAGCAAAAAAGAAAAGATAATTAAAGAAAAAAAGAAAATTACAGTAAAGAAAAATAAAAAAAATAAAGAAAAATAAAAGAAATTAAAATAAAAAATAAGATTAAAGAAAAAAATAAAATAAAATTAAAGAAAAGAAACAATAAAATAAAATTAAAGAAAATAAAGAATAAAATTAAAGAAAAGTATAAAAGAAGATTAAAGAAAAGAAAAAATAAAAGAAAATTAAAGAAAAATATAAAAGAAAATTAGAGAAAAGAAAAAAATAAAAGAAATTTAAAGAAAAGAGAAAAGAAAATTAAAGAAAAGCAAAAAAGAAAAGATAATTAAAGAAAATAAAAAAATTAAAGAGAAAAGAAATTAAAGAAAAGAAAAAAGAAAAGATAATTAAAGAAAATAAAAGAAAATTAAAGAAAAAAGAAAATTAAAGAAAAGAAAATTAAAGTAAAGAAAACATTAAAGAATTAAAGAAAAATGTAAAAGAAAATTAAAGAAAATAAAATTAAAGAAAAGCAAAAAGAAAAGATAATTAAACAAAATAAAAGAAAATTAAAGAAAAAAGAAAAGAAAAAGAAAATTAAAGTAAAGAAAAAATTAAAGAAAAATGTAAAAGAAAATTAAAGAAAAGAGAAAAGAAAATATAATTAAAGAAAATAAAAGAAAACTAAAGGAAAAAAGAAAAGAAAAAGAAAATTAAAGTAAAGAAAAGAAAAGAAAAGACAATCATGACAAAGATGGGTTTGCACTTTTGGAGTCATATATCCTTCAGTAAATGGCACTATTTTCAATTTAATGTGAGATCTTATTTGAACACAGGTGTATTTTTGATGTGTAAATCTAAATCATTACACACTGTCTATATTTACACCCTGTTGCTAAACTAATCTAACTGCCTCCATAGTTCAAGTACATGAACAGAGGTCGGTCTCTCCCTGATGGATAAAGAGCAGATTGATCCTCCCCCTCCAGCTCTCGTCTGCCTCCATAAACTCATTCGGTATTGACATTTATTACATGATTAATCTTCCTTTGGTGATGAATGTTCAATCGTGATTTTGTCAAACATAATTATTGCAGCTGTGCAGGTCAGTGTGGAGAGTTGTGTGTGTGCACGCTATCATATCAGCTGAGCAGCAGGTGATGAAGGCGTCACTGCTGAGGAGGGCAGTGTTTACACAGCAGGACCACAAGCTGGGCCGAAATTATATTTACTCTCCTTCTGGAAACAGCTGCCATGAAAACAACAAATTAATGTCATACAGTTAATCAGATAAGGGCACTCTTAAGATGGCATGTAAAATATCTTTAGTGCAGAAGACTGACCACTTTGATTTCAGGTGAAGCTGCTGTTACACCACCATTATTTACCATTATTTATATTTATGGATAATTTTGCAAAACAGCCAGAAAGTTCAAGTGCACCCAGGCTGAAATCCTGAACATGACACCAGCTCATTTTCTGATGAAACTCCCTGTAATCCTTTTTATTCTCTAAACACACTGCAGAACATCCTCAGTTAATGTAAAACAACGAGGGGAAGAATTTGGTGAAATAAATTGCTCCACAAACACACACAAAACCACACAGAGTGATAACAGATCAATGCATCAGAGGCCGTGAGATAATGTGAAATGTAATTAATGTCCTAATGAGGACAGATCAATACTGTGGCTCGAGCCAAAAGGAAACACATGATGCATTAAGCGCCACTGGAGAGTCAGGAACTGTAGTTTTAAGGAGGGAGTTTCTAACGCAGGTTGTTCTGAAGCTGCAGAGACAGGAAACAGGAAATGCTGGCTGGTTGTAAACAGGCTCATATGTAATTAAACTTTAGGTCTCTGTGGACCCGTGGAGG
The DNA here is from genome assembly GCA_026686955.1 of Epinephelus cyanopodus. Classification (NCBI taxonomy): domain Eukaryota; kingdom Metazoa; phylum Chordata; class Actinopteri; order Perciformes; family Serranidae; genus Epinephelus; species Epinephelus cyanopodus. Next base: position 33,376,351 of record CM048932.1, on the reverse strand, counting down.
GAAATAACATGTGCAACCAGGCAGACGCAGAGTGAAAAAGAGGCGTATTTTACCATAATATCTATTTAGTTTGGTTTAAAGCGACACATACCTTTCTGGAAAATTTACACTTTTCTTTGTTTAGGTTAAAATGCTATTTATTACCTGGTGGCACATTAAAATGTAAGTGAATTCTGTCTTCCCCACGTGGAGGCCTCCGACTGGACTGACGTAACCATTTGCGTAAAGTTATATAAGACAACACAGCATTCAGTTGCTAACAGTTAGCCTACTGTCTTGTTTGTTGCCAGTCACCAGTACTATCTAACGTTAGCGTTTACATTATTTTATAAAACTCGTCAGTCATCACTGACTCCAAATAAGTTTTAAAACTCCGGGGTTGTGTTTGACTGTGCAGGACAGGTAAAGTTATGTTTATCTTCCTTGTGCGTTTCCACTTACTAGTAACGTTAACACTACTATCTAACGTTAGCCTACTGTAGCGTAGCCTCTGGAACATTAACATTATCTTCCTTGTGCGTTTCCACTTACTAATAATGTTAACACTACTATCTAACGTTAGCACTGTAACCTTATTCCAAAACTCATCAGTCATTAAAACTCCGGGGTTGCGTTTGACTGTCTTGGTTGTAACGTTACACTCGCTCTCCTCTTCCGTGTATCTATCGTTACCATGCCAACACCTACATCTATCATAGACGTAATGAGGACGTAATGGAGGAGGGGGGAGTTGGCCTTTGGAGGGAGGTGGAGTTGCAGGAGGAGGAGGATGGGACTTCGGAGGGAGGCGGGAGTAGCTTTAAGGGAAACATCGTGGTTTGGGTTAAAATTAATACTTTGTTAAGATTTGGGGACCGTTGTTGTCATGGTTACAGTAAAAACACTTGAAGACATCATCATGGGCTCTAAGAGGTGATAACAGGCAAGTTGCCGCGCTAGTTTTAGGAACTTTTTCGACAAAAATTCTGCACGTCAAAAGTGGTTCCAGCTTCTAACGTGAAGATTTGCTGGTATCTTTGTTTCCTATTATGGTAAAGTGATTAGTTTAAGGTTTTGAACGAGACCGTCCTCCTGCCAAAAGTGACCTGTACGAGCAGCTTATTACGGGGCTCTGGGGCTGAAAATGAAGCGAACGCAGAGCTAACTCATTAGCAGGTTTGAGGACTAATATCGTGTGTGTGTATCAAAGCCTGATGTATCTCCTTCACAGAGCTCCATTGCTGAACAGAGGAACTGCAGAGCTTTGATTTAAATGTGGGTGAAAGTACAGAGACAGAGCTGAAAACAGGTCAGGTAAGTGTTGCACTTCACTTAAAGCCACAGACAGCTCCCTCTTTCTAATGTCATTTATCATTAGAGCTTCCTGAGCTGCTGTTATTGACCAGATCTGAGTGTGCAAAGTAAACACCCACCACTCAGTGTTGTTGACTGCGTCTCCAAAACCCGGAGTGTCCACGATGGTCAGCTTCAGCTTCACCCCCTTCTCCTCGATGTCCACTGTGTGCTTCGTGATCTCCACCGTCTGATTGATTCGCTCTTTGGGGCACAAACATCACACAGATACAGACAGTTAGTAAAGTGATCCAGTGGTGGAGGGAGAACAGATACTTTTTTTACATTAATTCTCTGTCAATAATTTGTGAAGTAACTCGTGCCTAAATCAGTCAGATAAATGTAGTGCAGTAAAAAGTACAATACTTCCCTCTGAGATGTAGTGACGTACAAGGAGCCATGAAAAGAAATGACTCAAGTAAAGTCGAAGTACCTCAGACTGATAGTTCAGAGATGACTGGTTGATGACTCACCTTCTGCATTGAGCAGTTTTCTGTCTTTATGCAGATCAGTGAGGAACAGGCTGTTCACCAGAGTGGATTTACCCAAACCAGACTCACCTGTAACACACACAGAAACACACAAACATATAATGTAGTTACATGTACACTCACCGGCCACTTTATTAGGTACATCTGTTCAACCTCTTGTTGACGCAAATAGCTCATCAGCCAACAGATTTCATTCTTTAACATGCTTCCCTGACCTGATATCACTAATTGGATTGGCTTAGACATTTATTGCTAAGGTGTGAGAGGCTGTGGCTCCATCAGCTATGTGCATACTCCAACTGATGTGTCGCAGTGTGTGTGTGCTTCCCACTGAAGAGCTGGGGAAGCAGCAGTGAACTGTAGCAGGTGGTGAAGTTAACATTTGTGCAGACAGTAAGTGACACAATGAGCTGATTTATGTCTGATCAGTGTGTTTTCAGTTAGTTTTCCACCTCTGCTTTGATGAAGAGCAGCACACAGCCACACTGACAGAGGTTACTTCCCCAAACAAAAGACACAAAGAGGACTGGAGAGTGCATCATGCCTCCACATGTACTGACTCAGCAGAGATAACACTGAATGAGAAAAGTTAATCTACCGGAGAATAAATATTTGAAAGCAATGCAGAATGCCTGAGAGCGTCGCTGAATAACATCCCACGGCAGGTTTATATTTTGAATGGTGATTATGTAAAGTCAGGCTAGATTTTTTGAGCCCGATCAGGAGTCTCATTTATAAAACAGTGCGTAGGATCCATACTAAAAATGTACGTACGAACAAAAGCCAAATATGGTGTGCACCAACAAGTATTCAACTTTTTCTACCATCTGCATCGCCAGTTTCTCGTCTCCACTCTCGTAAGCACGGGTCAAAGTTTTTCACATCCAGTCTGTATTTATAGATCACAACTTTTCTGTGGAAAGTGGCGTACGCCTGTTTCAAGCCTCGTTTTATGCGTACACAATGTTTACAAATGAGACCTAGAGCTCTAGCTAGCAGTAGATGCACGCTTCCTTCTGCACGGTGATACGGTTGGCACATGTAGTTCTTGTCTTCCTTATTTCAATAGTCTGTCATCTTGTGTACGTCAAGCTTGGCAAAGCGGGCTGCACACAGGTAACAATTGCTGCTATTAGCTGCATGTTATGCAGATCTCTCCCACTGCTGGGGAGTCGGAAGCAAACTGCTAACCAAGTCACCTTGCAGCCCCTGCTCATTTTCCATCCCTCTGTCACACACTCGGTATTTGACCCACGATTCTCGATATTGTTCTGTTGTTCTGTCACTTTATTTTTTAACAGTCGCAGTCCCCACTTCTTTCTCTTGTTCCCTCTTGAGTCAGCCCCAAACTTACAACAAATAAATTTACAGCCAAACGCTGCGGGTCGGACAAAGAATCCAAGCTCTACTGCTAGCTCATGTAGCACCACACTGAGGTAGCGAATGGTGCAGCTTAGCCGAGGACGCCGTTAACGTTTACATCTCGCACTGCCACGAGCACGAGCCTCTCGTCCACGAGTAGATGCACGCTTCCTTCAGCAAGATTTCATTGGTCACTTAGTCGCAGAAAAAAAGTGAAACTCTATCAGGAGCTGATCCTTGTCAAAATAAATCCAAGGACAGACACAGGAAGTGTCCACGCTCAGCAGTCAGACAGGAGTCAGGTTAATTAGCCCTAGCAGTTCATGATATGCCACAAATGTGACTTGAGTCTGAACATAAACCTTTAATTCTCTCACTGACATTTTTTTTGTTCGTTTAGATGAAGTTATAAAGAATGAGGCAACAAAACTAAAATCAATGGAGCTGTCATCGTAATGTGAACTTAATGGGCTCAGAATGATTTAATAGCTCAGAACTCGTGCACAGAAGAAAGCCGTTTGCAGGGATTCTTCTTTGAACCTTTTGTCTCTCATGATGCTCAAAATGCTTCTGCACATTTTAACAGATGGATTCAAATCAGAATTAAATCCAGATCTTCTTTTTTTTTTTCCCCTGAGGAGAGCTTTCATGACTTATCTCGTTCCACAAGACGAACGTTATCAAAGCAAGATATTTTCACAGGATGCATGAAACTTGTGAAAACTGTTGCGGAGGTGTGTTGGTGAAAGCTGCCTCACAACAAGGACATCCTGCATGGCTTTCAGTCTTTTTGTTAGAAGACGCTTTTGGTTTCCATCCACATGCTGAAGTGTTGTACACGGGGCTCTATGAAGAGACACACACTGTTTGGAACATGGTGTCTCTCAGTGGTGGAACACGTACTCAGAGTTTTTACTTTGATAAAGTAGTGACACCACAGTGTAAAAAAATACTAAACACTTACAGTACTACTACTGCGCCAAGTTAAACTCCTTTCCCAGTGAGCACCTACCAGGATTTCAACATTAAATTCTAGCTGAAATATGGTTGATAGTCAGTCTGAACGTCTAAAACCTCTTTTGAACGAGCTAAAATGCGGTTACAGCATCAACGTGTCAAAGTTAGAAATTTCTTTTGATATTTTTGTCAGCTGTGGGTCTAAGGAGACACGATACTGATTAGAGTGTACTATACAGAAAATAGCCTACACACTGTGAATCATTTCTGAACGTCATTTTAAAAATGTTCACTGGATTATGTGAAATACAGTACAAAGTACAAAAGCACTGGCAGCAGCCAAATAAAATTAAAGCACTGAAAGTAGAAGTAGTCATTATGCAAAATGGCACTTTTCAGAATAATGTATATTATAAATTCTTGGAAAATAATTATTCATGCATTAATATGCAATTTAATGGTGCAGCTGGTACGGGGGAGCTCATTTTAATCACTTTATACTGCTGGGTAGCTTTTGAATTTCCCTCCTGATGAAGTTTTATCTCTATCCATGTTAATAATCATAATTTCTTTGTTATTTGTATTTTGTTTTAATAATCTGAATCTGGGGGGGCGTAGTGGATAGTGCCAGTGCCCCATGTACAAAGGCAATGCCTCGCTACAGCGGTCACAGGTTCGACTCCGGCTTGCAACCCTTTGCTGCATGTCAACCCCTGCGCTCTCTCGCTCTCTCTCTCTCTCTCTCTCTCTCTCTCTCTCTCTCTCTCTCACCCCATTTCAATCTGTCCTGTCCATTAAAAAGGCAAAAGGCCCCCAAAAATAATCTTAAAAAAACAACATCTGAATCTGCAAATTAACTTGAATTATCAAATAAATGTAGCTGAGTAAAAAAGTACAGTTTCCCTCTGAAATGTAGTCGAGCGGAAGTATAAACTAGCACAAAATGAAATTACTACAGAACTTAAATGTTCTTTCTATCACTGGTGGGTTTTTGCCATTATAAAACAAAAATTTGACAGCAACGTAAAAAATAAAAAAATACTAACAATTTCTTTGGTTAATCTGCCACTATTATCAGTACAGCAGAAAGCTTAGCAGTACCAAGTTAGCAGTAAACGGTAACGGTAAAATGGCCCAATTTAAATGCAGCAATGCATGCACTGGACAGACATTCAGTAAAAACCCAGAGCAGGTGACGTCATCTCTTACCTGCCACCATGAGGGTGAAGTCGAACCCCTTTTTCACTGACTTCCTGTGCACCTGGTTGGGCAGCGTCGCAAAACCAACATAATCTTTCTCCTAGAAACAATCACACAAAAAAATATATGAAATCATTTTCAGTAATCGAGGCAATAAAGTTGAGAGAGAGGGTTGAAAGTTATCTGGCAAACTGTAAAACAGACAGAGATGTTTAAAGGTAATTTATTAACCACAAAATCACATGAAACCACTAGAGTCATAAAGACACTAGCTCCTGAGACCTGCTAATGTTTGCTACCATTAAGCTAGCAGATAAAAACAAGCTGCAAAATAAGGAACAAACATTAAATTTGTATTGTATGTGGTGTTGTATTGTTTTGGATCTGCTTTCATCCATTCACACTTTAAATTGTGGTGGGAGCACTAAGTTATTATTACTACATTAATGCTGCGTTATCTTTTGTTCATAGCGTACACAAATTAAATGTGTTTGGCTGTTTAGCTAAACTGTTTACGCTACATTACCAGTGTTATATAATAGTATTATATTGGCATCAATAAAACACATTTACAATTTAATACATTTAGGTAAATGTTTTAAAGTAGCTTACGTACTAAGATCTTTTGAAATTCACTGGAGTCAAAAAAGATCTTGTGCTGGCTACTCTTATGCTAAGCTATACCTTTAGCACGAGTTTAGCGTTATTGTGTTTTCTTCTCCATCATGTGCATGAACTAATAAAATAACCAAACTGTCACTTAATCAAAATTAATATTTTAAATTTCTGTATGGGCCTTATAGCTAAGGCTAGCTGCGGCTATCTCACAAGCTAGTTTTCACAAGTCAGCGGTCTTGTTACAGCAGAGAGCATAGTAATACACAACCAGAATGCAGTAATACAGCCAAAATGTTTTGTAGATACTGCAAATTTAAAAAGCTTTTTCTTTTCATGGAAATTATTGTTTTTTTATGTACTAAAATATGTCGGGCTATAAGGGGATTTTGACCCATTTTGTAGTTAAATGCAGGGCAGTATAATGGCCGACCGACGGCCTTCTGGGTCAGCTCCCCCCTCACAGCTCAGTGCCGCTGCACTATGGCACAGTCGCTGTGTTAGTAGGACAGTCCCATGACTCCTTGCATCTTTTATTGAAGACGGCGGTGGAGACACTGAGAGCACGCCCTGAGGTTCTCCCAAGTATTCATAATACAGTATGGCAGGCAGCCACTGGAACAAGAGGAGGGGGCGGGGAGAGTGTGCACTGATGGCGACAATGCAGAGGCATTCATCAGAGTGCATGGGGAGCTCCAAACACAGTAAAACAAGATGAAATAGAGGTTTGAAGAGGATGTGACCTGCTGTGTCGGGTAAAATAAAAGTACAGCTCCTCTTAACATGCGTTAGATTTATCTAAACACTTCCACTTGTGGTTACAGGAAGCTTTTAAAGCCAAATCTAATGTAGAGTGCATTAAGATAAGATGTGATTATACAGCAGGACATATAAATGTAAGCGTGATGACAATTATATCATACATTAGCTCGACTGCTCAGGGAGCTGAGTATATGGAGATACATGTGGGGGTGTTTTGGTATTGCTTCCATATTGACATTTTGTCTGTGGATGCGTTTGTCACTCCCACACACTCATATCACAAAACTCCACAGATCCAGACTGCTGGGTTAACACCACGCTGCGTCTGTGTCCGCTGCTCTGACTCAGCTTTGGCGCTGCCGTCCAACACCACATGAAAAGGCAGAACTGTGAGGCAGGATGAAGGCAAACAGCATGAAGCTGCTCGTGGGATTTTGGGGGGATATATATCTCAAAATAAAGACACTCACAGCGAAGGTGGTGAGGAGATGCGGTATGTGAGACATCCGAGGGTATCTGCTGATGAACGCAGTGCTGTATTGAGTAGAAGTTCAGCTTGATTTGGGGCGACTGGGTTCATAGTCAATCTGGGTGTGTTAACAGACGGCCCAATCTCCAGATGAAAATGTTGGCGTGGTACGTTTCTGCAAACCACGGGCACATTTCTGACACCGATGTGAGACGCCTGCCAAGCTGCAGATTGCTGCTCAAGACCAACAAACTAGTCATTGCTGTGTTTCCACCGGCCAAACACAGGTGTTTTAAACCTAACCACATGTTAACCACAGTGTTGCTGAAACATAAATAAATGTACAGTTTCACCAAATCCACCACATGGTAACGTACAAATGTAGGGTACCCTGGTTTGCAGAAGTGTAGAATGGCAACGTTCATTCTGGCGACTAGGCTGCAAATAATGATCTGCATAAACATCAGGCTGTTTTTATGCACTGTTCGTACAGGAATGCACCAAAATTCGTACATATATTATCCACTAATTGGTGCATAACCCATGTATTTTGGAAGAGTGCAATCATGTGGCTAATGCAGTGATGGGGGTAAAGAAGGAAGGCAGGTTGTGTTGGTGGAAGGGTCACAGAGCACAGAACTTTCCCCTTCGTTAAGGATATAATAGTAAATCTTTTCTTTGGAGGTCAGGGGTCAAACACGTGAAGGCAGTGAGCGAAGGCAGAAAAAGGCTTCCTTCAATGTCGGCATGATACGCATCTGGTTGCATCAAGGGTAAACGTTGCAGGAAAAGAATGAAAGATAAGGCAGGTGAGTGGGTCTAACAAGCACCGACTTTCACCCGAGAGAGTCGTGTTTGTGTCCCGTGAGATCATCAAGCCAAACCGTGTCCTGTTTTCCTGAACCTAACTGTGTTTTTGTCGTCAAATCGCGGTTTTGTACCGATGTAGTGCAATTATTTTGAAAGAGACTGTATGTAAGCCTTAAATTTCCTGTGAAAACAGAGGTGTATTTTGAAAGAATACAATGCATGTAACAGGCTGAAGTTGACACGGCTTCCCAGAACGTCAACAACCAACACACCCAGGGTACCGTGGACGTCGTATGTGGACGTGGAAAGTCCATGACCAAATGTCGACACATGACGAGGTCAGAGTGAGAATGTGTTGGATTGTGCAACTTGTTAAAGGTTTAAAATCAATAAACATATGTTTACAAAACATGTACACTGTTGATGCATCACGTAGAGCTCCAACTAATGCTTACTTTGTATTATTTATTAATCATTTTGTCTGCAAAACACAATAAAGAAAGTAGAGATTTTAATTTCCCAAGAGCCCACTGTGATGTCTTTAAATGTCTTTCTCTGTCCATCCAACAGTCCAAAACCTAAACATATCAGGTTTATCATCACATATGGTGAATAAAAGCAACATATATCAACATTAAATCACTAAATGACCGACTGTAATGATTCATCAGTGCTCAAACTAAGTTTCTGATTGATTATTGGACTAATGGTTTCAGTTCCAGATGTGTACAGATGTTGCACACTAAAGGAAATGGACACAGGTCAGTGAGATGGTCAGTTTCTCCTTATGCAGCCTGACTGACCTGGATTAAACCGACAGTGTAAAATATGTCAGTGATCATGTGATGTGAACACAAAGAGGGAACCTGACGTGACATGACCGACCACCAGGGTCACTGACAGCTGTCATACAGCGACCACAACAAAGAGATAACACACACACACACACACACACACACACACACACAGAGCTTTGTCCGCCTCTTACCTCAGCATCATCTGTGCCATGAAGACAGATTCCAGGAGACATGAGGGCGCAGATGACAGCCACATCCCGCCGTCAGGACCACATCCGGAGGAAGAGACAAATAAAAACATCACGTGGATTTGTTCACACTCATTAATCGATGCTTAATTACCCGTGACGCGGCTCCTAATCACCTGCGGGGGCTTACCTGACCGGGGCGCGCGGCTCTTGTACCTGCTGTTGGCCGTCATCTCGGACACAGTTTGTGGATGATGCGTCCAGGCTGAATGAAAGGGGCGGGTCTGGACTCCCTTTAATTAATGCTGCACAGTATATCTCACCCACCGCCGCAGCAGCAGCAGCAAGAAGAAGAAGAAGATGAAGAAGAGGGAGATGAAGATGGCTCCAGCAGCAGCGCTCACACGTGCAGAAAATAACAAGGAGCCCAGTTAACCATCATGTGTGTCATGGTGCCGCCGGGATGCAGACGCTGTCATGCCTGCAGACTGATCTGCTCATTTATTGTGTCAAAGAAAAACTGACTGCAGTTCATGTGAAGCACCAGGTGATGGCAGCAAAGATCTGCAGCTGTCTCAGGATACGCTGTGCTGCACGTTTATATTGTATTTGATGTAATAATAATAATAATAATAATAATAATAATAATGATAGTTTGTCTATAGAGCAAGATACAGCTGCATAAAAAGAGTAAAGACAAAATCTAAAAGTAAAAAAATATATACATAAAATCAACCAATTTGAGTTCAAAATAAAATCGTGGAAAAGGTGTTGAGACTTCACTTTGGCCCATGAAATAAAATAAAATAAAATAAAAATAATAAAATATGAGAAAATTAAAAAAAAAAAATCAAATCAAATAAAGCAAAGTAGGGTAAAGTAAAAGAAAAGAAAAGAAAAGAAAGAAAAAATAAAATAAATAAAAAAAATAGAAAATAAAATAAAGCAAAGTAGGGTAAAGTAAAATAAAATAAAATAAAATGATAAAATAGAATAAAATAGAAAATCAAATCAATTAAAGGAATGTAGGGTAAAGTAAAATAAAACAGAATAAAATGAAATAAAGTAAGGTAAGGTAACAAAAAAAAGTCAAGTGAAGTAAAATAAAGTAAGGTAAAGTGAAATAGTGTAAAGTTAAGTGCTATAAAATGAAATAAAATAAAGTAAAATAAAATAAAATAAAGTAAGGTAAAATAAAATGAAATAAAAATCTTTCTTTGCTTCAACAGTGTTGAAGAACATAGCAAATTAAGAACTTATCTTTTTTCTCAAGCTTTTAGCAAAGTTTTAAGTGCATTTTTTTTGTTTTAGGAATTAGTATTATTATTATTATTGTTATTATAATGCCTTTTTAAGATCAATGCTAATAATAATAATACTTTCCTATTTTGTTTGTTTTTATCATGTCCTGCTGGTATTATAGATGTTAAACTTTATTATTTTATATGATATTTTATGTTTGTCATGTATGATGTATCTTAAGGACATTGAGTTTACGCTTGTGGTTTGAAAAGTGCTTTATAAATAAAGTTGACTTGACTTTATCTCTTATTGTCTCTGAATGCAGCACTTGACACAGATCAGAATATTTACTGAAGCTGATGTACTTACATGATTCATGCACTTTTTGGGGGGGACGGTTGAATGAACTTATTGTAAGCTACATAAATGTAAAGCAATATAATGTTTTCCAAGGCTGCAGGACAATCATCACAACTTCCTGCGAGAGAGGAAGTAGCAGTAAGCTAGTTAGTCCCATAGACTGTCAGTGGTTAGTCCCAGTGGCTACTCTTGGTGGCTAACCACTAACACTGGTTCTTTTCCAGAGTAATTTGTCTTCAGTTTAACAAATACCGATTTATTTTGTTAACAAATGTTAACTTAGCATTTTCTGAAATGTCTTTGCGGAGCTCTGGCACCTGTTGCACTGTCTGTGTCTGTAACGACTAACAACCAGTCTGAGCTACATTTGTGTCTTCAGCAACTGTGTGTCGAACATGTGACCAGGAGAAAGAGGGATTATTCCTGTTGCCATGGTTACCGTTGATATGAGAAATAAAACGACAGGAGTTAAACAGGACATGGTGAAAAAGTATTAAATCAGAATTATCAGAGAAGAATGACACGTAGACTGACAGGTCCATCACTCAGCGTCAGCTCATGATATCCCATTTAGTCAGTCTAAATGTTAATCTAAATCTAAATGTTAAATGTCGAATCTAAATGTTAATCTAAATCTAAATGTTAAATGTTGAATCTAAATGTTAACCTAAATCTAAATCTAAATCTAAATGTTAAATGTTAAATCTAAATATGCTTGGTGAAAGTAAATATTTAGCTAATATACAAATGCAATCTGCCAGTCAGTGGAAGTGCCAAAATAAAAGCCCAGGTGATCAGACTGTGTTTATGCCAACGTGTCCGGTGATTTAGCTGAAAACACTGAAAGGGCCGTTTTGGGTGAAATTCAAATTTCAAAGATTTAGATTTAACATTTAGGTTTAACATTTAATATTTAGATTTAACTGTGACATTATATTTAACATATTTCAAATATTGCTGTAAATATGGTTAAAATAATGACTTTAAAAAATTCACACCACTTTTTTAAATGTTGTTTGAAGCTAAATGTAGCAAAATGTTGCTGTCACTTTCAGTGTGGGCCACTTTACAAATGGCCTCCCATAACTCTGAACAGTTCTTAATAAATCAGAAGTTAAAACATCACATTTATTCACTTTACACAGAGCTACAGTTAACACTGAATTATGGGTCAGTATCTCTTAATAAGTCATCAGAAATCAGAAATCATCTTTAAAAGGAGCAGATGTTTACCTTAAGATAGCTCGGGACATTTTAAATTTAACAATATATTAATGGAGCAAGGCGAGCTAATAGCTAGCGTGCTCGGTTGCTTTGAGATGGCTGTCAGAGATGGCAGAGGTATGATCACATAATCCTGCTTGAGCTATTACAGGTGGTGTGTCCCATGTTTTATTTCTTAATTGCTCTTGGAAAGAAGAACAGAGCACTGTAAACAAACTGTTACCACTGGAAATTGGCAATTTCGGTTAAACGCCGGAAGTTGCAGCCATAATTTGCGCAAGCTATCATGGGGGCTCGGAATAAGATGGATAAATGTAGTTATAAATATGGGTGTGTTGTCAGCAAATGTGCAGTTTGCGTTGGTAGGTCATTCTGAGTGGGAGCTCTATTTGTCAGAATAACGAGAAAGCTACATCTCATACTTATAAAGTGAATAACGCCTTCATGTATTATGAAATATAAAGTGGATTATTGCCACACTTGGTCTCATATTTATTCACTTCAGTGCAGTGTTGTTGCAGGATTCAGATAACCGTTGCATTGGTGGGTTTGTCTTGTACCAGTGGTGGGTGCGGTGTGTAGGGCGTGTCATGCACACTACAAACAGAATGTTTCTGCAGCTAAACACATCTTTTTTTTTGAGTATGAAGGGTTTTTTTTATCTAAAAATACCGACGGCTCTGATTTGCAGGAATAGATAAACTGTGGTTAAGGAAGGAGAGTTATTCCCTGGGGTTGAAATGAAAGTTTATTTAGTTTATGAAACATCACAGACACAGGATCGTGCCCTCTCACATCTGAGTACAGACATCCTGCTAGGAACTCACTGTTTTAAGGAAAGTATCCAAAAACAATGCAGCATTGTGTGGCTCTGCGTGGGGTGTCACCCACTGGTAGAAAGAGCAACATGTAAGTGTGAAATTTAGAGTATGGGTGTGCTGGTGTTGAACATGTGGAGTCTATCTCTGCGGCTGGATTTTAAGGAGAGTAACTTGTCTTTGCCATGAGCCAACAGCTGCCACACAGTCACACACGCCAAGCATTTACTAATCAATCACAGGCCAGACGTGCCTCAGCGGTCGTTGACTGTGAGCAACAAAACAGACATGAGGTTTTGTCCTGACAGCTACCTGAGGGAGGAGGAGACAGCACAGAAACAATGATGAGAGCGTGGGACTGGAGGTCGGAGCAGGGTGCCATAACTGACTGCGTTTCCTGTGCAAGCTTGAAGGCTGCATGGGTGGTGGGGTATAGCGGGGGGTCAGACAATGAGTGACCTTCCCTCCCACCGCCACCAAACGGATTTCATCCAGGACCGCAGTGACCTCTGCACACAAACAAAACAACAGCTCTGTATTTATTTATTTATTTAGCATGCCTACACGGTGCCTCAGCGGGGCCACGTTTGGCTTCATGCAGCGTGAGCCAGGGACGGATTCAATGTAATAAACTGGGATTAACATGAGCTGCTTGGCCTGGAGGTCAAAGATGCAACATAATATCCCAGAGTTTAGAGGTTTAATCCGGCCAGCTGACTGAGAACGCCAAGAAATGTTATCAAAGCATCATCATGAGATGATGACCAGGCTGCTCTGTAGGACGTTTAGCAGGAACTGAGCACTTTCAAAGTACAAGTATATTGTTTTCTGTAGAAGGAGATAACTAACTGTCTGATTTTATAATAGTTTATGGGCATTTTAAATAAGTACACTCACTGGCCACTTTATTAGGGACACAGATTCAACTGCTTGTTAACACAAATAGCTTATCAGGCAATCACTTGGCAGCAGCTCAATGCATTTAGTCATGTAGACATGGTGAAGACGACCTGCTGGAGCTCAAACTGAGCATCAGACTGATGAAGAAAGGTGATTTAAGTGACTTTGAACGTGGCATGGTTGTTGGTGCCAGACGGGCTGGCCTGAGTATTTACTGGGATTTTCCTGATACTACGTGACAATGAGTTCACTGTACTCCAATGGCCTCCACAGTCACCAGATCTCAGTCCAATAGAGCATCTTTGGGATGTGCTGCAACGGGAGATTCTCATCATGGTTGTGCAGCTGACAAATCTGCAGCAACTGTGTGATGCCATCATGTCAATATGGACCAAAATCTCTGAGGAATGTTTCCAGCACCTTGTTGAATCTATGACACCAAGAATTAAGGCAACCTGGTACCAGCAAGGTGTACCTAATAAAGTGGCCGGTGAGTGTATGTAAGAAGAGGTAGAAGAGGGAGAGAAGGCAGCTCAGAGATAACGGCATGACCTCAGTGTGTAAGCATGTGTGTGTGTACATGTGTGTATTGTACCGTGTGTTTCCTCCCCACAGACAGAGACGGGGCTCTCACAATGACTTCAGCTGTAGGAAACAGGCTAACGCAGGAAGGCCGCAGCTCAGCGGCGTACAATAGCTCATCACATCACATGCTCTGCGCTGACTCTGCTGCGGAGCGCGCCGCCTCGCAGGAGGAAGTGCTCATTGTTGTGAACGAGCCTTTTCTCTTTTTCCCTGGTAGAGGGACAATGGAGGGAGGAGGGGGAGGAGGGGGAGGAGGGGGGAGAGGAGCACGAGGAAAACATTTTTATTTACTCTTTGTAACAGACGCGAGAAAAACCTGTTGGTGTTTGTTCACTCCTTTGAGGGAAAGTACCTGTACATTTACTCAAGTACAGTTTCAACGTGCTTGCACTTGAGTATCACCTCTTGATGTTACTTTATACTTCTGTTACTAACTACTACTCGTGTATAAAATGAAAGGATGTTTTGCTGCCTCTCTCACAGCAGCTGGAGTCTGAGAAAAAATAACTTCATTCACTGGGCCGACTGCTGGTGACTTTTAAGGTGGAGCGTTAACTTGTAATGTTACTCAATGCATGAGTTGATGACATGAATCCATCAGCACACCTTAAATTTCACTGTGACAACTTTGACCATCACTTTAGTTTTTATATGACACACACTTTTAGAAATGAGTAGATCTGCAAGTGTTTATATATTAATTTCGACGGGATTATGTGAACTGCATTTATTCTAATCCTCACTAATAGAAAGACTAATGTTCTTGTGGGCTACAGCAACACTAAACCCCTGAGCTTGCCTGAGAAGGACTAAATGCACACAGCTGCTATTTTTAAATATCCCATGGAGAGAGACTCTCACTGCAGCCTGTTCTATTTTGTTTTGAAAATGTGGGCGTGCAGCCTCGTTCTGTGGACGATAAACCAGGTGCAGACTGATAAAGGAGGAAATACCCCGCCCACATTTAAGAGGAGTGTCTGTGGTGGAAACACAGCGAGGCTATATAGTCTCAGTCCTCTCAGGGTGCATCACACCTGCCCTGTTTGGTTCGGTTCAATCGAAACTCACCTTCTTGAAGAGGTGGTCTCGGTCCGGTTACAAATGAACTATTAATATGCACATTCAGCACATCCAATGCATCAAAACATTGTTTTCTAGTTGGAGCCGCGCCTCGTTTTCAAACTGTATGGTTTGACTAAAATGAACAATGACAGCAATATAGTGTGTACTTTTACTGCACATACTTTAACTACTGTGCATGAAGCTGATACTTTAATTTCATAAAGCTTACATTTCTGTATTTCTGCTACTTATACTTTAACGTCATAAAGGTGGTAACACGTGTACTTTTACTACTGATACTTGAACTACAGCATACACAACGTGTGTACTTTAACTGCACATACTTTAACCATATGAAGCTTATAATGCTTTTGTACTTCTAGTGCACATACTGTACTTCAACTTCATAAAACTTACATTTCTGTACTTATACCACTATACCACACACTTTAAATACATGAAGCTGATAATACTTGTGTACTTTTACTGCTGCTACAGCTGATACTCCTTTTACTAAAGTAAGGTTAAGAATGCATGACATTTGATTGAATTTGACTTTCATTTGTTTAACTTCAAACTTCAAAATTTTTTAATTAAATAGAATATATTGTTTTAAAAAAATCCTACAAAACAGAGACAAACATTAAATCATGAACAGACTTACAGTGACAAACAAATCAACTGCTGTGTCTGAAATCGCGTACTTCTGTACTAACACTTAATATTTTGAGTGCATAAGTGTGTTCACACTGAGAGGTATGGACTACACCAATAAGTACATAGTATACTACATGGAAGTATACTAACAGAAGTATGCGATTTGAGACACAGCAAACATTTCATGTCTGAAAAGGAGCAGAAAGAAGCAACATGCTTGTCTAGCCCTACCCCACAGTCCCAAACTATACTAATCCATCACTAATCAAATTATTAAAACTACAAACACACTCTCCTCACCGTCAATCAACCACATTTACACCACTACACTTCTTAATACTTGATAACCAATATTACCCCATGTGTACAACAAATACAAAAACAACAGTCTCACTTAGCACTTATACTTCTTCCACCTCTGGCACGTTCTTCTTATTTCTGCCAGGACAGATTTATTTGTTTTGTTCTCTCTGTGAGGACAATGTTTGGGTCAAAATGTCAGGAACACCCGGGATCACAGAGAGCTCATTATCATTTGTCGAACAAATGTTTGATGGCTTCCAAGAAGTAAAAACTATTTCAGATGAGACGTGACTGAGAGCCGGAGAGCAAGACACTGAGGAGAAACATCAGGAGGAGGAGGAGGAAAGAGAAACAGAAACATAAGCACGTTTTTAAAAAAAGTGGATTTTGTGTTATCTCTCTGATTGTGCTCCACAGAGACAGGAAACGGTGCCGTTACACACAGGAACTGAGCCTATGGCAGAGATAAGGCCGGAAAACGCCTCCGGAAATCAAAACAAGTCCACGCTGATGCAGCTGAGGGACGGCAGACAGGACAGGAGTTAAAGGTTTTAGTTTGAAACACTTGTTCGAGGAACCCCTACGGCCCAATCAGAGTGACTCAAACACAACTTCTCCCCTTTTCTCACTCGTCTTTGCTGACGCTTTCATCCTCACTTTTATGCTTCAAGTATTTATAAGTTACTTTTGAATTCTAATTCGGACTTTTTGCTCACTTTCTAATATATTTTACACCCTCAGTCGAAGGCGGACGCTACAGCTGATTCAAAGCTGGTAGTTTGTTGCATATTGTGTCAATAAATATACTAAAAATAGGCATCACATCTATTTGCAGCCCGATTTATATATATATATATATATATATATATATATATATATATATATATATTCAATATTCAACGTCTTTATGCTCAGGAGGCCTTGAGAAGTTTATATTACTTTGTGTTAGGTCTAAAATTTAACGTTATTAACTGGAAGAGAGGAATATATATAATATTTCCACAAGGCAAAAATGGTACAAAAAGTGCTCCAAATCATAAAAGGCTGCACTAAATCAAATGAAAGACGTCAGTTTTAGTGGTAAACTGCCAAATCTGGTGACGCAGTGTTCGAGAACAGGCGTTAAGTGACACATTTTAAATTAATAACAACGATAACAGCGTCACTTTGTTGTTTCGCAGGAAGCTCAGACAATTAACCTGATTATTCTCCCAGTATTTTGAGGTCAACAGGATGACTTGAACAACCTCGGGGCGATGTGTACTGGACCACTGCCTCCAGACATTGTACTGAAAAGCCCAGTGACCTCCATGTATAGCGACTTGTGCGATTAACATGTTAAACATATGTGATGGAGACAGCGGGAAGGTATGAACTTTGTACGTACTGCTGGAGAATAGTGGGCAGGGAAAAGACACCAGCAGAGATGGAAGAAGTACTCAGATGTTTTACTGAAGTAAAAGAATTTAAATTTAATCAGGAAAATGTAGAACGGATACATTTGTCGATGTACATGAGCTGAGTCTAGCATCAGGAGGTGGAGGGAATGGCGGATGGTGTGAAACCTTGACGAGACGCCTGCCAAGCCACAGACCACTGAGACCACCAACAAACAACAAAACAAAACTGGTTGTTTTTAAACGACCCTTCGCTGCATTTCCTGCCAAGATAGTGCCATGAGGTTTCCTGTTCCGCCACTGAGAGGATGGCCTACTTTTTCAGGAAACGCCCCTAGAAACATTGATTTTGGCAGTCCTAGTGTATATTCTGCCTAATGATGGATAGTGGGGTTATGGCCAGAAGTGGAGCAACCATGGACGTATTACACAACGATCCTGAAAGTGACGTTAAACATCTCTTTTTTTCCAGCTAGTAATGAGCCACAAAAGGAAGTTGTGTTTTACCGAGACATTAGTGTGTTTCCTGCCAGGATAGTTAGTAGAAGATGGTTATCCTTTACAGCAACATTGCTGTGTTGCCTGCCAGGATAGTGCCACAAAAAGCAGTTATCTTTTACGGAGACATCAGTGTGTTTCCTGGTGGAATAATGCAACAAAAAGTTGTTATTTTCTTACCAAATATGGCTGAGTTTCTGACCAGTGTTGAGCCATAAAAAGCAGTTTCCTGTGTTTCCTCCAGGGATAGTGCTGTAGAAAGAGACATCGTTCCTTTTCCTGCCGGGATCCTGCCCCCAGACCAGGGAGGGAGTGACGTGCAGCAAAGGGCCCAAAGCTGGAGTTGAACCTGGGCCACTGCGGCAACAGCCTTGTACATGGGGCGCCTGCTCCACCACTAAGCAGGGCCGGCTCTTGGCATAGGCCATATAGGCAGTCATCTAGGGCGCCACATGCTGGCAGGGGCACAGCTGCAAGCCCTCAAAAAAATAAAATACAATAGTATAAATAAAATAAAATAAATACTAGTAATAATTTGCAGCCTGACTGGCGCCCTTTCCTCATGCTTTGTCTTGCAAAAAAACAACAACCAACAAAGTCATTATTTAACCTGATGAAAAGACCTCCAAGCCCTCAGGTGCCACACACAGAAAGCAGAGGAAAGAGGAGGCGGAGGTCCCAGTATCAAAGTATGTCGTCTTTTATAACATTAAAAAATGTCGTTTAACTCTTCATTTGTACGAGCTAGCAGCTTGCGAAGCTGAAATAAAGCAAAGTTGCCTAATAATGCTACTGTAGATAACGATGTGATCGCTGCCAAGGATTGAGTTAAGCTGCTGAGCTGGTTTATTGCTGTTTGTATTGGCTGCTTCGTGCTCCTCCTCTTACTGAGCACATTAGATATTGTGCTGAAATTGGATAACAAATAGGGACAACTGTAAAACTAATGTGTGACTATATAACTGTAGTGCAACCTCTTTTATTTTAGTAATGCATAAGCACAACTAGATAATTATTTATGTTATGTTGAACACATCACTGGTGCAAGTAGTTGTCTGGCTGCTGCAGCTACATGATTTGCTTGTAAACTACTCTACATCTGTCCAGATGCACTGAGAAAATATTTGACCAAGAAGACGATACATGCAAATTCTTGTTAAATAAATCTTCAATGTTCATGAAAAAAAGAGTCATGGTAGATGACGTGTGGCAAATTTCTGAATTTTATCTCCAAAACTGAATTTTTGACAGCATTTTGAATTTTGCTCTAATGTGAACAATTGGAGTCAATGTAAAAATGTCAATTTTAAACATCAGTTTTTCCACTTATGGAGCAAATCAATCATTGTTACAAACAAATTACCAACATCTCCATGCTGTCTAGATGCAATATGTGTATTTTCAGATTTTTGTCTTAATAACTGAATTTTTTACAGCGGTTTGAAATCTGCTTTTCCATGCATGGACGGCTGCTAAACCTGCACGTCTGGCTTAGTCAGTTTGTGAAGCTACACATGAATTGTCACTGACTGATTAGCTCAGTGAGATAGAAATTGATTCTTAGTCTCAGAGGTTGTGAGTTCAAGCCTCAGCTGATGCAAAAGGCAGATTGTGTTGCTAAATTCCTAAATGTTTTCCAATTCTTCTGCTTGTTGCTCAGAATTGCCAAAAATGCCCAGACCCGACCCATCGCTGCAGCAGCTATAATATTATTATTATAATGTCATTATTAGTACTGTTGAATGTTCCAGTTTAACCTTGTTACTAATTACAGTGAATGTAGGTCAAATAAAATAAAGTCTATTTGTACAATGCTTCACTTTATATGAAGCAGAATGACACAACAGACTTAAAGCAGTGGTGTAACAGTATGGATGTACTGTATGTTTGAATACAGCTACAAGTCAGGCAACAAGCGGCAGCACCACCTCACTACCTCACGACTTCCAGTGAGACACAGCCCGAATCAGGTGAGTTCTGTAACTGTAGGTTACTGCTGCAGTCATGTTTCTAATGGCCAAATCCAGAAACGTTTTTGTTGTTTCTATCAAATATATCAATCAATAAGGAAGGAAATACCTCAACTTCAGCAAACACTGAAATGAAGAGACTCGGAGAACCACGGAGAAAAGTCACAGCCAACGGGATTACCTTAATTGCATCATACAACTCAGCAGGTTGTAGATCACAACAGAGAACAGTAGAATACAGCAGAAACAGCGCCGCTTATCCAACTAACAAACCCTAATCCCGCCTAGGGCACCAAAGTGGCTAGAGCCGCCTCTGCCACGAAGCCACCGATGCCCCATTTATCAAACATTTATTAAGCAAAAAAATAGAGTGTGGGATTGTGGATACTTTAATGTGATTTTTCAGTCGATCCTGACGTCGTTAAGATTTAAAACATTTAGGATTAGTCTGACAGATGAACCACTAACGACAGGAATCTGCAGTTGCAGCCTCGGCTACAGTTTGTGCCCTCACAACGGGAGAACAGACGAATCCTCACAGGATGACTGGGCTGTGATGGCACTCTGAGCCACACAAATCTGTCACGTCCGCAGTTTGTTATAACAGGTGGAATGAGTCACCAGAGGAAGAGGAGGCACAGTGGACATTAAAGGCTCAGGAACACAGGGCTTCTCTCTCTTATCAGGTCCAGGCTGATGACTTTCTAGTGTTGGGATTTCCTCCAGTGTGAGTCAACAGCTTGTTAAAGCAATACTGTTGTGTGACTGCAGCTGGTTAAGGTGATACATGCTGCTGCCATCCACCTTTATATGAGCATGACTACAGCTCCCTCTAAACATGAGGTACAGTCACTTGTCATTTCCTGCAAATCGTTAAAGAAAATCTTCGTTTCCATCCATCACTGTGATGTGAATATTATGCTGCATTCAAGTGGTGTCAGAATAATCAGAGAAATGGGTACCTGACTGGGAAAATTGACGTAAATGCCCCCTGAAGTAGGAAAAATAACTTGAAAACATAGCAAAAATTTTGGTACACGATTCCCGAGCCCGGTCTCACTCCGAAGTTTCGAAAATCCAGTGCTCGGGCAGTGACTTGCAGCGTCAGAATCCAACGAAAAAAGGCATCCTTGAATGCCGGCAGGTTGCCGTCATAGTTTAACGGCCCTTGGCAGCGTTGGGGGAAACGCAGCGGGACAAGGATGAAAGTTAAGACAGCGAAAGTCCAATTGGAGCAAGCAGGAGTGGTGGTGGATGGGTCCAACAAACACCAACCTTCACCTGGGAGAGCGGTGTTGGCGTCCTGTAAGATCCTAAACCCTGTTTTTTTTTCCTAAAACAAACCACGTGCTTTTGTTGCCTAAACCTAACCCTGTTGCACTGACATATTGCCAGGGTACCTTGGACGTTGTATGTGGACGTGTAAAGTCCATGACCAAACGTCAATATGTGACGAGGTCGGAGTGAGAATGTGTTGGATCCCCAGAGTTGAAAGAGGATGATGAAAAACTTGTCCATGCAAGCGGATGTGACTACTGTAACACCTTGTTCTCAGGCCTCTCAAAGAAATCTTGAAACAAACTTCAGATGATCCAAAATGCAGCAGCACATCTGCTCACCAACACTAAACACTGACGACACATTAGTCCAGTCTTAAAGGCTCTTTGTTGGCTTCCTATTCATTTTAGAGTTCATTTTAAAACTGCTTTGAGTTTTTAAATCTTGTAGAGGCAGATAATGTATTACGCCATATCAAAGGTGAAAATAATGTCAGTTGCAAGAGGTCTTAGAAACAGTGGATCAGAGGTCAGATTTAGCAATAGGAAAGGCCTTATAAGAGGTTGTTTTTGAGTTGGTGAACCTTGGAAGACCCGGGAAATTCCATTAAAGGAGTTGCTTTCGGTAATCTGGACGTACATAGCAACCTGTGTTGGTGAGTTGTATTCTGCAATTAAAGTAATCCTGTTGGCTGTAACTTCACCGAGTCTCTTCATTTCAGTGTTTGCTGAAGTTGAGCATTTTCCTTACGATCTCTTAATGGACTGGCTCCTGACTACTTACCTGACATATCTGAAATACATTCCCTTCAGATCCCTGAGATCCTCCACCTCTGGTCTACTTTTATGATCTATGAATATATTGCTGCTTGTTTTTTTTTTTTTTTTTTATTAAATGTGTCTTGTAAGGTGTCCTTGAGTGCTTTGAAAGGTGCCTATAAATAAAATGCATTATTATTATCATTATTTTCTCTTTGGTTGCTTTCAGACATTGTTCGTACGTATTTAAAGCTTTGAACTAAAAAAGGCAATGAGTGAAAAAAAAAAATGTATTTAGAAAATAATTTTTAAAAAGTTATGGAAAAACTATTCATATTTTTTAATTATTATATATTTAAAATTATGTTAGCTCTTTTTCCAGGATCCAAACTTTATTTTTTTTCCTTGCTTTTTTAAAAAATAATTTCTTGCTTTCAATTTTTTCTTTTTCACTAGTTTGTTGGCAATTTATTGGATCATTTCGTCTTTCGTTGCACGTTTCCTTCTTCCCAAGAAACCAAGCCAATTTGCTCAGGTTTCAAAGACTGCATCTTAAAAACTACAAGGAGCACAATCAAGTATTTGGTATCAATGAACTCATAACAAGTTGAACATCAAAGATATGCACACATACGCAGTGTAAAATATTCTGTGATTTTCATGTGATCTAAAAATGTCAAAGCTGTACTGTTAGATATTATTATATTAGTTTATAATATTATTATATATATATATTATACACAAAGTCTGTCCTTAGCAGACTTAAAGACTTAAAACCAATCAGAACAAATGTGGCATTTTTTCTCATGATACTAAATACTGCAACGTGAGAGCACACTTTTACTTTCGAGTAGGTTACAGAGGTGAGGTGACCTTCTGTGACACATCTGAGGTAAAAGAAATGCATTAAGAGTGAGTCACTTTCAGCACATACGTGAATGAAGACTCACAAACAGCAAAGCAAAGTGTGTGGTCTCTGACCGCTGCTCCTGCTCACGGACACAGTTTCCTTTATAGGAGCCCAGGGTTTCTGCTGTCACACAGGACAATACAGATCACAGAGGTCACACACACACACACGTTAAATTACCAATACCTGAAACCAACATTAAAGACTCCTCTGAACCAAACCCCCGGCGCACGTGCCAAATATTGTTACCGGACAGACGCACAACTCAACAAAATGCCAAGGCCTCACGTCTCTACAAGTGCCAAACACCCACGGCAGGTGACATTTCATTGTGGATAATAAAAGGAGTTGATGTGGAAAAGGAGGAGGAGAATATTCCCAGCGGCTCGGAGAACAATGGAGTCGAAGGGAAGTGATAAGAGACAGGACATCCTAACACTGCTGCATCTCAGCCCCCCCCGCTCCCTCCCCAACCCACCGCCTCTGCAGCTGTCAATCAGCTTCACACAGAAACCATAAAAACAAGCAAATACAAAATAAAGTCATAAAAATGTTTCTTTGGGCTGATTTATTTATTCCAGGTTTTCGTTGCCTCTATCAGAAAAAGTATGTATAGTAATATTCTTAAAGTATGATCCAGAAATATATTCTCCTTAAAAGTCACGTGACTCTGAGAATACTGCTGACATTTGTTCAAACTGCACATTAGAGAGTGCCAAAATTACCACAATACCCTGAAACCCTGTCAGTCTGCAGAGGGTTAATGTCGCACACCTGGGGACACTTGTTAGCTCGTTCCAATGTGTGTTCACTTAATGCTAGGGAGGACTCTTGCCTTGCCTCTAGAGGACACGGTCCCCCCATATGTGCGTGCACGTACCTTCAGCGAAAAACAGGATTATACATCTGCGTCGAATCAATGCCATACCTACGGCATAGGCTCTGCGTGGCAACACAGATCTCCTGTTTAATTTTGAAAATCATTTCCATTGAATCAAAGCTTTTATTTACTTTAATTGAGAAACAATCAATGTCATGTGACAAGGACCAACCAATCACAACCGAGAGATATCTTTCCCTTCATACGTAAATATCAGACCGTGATAAATATGGAGAAAAATTTGATCATGGTAGTGCAGGGCCACCCAGAGCTTTACATCTGTCCCACAGATGATAGGCCTACACTCTTGGAAGAAGATCAGCTCTGCACTCAGGATTTCAGGTAAATAGGCTGTAATATGGTGCTTGTTAAGGTTGCTTAGAAACCTCAGACACAAGCTGCCACTGTGCTCTTGAAAAGGCACAAGAGTAGCACCCAGCGCCTGACGTCGCGTTTTGCAGGCGATTAAAGACATGGCAGGTGTACAGCCCCTAAATCTGCCTGAAGCCTGATTCAAAGGTGGAGAGTCCTGCAGAGAAAGTTGCCACTCCGGCATCAGCAACAACTGCCTACACTGCAAAGCAACCCAACGAAAGGAAGACGGACTTATTAAAAAGAGAGTCTGACAGTAAAGGACAAGGTTCATGGCTGCGGCTTCAGGCCCTGATCACACAGAAAGTGTTTTGAAGGTTGCAAAATGTGATGCGCACCACACTGCCTTTTTTTTTTTTTTTTTAATTAAATGCCACTAGCAAAAACAAACAAACAGCTGCTAAAACACTTTCTGTGTGAACAGGGCCTAATGTGGCTAACATTAGCTGTAGCCTCAAATCATAGTGTGTCCTCTGCCTCACTCCTGCCACTGCAAAGGAGAGCAAGCTGCAGCTCTGGAGATGGCCCCTCGGTTTGTGTCTGCAGCAACCCACTCCAGGGGACCGGACAGCTCCAACTCCCCACCAGATTAACAAACTTTCTGTTGCTGCAGTTACACAGGTTATTCGGCCTGCTGTGACACCCGGTACTGAGGGTTTGAGCCACTACAACTGCCAAACGAAGGTCCGTCACACAAGCTGCTGCCAGCTCTCCTCCTGGTGAAGCAGCCCACAGCATTGGGGAGCACGGCGAGGGGACGGTGGAGCGGCGAGCAGCTAATTCTTGTTTCATTTGTGGCTTGATAAACCGAGACAGAGCTGTACAATGAAATATGATTAAAATAAATCAATGTATGGGAACCATTAGGTCACTGTATGAGGTGTGTGTGGATGCCCGTGGTCGTCTGGTCGGAGGGGCTTTGCAGAGAGAACAGCTGCAGGAGGAAAGTGTATTTTCAAATTCCAGATTTCCAGGTTCCTGCCCATGCCAGCTTTATTTAACCCTCACAGACTGTTACCATGTGAAGTAACTCAGCAGCGAGCGGTGGATTCTGGAAGTTTTCTTTATGTAACAGTAAACAGTCAGAAGGAGGAAGCATCTGGACCTCTGAGGACATGCATGGACCCGTGCACACATTCAACGTGCACACACTTACACACACTGTTGTTGGCAGCGACTTGAGTCCTGCCCATGATTAACATGAAGTGCTGTGGTGCTTTCATGACCCACTCACCTACAGCACTACGTGACATAATGACGTGATTTTCCCTCACGTGCACATGCCTGCGCGCTCGTGATATAATGATCTTCCCAGACGGAGGCCTGATTGTGTTTTTTCTGCAGGAATGTTGTTTTTGTCAGCACACTGACGTCCATGTTTGATTAACACCTGCTGCCTCTGCCCCTAATCTGAAGTGAGTGTATCATCTGTATGTACATTATAGATAGACATTAACCCACATTCACTCTGCAGAATTATTATTTTTGGTTCTCCGTATTTACATTAAAAGTTAATTTCAGGACAAATATTTACAGTTTACCTCAGATTTGATCTTCTTGTGGTTTTTAAAGACTTTTCCTCCACCCTGCCTGTGTTTATGTGGCGCCCCGATGAGTCAATAAATACCAGAATAAATAAATAAATACCAGTTCTGATTCAGCCCTTTCAGTCTGTATGAGGCAGATGAATCAGCTTCATGACTAAAACTGAGAGACTGAGGGTCATTACAGAGGGTGTGGTCCAGCTCTTATCAACATGCACAACTTTATCTGCAGTAAACATCAACCCTGATTCACACACACACACACACACACACACACACACACACACACACACACACACACACTGCAGCTCACACACTGACCTCCATACAGGGTGCTATTTTCAGACTGACCCAAGAGGAACAGCTTGAACAGAACAAAGTGTGTCTGGGCCTGATTTTTAGGAATGAATCAACTGATAGAGTGAGAAGACATTTATCAAGAGGACTCACAGTGAAAGTGACGGAGCAACATTTAGGGTGACTCTTGTGACTCAATATGACTCATTAAGGAGCAATATTTTGTCTTCAGGTCAAATATTCTGTTTGTTTCCCTCGATCAATATGTTAAAATACACAAACAACAGCTTACAGCCTACTGATGTTCTACCCTTTAAACCTATGCTCTCAAACACTCCTGCATCAAATCGACACCGTAGCCTGATGTGCACCTCCCCAGAAATGTAACTACACATCACAGCTACACAGAAAAACTGAAACCATTTCCTTCTGTGGAAACGAAGCTTTAATTCACTTTAATTTCACAGATAAGAAACAATAAATTGTGAAGACAATAAAGCCTCCACTAAAATAGCACTTTAAGTCTTGTGTGTGATTTATCCTGGCTTCGTATGAGTAAAGGAAAAGTTCACTAGCTGTGAGTTATAGTGAAGCTGATTTGTGTACTTGTGTTTGAAATTGTCCCTATTAAGCCATGTTTGTGTGTGTTTAATGTGTGTTTTGGAGTTGAAACTGCAGAGTGACACAGACACACCACCGCACAAGTATAAATGGCCCACAATGGCGTAGGCTTCGGTGTTGACTCTGCATAGAGCTGATGCACAAGTACAAATCCTGCTTAACTCCTCCAGATGTTAACCAATATAGACGCCAAGCGGACATTGTTTCGTCTCGTTCACCTCTGGCCAGAAGGCTCATCCTGTGTACATGGAGAGACTCCTCACCTCCAACATATGGACATTGGATTAAGGATGTTATGTTTTATTTACAACTGGAGAAAATCTGTTGTTTTATCAAAGGGTCTTTGCCACCTGGCAACCATTTTTAACTTTTGTGGCAAACACAGAAGCTGAAAAATTGTGGTTAAACACACTAACTCTCCTACTTATGTAACAAGTTAATTAATTTGTTGTCATTTTCAGTTTTGTTTGCCTTTTTTTCTGTCTTTTGGATTCCCTTTGACTGGTCTGACTGTGTTTGCTCTTGTGTTGATGGGTGGGTGGGCTTGTTGCATCGTCCTTATTGGATCTGTGTTTGTTGATTAGCACTCTTTATTGAATTGAAACAGTGCAGCCTCACTAAGAGGAGGGATAGGTTAGCTTTGAGTGGTGAATTGCAGCAACAGAACACCTGCTACAAAAATGTCATTATTTCTAATTCAAGAAATTACTGTCACTAAATTTGATTTTCGCAGTGACAAAGCTGATAAAGAGGAATCACGCTGGGTGTGACTTCATCTAAAGCTTGACCAGGAAGTGGTCATACATTTAAAAAAGGTCCCTGTAACGGCCCAGCATGCTTTGCCCCTGATGCTTCTGTCATCACAGCACTGACTTGAAGTGCATATAGAGGATGTGTGTGTCGGGTTGACTGAGGCTGCCCGTGTCTCTGGTGAGGCCACTTAAGGCACAAACACAAAAAGAGAGTTGAGTTGATTTTTCAACAACAGTCAGAGCACAATGGTGTGAATCAACACCGTCGCCTTCTGCTCTGTGTGGAGTGCATCCTGTGTGCCTCGCTGTGTGTTGTTGAAGATTAAAAACAGACCAAAGTATCAATCAGAGAGAAAACCATGTTTGTTAAAGTGAAAAAAAAAAAAAAGTCCAAGTTTCATGGGAGTCGTCTGCAAATAAATATACGTGTGTGTGTGTGTGTGTGCATCACTTTGAAATGAACAGGCTGAGAAAAGTCAAAACTTCAGGTTAAAGCTACACATTTTAAATAAACAGAACAAAATGCGTCCCTTCTTAAAAGCTGGTTGATCAAATTAACCCCTCCTGGATTGGGTGGTACTTTTTCAATGCCAACAAATTTAAGGGAAGTGACTGACCCATGGTTTGTCTCCTCATCGTGCCTCGCAATGGCCTAATCCAGTTGTTTGGCCCAGCTACTTAATAAAGTCACAGTTATTCAGTTCAGTGTGTGGCGGTTTATGTGGATGATTTTACATATTTCGAATTTGCAGAAACAGGCAGTAAATACAACCAACACATTCTCACTCCGACCTTGTCACATATTGACGTTTGGTCGTGGACTTTCCACGTCTGGCTGTTACATGCATTGTCTTCTTTCAAAATACACTTCTGTTTACACAGGACATTTACTCTTTACATACAGTCCCTTTAAAAATAAAAGCACTACGTCAGTACAACATCGAAAAACTATGGGTTTTTTTCCCTCCAACAACAAAAACTCTTGACGTTAGGTTTAGACAACAAGAACAGGGTTTGGCTTTAGAATGTCTCCGGACGCAAACACCACTCTCCTGGGTGAGAATCGTGTATGCTGGACCCATCCACCACCCTACTCGGACTTTCACCACCTTGACTTTTGTTCTTGTCCCGCCATGTTTCTCCCTGACGCCTCTGAGTGCCATTAAACTATAACGCCATCCAGCTGCATATAATGCCGATGTTAAAGGACGGCTTTTTTGTCAGTATCTAACGCCATAAGTCACTGTCCGAGCAACGGATTCCGACGACTTCGGAATGAGAAAACCCAGAGTTGACTGAACTAGTTGATAACCATCTATGTAGTGCCGGTTATCTAGCCAATTTTAGCGTTAGTCAAACCAGATGACCAAAAGATATCCTGGGTAGGTTGAACTGGCTTCCTAGTATAGACCTCTGGTCTGTTTGTTTTGGAGAGGAGACCTCTGCAATAATTTGGCTTCTCGGAAAAACCTGAACAATGAACGCTGAAGGAACTCCGAGGAACTTTGAGCTGGCTGCAATCATTACAGCTAGACGCCACCAAATCCTCCCTAAATCTCACACACTGCTCCTTATAAATACTAATCAATTATATTTCTGAGTCCAGTAGTGTCATTCAGGTGTGATTGAAATATATCATGATAAAAATACTTCTTCTACATATGTGCCTTGGTTTTTCTAACATGTATTGGTTCAGTAGACAAAGGTGGAGACTGCTGGGAAAGGAGACATTAACCTAAAGCTGGATCTGAACCTGCAGGATGTGGCTTTCACGTGGCATTATTCTCCTCAGACCACTGGACCAACAGGACGTGCCCATATCCTCTCCACAACATCTGACACTGTATGGTCTGTTTACTTTAAGCTTTAGGTTTTATATTATTATTGGCTCAATTATGAATTACAAACCCTGATAAACTGCTTCCACACTGAGCCCAGTGCTGCTTCACTTCCCACCTCCTCCCAGAAGACTCTGAATTACAGGAAGAGACCACACATCTGGTGCGCTCCAGTCCAAACTGGTAAATACGCTCTCACACTGGTGCGTAAACGTGCAAGCGCAAACTTGTGTGCGTGTGTGCGTGTGAGAGAGAGATGCTGCTGCTGCCCCTCCTCATTGGCTGAAGCAAAGATGCCTTTAAGAGCTGATTGGCTGAAAGTTTGTAGTTGTGTTTTGATGGAGGCGCAGCAGCAGCGTCCCATAAATGAAAAGCCACAGAGCTCATGCACTCAGTGACCACAGGCGAGGCTGAGCGCGCGGAGAGCATCAAGACAAGACAGGAGAAACTTTAAGAAGACGCTTTAACTTCTCGCATCAAGGAGGATTTAAACGGAGCCATGCTCGCTGCGTGTCTGGAGTTCCTCGGCTTGGCGCTGTGCGTCATCGGCTCGCTGCTGGTGATGATCGCGTGCGGGCTGCCCATGTGGAAGGTGACCGCGTTCATCGACTCCAACATCGTGGTGGCTCAGACCATCTGGGACGGCCTGTGGATGTCCTGCGTGGTGCAGAGCACCGGCCAGATGCAGTGCAAAGTCCACGACTCGGTGCTGGCCCTGACGCAGGACCTGCAGACGGCCCGTGCGCTCACGGTCATCTCCGCAGTGCTGGGGGTGGTCGCCCTCACGGTGACGGTCGCCGGGGCGCAGTGCACCAACTGCATCAAGGACGAGACGGTGAAGGCGCGGGTGGTGAACGCCGGAGGGGTCATCTACATCATGAGCGGGCTCTTCGTGCTGGTCCCGCTCTGCTGGATGGCCAACAACATCATCGTGGACTTCCACGACCCGCATCTGCCGCCGTCCAAGAAGCGGGAGATCGGGGCGGCCATCTACATCGGCTGGGCCGCCACGGCGCTGCTGCTGCTCGGGGGGACCCTGCTGTGCTGCTCCTTCTCTCCGGGTGTGAGGGGCACGTATCCCATCAAATACGCCCCCACCAAGACGATCACATCCAACGGGACCGAAAAGAAGTACTATGTATAAACTGAGACTTTTATATGTTGGACATTTGTTTTTTGGAGATGACGCATCTGCTGTGAAAGTTTGAACTGATGTGTCAAAAAGATGCTGAGTCTGTTCATACCACAGAGTGAGGCTCACTGAGGCATCATGTGCGCATCTGCTGTGCGTAAAACTGTATAATATGAGCATTTTTCAGGCGGCAGGAGTTTATTCATGCTCCTATTGGGTTTTAATCTGCTTGTAATGCAACACAGGGCTGACAAAGTGTTTTATCATATGGTTGTAATTATGCCATTGTGCAGGTTGGGTCCGTTTGTGTGCGTGTGTGGCCTCTGATTGGCTGCAGATCTTCATTGTATATAGTTGTTTCCCCTCCCGGTGGACTAATTTAGTCTGAGACTGGTTCCCACAGTGAACATGCAGCAGGCACTGAAGCCTTTCCAGACCAATGAGCACTCATGTTGTGATCAGAGAGGGGATCATTTGCATTTGAATACATGTACAGTGTTTTCTACTTCCTGTCATTAGACTTTTAATAGGACATACTTTTTCTAATAAAGAAAATAGAAACAATTTAAGTGTCTGTGTTTGTCATTTAAAACCTGTTAAATCTGATATTTCAACATGCGATAAAATATATACATGCATGTGTTTGTTATTTAGCATTATAAACAGGTCTGATGGTATAAAAGCACCTTAATGTCCCAAATCCTACTTCTATAATGGGACAAAGGTTATCAGTGGCAGAAACACAACAATATGTTCCTGCACGTGCACTTTGTTTGTATGTGAAATAAAGGAAACAAACAAGAGCCAGAAACTGACGTCAATATAATCAAGACCCCGGCTCAAACACCCTGACCTGAATCACAGCGAGGGTTTGGAACAATGCACCCAGCAGACTCATCATGATTAGACACAATCAGCAGGGTGCAACTCCAGCGTCAGGAAGCTTGGCCCAGATCTGGACCAGCGGAGCAATCAGTGCCCTCACGTGGATAAACAAAGAAGAAGAAGAAGAGGAGCGTGCACGCAAAAACACAATCAGGAACACAGAAGGTGGTGATTTAGGCACACAGTCACAGTGTGGGAGATCCCCAGTAAGACCAGTAACAGCTTCTGAGAAGTCTGACTTGACCTTTAATGCATGAACTATGACCTTAGTCAAGAGTTTGTCTTCAGTGTTTATATTCTGCTTCAGACACACAAGATTGAATGAAACAAAAATTGTAAGTCGTGTGCCCTTAGACCAACACCCCACATTACGCTCCTGGAACAACACCGCAATCAACCAATCACAGCCCTCTGACATCATCAATATGCTGATGCTATGCTTCCTCAGAGCTAAGCTAGTTTCCCAAATTGAACCTAATACAGTAAAACAAAATCCTCAGTACCACTGAACAAAAACCTTGTTAGCTACTGCAGAGTTAGTGAGTTAGCTTGCTTAGGTTGGCTACGCTAACAAGTAAACTTGCCAATAGATGAAAATATTAACGAGCCAGCTTGCTAAGTAGGTATGCTATGCTAACAAGTAAGCTTGCCAATAGACTAGAATGTTGTTCACCGACAAATAATAAGGTTAATAACCATTTTCAGTTACAAATTCCTGCAGTTAACACATTTTCCCTTGTTGATCCTGGATTGATTTGGTTAAGTTTATCCAGGACCATCGTCATCACACTGATTATGGATTATTTGTTTGTGTCGACATCAATGTAGCAGTGATGGTCCTGGATCAACATATAGGTTATCCATGGTCAACGTGACGATGATGGTCCAGAGGCCTTCACCACGAAGCCAGTTCAACTTACCCAGGATATCTTTTTTATCTAGTTTGACTAACCCTAACATTGGACATCTGGATAACTGGTACTACAAAGCTGGTTATCAACTAGTTCAGCCAACTCTGAGTTTTCCTATCCAGCCACGAGCGCGTTCATGTGAAAGAGGAGGGGCTGTTAATGACAAGCGACATCATCAGAACCATGAATGAAGTCGGCTGCTTCATATTTTATGAGATGAAACAGTGACGAAAGTGTCTGAGACTGAGAGACAGTAAAATGTCAGTGGCGTGGATTTGAACGACACACAGTGATAATCTTAACAGAAAATCTAGAAACACTGAAAACACCATCCACAAATTCACTGTCTCCTGAGACTTACATTACCTGTAGGTATCACTGAGCTACATGTGACGTTAGTAGAGAGTATTTTTTGCTGTTTAGTTGATAAAACTATATGTCACATAAACACCTACCAGACTGTTTGTGCTGCTGAAGCAAAGAGTGGGAAAGCAGTTAATGATTAATGAGGTCTATCTGACTGAAATGTTGCATTTACAATAAGAGGAGCCAATTAACAATGTCTGCATTATTCTACTAAAAGAATATTATCTGTTTTATCCTAGTTCTCATCACACAGGTGTCTCATGTTGTGTTGAGCTGCAGTGATGGGGTCAGAGTGTGAAATAGCAACACCGTCATCGCGGACTAAAATAAACTTTGCATAATTTAAATACTGCTAGTTTCACATTACAGATGAGTGCTGTTGTGACAAAAACTGCAAGTTACATACTAATGACATAAATCAATTTATTTACACTGCAAAAAGTCACTGCAGAAAAAAAACTAAGAAGAAAGAAGAAGATTTCTGCACACTTACATCTCTGCAGTGTTTCACTTTATTGTTGATCTTTCATACCAGTAGATCATCAGAGCGTACAAGAGGCAACAATGGACAGGCAGGTAAAGTAACCAATCTCCGTCTAATCACGGGCAGTATGCAACACACCTGTGCACCACCCTGCTGGTAGATGCTCCAAAAGACAATCTGTTGTTTCTATCACAACACCAGCAGCTCAGTTTCCTCATCAGGTGGCACCTCTCCTCGTGTGTCAATCAACAGAGGCGTAAAACAAGGCTGTCCAATCTCACCATCACTTTTCTTACTGCAGCACAGATGCTTTCAGTTCTTGTTAAAAACCCTGAGGCTGAGAAACTGAGTGTCTGTAAGAGTGACATAGTTGTACGTCTGCTGGCAGATGACACAACTTCACTATTAAAAAATGTGGAGCAGGTTCCAGAGGCCGTCAAGACCATTGATCTATTTTCTAGAGCATCTGGTCTAAAACTGAATTTGACCAACTGTGAACTATCAGCCATACATGACTGCCGTCTTGTGGCAGTATATGGTACTTCCCATCAAGTCTCCTATCACATACCTGAGTGTGCACATTACAACAGACACTGAGTGAATCCTTGAATGTCTGGAACAAGATGGATGAACGCAAATCAAGATTAGACAGATGGCTGAACAGAAATCTTTCTCTCCTCAATCGTATTTACATAACAAAGATTAAAAGGTTAATAAGTCAATAAGGTCCATTTACTAGAATACAGACAAACAATAGCATAAAATATAACAAAATAAACACAACACATGCCAGTCTTTTCTAGTTGTCATTCTTGCAATTAAAAATACAGCTGTAACATTAGCACTTAAAAAACCCAAACTACCTTAACAATAATATCTATTTAAAACAGCTCACCAGGCGAGCATGTGCACACACACCTGTGCCCCATGAGCCTCTGAACAGCTCAGGTGCTCTCACCTTGACTGGCCAAATTAAATGGTAAATGGACTGCACTCATAAAGCACCTTACTAGTCATCCAACCAGTCAAAGTGCGCATTCACCCATTCACACACTGGCAGCCATGGCAACCACGCAATATGCCACCTGCTACTGAGTTTTTTTTAACACACTATTGTTTCATCATTGGACCAAACTGCTCCTCGTCCACCAGTCGTGCTGGCATCACCTGTCGCCATAGTTCAGTTGTGTGTGTGTGTGTGTGTGTGTGTTTTCTTTAAGCGTCCCGCTGACGTAGTGTGTGGTTTGTCTACAGCAAGCCTGGAGGGCTAAAATGCAGTGGCAAAAGGCAAAGCGGCCCCGAGGACTTTGGGTTTACAATGTGCAGATTAAACGAGCCGCACTCAGACCATTATTAACTCATGCTCGCAACAGAACAGACCACTGACAGGGGCGGGGCGTCGTGACGTCACACAGACCAGAATCTATCAATTTGTAGGACCCAGTCTCCATAATATTCTCCATAATATTTTGTGATCTAACTGCGTGTTAGTTCACATCTTCTCCACAGCGGCACACGGACACATCGTGACTAACTTGCTGTTTAATCGGTAAGATTAACTTTTTAGGTTAAGTGGCAATCAAAATGGAGAGCGAAAATGTTACCCATCCTGTTGCGAGTTTGATTGCGGACCTGCGACAGCAACTTGATGCCTCTAGAAAAAAAACGAGGAAAGTTTAACCAAAGAGATCAAACAGTTTCAGCTATCAGGGCTCCAGACTAACTTTTTCCACTAGGAGCACCAGCGCTCCTTACTAAAAATTTTAGGAGCACCAGCACAAATTTAGGAGCAACATTTAAATCGACTTATTCACACTATATTTATGGATTAAAACAACATATGTCATGTATTGTAGCTTAATTCCTACACAAAAATGACAGTGTCAGGGCAGCGGCAATCTTTGTCAGTCGTTCTCTCTCTATAATTTTGCGCCCTACTTCAGCCATGCCCACCTCTATTTATTTTCCCCCCTCTCTCCAGTTCTGCTGTATTAACACTGGGTTTAATATATTTTGCCTCCATCTCTCTGCCCTGCTCTACTCTACTTCAACGCTACTTAGCTCTCCTCTCTCCAATGACGTGTACATATTTTATTGTATTTTATTGTGTGCAGATGACAGTTAAAATACGACATGACTTGTCACAGAGAAATTATGGATTCTATTTCAACATTAAAAAAAAAAATAAAGAAAACCTGGTGTGTTTCATGAAGGATCTGAGCTTATTTAAGTTATCCATCCTCTCAGCAGAGCTTTCCAGCTTCTCCTGGAGGATCCTGGGGTGTTTCATGGTCAGATTAGATATATAATCCCTCCTGCATGTTCTGGGTCTGACCCCTTTTGACTCCAAGAGGCAGCAGTGCTACTCCCAGCTCTCTGTGGAGGTCCGAGCTCCTCACCCTAAGGGAACTGATAGTTCTGTGTTGAATCGCCGCCGTACCTGTGGCGTAGGATCTGCCTCATGATAAATCCAGTAGCACAAGGCCTATGCCTTTGTGAGCATGAATACTTGTGCGGTGGTGTGTCTGTGTCACTCTGCAGTTACACCTCAAAAATAGTACACACGTACACAAATCAGCTTCACTATAACTCGCAGCATTCACAGACAAACACTTGTCTACATCTGGACACATTTTCCCCCCAATTATGACATGCTAATGTTATTAGCACAAGCCTATGGCATTTTACATTGTGTAAATTAGCCTAGCAGCTAGTGGAGATTTCCTCTGCTCATATGAAGCCAGGATAAATCACACACAAGACTTCAAATATTATTTTTTTTGGAGGAGGTTTGAGTCACCGTGATGTGTAGTTACATTTCTGGGGAGGTGCAGGTCAGGCTACAGCGGAGGCTCTACACCGATGCAGTGCCTATGCTGTAGGTTCGGCGCAGAAGTATAAATCTTGCATTATGGCACAGAGGAGTTAGTGACTCCTCACTTCTCTTAACTGGCCAGAAGGGGCCTAAAATTTTGTGGAAATCATCCTTGCTAAAATGACTGATTGACCAGAGCAGACAACATGGGACTTCAAATATTTGGTGGATGATTCGTAATTATATACAGTTAAATTTTTGATGATCCAAATAAATAAATAAACAAGTGTGATTCAAAACACGACAAGAGTCCAAAGACAAATCAGGTATGTCTAACACCCAAGTTCACGTTTATATATGTACAGGTGACCTTGAATAATGAAGCCAACAGTCAGTGTGGGTCAAAATGCCACAACAGGCTTTTATTAAATTCAGGCTCCCTGACAGCAACATTATAAAAGCTATTAGAGGTGAGAGCGTCTTGCTGCAGGAGGTGTGGAGCACCAATCTATAGGCCAGTACACTGGAGGTATAACATCTGTGCATAAGCAAAACTACACAGAAAATAAACCCCTTTTACCAGCAGAAAAACACCCAAACTTGTACCAGTGACACACCAAACCTTATATTGCATCAGCACTCACCAGGTGAGCTCCCGCTGCACCAGCTCTCCTGTGGTATAAAATAAACAGTTATCAGCACTTTGCTTGTGAAGTGAGCACAATACATTTTAATCTTCATCTCCAGTCTTTGAACACACTCACACAGCCATCGGGAGCAATCTGAGGTTCACTGTCTTGCTCAGGGATATTTCTACATGCAGACTGGAGGAGGCGGGATCGAACCGGTGAGTGACGTGCCGCTGTAACGTTACCTCCTGACCCAGCTGGCCTCTTCGTGTCCGCCTGCTGCACATGTTTTCATATTGTAACAGACAACTGAAAAAGACATTCACGAGTCATTTCTTCCTGCTTGAAAACAGCCGGTGTCACTAACTTACAGCCACAGATGCTTTCGGCCGGAAGTCGCCAGTTAACGGAGTCGCAGGTAAATCCGAGACAGCGGTCCTGTTAAAGCCTCTCGCTTTCATTTGTCCTGAAAACTGTTGGGAAGCCTTTGTGTTTCTGAGCGTCGTGGGACAGTTTCCGGTCGATGTTTTCCTCGTCCGTCTCTGGAGAAGTGAAATTGGTCGTCGTTGAACCAAACTGCTCCTCGTCCACCGTCGTGCTGGCGTCACCTGTCGCCATAGTTTCGTTGTGTGTGTGTGTGTGTGTGTGTGTGTGTTTTTTAAGCGTCCCGCTGACGTAGCGTGTGGTTTGTCTACGGCAAGCCTGGAGGGCTAAAATGCAGTGGCAAAAGGCAAAGCGGCTTTGGGTTTATGCGCAGATTAAACGAGCCGCACTCAGACCATTATTGCCTCATGCTCGCGGCTGAGGGGTTCGCACATGCGCAGAACAACCGCTGACAGGGCGGGGCGTCGTGACGTCACACAGACCAGAATCATTTTTTCCTTTGTGACATCACAGAACACGCGGCACAAGTTGGTAAGTAGGACTCAAGTCTCCATAATATTCACTGATCTGTCTGTTAGTTCACATCTCCTCCACAGCGGTGCACGGACACACAACCGACAATTCATCGCGACTAACTTACTGATTAATCTGTAAGATTAACTTAGTAGGTTAAGTAGTATTTGAAATGGAGAACGTCACCGATCCTGACGCAATTCTTATTGCGGACCTGCATCAGCAACTTGATGCCTCCAGAAGAAACGAGGAGAGTTTAAACGAAGAGATTGAACAGCTTCAGCAACAGGTTTCACTTGTTGCTACACTGGAGAAGCAGCTGTCCTCCGAAAAGATCCTCAGAGAGGAGAAGGAGAATGAACTGAGGAGGTTTCGAAAGACTGAGTCAGTCAATAAGAAACTGACTTCGGAGGTGCAGACGTTGCAGCAGAAGGTAGCCGTGTTGACGGGTAAAAACACGTCTACCTCCAAGAGACTGGAGGAGCAGAAACAACTGCTTAAACAGAAGGATGCAGAAAAGGAGAGGGTGATGGACCACTTCGGGAAGCTGAGCAAGGCTTATGACTATTACAAAGAGGAGGTAGATAAACTGGTCCCCTTTCAAGAAGATGCCGCTAGAGCCGAAAAAAAAGTGGCAGAACTGAGGAAGGACATCGAGAACCACGTGAAAGAAAATCAAATTCAGCACGATAACAACTGTTGCTTGAAAAGGCAAATTAAAAGCCTGCAAAGTGACAAAAAGAAGCTGGAATTGTCAGAAAAGGAAATGAACAGCCAGATGGAGCAAATGCGAAAAAATATAGATGACCTCAAATTAAAGATTGAGGAACACAAAAATGCAGCTCATAAACATCTTAATTTCATGAAACAGCTTCAAAGTGATGCATTCATTGACAAGACAGTCAAGAAGAAACTTGAAAAGAATGCCAATGAAACAATGCAGCACGTTAAGGACCAGGACCGGAAAATAATTGATCTCAGAACCGAAATTAGAAATAACAAGGACGAGCAGGCAGATCTGAAAATCCAGATTACCGCTCTCAAGAGTGAGAGAGACTTCACCCTTGAGAACCTGTCCAAGGCTCGGAGGGAAATCGCTCTGCTGAATACAACTGTTGAAAAACAGCAGCAGGAGATCCTAGCCAGGACTTTACATCAGGATAGAGTGAGCACAGAGCTGGACCAGGTCGAAAAAGATTATGACTCTGCGCGCAACCGGTTGACAGAGGTCAGTCACAAACTAGAAAACACACGGGTGTTGCAGGACAAGTATAAAGATAACGCTAAACAAGAGCAGAAGCTGGAGGAGAAGAAATATAGAGTGACGGTGACGGAGAAGGAGGGACTAGAAAGAGAGCTGCAGCACTCTGTGCTTCAGGCATCTCAACAGCGTCACACTATTACCGTCCAGAAGGCTGCAAAAGACGCGTTACAGCAGACGGTGAGGTCACTCAGACAGAAAGTCGAGTCCCTCACCCTGCAGAACAGAGAGCTTAGGTCTGAGAATATCAGACAGACAGAGGCAATAAAGAAGCTTCTGCGTGAGAAAGTCGTCTTAGTCACGGAAAAACGTCGCTCTTATGATTCCAACCACGAGCTGTTTAAATACAGACAGCGTTCCCAACAAGAACGCCGTACGCAGCGCCAAGCTGCACTTGTAAAAACACAGCGCGAGGAGATCGAGGAGCTGAAGCTCACCGTGGCACGGCGTCCAGACGACGCAAACCAAAAGCTTGTAAAGTGCCAGTGGGAGATCAGAGATCTCAAAAAACAGCTCATGGCATTCCAAGGGGAAAAAACAGTGTACGAGTCGAGTAATCAGCGTTTGAAGGAGGAAAACAGGAAACTGTCAGAAGCCCTGAGTGACATGAAGGTGGAGGCTTTGCAAAAACGCAAAGCAGGGCCCCAGCGTGAGTCTCAGCAGCCATCAAGGCTGACACGCTTCCCAATCTTTGCTGACAGGACCCCGTCTCAGGCTGAAGACAGTTCTAGTCGTGTGGCAGTCTCTGCTGACAGGACACCGTCTCAGGCTGAAGACAGTTCTAGTCGTGAGGCAGTCTCTGCTGACAGGACCCCGTCTCAGGCTGAAGACAGTTCTAGTCGTGAGGCAGTCTCTGCTGACAGGACACCGTCTCAGGCTGAAGGCAGGTCTAGTCGTGTGCCAGTCCTCCGCCCCCTCACCAGCACGACCCGGCTTAGTGTGGGGAAATTTATGCCACGCCCACCTCCAAACCTGTCTCCGAAGCGTACACCTGACCCGAGGACGCCTGAGATTGAGGTCAGAAGACTTCTCCCCTCTCTAACAACACCTGTGCGTAAGTGAAATTTTCCGACGTACGTAGACATCCGTGACAACACAGCGACCCACAACACTAATTGCCCTGTCGCTAAGTCCCGCCCCGGACCGACTCTGCTGTACAGGAACCCGTGACGGGAAGCATATATTCAACCAGCTGTGTGTCGTCGCATTGTGTGACGTCACCTGGAGATCCCTGCCTGTCCGGCGGCGGAGGTCCAGGTGCTGGCAGCAGTTTTGGGGTGAAGCCAAACACTGTTCGTCTGCACACACTGCCATGCCACACAGCTGGTTCAATATGCTTAATCCAACAGCTTGTCGGACCATCACAAAGGGGCAGGGCTTAATCCATCTGGCTGCTGCCTTTCTGTGTGGAGTTTGCACGCTCTCCACTTAGGTAGGTTGGGTTTTCTCCGGGATACTCCGGTTCTCCCAGCAGACATGCAGGTTAGGTCATGGAGCAGCTGGGGGTTCAGTGCCAGTAGAAGCCAGAGATCAGTAGATGCCCTGCTTAACCTGCTGAGCCAGCAGCAGGTTAAGCAGGGCATCTACTGATCTCTGGCTTCTACTGGCACTGAACCCCCAGCTGCTCCATGACCTAACTTTAGTCATAATAAAAAAATTAGTAATAACAAAATGTGCACATTTGTGTGCACATCAGGCACACAAATAAAATGAATCTTCATGACTATCATCTATCAGGAATGATTTCCTGTGGCGCTCAGTGGTACATCTTGGTGGTATGAGTCTCCCACTGAAAGTGCTCTTGTGCCTGACCAGCACACGGTGGAGTGGGTGTGAGACATTGTCCAAGACAGTTCGGAGCTTAGACAGCATCCTCCTCTCTGACACCACCATCAGAGAGTCACACTCACAACCTTCCCACAACGTCACTGGCCTTGCGGATCAGTTTGTTGAGTCTGTTGGCGTCCACCACCCTCAGCCTGCTGCCCCAGCACACAACAGCATAGAGGATAGCACTGGCCACCACAGACTCATAGAAAATCCTGAGCATAGTCCAGCAGATGTTGAAGGACCTCAGTCGCCTCAGAAAATAGAGACGGCTCTGGCCCTTCCCGTAGAGAGCGTTAGTGTTCTTAGCCCAGTCCAGTTTATTGTCAGTGTGTACCCCCAGGTACTTACAGTCCTCCACAATGTCCACACTGACACCCTGGATGGAAACAGGGGGTCACCGGTGTCTTGGTCCTCCTCAGATCCACAGCCAGTTCCTTTCTCTGAAAAAGTTATCCACAACAGCCCTGTACTCATCCTCATCACAGTGAACACAGTGCAGTGCACTTTTGACTCACTATTGGAATGACTTAAGACTCACTTTTGGAATGACTTAAGACTCACTTTTGAAATGCACTTTTTGCAGCGAACTTTTGCAGTGTGCTTTTGCGGTGGCCTTTTGTGGTGCACTTGCGACTCACTTTTGGAATGACTTACGACTCACTTTTGCAATGCATTTTTTGCAGTTCACTTTTGACTCACCTTTGGAATGACTTGCGGCTCACTTGTGGAATGACTTAAGACTTTTGCAGTGCATTTTCACTTTTGCAGTGAGTGAAGACTCACTTTTGCGGTGCGCTCTTGCAACTCGCTTTTGCAGTGCACTTTTGACTCACTTTTGGAATGACTCACAACTCACTTTTGGAATGACTTGGGACTCAGTTTTGCAGTGCACATTTGCAGTGCACTTTTGACTCACTTTTGAAATGACTTAAGACTCGCTTTTGGAATAGCTGAAGACTGACTTTCGCAGTGACTTAAGACTCATTTTTGCAAAAGCGCACTGCAAGTTCACTGTGAAAGTCAGTCTTAAGTCATTCCAAAACCGAGTCAGAAGTGCACTGCAGAACGACACTGCAAAAGTTCACTGCGAAAACACACTGCAAAAGTGAGTCTTAAGTCATTCCAAAAGCGAGTCATAAGTCATTCCAAAAGTGAGTCGATGGTGCACTGCAAAAGCTCGCTGCAAGTTTGCTGCAGAAGTGCATTGCAAAAGTGAGTCAAAAGTTCACTGCAAAAACACCCTGCAAAAGTGAGTCTTAAGTCACTGTGAAAGTGAGTTGTAAGTCATTCCAAGTCTTAAGTCACTGCAAAAGTCAAATTACGCTGCAAAAGTGAGTTGTAAGTCATTCCAAAACTGAGTCGAAGGTGCACTACAAAAGTGAGTCGAGGGTGCACTGCAAAAGCAAAAGTGCACTGCAAAAGTGAGTTGTAAGTCATTCCAAAACTGAGTCGAAGGTGCACTGCAAAAGTGAGTCGAGGGTGCACTGCAAAAGCGAAAGTGCATTTCAACAGTGAGTCTTAAGTAATTCCAAAAGTGAGTCAAAAGTGCACTGCAAAAGTGGGTCTTAAGTCATTCAAAAACTGAGTCAGAAGTGAACTGCAGAAGGACACTGCAAATGTCCACTGCGAAAACACACTGCAAAAGTGCACTGCAAAAGTGAGTCTTAAGTCATTGCAAAAGTGAATCTTAAGTCATTCCAAAAGTGAGTCAACAGTGCACTGCAAAAGCTCGCTGCAAGTTTGCTGCAGAAGTGCATTGCAAAAATGAGTCTAAAGTCATTCCAAAAGTGAGTTGTAAGTCATTCCAAAATCGAGTCAAAGTGCACTACAAAGGCGCACTGCAAATGTGCATTGCAAAAGTGAGTCTTAAGTCTTTCCAAAATTGAGCCGTAGGTCATTCCAAAAGTGATTCTGAAATGCTCTGCAAAAATTCACTGCAAAGTGCACTGCAAAGGTGCACTGCAAAAGTGGGTCTTAAGTCATTCCAAAAGTGAGTTGAAAGGGCACTGCAAAAGGGCACTGCAAAAGCGAAAGTGCACTGTAAAAGTGAGTCTTAAGTCATTCCAAAAGTGAGCCGTAAGTCATTCCAAGTCTTAAGTCACTGCAAAAATACAAAGTGCGCTGCAAAAGTGAGTTGTAAGTCATTCCAAAAGTGAGTCAAAAAGGCACTGCAAAAGCGCGCTGCAAAAGCTCACTGCAAAAGTGAGTCTTAAGTCATGCCAAAGGTGAATCGTAAGTCATTCCAAAAGTGGGTCAAAAGTGCACTGCAAAGGTGCACTGCAAAAGTGGGTCTTAAGTCATTCCAAAAGTGAGTCGAAAGGGCGCTGCAAAAGCGCACTGCAAAAAAACGCTGCAAAAGTGCATTTCAACAGTGAGTCTCGAGTCATTCCAAAAGTGAGTCAAAAGTGCACTGCAAAAGTGTGTCTTAAGTCATTCAAAAAGTGAGTCGAAAGGGCACTGCAAAAGTGAAAGTGCAAGCGTGAGTTTTGAGTCACTGAAAAAGTGAGTCAGAGGTGCACTGCAAAAGCGAAAGAAGTGAGTCTTAAGTCATTTCAAAAGTGAGTCAAAAGTGCACTACAAATGTGCACTGCAAAACTGAGTCCCAAGTCATTCCAAAAGTGAGTTGTGAGTTATTCCAAAAGTGAGTCAAAAGTGCACTGCAAAAGCGAGTTTCAAGAGCGCACTGCAAAAGTGACTCTTCACTCACTGCAAAAGTGAAAATGCACTGCAAAAGTTTTAAGTCATTCCACAAGTGAGCCACAAGTCATTCCAAAGATGAGTCAAAAGTGTACTGCAAACAATGCATTGCAAAAGTGAGTTGTAAGTCATTCCAAAAGTGAGTCGCAAGTGCACCGCAAAAGGCCACCGCAAAAGTAAGCCTTAAGTCACTGCAAAAGTTCACTGCAAAAGTTCGCTGCAAAAGTGCATTTCAAAATTGAGTGTTAAGTCATTCCAAAATCGAGTCAAAGTGCACTACAAAGGCACACTGCAAATGTGCATTGCAAAAGTGAGTCTTAAGTCTTTCCAAAATTGAGCCGT
This sequence comes from Epinephelus cyanopodus, assembly GCA_026686955.1. Lineage (NCBI taxonomy): Eukaryota > Metazoa > Chordata > Actinopteri > Perciformes > Serranidae > Epinephelus > Epinephelus cyanopodus. The sequence continues at coordinate 33,332,853 of CM048932.1, read as the reverse complement.
AGGTCATTCCAAAAGTGATTCTGAAATGCTCTGCAAAAATTCACTGCAAAGTGCACTGCAAAGGTGCACTGCAAAAGTGGGTCTTAAGTCATTCCAAAAGTGAGTTGAAAGGGCACTGCAAAAGGGCACTGCAAAAGCGAAAGTGCACTGCAAAAGTGAGTCTTAAGTCATTCCACAAGTGAATCGCAAGTGCACCGCAAATGGCCACCGCAAAAGCACACTGCAAAAATGCATTTCAAAAGTGAGTCTTAAGTCACTCCAAAAGTGAGTCGAAAGTGCACTGCAAAAGTTCACTGCAAAACTGAGCCGTAAGTCATTCCAAAAGTGATTCGCAAGTGCACTGCAAAAGGCCACTGCAAAAGTGAGCCTCAAGTTGCTGCAAAAGTGAAAGCACACTGCAAAAGTGAGTCTTAACTCACTGCAAAAGTGAGTCTTAAGGCATTACAAAAGTGAGTCTAAAGGACACTGCAACAGCGCACTGCAAAAGCAAAAGTGTACTGCACGAATGAGTTTTGAGTCACTGCAAAAGTGAGTCGGAGGTGCACCGCAAAAGCACACTGCAAAAGCGAGTCTTAAGTCATTCCACAAGTGAGCCGCAAGTCATGCCAAAGGTGAGTCAAAAGTGCACTGCAAAAAATGCATTGCAAAAGTGAGTCGTAAGTCTTTCCAAAAGTGAATCGCAAGTGCACCACAAAAGGCCACTGCAAAAGCGCACTGCAAAAGTTCGCTGCAAAAGTGCCAATGTCCACAATGTCCACACTGACACCCTGGATGGAAACAGGGGTCACCGGTGTCTTGGTCCTCCTCAGATCCACAGCCAGTTCCTTTCTCTGACAAAGTTATCCACAACAGCCCTGTACTCATCCTCATCACAGTGAACACAGTGCAGTGCACTTTTGACTCACTATTGGAATGACTTAAGACTCACTTTTGAAATGCACTTTTGCAGCAAACTTTTGCAGTGTGCTTTTGACTCGCTTTTAACTCCATTTTGGAACATCTTATGACTCACTTTTGCAGTTTGCCTTTGCAGTGCACTTTTGACTCACTTTTGGAATGACTTAAGACTCATGTGGAAGCTACTCAGTAATTTGTTATTTTGTATATAACGTTTATTTGTTATGTTATTTTGTTTAGAATATTTAGTTTGAGTTATATCCGTTATATTGAGTTATAGCTACATACTCTTATTTTGAAGGTCATGGGTGATTTGGGCACACAGAGGAAGTTATTTAATGAATGGGCACTCGCTCAGTGAGACAGTACGCACCGGAAGGGCACACGGTTTTTTACCTGAGAGTTAGGCAGCAGCAGGCCAAGCAGTTTTAACATCTTTTGTACCACCATTCCAGAGCTGAAAATAAAACCTGCCTCAAAATGCACTTTCTGGCTGGACAATGGACTCAGTACCTGCACGCACTTTAACTTTCTGAGTAAGATTCGCTGCCCGGTGCCCTCAGTGGCTTTTGATTTTATTGTTGTTGGTTGACATTTAGCCACTACAATAAGTAAAAAACCACCCGTATTGAAGCGGACCCTTTTATTGTTTTTTTTTTTTTTTTTTTTGAGTTTTTGCACTGTCTCACGTTTGCACGGAGTCACCACGCCAAGGAGAAGATCTTCATGAAGAACAAAGGAAAAAACAGCAGCGCCAAGCGCTTCCGTGTTTGATCTGGAGATCAGCGACCACGAACTTGTAAAGCCCTGAATTGTTTGTTCCGCCTTGGACACGATCGGAGAACAGAGGACTGCTCGCTCAAAGGACACCACACAAAGCTCCACAACAGCATTGGTATGTGAAGAATATTCCGTTAGCTTTATAGGAAAAAAGTAAACTTATTTGGAGTGACTGAATTGCTTCGCTAAATACACGCTGATGAATATTGGGAGTTGGTGACGTTCGCGTTTGCTATTGCGCAACGCAGAGACATTATTCACAAATCTCCGATGTGAAGTGTTACACACTGCTTGTGTGAATTCAGAAAATATGGAGGATGAATCGGAGGCAAACAAAACGCTGGCAGTGGGTGACTCAATTGCAAATGATACAAGTGTGGAGGACGATGCTCTGCTCAAGCCCCCCGCAAAACGGCGCATAAAGTTGACATCAAAGGGATTGGCCTTCTTTATACAAACATGCCAGGAAAAGAGATCTGCAAAAATCAAACAGGCCAAAAAATGTCTGGAATCACTGCGTAGCTTGATGAAATCAAATAACAATGTGAAATCTGTGAAAGCTCAATTGTGTCAATTCATTAATTGCTATGGGGAGGCAATGGAAATTCACCATACCGTCCTAGATGCGGATTTGCCAGAGGAAGAGGTATTAAGGCAAAATACCTATGTCAGTGCAGTAATGACAAAATTCCTGCATTTCACTGAGGACGTCAAGGTCTGGTTGTCTGAGGCTGGTTACCCTTATGTGGAAAATGAAAATGTTGATGCAAATGAAAATGATGATGGTGAGACTCAAACCAGACACGGTTCTGTCATTGATGACATAAATCCAGAGGACAGTGCGTCTAACATATTATGTACTAAGGGAAAGCAATGCAAAGCACCTTCCAATGTGTCAAAAACATCATCCACAGCATCTGCCAGGATAAAGGCAGAGGCGGATAAGGCTGCATTGATGGAGCGACTAAATGCCCTAAAAAGAAAACATGAATTGGAGGCACAGGAAGAGAAATTGAGGAAGGAAAAGGAACAGTTTGCACTGGAAACTGAACCGAATGCAGCCAATGCAAAAATCAATGCACTTCAAGTCAATTCAAAATGTGGTTCTAAAAGATCAAATGGCATGAACTCTTACCTGGAAAGGAGCAAGGCTCAGGGGAGGAGCCAGCTTAATCCTCGTGCTAACCTCTTTGTTCCACAGGGAAATGTCAAAAATAACATGCAAGATCACTGTCATGCTGTGGCCCAAGTTGTCAGGCCAAAATCCACTTCACAGACCACCAGAGTAAAGGAGATGTCTCAGACTGTCAGGCCTAAACAATCAGCAGTATTGCAAAAGGACCTCAAACCACTATATGCCCACCCACCAATGCAAGGTGCTCAACAGACAACCAAGGCCTCCTCTGTGAATACGGTATACAATAACAATCAAAATGACATTTTGAATATAATGCAAAGACAAACTGACATTACAACCCTGTTGGTACAGCAAAACCTGGCATCTGCTCTACCTGTCAGAAAGATACCCATTTTTGATGGTGACCTTCTAATGTATCATTCCTTTATCAGATCATTTGAAAACTGTGTTGAGGTGAAAACTGACAATGTAAGTGACTGCTTGCATTTTTTGGAGCAGTACACCAGTGGGCAGCCAAGAGACCTCGTGAAGAGCTGCCAGTACCTTCCTCCTGTGCAAGGTTATCAAAGAGCAAAATCCCTACTTGCTGAACATTTTGGAGATGAATTCAAAATTGCTTCTGCCTACATGACCAAAGTTGACAGCTGGCCTCTGGTTAAAGCAGAAGATGTGAAAGCACTACAGTCGTTTTCTCTGTTCCTAAAAGAATGCTCCAATTTAACACAACAAATCACACACATGAATTAACTTGACATGCCATCCAACCTCAGAAACGTCATCATGAAGCTTCCTTATAAGCTGAGAGAAAAATGGAGGACTAAAGCGTGTGACCTACAGGAGCAACGTGGCTGCAGAGCACGTTTCATTGACCTTGTGAACTTTGTCGAAAAAGAAGTCCGAATTGCCTCAGATCTTCTGTTCGGCAATATTCAAGATTCAAAACTCACCAGCTCCAACAACAAATCCCCGACTTTCAGCCAACCAAGGCACAGGAAACAGGGTAGCTTTGCCACCAATGTCACTGAAGTTAAAGATGGAAACAAAAATGTCAACCCAAAGTCCCAAAGCTACAGCAAAAGTTGTTTGTTTTGCCAGCAAACTAACCATGCACTTGACAAATGCTCACAGTTCAAGCTCAAGACTCAAAAGGACAAGATATGTTTCATAAAGGAAAATGGAATATGCTTTGGATGCTTAAAGGTGGGACACACCAGCAAAGACTGCAGGAGTCGACTTGATTGCAGCGTGTGTCAGCAGAGGCATCCTTCAGTCCTTCACATCGAGAAGGGTATAGGCACACCTTTCAAAGCAGCACAACCTGTGAGCCCTCCAAGTGTAACATCCACTCAGTCTCAAACATGTGGCCACATAGGGGCCGGGGACAAAGACAATGCTGTGTTTTCTATTGTTGCAGTACAAGTGAAAAGCCAATTGAGTGACAGAATTGTGCAGACATATGCTTTTCTAGATCCGGGGAGCTCTGGTACCTTTTGCACTCAAAGCTTGGCTAAGAAACTGGGGTTAAGTGGCAAGCCAACCAGTATTCTACTACGAACAATGGGGCAAAAGAAAGTTGTCAGTACCAATGTGTTATCTCACCTGGAAGTGTCTGGCATGGAAACTGATGATTTTATTGAACTGCCAAATGTCTTGACTCAAAAAGCTATGCCTGTGTCACGGGTGAACATTCCCCGACAGGAGGATGTGGAAAAATGGCCCTATTTAAGTAACATAAAGCTGCACAACTTGGATGCTGATGTGGACTTGCTCATCGGCACAGATGCAGCAAAAGTGATGGAGCCCTGGGAGCTGGTCAACAGCCAAGATGATGGACCGTATGCCGTCAGAACCAGAGTCGGCTGGGTCATCAATGGACCACTAAGGAGTGGAAATGACAGCAGAGTTAAGACTGGCTGCTCGGTTGTCACCAGTAATCGCATATCTGTTGAACATCTGGAAGAGATGCTCATTAAGCAATACAACCATGACTTTAATGAAAAAACACCAGAGAGGCAATTGGAAATGTCAAGAGAGGACATTAAGATCATGAAGATAATGAGAAGCTCAACAGAATTGAAATACGGACATTATTATCTTGACTTACCTTTCAGAGAAGAGGACCCGGTTTTGCCAAATAATCACTGTGTTGCAGAGCAGCGACTTAAAGGCCTGAAGAGGAAATTTGAAAGGGACGCAAAGTTTAAGGAGGAGTACACCTCATTCATCAATGATATGCTGGTTCAAGGTTATGCGGAGATTGTACCCACTGAACAGCTGGAACAAGAGGAGGGAAAAGTGTGGTACATTCCCCACCATGGAGTACATCACCCCACAAAAGGAAAGCTGAGGGTTGTATATGACTGTGGAGCCTCATACAAAGGAACATCTCTGAACTGCCAGCTCTTGCAGGGCCCCGATCTCACCAACACTCTTATGGGGGTCCTCATCCGCTTCAGAAAAGAGCCTGTCGCAGTCATGGCTGACATCCAGGCCATGTTTCATCAAGTGCGGGTTCCTGCTAAACATGTGAACTTTCTGCGCTTCCTGTGGTGGCCGCAGGGCAACACTGACCAAGAACCAGTTGAATATCGAATGAGGGTACACTTGTTTGGAGCTGTTTCATCCCCCAGCTGCGCCAATTATGCCTTGAGGCGAACTGCGGAGGACAATGCAGCCCACTTCCCTCCTGAGGTGATCAAAACAGTCAATTGCAACTTTTATGTAGACGACTGCCTGAAATCTACAGCGTCAGAAGGAGATGCAATCAAACTTGTAAAGGATTTGACTCTGCTCTGTAGTAAGGGAGGATTCAACCTCCAGAAATGGGTGACAACCAGCCGTGTTGTCCTGACGTCAATCCCAGGTGAAATCAGAGCAACAGAGATGAAAGAGCTGGATTTGGACACAGATCACCTGCCTATGGAGAGAGCACTTGGACTTCAGTGGTGCGTTGAATCTGACCAGTTCAGCTTTAAAACCTCATTACAGCCACGCCCACAGACCAGGAGGGGTATCTTGTCGGTGGTCAGCTCTCTGTATGACCCTATAGGGTTTTTAGCTCCTTTTACCATGCCAGCCAAATTACTGTTGCAGGAGCTTTGCCGGCAAAACCTGAAGTGGGATGAACAGATTTCCCCTGCCTTCTCCGAGCAGTGGTCTGAGTGGCTGAAAGACCTCCAAAAGATGAGTGTATTCACTGTAGAACGTTGCCTAAAACCTGTGAACTTTGAAAAATCTGTAACGGCACAAATCCATCATTTCTCTGATGCCAGTCAAGCCGGCTATGGAACAGTGTCGTACCTGAGACTGGAAGATGGCAACACAGTGCATGTTCATTTCTTGCTGGAAAGGCCAGAGTAGCACCTCTGAAGCACATCACCATCCCTCGTTTGGAGCTCACAGCGGCTGTCCTCGCTGTCAGAATGGATGTAATGCTGCAAAAGGAAATACAGTGGCAACTGGAAAAGTCTGTGTTTTGGACTGACAGCACGACGGTGATCAAATACATTGCCAATGAAACCAGACGTTTTCACACGTTTGTTGCCAACAGAGTCACTGTAATCAGAGAGGCTACAGCTGTTGATCAGTGGAAATATGTGGGCACCAAAAACAATCCTGCTGACGAAGCATCACGTGGATTGAGAGCTGAGGAATTTCTCACTCATGGAAAGTGGATTAAAGGCCCAGATTTCCTCTATTTGCCTGAGCAAGTGTGGCCTACTCTGGAAATGGATCCAGTGATTCCTACTGATGACCCTGAGGTCAAAAGAGAAGCAGCAGTGAATGTCATTGTTAATGACCCCGAAAATCCAACAGACAGACTCATCAACTACTTCTCATCTTGGAAGAAGCTTAGAAGGTCTGTTGCCTGGTTCCTTGAACTGAAGAGACACTTGTTGCTTCTGAGTCAAAAAAGAAAGGAGCTTAAAGCTACAGAAACTAACCCGGATGCTGAAGTCAAAAGTACTGTTGAACAGAAACTAAAGAGCTTCAAAGCCACACTTGGTGGAAAACATTTGACTCCTGAAGATTATGCTGAAGCAGAGAAGGCAGTCATTCAGTTTGTTCAAAAACAAAAGTTCAAGAGTGAAATTGTCTCTCTCAAACATGGCTCGAATACTGTATCCAAGGACAGTCCACTGTACAAGCTTGATCCCATACTGGAGGAGGACATTCTTAGAGTTGGTGGTCGCCTGCACAGGTCTGCATTACCATCAGAAACAAAGCATCCTGTTGTCCTCACCAAAGATCTGCATGTCTCCCAGCTCATTTTACGTGATATCCATCAACAACTAGGACACGCTGGGAGGAACCACATGCTGCACAGACTTCGACAGAAGTATTGGATAATAAATGCCAATTCAGCTGCAAGAAAGACAATTACAGAATGCATTGTGTGCAGACGTCACAGAGGCAAACTTGGAGAGCAGAAAATGGCAAACTTGCCTGAAGAAAGAGTTGTGCCAGACGTAGCTCCTTTTACTAAAGTGGGAGTTGATTATTTGGCCCCATAGAAGTGAAAAGAGGAAGAAACCTTCTAAAAAGGTATGGAGTGATTTTCACTTGTCTGACCAGCCGCGCAGTACACCTGGAGGTGGCACATTCACTTGATACAGACTCTTGCATTAATGCCCTGAGGAGATTCATATGCAGAAGAGGCCCTGTGTCAAATTTAAGGTCGGACAACGGCACAAACTTTTTGGAGCAAACAAGGAGTTGAAGCAAAGTCTTGCTGCTTTGAATAATACAAAGATTCAAGATGCCTTGATTCAGGATGGAATCAAGTAGAGCTTTAATACGCCTACAGCCTCACACCAAGGTGGCGTTTGGGAGCGTCTCATTCGTTCAGTAAGGAGCATACTGACCTCTGTGCTTGGACAACAGATTTTGGATGATGAAGGCCTGCAGACCGTGTTTTGTGAAGTAGAGGCAATTCTGAATGACAGACCCCTCACAAAAGTGTCTGATGACCCTAATGACCTTGAGGCCCTCACCCCAAACCATATTCTCCTGCTGAGAGGAAACCCCATCTTTCCCCCTGGACTCTTTGAAAAGAGCGACCTGTACATCAGAAGGAAATGGAAGCAAGTACAGTACATCGCAGAGCTGTTTTGGAAAAGATGGACAGCCGAATACTTACTTGTGATGCAGGAAAGACAAAGATGGGCAGCTCCAAGAAGAAACTTCTCCCCAGGAGATATTGTCATCATTGCTGACCCTACAGCCTCGAGAGGTTCCTGGAAAATGGGCCGAATATTGAGCACCAAGTCCGATTCAAAGGGATTGGTCCACTCTGTGTGCATCCAAACCAAAACCAGCGTTCTGGAGAGACCTGTGACGAAGATCTGCCTGCTGGTGGAGGCCACAGAATAAGCCCATGGACAATTTCTATCTATTTCTCTTTCTATCCTGTCTTCCTACCCTCTGTTTATTTTTCAGTGACCACAGAGAAGACATTGTATGGATAGAGAATAGCTTCCTTACATGAATTTATATTGGTAATTGTGAGGTCCACAATTAGGGGCCGGAATGTGGAAGCTACTCAGTAATTTGTTATTTTGTATATAACGTTTATTTGTTATGTTATTTTGTTTAGAATACTTTATTTAGTTTGAGTTATATCCGTTATATTGAGTTATAGCTACATACTCTTATTTTGAAGGTCATGGGTGATTTGGGCACCCAGAGGAAGTTATTTAATGAATGGGCACTCGCTCAGTGAGACAGTACGCACTGGAAGGGCACACGGTTTTTTACCTGAGAGTTAGGCAGCAGCAGGCCAAGCAGTTTTAACATCTTTTGTACCACCATTCCAGAGCTGAAAATAAAACCTGCCTCAAAATGCACTTTCTGGCTGGACAATGGACTCAGTACCTGCATGCACTTTAACTTTCTGAGTAAGATTCGCTGCCCGGTGCCCTCAGTGGCTTTTGATTTTATTGTTGTTGGTTGACATTTAGCCACTACAACTCACTTTTGAAATGCACTTTTGCAGTGCACTTTTGACACTTCTGGAATGACTTACGGCTCAGTTTTGCAGTAGACTTTTGACTCACTTTTGCGGTGGCCATTTGTGGTGCACTTGCGATTCACTTTTGGAATGACTTACGACTCACTTTTGCAATGCATTTTTTGCAGTGCACTTTTGACTCACCTTTGGAATGACTTGCGGCTCACTTGTGGAATGACTTAAGACTCACTTTTGCAGTGACTCAAAACTCACTCTTGCAGTGCACTTTCGCTTTTGCAGTGCGCTTTCGACTCACTTTTTGAATGACTTAAGACTCACTTTTGGAATGCCTGAAGACCCACTTTTGCAGTGCAGTTTGACTCACTTTTGGAATGACTTAAGACTCACTGTTGAAATGCACTTTTGCAGCGTGTTTTTGCAGTGCGCTTTTGCAGTGCCTTTTTGACCCACTTTTGGAATGCCTTAAGACTCACTTTTGCAGTGCACTTTCACTTTTGCAGTGCACCTCCGACTCACTTTTGGAATGACTTACAACTCACTTTTGCAGCGAACTTTTGCAGTGAGCTTTTGCAGCACGCTTTTGCAGTGCCTTTTTGACTCAGTTTTGGAATGACTTACAACTCGCTTTTGCAGCGCACTTTGACTTTTGCAGTGACTTAAGACTTGGAATGACTTACGACTCTCTTTTGGAATGACTTAAGACTCACTTTCACAGTGACTTAAGACTCACTTTTGCAGTGCACTTTTGCAGGGTGTTTTTGCAGTGAACTTTTGACTCACTTTTGGATTGACTTACAACTCACTTTTGGAATGACTTTAGACTCATTTTTGCTTTTGCAGTGCACCGTTGACTCACTTTTGGAATGACTTAAGATTCACTTTTGCAATGACTTAAGACTCACTTTTGCAGTGCACTTTTGCAGTGTGTTTTCGCAGTGGACTTTTGCAGTGTCCTTCTGCAGTTCACTTCTGACTCAGTTTTGGAATGACTTAAGACTGACTTTCACAGTGAATTTGCAGTGCGCTTTTGCAGTGCCCTTTCGACTCACTTTTTGAATGACTTAAGACTCACTTTTGCAGTGCACTTTTGACTCACTTTTTGGAATGACTTAAGACCCACTTTTGCAGTGCACTTTTGACTCACTTTTGGAATGACTTAAGACTCACTGTTGAAATGCACTTTCGCTTTTGCAGTGCACCCTTGACTCACTTTTGTAGTGCACCTTCGACTCAGTTTTGGAATGACTTACAACTCACTTTTGCAGCGTACTTTGACTTTTGCAGTGACTTAAGACTTGGAATGACTTACAACTCACTTTCACAGTGACTTAAGACTCACTTTTGCAGGGTGTTTTTGCAGTGAACTTTTGACTCACTTTTGGATTGACTTTAGACTCACTTTTGCAATGCACTTCTGCAGCAAACTTGCAGCGAGCTTTTGCAGTGCACCGTTGACTCACTTTTGGAATGACTTACGACTCGCTTTCGGAATGACTTAAGACTCACTTTTTTTTTTTCACAGTGAACTTTTGCAGTGTCCTTCTGCAGTGCACTTCTGACTCGGTTTTGGAATGACTTAAGACTGACTTTCACAGTGAACTTGCAGTGCGCTTTTGCAAAAATGAGTCTTAATTCACTGCGAAAGTCAGTCTTAAGTTATTCCAAAAGCGAGTCTTAAGTCATTTCAAAAGTGAGTCAAAAGTGCACTGCAAATGTGCACTGCAAAACTGAGTCCCAAGTCATTCCAAAAGTGAGTTGTGAGTCATTCCAAAAGTGAGTCAAAAGTGCACTGCAAAAGCGAGTTGCAAGAGCGCACCGCAAAAGTGAGTCTTCACTCACTGCAAAAGTGAAAATGCACTGCAAAAGTCTTAAGTCATTCCACAAGTGAGCCACAAGTCATTCCGAAGGTGAGTCAAAAGTGAACTGCAAAAAATGCATTGCAAAAGTGAGTCGTAAGTCATTCCAAAAGTGAATCGCAAGTGCACCACAAAAGGCCACCGCAAAAGCACACTGCAAAAGTTCGCTGCAAAAGTGCATTTCAAAAGTGAGTTTTAAGTCATTCCAAAAGTGAGTCTTAAGTCATTCCAATAGTGAGTCAAAAGTGCACTGCACTGTGTTCACTGTGATGAGGATGAGTACAGGGCTGTTGTGGATAACTTTTTCAGAGAGGAAGGAACTGGCTGTGGATCTGAGGAGGACCAAGACACCGGTGACCCCTGTTTCCATCCAGGGTGTCAGTGTGGACATTGTGGAGGACTGTAAGTACCTGGGGGTACACACTGACAATAAACTGGACTGGGCTAAGAACACTAACGCTCTCTACGGGAAGGGCCAGAGCCGTCTCTATTTTCTGAGGCGACTGAGGTCCTTCAACATCTGCTGGACTATGCTCAGGATTTTCTATGAGTCTGTGGTGGCCAGTGCTATCCTCTATGCTGTTGTGTGCTGGGGCAGCAGGCTGAGGGTGGTGGACGCCAACAGACTCAACAAACTGATCCGCAAGGCCAGTGACGTTGTGGGAAGATTGTGAGTGTGACTCTCTGATGGTGGTGTCAGAAAGGAGGATGCTGTCTAAGCTCCGAACTGTCTTGGACAATGTCTCACACCCACTCCACCGTGTGCTGGTCAGGCACAAGAGCACTTTCAGTGGGAGACTCATACCACCAAGATGTACCACTGAGCGCCACAGGAAATCATTCCTGATAGATGATAGTCATGAAGATTCATTTTATTTGTGTGCCTGATGTGCACACAAATGTGCACATTTTGTTATTACTAATTTTTTTATTATGACTAAAGTTAGGTCATGGAGCAGCTGGGGGTTCAGTGCCAGTAGAAGCCAGGGATCAGTAGATGCCCTGGGATCAGTAAGCAGGGCATCTACTGATCCCTGGCTTCTACTGGCACTGAACCCCCAGCTGCTCCATGACCTAACCTGCATGTCTGCTGGGTGAACCGGAGTATCCCGGAGAAAACCCAACCTACCTAAGTGGAGAGCGTGCAAACTCCACACAGAAAGGCAGCAGCCAGATGGATTAAGCCCCGCCCCTTTGTGATGGTCCGACAAGCTGTTGGATTAAGCATATTGAACCAGCTGTGTGGCATGGCAGTGTGTGCAGACGAACAGTGTTTGGCTTCACCCCAAAACTGCTGCCAGCACCTGGACCTCCGCCGCCGGACAGGCAGGGATCTCCAGGTGACGTCACACAATGCGACGACACACAGCTGGTTGAATATATGCTTCCCGTCACGGGTTCCTGTACAGCAGAGTCGGTCCGGGGCGGAACTTAGCGACAGGGCAATTAGTGTTGTGGGTCGCTGTGTTGTCACGGATGTCTACGTACGTCGGAAAATTTCACTTACGCACAGGTGTTGCTAGAGAGGGGAGAAGTCTTCTGACCTCAATCTCAGGCGTCCTCGGGTCAGGTGTACGCCTCGGAGACAGGTTTGGAGGTGGGCGTGGCATAAATTTCCCCACACTAAGCTGGGTCGTGCTGGTGAGGGGGCGGAGGACTGGCACACGACTAGACCTGTCTTCAGCCTGAGACGGGGTCCTGTCAGCAGAGACTGCCACACGACTAGACCTGTCTTCAGCCTGAGACGGGGTCTTGTCAGCAGAGATTGAGAAGCGTGTCAGCCTTGATGGCTGCTGAGACTCACGCTGGGGCCCTGCTTTGCGTTTTTGCCAAGCCTCCACCTTCATGTCACTCAGGGCTTCTGACAGTTTCCTGTTTTCCTCCTTCAAACGCTGATTACTCGACTCGTACACTGTTTTTTCCCCTTTGAATGCCATGAGCTGTTTTTTGAGATCTCTGATCTCCCACTGGCACTTTACAAGCTTTTGGTTTGCGTCGTCTGGACGCCGTGCCACGGTGAGCTTCAGCTCCTCGATCTCCTCGCGCTGTGTTTTTACAAGTGCAGCTTGGCGCTGCGTACGGCGTTCTTGTTGGGAACGCTGTCTGTATTTAAACAGCTCGTGGTTGGAATCATAAGAGCGACGTTTTTCCGTGACTAAGACGACTTTCTCACGCAGAAGCTTCTTTATTGCCTCTGTCTGTCTGATATTCTCAGACCTAAGCTCTCTGTTCTGCAGGGTGAGGGACTCGACTTTCTGTCTGAGTGACCTCACCGTCTGCTGTAACGCGTCTTTTGCAGTCTTCTGGACGGTAATAGTGTGACGCTGTTGAGATGCCTGAAGCACAGAGTGCTGCAGCTCTCTTTCTAGTCCCTCCTTCTCCGTCACTGTCACTCTATATTTCTTCTCCTCCAGCTTCTGCTCTTGTTTAGCGTTATCTTTATACTTGTCCTGCAACACCCGTGTGTTTTCTAGTTTGTGACTGACCTCTGTCAACCGGTTGCGCGCAGAGTCATAATCTTTTTCGACCTGGTCCAGCTCTGTGCTCACTCTATCCTGATGTAAAGTCCTGGCTAGGATCTCCTGCTGCTGTTTTTCAACAGTTGTATTCAGCAGAGCGATTTCCCTCCGAGCCTTGGACAGGTTCTCAAGGGTGAAGTCTCTCTCACTCTTGAGAGCGGTAATCTGGATTTTCAGATCTGCCTGCTCGTCCTTGTTATTTCTAATTTCGGTTCTGAGATCAATTATTTTCCGGTCCTGGTCCTTAACGTGCTGCATTGTTTCATTGGCATTCTTTTCAAGTTTCTTCTTGACTGTCTTGTCAATGAATGCATCACTTTGAAGCTGTTTCATGAAATTAAGATGTTTATAAGCTGCATTTTTGTGTTCCTCAATCTTTAATTTGAGGTCATCTATATTTTTTCGCATTTGCTCCATCTGGCTGTTCATTTCCTTTTCTGACAATTCCAGCTTCTTTTTGTCACTTTGCAGGCTTTTAATTTGCCTTTTCAAGCAACAGTTGTTATCGTGCTGAATTTGATTTTCTTTCACGTGGTTCTCGATGTCCTTCCTCAGTTCTGCCACTTTTTTTTCGGCTCTAGCGGCATCTTCTTGAAAGGGGACCAGTTTATCTACCTCCTCTTTGTAATAGTCATAAGCCTTTCTCAGCTTCCCGAAGTGGTCCATCACCCTCTCCTTTTCTGCATCCTTCTGTTTAAGCAGTTGTTTCTGCTCCTCCAGTCTCTTGGAGGTAGACGTGTTTTTACCCGTCAACACGGCTACCTTCTGCTGCAACGTCTGCACCTCCGAAGTCAGTTTCTTATTGACTGACTCAGTCTTTCGAAACCTCCTCAGTTCATTCTCCTTCTCCTTTCTGAGGATCTTTTCGGAGGACAGCTGCTTCTCCAGTGTAGCAACAAGTGAAACCTGTTGCTGAAGCTGTTTAATCTCTTCGTTTAAACTCTCCTCGTTTCTTCTGGAGGCATCAAGTTGCTGATGCAGGTCCGCAATAAGAATTGCGTCAGGATCGGTGGCGTTCTCCATTTCAAATACTACTTAACCTACTAAGTTAATCTTACAGATTAATCAGTAAGTTAGTCGCGATGAATTGTCGGTTGTGTGTCCGTGCACCGCTGTGGAGGAGATGTGAACTAACAGACAGATCAGTGAATATTATGGAGACTTGAGTCCTACTTACCAACTTGTGCCGCGTGTTCTGTGATGTCACAAAGGAAAAAATGATTCTGGTCTGTGTGACGTCACGACGCCCCGCCCCTGTCAGCGGTCTGTTCTGCGCATGTGCGAACCCCTCAGCCGCGAGCATGAGGCAATAATGGTCTGAGTGCGGCTCGTTTAATCTGCGCATTATAAACCCAAAGCCGCTTTGCCTTTTGCCACTGCATTTTAGCCCTCCAGGCTTGCCGTAGACAAACCACACGCTACGTCAGCGGGACGCTTAAAAACACACACACACACACACACACACACACACAACGAAACTATGGCGACAGGTGACGCCAGCACGACCGGTGGACGAGGAGCAGTTTGGTTCAACGACGAAACAATTTCACTTCTCCAGAGACGGGACGAGGAAAACATCGACCGGAAACTGTCCACGACGCTCAGAAACACAAAGGCTTCCCAACAGTTTTCAGGACAAATGAAAGCGAGAGGCTTTAACAGGACCGCTGTCTCGGATTTACCTGCGACTCCGTTAACTGGCGACTTCCGGCCGAAAGCATCTGTGGCTGTAAGTTAGTGACACCGGCTGTTTTCAAGCAGGAAGAAATGACTCGTGAATGTCTCTTTTTCAGTTGTCTGTTACAATATGAAAACATGTGCAGCAGGCGGACACGAAGAGCCAGGCTGTGGGTCAGGAGGTAACGTTACAGCGGCACGTCCACTCACCGGTTCGACCCCCGCCTCCTCCAGTCTGCATGTAGAAATATCCCTGAGCAAGACAGTGAACCTCAGATTGCTCCCGATGGCTGTGTGAGTGTGTTCAAAGACTGGAGATGAAGATTAAAATGTATTGTGCTCACTTCACAAGCAAAGTGCTGATAACTGTTTATTTTATACCACAGGAGCAGCTGGTGCAGCGGGAGCTCACCTGGTGAGTTGTGCTGATGCAATATAAGGTTTGGTGTGTCACTGGTACAAGTTTGGGTGTTTTTCTGCTGGTAAAAGGGGTTTATTTTCTGTGTAGTTTTGCTTATGCACAGATGTTATACCTCCAGTGTACTGGCCTATAGATTGGTGCTCCACACCTCCTGCAGCAAGACGCTCTCACTTTTAATAGCTTTTATAATGTTGCTGTCAGGGAGCCTGAATTTAATAAAAGCCTGTTGTGGCATTTCGACCCACACTGACTGTTGGCTTCATTATTCAAGGTCACCTGTACGTATATAAACGTGAACTTGGGTGTTAGACATACCTGATTTGTCTTTGGACTCTTGTCGTGTTTTGAATCACACTTGTTTATTTATTTATTTGGATCATCAATAATTTCACTATATATAATTACGAATCATCCACCAAACATTTGAAGTCCCATGTTGTCTGCTCTGGTCAATCAGTCATTTCAGCAAGGATGATTTCCACAAAATTTTAGGCCCCTTCTGGCCAGTTAAGAGAAGTGAGGAGTCACTAACTCCTCTGTGCCATAATGCAAGAGCCTCCGCCGTAGCCTGACGTGCACCTCCCCAGAAATGTAACTACACATCACGGTGACTCAGACCTCCAAAAAAAAAAAATATTTGAAGTCTTGTGTGTGATTTATCCTGGCTTCATATGAGCAGAGGAAATCTCCACTAGCTGCTAGGCTAATTTATACAATGTAAAATGCCATAGGCTTGTGCTAATAACATTAGCATGTCATAATTGGGGGGGAAAATGTGTCCAGATAAAGACAAGTGTTTGTCTGTGAATGCTGCGAGTTATAGTGAAGCTGCTTTGTGTACGTGTGTACTATTTTTGAGGTGTAACTGCAGAGTGACACAGACACACCACCGCACAAGTATTAATGCTCACAAAGGCATAGGCCTTGTGCTACTGGATTTATCATGAGGCAGATCCTACGCCACAGGTACGGCGGCGATTCAACACAGAACTATCAGTTCCCTTAGGGTGAGGAGCTCGGACATCCACAGAGAGCTGGGAGTAGCACTGCTGCCTCTTGGAGTCAAAAGGGGTCAGACCCAGAACATGCAGGAGGGATTATATATCTAATCTGACCATGAAACACCCCAGGATCCTCCAGGAGAAGCTGGAAAGCTCTGCTGAGAGGATGGATAACTTAAATAAGCTCAGATCCTTCATGAAACACACCAGGTTTTCTTTATTTTTTTTTAAATGTTGAAATAGAATCTATAATTTCTCTGTGACAAGTCATGTCGTATTTTAATCGTCATCTGCACACAATAAATTACAATAAAATATGTACACGTCATTGAGGCACAGAGGTCTGTGAAAACAACCGACACAAAGCTTTTTATTAAACACAGTCTCTTGCAGAGTTAAAGCCAAACTGCTTCAACGTTCAGGCCAACAGACTTTATACGCTACGATCATTCAAGTATAAACTCTAACTGCCATCCTGAACATTAAATTAGTAAAACCTTAGTCAGTGTGTACATTCTGAAAACACGTGTGATGCATCTGCAGTGTTTCATGTGATCCATGAATGTTGAATGTGTGTGAGGAAGAAGTGGGTCAAAGACACATGAAGGCACGCTGTCGCCCTCTGCTGGTTAAAAACCTCTCATGATCTTAAAGAGTCAGTTCAACCGAATCTCAGAGTGGAGACTCATTCTTGATATTATCGGGATTAAACTTGGCTCTGTTTGATCTTTTTTTTAGAAAAGAAGAGACCTCTGAGGATAATTCGGCTCACATTAAAAACCTCCTGAACCCTGAAGGAATCCTAACCAGGAGAAGTTTCAGCACCACTACATGCCACTAAATCCCCCTAAATCTTACATTCCTTTAAGTGTAAGATTTAGGCTTTTACAAGTCAGCAATGTCCTGCCCACAGCCCCCCATTGATATTATTGTGCGCAACAGACACTTCATATAATAACAGAACAATATACTATTTATGGTGTTATGTCATTGTGTCATTTCTGTCTCTACATGGTCACACATTAACAGTTCTCCTCTGCTCTCTGTATCGCACACGGCAGAGTTCCACCACACACACAGGTGAGCACGCTAGAGCGGCTCGGGCCACATTTTCCTGACTAAACCTGACCCGAGCCCGGTGCAGTTTGTCAGCTGACAAAGTTATTGTTATGGACAGTGTGTAAATAACAACAGACTGCTGTTACGCACAGACAAACAAGCTGCTCGCACAGCAGCGCAGCACGGCACTCAGTGCTGAGCTTGTGTTGTGTTGCGTTCAGGCATTGTCACGTAGATAACAACTTCCAGCACTTAAATAGGTCATAGCACAAAGCAGCAGCATGTCAAGTGACTTTTATCATGTTCAATAAAATTGTATGTTCCTAAATCTTGAGACACCTCATATGTTACTTAGACAGACACTTCACCTGCTCATTACTGTGCACACATGTACTGTATGTACTTAGTCCTAAAGAGCCCTTCTGGTGCCACTATACACAGAAACATCCCAGTAGGCTGTGCTTTGCAAGCATACAAAAAAGTTTCACGCATGTGAAAATTATTTTTCATGCGTGTGCTTCACCTCTGCTGCTACAACTCCATCCTAGGGGAAACACTGCTGTGTGCGTTTTGTGCAGCAGGTGGATGTGGTCGTCTACTGGTAGAGTAGAGAGAGAGCTAAGTAGCGTTGAAGTAGAGTAGAGCAGAGAGATGGAGGCAAAATATATTAAACCCGGTGTTAATACAGCGGAACTGGAGAGAGGGGGGGAAATAAATAGAGGTGGGCATGGCTCAAGTAGGGCGCAAAATTATAGAGAGAGAACGATTGACAAAGATTGCCGCTGCCCTGACACTGTCATTTTTGTGTAGGAATTAAGCTACAATACATGACATATGTTGTTTTAATCCATAAATACAGTGTGAATAAAGATTACATAACATAAAAATAACTGCAGTCTTTGTTATTTGATAGCCACTTAAATTAAACAATTTTTACAGGGCAAGTAAAAACTGACTTCGGCCAAGTGAAAAAAAACCTTAGAGTTGAACCCTGCAGGGCTGTCTGTGTTTATTGCTAAATTATCAGTAATGCAGTTAATCTTGACAAAATTATGAATATGTTGTGTCTATTTAAATGTTGCTCCTAAATTTTATGCTGGTGCTCCTAAAATTTTCAGTAAGGAGCGCTGGTGCTCCTAGTGGAAAAAGTTAGTCTGGAGCCCTGATAGCTGAAACTGTTTGATCTCTTTGATTAAACTTTCCTCGTTTTTTTTCTAGAGGCATCAAGTTGCTGTCGCAGGTCCGCAATCAAACTCGCAACAGGATGGGTAACATTTTCCCTCTCCATTTTGATTGCTACTTAACCTAAAAAGTTAATCTTACCGATTAAACAGCAAGTTAGTCACGATGTGTCCGTGTGCCGCTGTGGAGAAGATGTGAACTAACACGCAGTTAGATCACAAAATATTATGGAGAATATTATGGAGACTGGGTCCTACAAATTGATAGATTCTGGTCTGTGTGACGTCACGACGCCCCGCCCCTGTCAGCGGTCTGTTCTGTTGCGAGCATGAGTTAATAATGGTCTGAGTGCGGCTCGTTTAATCTGCACATTGTAAACCCAAAGTCCTCCGGGGCCGCTTTGCCTTTTGCCACTGCATTTTAGCCCTCCAGGCTTGCTGTAGACAAACCACACACTACGTCAGCGGGACACTTAAAGAAAAACACACACACACACACACACACAACTGAACTATGGCGACAGGTGATGCCAGCACGACTGGTGGACGAGGAGCAGTTTGGTCCAACGATGAAACAATAGTGTGTTAAAAAAACTCAGTAGCAGGTGGCATATTGCGTGGTTGCCATGGCTGCCAGTGTGTGAATGGGTGAATGCGCACTTTGACTGGTTGGATGACTAGTAAGGTGCTTTATGAGTGCAGTCCATTTACCATTTAATTTGGCCAGTCAAGGTGAGAGCACCTGAGCTGTTCAGAGGCTCATGGGGCACAGGTGTGTGTGCACATGCTCGCCTGGTGAGCTGTTTTAAATAGATATTATTGTTAAGGTAGTTTGGGTTTTTTAAGTGCTAATGTTACAGCTGTATTTTTAATTGCAAAAGAGAAAAGACTGGCATGTGTTGTGTTTATTTTGTTATATTTTATGCTATTGTTTGTCTGTATTCTAGTAAATGGACCTTATTGACTTATTAACCTTTTAATCTTTGTTATGTAAATACGATTGAGGAGAGAAAGATTTCTGTTCAGCCATCTGTCTAATCTTGATTTGCGTTCATCCATCTTGTTCCAGACATTCAAGGATTCACTCAGTGTCTGTTGTAATGTGCACACTCAGGTATGTGATAGGAGACTTGATGGGAAGTACCATATGCTGCCACAAGACGGCAGTCATGTATGGCTGATAGTTCACAGTTGGTCAAATTCAGTTTTAGACCAGATGCTCTAGAAAATAGATCAATGGTCTTGACGGCCTCTGGAACCTGCTCCACATTTTTTCATAGTGAAGTTGTGTCATCTGCCAGCTGACGTACAACTATGTCACTCTTACAGACACTCAGTTTCTCAGCCTCAGGGTTTTTAACAAGAACTGAAAGCATCTGTGCTGCAGTAAGAAAAGTGATGGTGAGATTGGACAGCCTTGTTTTACGCCTCTGTTGATTGACACACGAGGAGAGGTGCCACCTGATGAGGAAACTGAGCTGCTGGTGTGATAGAAACAACAGATTGTCTTTTGGAGCATCTACCAGCAGGGTGGTGCACAGGTGTGTTGCATACTGCCAGTGATTAGACGGAGATTGGTTACTTTACCTGCCTGTCCATTGTTGCCTCTTGTACGCTCTGATGATCTACTGGTATGAAAGATCAACAATAAAGTGAAACACTGCAGAGATGTAAGTGTGCAGAAATCTTCTTCTTTCTTCTTAGTTTTTTTTCTGCAGTGACTTTTTGCAGTGTAAATAAATTGATTTATGTCATTAGTATGTAACTTGCAGTTTTTGTCACAACAGCACTCATCTGTAATGTGAAACTAGCAGTATTTAAATTATGCAAAGTTTATTTTAGTCCGCGGTGACGGTGTTGCTATTTCACACTCTGAGCCCATCACTGCAGCTCAACACAACATGAGACACCTGTGTGATGAGAACTAGGATAAAACAGATCATATTCTTTTAGTTAAATAATGCACACACTGTTAAGAATTTTTAACAACTATCTTTTTAACGTGTCCTTTTGTGAAAACAGGGCTGACACAATAAGCTTGTCCCCCTCTGTCAAATATTATATAACTATGAGAAAAATCATGAAAAGAAGAGGACGCTTACTTGTCTTTTCACCAGCATGTTCACAAAAGGAAGCTGATTTCACTCCCAGGAAATGATGCAACTTTCGGAGCAGGCCAAACATGTTCAATGGATCAAATTCATTGTGACTGTCCTTTCAATATCCTTCAGGTTTTGAAAAAACACGGGGCGTGACGTCACACAGACCAGAATCATTTTTTCCTTTGTGACATCACAGAACACATTGCATAAGTTGATAAATAGGACCCAGTCTCCATAATATTCACTGATCTGTCTGTTAGTTCACATCTCCTCCACAGCGGTGCACGGACACACAACCGACAATTCATCGCGACTAATTTACTGATTAATCTGTAAGATTAACTTAGTAGGTTAAGTAGTATTCGAAATGGAGAACGTCACCGATCCTGACGCAATTCTTATTGCGGACCTGCATCAGCAACTTGATGCCTCCAGAAGAAACGAGGAGAGTTTAACCGAAGAGATTAAACAGCTTCAGCAACAGGTTTCAACTGTTGCTTGACTGGAGAAGCAGCTGTCCTCCGAAAAGATCCTCAGAGAGCAGAATATGAACTGAGGAGGTTTCAGAAGACTGAGTCAGTCAATTAAAAACTGACTTGGGAGGTGCAGACGTTGCAGCGGGAGGTAGCCGTGTTGACGGGTAAAAACACGTCTACCTCCAAGAGACTGGAGGAGCAGAAACAACTGCTTAAACAGAAGGATGCAGAAAAGGAGAAGGTGATGGACCACTATCGGAAACTGAAAAAGGCTTACGAGTATTACAAAGAGGAGGCAGATAAACTGGTCCCGTATAAAGAAGATTGGGGGGCATTAGTCACATTAAAGTGAGTTGTGCTTTATACCTGTAGTTGTAAGACCATCCCTTTATTAACTCCCTAAACTCCCCTATTTATTTATTTATGTGTTTATTTATTTATTTTGCAAGGGGTGGGTCTCCTTGGTGGCATGCCCTGCCTGTCTCTCGCCGGGGACAGGACCCCGTCTCAGGCTGAAGACAGGTGTAGTTTTGTGCCAGTCTTCCGCCCCTCACCAGAAGGACCCAGCTTAGTGTGGGGAAATTTATGCCACGCCCACCTCCAAGCTTCTCTCCGAAGCGTACACCTGACCCGAGGTTGCCTGAGATTGAGGTCAGAAGATATTATTTATTTATTTATGTGTATATTTATTTATTTATTTATTTATTTGTGTGTATATTTATTTATTTATTTGTGTGTTTATTTATTTATTTATGTGTATATTTATTAATTTATTAATTCATTCATTCATTCATTTATTCCCGAATAGTAGGAATGACCCAGAAGGAGTATGAACTGAGGAGGTTTCAAAAGACTGAGTCAGTCAATAAGAAACTGACTTGGGAGGTGCAGACGTTGCAGCGGGAGGTAGCCGTGTTGACGCGTAAAAACACGTCTACCTTCAAGAGACTGGAGGAGCAGAAACAACTGCTTAACCAAAAGGATGCAGAAAAGGAGAAGGTGATGGATCACTATGGGAAACTGAAAAAGGCTTACGAATATTACAAAGAGGAGGCAGATAAACTGGTCCCTTATAAAGAAGATGGGGGGGCATTAGTCACATTAAAGTGAGTTGTGCTTTATACCTGTAGTTGTAAGACCATCCCTTTATTAACTCCCTAAACTCCCCTATTTATTTATTTATGTATTTATTTATTTATGTGTTTATTTATTTATTTTGCAAGGGGTGGGTCTCCTTGGTGGCATGCCCTGCCTGTCTCTCGCCGGGGACAGGACCCCGTCTCAGGCTGAAGACAGGTGTAGTTTTGTGCCAGTCTTCCGCCCCCTCACCAGAAGGACCCAGCTTAGTGTGGGGAAATTCATGCCACACCCACCTCCAAGCTTCTCTCCGAAGCGTACACCTGACCCGAGGTTGCCTGAGATTGAGGTCAGAAGATATTATTTATTTATTTATGTGTATATTTATTTATTTATTTGTGTGTATATTTATTTATTTATTTATTTATTTATTTATTTGTGTGTTTATTTATTTATTTATGTGTATATTTATTTATTCATTCATTCATTCATTTATTCCCGAATAGTAGGAATGACCCAGAAGGAGTATGAACTGAGGAGGTTTCAAAAGACTGAGTCAGTCAATAAGAAACTGACTTGGGAGGTGCAGACGTTGCAGCGGGAGGTAGCCGTGTTGACGCGTAAAAACACGTCTACCTTCAAGAGACTGGAGGAGCAGAAACAACTGCTTAACCAAAAGGATGCAGAAAAGGAGAAGGTGATGGATCACTATGGGAAACTGAAAAAGGCTTACGAATATTACAAAGAGGAGGCAGATAAACTGGTCCCGTATAAAGAAGATGGGGGGGGCATTAGTCACATTAAAGTGAGTTGTGCTTTATACCTGTAGTTGTAAGACCATCCCTTTATTAACTCCCTAAACTCCCCTATTTATTTATTTATTTATTTATGTATTTATTTATTTATTTTGCAAGGGGTGGGTCTCCTTGGTGGCATGCCCTGCCTGTCTCTCGCCGGGGACAGGACCCCGTCTCAGGCTGAAGACAGTTCTAGTCGTGTGCCAGTCTCTGCTGACAGGTCCCCGTCTCAGGCTGAAGACAGGTCTAGTCGTGTGGCAATCTTCCGCCCCCTCACCAGAAGGACCCAGCTTAGTGTGAGGAAATTCATGCCACACCCACCTCCAAGCTTCTCTCCGAAGCGTACACCTGACCCGAGGACGCCTGAGATTGAGGTCAGAAGATTTTATTTATTTATTTATGTATATGTGTATATATATTTATTGATTTATGTGTGTCAGAAGTCAGAAAGCGTGACAACTCACAGAAATGAGCAGCCAGATGGAGCATATGAGAAAAGATATGGATGTGCTAAAATTAGAGAGTGAGCTGCATAAAGATGAAGCTTTGAAACAGCGTAATTTAATATCAAAGCTTCAAAGCGACGCACACACCAGCCAGAGAGACTGTACTCAACTGCTGATGTCTTGTCTGCTACTGCGACTGAGTCAGTCAATTAAAAACTGACTTGGGAGGTGCAGACGTTGCAGCGGGAGGTAGCCGTGTTGACGGGTAAAAACACGTCTACCTCCAAGAGACTGGAGGAGCAGAAACAACTGCTCACACAGAAAGAGGCAGAAAAGGAGAAGGTGATGGATCACTATGGGAAACTGAAAAAGGCTTACGAATATTACAAAGAGGAGGCAGATAAACTGGTCCCGTATAAAGAAGATGGGGGGGGCATTAGTCACATTAAAGGGAGTTGTGCTTTATACCTGTAGTTGTAAGACCATCCCTTTATTAACTCCCTAAACTCCCCTATTTATTTATTTATTTATTAATTACTTTATTTATTTATTTATTTACACAATGTGACTGCTCACAGAGAAAGAGGCAGAAAAGGAGAAGGTGATGGATCACTATGGGAAGCTGAAAAAGGTTTACGAATATTACAAAGAGGAGGCAGATAAACTGGTCCCGCATAAAGAAGATTGGGGGGGATTAGTCATATTAAAGTGAGTTGTGCTTTATACCTGTAGTTGTAAGACCATCCCTTTATTAACTCCCTAAACTCCCCTATTTATTTATTTATGTATTTATTTATTTATGTGTTTATTTATTTATTTTGCAAGGGGTGGGTCTCCTTGGTGGCATGCCCTGCCTGTCTCTCGCCGGGGACAGGACCCCGTCTCAGGCTGAAGACAGGTGTAGTTTTGTGCCAGTCTTCCGCCCCCTCACCAGAAGGACCCAGCTTAGTGTGGGGAAATTTATGCCACGCCCACCTCCAAGCTTCTCTCCGAAGCGTACACCTGACCCGAGGTTGCCTGAGATTGAGGTCAGAAGATTTTATTTATTTATTTATGTGTATGTATATATATTTATTGATTTATGTGTGTATTTATTTATTTATTTAGGAAGTTCTGCCCAAAAAAAATCGGCAGAACTGAGGAAGGAGATCGAGAATCACGTGAAAGAAAATCAAATTCAGCACGATAACAACTGTTGCTTGAAAAGGCAAATTAAAAGCCTGATGGAGCAAATGCGAAAAGATATAGATGACCTCAAATTAAAGATTGAGGGACACAAAGATGAAGCTTTTAAACATCGTAATTTAATAAAACAGCTTCAAAGCGACGCATTCATTGGCAAGAAAGTCAAGAAGAAACTTGAAAAGAATGCCAATGAAACAATGCAGCACGTTAAGGACCAGGACCGGAAAATAATTGATATAATTGAATAATTGGTTTCAAAAGACTGAGTCAGTCAATAAGAAACTGACTTGGGAGGTGCAGACGTTGCAGCGGGAGGTAGCCGTGTTGACGCGTAAACACGTCTACCTCCAAGAGACTGGAGGAGCAGAAACAACTGCTTAACCAAAAGGATGCAGAAAAGGAGAAGGTGATGGACCACTATGGGAAACTGAAAAAAGGTTTACGAATATTACAAAGAGGAGGCAGATAAACTGGTCCTGTATAAAGAAGATGGGGGGGCATTAGTCACATTAAAGTGAGTTGTGCTTTATACCTGTAGTTGTAAGACCATCCCTTTATTAACTCCCTAAACTCCTCTATTTATTTATTTATTTATTTATGTATTTATTTATTTATGTGTTTATTTATTTATTTTGCAAGGGGTGGGTCTCCTTGGTGGCATGCCCTGCCTGTCTCTCGCCGGGGACAGGACCCCGTCTCAGGCTGAAGACAGGTGTAGTTTTGTGCCAGTCTTCCGCCCCCTCACCAGAAGGACCCAGCTTAGTGTGGGGAAATTTATGCCACGCCCACCTCCAAGCTTCTCTCCGAAGCGTACACCTGACCCGAGGTTGCCTGAGATTGAGGTCAGAAGATATTATTTATTTATTTATGTGTATATTTATTTATTTATTTATTTATTTGTGTGTATATTTATTTATTTATTTGTGTGTTTATTTATTTATTTATTGATTTATGTGTGTATTTATTTATTTATTTAGGCAGTTCTGCCCAAAAAAAATCTATAGATTTATTGATTTATGTGTGTATTTATTTATTTATTTATTTATGTGTATGTATATATATTTATTGATTTATGTGTGTCAGAAGTCAGAAAGCGTGACAACTCACAGAAATGAGCAGCCAGATGGAGCATATGAGAAAAGATATGGATGTGCTAAAATTAGAGAGTGAGCTGCATAAAGATGAAGCTTTGAAACAGCGTAATTTAATATCAAAGCTTCAAAGCGACGCACACACCAGCCAGAAAGACTGTACTCAACTGCTGATGTCTTGTCTGCTACTGCGACTGAGTCAGTCAATTAAAAACTGACTTGGGAGGTGCAGACGTTGCAGCGGGAGGTAGCCGTGTTGACGGGTAAAAACACGTCTACCTCCAAGAGACTGGAGGAGCAGAAAATCCTGCTCACACAGAAAGAGGCAGAAAAGGAGAAGGTGATGGACCACTACGGGAAGCTGAAAAAGGCTTACGAATATTACAAAGAGGAGGCAGATAAACTGGTCCCTTATAAAGAAGATGGGGGGGCATTAGTCACATTAAAGTGAGTTGTGCTTTATACCTGTAGTTGTAAGACCATCCCTTTATTAACTCCCTAAACTCCTCTATTTATTTATTTATGTATTTATGTGTTTATTTATTTATTTTGCAAGGGGTGGGTCTCCTTGGTGGCATGCCCTGCCTGTCTCTCGCCAGGGACAGGACCCCGTCTCAGGCTGAAGACAGGTGTAGTTTTGTGCCAGTCTTCCACCCCCTCACCAGAAGGACCCAGCTTAGTGTGGGGAAATTCATGCCACGCCCACCTCCAAGCTTCTCTCCGAAGTGTACACCTGACCCGAGGTTGCCTGAGATTGAGGTCAGAAGATATTATTTATTTATTTGTGTATATTTCTTTCTTTATTTATTTGTGTGTATATTTATTTATTTATTTGTGTGTTTATTTATTTATTTATGTGTATATTTATTAATTTATTTATTCATTCATTCATTTATTTATTCCCGAATAGTAGGAATGACCCAGAAGGAGTATGAACTGAGGATGTTTCAAAAGACTGAGTCAGTCAATAAGAAACTGACTTGGGAGGTGCAGACGTTGCAGCGGGAGGTAGCCGTGTTGACACGTAAAAACACGTCTACCTTCAAGAGACTGGAGGAGCAGAAACAACTGCTTAACCAAAAGGATGCAGAAAAGGAGAAGGTGATGGATCACTATGGGAAACTGAAAAAGGCTTACGAATATTACAAAGAGGAGGCAGATAAACTGGTCCCGTATAAAGAAGATGGGGGGGGCATTAGTCACATTAAAGTGAGTTGTGCTTTATACCTGTAGTTGTAAGACCATCCCTTTATTAACTCCCTAAACTCCCCTATTTATTTATTTATTTATTTATATATTTATTTATTTATCTATTTATGTGTATTTATTTATTTTGCAAGGGGTGGGTCTCCTTGGTGGCATGCCCTGCCTGTCTCTCGCCGGGGACAGGACCCCGTCTCAGGCTGAAGACAGGTCTAGTTGTGTGGCAATCTTCCGCCCCCTCACCAGAAGGACCCAGCTTAGTGTGAGGAAATTCATGCCACGCCCACCTCCAAGCTTCTCTCCGAAGCGTACACCTGACCCGAGGACGCCTGAGATTGAGGTCAGAAGATTTTATTTATTTATTTATGTGCATGTATATATATTTATTGATTTATGTGTGTATTTATTTATTCATTTAGGCAGTTCTGCCCAAAAAAAATCGGCAGAACTGAGGAAGGAGATCGAGAATCACGTGAAAGAAAATCAAATTCAGCACGATAACAACTGTTGCTTGAAAAGGCAAATTAAAAGCCTGCAAAGTGACGAAAAGAAGCTGGAATTGTCAGAAAAGGAAATGAACAGCCAGATGGAGCAAATGCGAAAAGATATAGATGACCTCAAATTAAAGATTGAGGAACACAAAGATGAAGCTTTTAAACATCGTAATTTAATAAAACAGCTTCAAAGCGACGCATTCATTGGCAAGAAAGTCAAGAGGAAACTTGAAAAGAATGCCAATGAAACAATGCAGCACGTTAAGGACCAGGACCGGAAAATAATTGATCTTAGAAAAATGTAATGAGTTCATGTGCCTGTCCTAGAGCATTAGCACACCGAATTTGGTGGCAATCCGTCCACCCAATGAAAAGTTATGGGCCAAACAAAAATTCGGCCATCTTGAAAGTCGGCCATCTTGAAAGTCTTGGCCTCCAAAATCTAATCAGTTCATGTACCTATCCTAGAGCATTAGCACACCGAATTTGGGACAAATCCGTCCACCCGTTCAAAAGTTATCGCGTTAACACGAAATATCTTACGCGGCGGCGGCGGTGCACGCAAAACCATTACATCCCGACGCTCCGCGTTTCGGGGATATAATGAGCAGCCAGATGGAGCATATGAGAAAAGATACGGATGTGCTAAAATTAGAGAGTGAGCTGCATAAAGACGAAGCTTTGAAACAGCGTAATTTAATATCAAAGCTTCAAAGCGACGCACACACCAGCCAGAAAGACTGTACTCAACTGCTGATGTCTTGTCTGCTGCTGCCTATGTGCTGCAACCCTCCACACCAGAAAGTTGTCTTAGTCACAGACAATAAAACGCGATCTTATGATTCCAGCCACGTGCTGTATAAATATAGACAGTGTTTCCAGCAAGAGCGCCGTGTGCAGCGCCAAGCTACACTCGTAGAAACACAGCGTGAGGAGATCGAGGAGCTAAAGCTCGCTGTGGCACGGCGTCCAGACGACGCAAACCAAAAGCTGGTGAAGTGCCAGTGGGAGATCAGAGATCTCAAAAAACAGCTCATGGCATTCAAAGGGGAACAAATAGTGTATGAGTCGAGGAAGGAGGAAGGAGGAAAACAGACTGACAGAGGCATTCACGAAGCTTCTGCGTCAGAAAGTCATCTTAGTCACGGACTAAAAGTGTTGTACGAGTCGAGTTATCAGCGTGTGAAGGAGGAAAACAGGAAGCTGTCAGAAGCCATGAGTGACATGAAGGTGGAGGCATGAAGGGTTGATGGTAACAGGGTTGACAAAAGGATGGTTTTGCGGGTACATGAAAATATACTTTCCTTACCATGATATACATGGTTTCACAAGTTTCATCACCAGCTGAGAGGGAAATTGAAAAAATTGTGCACTTGGTGACAAGTTTTTGAAATTTAGCTTGGTGTTAAACTTGGTGGAGAGGTATAACATGGCCCAACATGGAACCCATTACAATTGGGAGCAGATCCAAATCTCCGGTGAGGGACATTTTGAAATTTGGGGCTATCCCAACTTGGTTTTTGAGAACCTTATACCCACACCTTACACTATGCCAAATTTCAAAAACTTGTCACCAAGCGCACAATTTTATCAGTTTCCCTCTCAGCTAGCGATGAAACTTGTAAAACCATAATGTAAATGCTATTGGTAAGGAAAGTATATTTTCGTGTACTCGCAAAACCATACTTTTGTCAACTCTGTTACCTTGGCAGCCATTTGGTGAAGGTCATGAGACCACATGACGTGCATTCATTAGAGGCTTATATCATGTTATTTATGTACATTAAGAATTTTTAACAACTATCTTTTTAACGTGTCCTTTTGTGAAAACAGGGCTGACACAATAAGCTTGTCCCCCTCTGTCAAACATTATATAACTATGAGGAAAAATCATGAAAAGAAGAGGACGCTTACTTGTCTTTTCACCAGCATGTTCACAAAAGGAAGCTGATTTCACTCCCAGGAAATGATGCAACTTTCGGAGCAGGCCAAACATGTTCAATGGATCAAATTCATTGTGACTGTCCTTTCAATATCCTTCAGGTTTTGAAAAATGCTAAAACCTCTCAATAAATATGTCTCCAAAATATTCTTTGATTAGTCATGTTGAATTAAAGGTTTATGAATGTCCCATTATCTCCATTAGACCCAAAGCTGCAACTTAAACTAGCAGTGTGGTAACTGTTGTCAACCCTGTTACTGAGGTGTCAGCCCTGGTATAATATTCTAGTATAATTCAAAGAATGAAAAGACAAATGTCAAATCAACTCATTTTATATGTTAAGCAAAAGAAACCAAACCAGTAATCTACAGAATGAAATGTGGGTATTATTGTTTTGTTTCCATACTCTGTTCTTAAAGATGCTGTTAAAGTGTCATTGCAAATGAGCATATTCATCCATGGATAAAACAGAAACACCTCAATATCCCACTGTACAAACACACTCAGTGTAACAAGGCGAGATTTATCCTTCAAAGTATATCAGATTTGTTGTAAATATGCATTTAAAACATTTTCAAACATTAATTGATATATTGTAACAGTGTTGACAAATGTGGTAATAAATAAAAAACTAAGATAGCCTGAGATGGAACAGCACCTATTTCTGATAGGTAAGGATCTATTTAATCCAAAAAAAAAAAGGGTCATAAATAGTTTTAAAACAGTACTTTGAAACTCAAATGGCACGTTTTCATATAATGACCCTTCAGGGTAACAGATCACAGCCTGTCAATACCCCGACCTCTGACTGCTGCCACTTCACACTCTGACCCCGTCACTGCAGCTCAACATAACATGAGACACCTGTGATGAGAACTAGGATAAAACAGATAATATTCTTTTAGTAAAATAATGCACACACTGTTAATTAATCAAACCTTAACACACGTGGACTCCCAATAACATTTGTAATGTGTGTGTGTGTGTGTGTGTGTGTGTGTGCGTGCGGTACAGCAGCAATGGTTGCTACCGGCTGGGTATTCTGTGCAAGAGCGAACCTGCCAAATTTGAATTTACGAAGCCGTTATAGTTTATTTTTAGCTGCCTGCAGTTGGTCGGAGTCGCAGACACAGAGAGAGAAAGAAAGAGGTTGAATTGATCGCTATATTTAGCACATTTTATTTCATGTTAGCAATACAAATTTTTAACGTCTACTTTTCCTGTGAACTTTTATTGTGTTCATGATTGTCGTCTGAGAATATCTGCGGCTTTGCTTTTAGTCAAGGCCAATTTAAATGACCGTTATAAGCTAACGTTATTGCACGGCTACGGTTCACTATTTTAATTATTAAACAGGTTTTTTTTTCGGTCCGGTTACTACCGTTTACGTCTAGGTCCGGACCAAATCAAACTATGGTCTGTTTTCTTCCCAGCCATGAACCAGCATTAATGTAACATTATGCTTCTACCCATCTATGCAGTTCTACTTGTAGCTAACGTTACTAACGTTCGCGTCAAAGTTAGTGTCAGACAGTTTGAATTCTTGGTGCCATTTTCAACCTGATCTCACAGAAATACGTGAAATGACCACGACCTCTTAAAACCACATTCGGAGGCAGCACGTATCTCGATGCAATGTAATAACTAGCTCGGCTTTATTAGATATTAGATATATTCAGTAGATCTGTCCTTTTACGACCATATTTTACAACAAGCAGCAAACAAACCTACTGTCCCAAAAACACAGTTTCTAGCATATTAGCTAAACTATCAAAATTTAAAAAAAAAAATTAGCCGACATCTTTACTTTTTCTTAACATAGTTCATCTAGATGCAGTATAATAACTAGTTTGGCTTTACTAAATATTAGATATACTGGGTAGATATTTCTTTTACAACCCTATTTAGAACCCTACTTTGCAAATCAGAAGAACTACAACTATGTTGGGACTGCATGGCGCGGTACCAGGGAAATGTTTTTTTGTTTTTTTTTTGGTTTTTTTTTTATATATTTTTTTTTTTTAAATATAAGCGTTTTTCCTAGATTTGGAAGTTGTAAATACTGAATTGAGAGTACACTGTGGACTTTTAGGGGATGGTAAACACACTTGTGTAATCAGATTTTAAATACCTAATTTCTAAATGAGTGAAAATTAATTTTATCCATTTTATTAATTTTTATTTTAGTATTTTTTTTGTCAGTATGGATAAGCTGCTTTGACAGCAGCGCCGCCTAGTGTTGAAATTAAGTATCATATAGTGAGATAACATATTTTGTCTTCCAACTTTTTCAGGGGCTGTTCGGAAAACATTTAAAGAGGGGACTGAGAATGCTGTCCACAAACATGCTGGGAACACCTTAAGCATGCTCCATCCAGAAAAACACATTAAACATACAAGATAACATTAAACAAATACAACACAACATTAAACTTAGAGAAAAATAAGTTGAATTTGTGATTTGTGAGAGATTTGAATTTGTGAGAGACAACAATAAAGTGTATTTTGAATGAAATACGTTGGACTTTTTCATGGGAAAATAGGGACAAGGGGGACATACGCAATGCATTAAATATACACATTACAATGCACCCAAGATAATAGTATTTGTATGATCTCACAATGGAAGACAACAATTGAAGTGTATTTTGAATGCTGTACTGAATATTTTATTGGAAAACAAGGTTGTAAATGGACCATAATTTGGCCAATATTTTAAATATTTTTGTTATTAAAAAAATATGTTCAAATCTGGTCCATATAAGACGTCGAGAGGACATCCATACCAACCATTTTTGGACCATATTTTAACCTTGTACAGATGTCCTGTAGCCGTCCAAACAAGACGTTGTAAAAACTTTTATTCTGCACCCGATGGAAACGTCATTCCAAAAGTGAGTTGTAAGTCAATCCAAAAGTGAGTCAAAAGTTCACTGCAAAAACACCCTGCAAAAGTGCACTGCAAAAGTGAGTCTTAAGTCATTCCAAAAGTGAGTCGTAAGTCATTCCAAGTCTTAAGTCACTGCAAAAGTCAAAGTGCGCTGCAAAAGTGAGTTGTAAGTCATTCCAAAACTGAGTCAAAAAGGCACTGCAAAAGCGTGCTGCAAAAGCTCACTGCAAAACTTCGCTGCAAAAGTGAGTCGTAAGTCATTCCAAAAGTGAGTCGAAGGTGCACTGCAAAAGTGAAAGTGCACTGCAAAAGTGAGTCTTAAGGCATTCCAAAAGTGGGTCGAAAAGGCACTGCAAAAGCGCACTGCAAAAGTGCATTTCAACAGTGAGTCTTAAGTCATTCCAAAGGTGAGTTGTAAGTCATTCCAAAAGTGAGTAAAAGTGCACTGCAAAAGTGGGTCTTCAGTCATTCCAAAAGTGAGTCTTAAGTCATTCAAAAAGTGAGTCGAAAGGGCACTGCAAAAGCGCACTGCAAAAGCGAAAGTGCACTGCAAGAGTGAGTTTTGAGTCACTGCAAAAGTGAGTCTTAAGTCATTCCACAAGTGAGCCGCAAGTCATGCCAAAGGTGAGTCAAAAGTGCACTGCAAAAAAAATGCATTGCAAAAGTGAGTCGTAAGTCATTCCAAAAGTGAATCGCAAGTGCACCGCAAATGGCCACCGCAAAAGCACATGGCGAAAGTGAGTCCTAAGTCATTCCAAAAGTGAGTCAAAAGGGCACTGCAAAAGTGAGTCGAAAGTGCACTGCAAAAGTGCACTGCAAAAGCGAAAGTGCACTGCAAGAGTGAGTTCTGAGTCACTGCAAAAGTGAGTCGAAGGTGCACTGCAAAAGCGCACTGCAAAAGTGCATTTCAACAGTGAGTCTTAAGTCATCCCAAAAGTGAGTTGTACATCATTCCAAAAGTACAGTGCAAAAGCGCACTACAAAAGCAAAAGTGCACTGCAAGAGTGAGTTTTGAGTCACTGCAAAGTGAGTCTTAAGTCATTTCAAAAGTGAGCTGTAAGTCATTCCAAAAGCGAGTCAAAAGCACACTGCGAAAGTGAAAATGCACTGCAAAAGTGAGTCTTAAGTCAGTCCACAAGTGAGCCACAAGTCATTCCAAAGGTGAGTCAAAAGTGTACTGCAAACAATGCATTGCAAAAGTGAGTCCTAAGTCATTCCAGAAGTGAATCGTAAGTGCACTGCAAAAGTGAGTCCTAAGTCATTCCAAAAGTGAATCGCAAGTGCACCGCAAAAGGCCACTGCAAAAGTAAGCCTTAAGTCACTGCAAAAGTTCACTGCAAAAGTTCGCTGCAAAAGTGCATTTCAAAATTGAGTCTTAAGTCATTCCAAAAGTGAGTCAAAAGTGCACTGCAAAGGCAAACTGCAAAAGTGAGTCATAAGATGTTCCAAAATTGAGTTAAAAGCACATTGCAAAAGTTCACTGCAAAAGCGCACTGCAAAATTGAGTCCTAAGTCATTCCAAAATCGAGTCAAAAGTGCACTACAAAGGCGCACGGCGAAGGCGCACTGCAAATGTGCATTGCAAAAGTGAGTCTTAAGTCTTTCCAAAATTGAGCCGTAGGTCATTCCAAAAGTGATTCTGAAATGCTCTGCAAAAATTCACTGCAAAAGCTCACTGCAAAAGTTTGCTGCAAAAGTGCATTTCAAAAGTGAGTCTTAAGTCATTCCAAAAGTGAGTCAAAAGTGCACTGCAAAGGCACACTGCAAAAGTGAGTCATAAGATGTTCCAAAATGGAGTTAAAAGCGAGTCAAAAGCACACTGAAAAAGTTTGCTGCAAAAGTGTGTTTCAAAAGTGAGTCTTAAGTCATTCCAAAAGTGAGTCTTAAGTCATTCCAATAGTGAGTCAAAAGTGCACTGCACTGTGTTCACTGTGATGAGGATGAGTACAGGGCTGTTGTGGATAACTTTGTCAGAGAAAGGAACTGGCTGTGGATCTGAGGAGGACCAAGACACCGATGACCCCTGTTTCCATCCAGGGTGTCAGTGTGGACATTGTGGAGGACTGTAAGTACCTGGGGGTACACACTGACAATAAACTGGACTGGGCTAAGAACACTAACGCTCTCTACAGGAAGGGCCAGAGCCGTCTCTATTTTCTGAGGCGACTGAGGTCCTTCAACATCTGCTGGACTATGCTCAGGATTTTCTATGAGTCTGTGGTGGCCAGTGCTATCCTCTATGCTGTTGTGTGCTGGGGCAGCAGGCTGAGGGTGGTGGACGCCAACAGACTCAACAAACTGATCCGCAAGGCCAGTGACGTTGTGGGAAGGTTGTGAGTGTGACTCTCTGATGGTGGTGTCAGAGAGGAGGATGCTGTCTAAGCTCCGAACTATCTTGGACAATGTCTCACACCCACTCCACCGTGTGCTGGTCAGGCACAAGAGCACTTTCAGTGGGAGACTCATACCACCAAGATGTACCACTGAGCGCCACAGGAAATCATTCCTGATAGATGATAGTCATGAAGATTCATTTTATTTGTGTGCCTGATGTGCACAGCACATACAGGAACACACTTGTTGTTCCTCATCCTTATTTTTCGTCGTATGATTATTTTTCTTCCGCCAGATTTCGGTGCATAACTTGTGCCACAGCTTTGAGTGCACACAGGAAGTACCCGTGGCTGTTAATGCTTGCTGTAATACTTTAGTCTTGTATGTCACAAAGGACATGCTGAAGATGTAATGGTTGTACACACACACACACATATATATATGCAGTATATTAGAGACGAATATATCACATTTTCAGTGTCTTTAAAGCCCTTATGTGTAGATTTCTGACCTCAAAAATAAAAGGTGTAGACACTGCAACACATCAGTGCCAGATGACACATTAAAAAAGACACATAGAGGCTTTAAAGAATTGGAAATTGAGCATTTCAGTGGAACAATATAGGAATTGAACCTTTGCTGTATAGATCTTCTGTGCTGTCGGGGAACAATAGGTGTGAAGCATCATGTTTTCACAGACATGGATGTAAACTGTGCATAGAGACAAACAACCATAAGGCAGTGATTCCAATTCCAATTATTTTGTTATTACTAATTTTTTTATTATTACTAAAGTTAGGTCATGGAGCAGCTGGGGGTTCAGTGCCAGTAGAAGCCAGGGATCAGTAGATGCCCTGCTTAACCTGCTACTGGCTCAGCAGGTTAAGCAGGGCATGGTTAAGCAGGTGAGGAGCTCGGACCTCCACAGAGAGCTGGGAGTAGCACTGCTGCCTCTTGGAGTCAAAAGGGGTCAGACCCAGAACATGCAGGAGGGATTATATATCTAATCTGACCATGAAACACCCCAGGATCCTCCAGGAGAAGCTGGAAAGCTCTGCTGAGAGGATGGATAACTTAAATAAGCTCAGATCCTTCATGAAACACACCAGGTTTTCTTTATTTTTTTTTTAATGTTGAAATAGAATCCATAATTTCTCTGTGACAAGTCATGTCGTATGTCGTCATCTGCACACAATAAATTACAATAAAATATGTACACATCATTGAGGCGCAGAGGTCTGTGAAAACAACCGACACAAAGCTTTTTATTAAACACAGCCTCTTGCAGAGTTAAACTCAAACTGCTTCAACGTTCAGGCCAACAGACTTTATACGCTACGATCATTCAAGTATAAACTCTAACTGCCATCCTGAACATTAAATTAGTAAAACCTTAGTCAGTGTGTACATTCTGAAAACACGTGTGATGCATCTGCAGTGTTTCATGTGATCCGTGAATGTTGAATGTGTGTGAGGAAGAAGTGGGTCAAAGACACATGAAGGCACGCTGTCGCCCTCTGCTGGTTAAAAACCTCTCATGATCTTAAAGAGTCAGTTCAACCGAATCTCAGAGTGGAGACTCATTCTTGATATTATCGGGATTAAACTTGGCTCTGTTTGTTTGTTTTAGAAAAGAAGAGACCTCTGAGGATAATTCGGCTCACATTACAAACCTCCTGAACACTGAAGGAATCCTAACCAGGAGAAGTTTCAGCACCACTACATGCCACTAAATCCCCCTAAATCTTACATTCCTTTAAGTTGAGCACCACGAATTATTTCCTTTTTGGAAATATGTGTAGGTGAACTGACCCTTGAAACCAGCAACACATGGATATCCCTTTAAGGCAGCAGAGACCCGTTTACAGTTGAGGCAATGGACTCATAAAATCATCTGAACTTTTGTATCGTCGTCTCTGATCTAACCCTGACATTAAGACCTGCTGCCAAAACGTATAAAAGCTGCACCTCAGCTCGTACTGGCTCTTCTTTATCTTTATGGATGAGGTGATGTCCTGGTTGATTTTTATCTGACTCCAGATCTGAAATTACATGTCCATACTGTACCAAAGGCACTGGCAGAAGTTTGTCTATGACTGGTATTCCTTCAGTAACTGGCCAGCAATAACCAGTCTCTGGATCTCACTGGTGCCCTCGTAGATCTCTGTAATGCGAGCGTCGCGGTAGTGCCTCTCGGCGGGCATGTCGGACACGTAACCCATCCCACCCAGAACCTGGATCGCCTGATTTCAAAGCACAAACAAAGACACATTTAAAAAGTTGTCTTGAGGGTTTATTCAGTACGTTTATGTTCTGTTTGTTGTTGATTTCTTACCTGATGTGAGCAGAATGTGGCAGCTTCAGACGCTGCGAGTTTGGCCATAGCCGCTTCCTGCAGGTAAACACAGGAGGTTTAAATGTCTGCTGTGCTGCAGAAATGTAAAACTTGTTAACAATCAGAGGTGACTGCGTACCTTGGTGAAGGGTTTCTTTGAATCTCGAAGAAGTGAAGCCTTCCAGGTGAGCAGACGTGCGCTCTCTATTGCCAAAGCCATGTCGGCAGTTTGAACTGAACAAGGAGAAAATTACCTGATGAGTACCTCAGTGATAAGTTGATTTATTTCAGTCAGTTATGAAGCAAAAACACCAGAAATATAAAACTTCCAGCTCCTAAAATGTGAAGCCTTTTCTGCTTTTCTTTTTTTGTGTCATAAATTAAATACCTCTTCATTTCAGACAAAAAAAAAGGCATTTAAAGACATCACCTTGAGCTCTGGGAAACTGTGATGAACATTTTAAATTATACTCTGACATTTTATAAACTTCAAGGGTACTCCAGAGAATAAGTACAGCATTAGGTGACCAATAAAAATCAGATTAAAAATAAAATATCCTGAGTTTTAGGCCTTAAACTCCAAAAAATGCTGTGTGCTGCATTTGCTGCATATTTCAAACACACACTTCAGGTTTGCATTGCAGACTTCCTCATAAGTTGCATTATGGGGAATATAGGATCCAGCATTTTCATAGCTTCAGGCCTCAAAGTCAGGATACCTCAATTTTTAAATCATTCTCTTTATGGAGATACTTAATCACTGTAGTCTCCCTGGAGTTTAAAAACAGCTGTGGCCACTTGCACAAAACTGTTTGAAACTTTGTCTATTAAGCCATGTTTAATGTGCGTTTAATGTGTGTTTTGGAGGTGTAACTGCAGAGTGACACAGACACACCACTGCACAAGTATAAATGCTCACAATGGTGTAGTCAGCGTAGGCTACAGCATAGGGTCTGCCGCACAAGTATGAATCCTCCTTAAGTTTGCTCCTTAAGTACGATACTTACAATAAGGCTTACATGAAATACTTCGCCGATATCTAACTGGAAATATCGTGTCAGCCCTGTGATAGTCTGGTGACCTGTCTAGGGTGCACCCTGGGCAGATTCAGCAAAGAGGGCAACAAAAGGCCAGAGGGGAAAAAAACATGCAGTCGGACAGATTTTATATAAGCCCGAGATTCGAATTAACTTACCTGGAAGAGAAGACAAATGTGAAAAGTAAACTTTATCCCCCAAACCAGACTCAAACCTAATAGCTTTCATGTTCATTACAAATCTTTCAGGTGTGTCCCCTCACCACTCACCCAACTGTTTGTCTACAACCTGTCTGATCACATTTGTTGCATTTCTAGCGACGTCATGGTGTTCCCAAAAAAAACCCAAGCTGTAATAAACCATAGTTTCCTGTAGTGTGCAGAGTCACGTCTGACTGCTGACAGGTTTCCTCTTACCTGTATGGCCTGCAGCTTGCCGATGGGTGATCCGAACGCGGTGCGTTTGAGTGCATAGTCTGCGGCACAGTCCAAAGATGCCTGAGCGATACCGAGAGCCTGAGCTGCGATGCCGATCCGTCCGCTGTCCAGGGTTTGCTGTGTGACAGATAAAAAGTATGTTTACGACTCAGGAAACCAGACAGTGTGAGAGATGGTTGAGAGAGGACATGCTCTGCGGTGAGAGCAGTTTTTATGTTTTTCAACTGTAGAGTCAGACTTGTTTGGACTTTCAGAGGCCATCTGGTGTCAGATAGGATGGAAACGATGTGCTTTAAATATACGGAGGCCACCACTCTGCTGTCAAAGTGATACTCTCTGTATCTCAAGTCTTGTGTACATGTAACAAGAAGATTTTAAGCTCTACACACAGCCAAGAAATCAGCTTTTTCTCTAGGAGATTCTTGAGGATGTTACTCTACGTGAACAATGGATGCGATGCTGCAGGGATACCATAAAATTTTAATTCCTGCAGCAACAAATTCATCTCTGAGCTGTTTGCATTTTTACTCTGAATGAAGTTTGCAAGATAAAGATGTCCTGTGAATCATGCTCCACCTTCAGCAAACCTTACACAATGACAGAACCAGCATTACTTTACGGATGTGTTTTCTATTGAGGAAATGGTTTTAATACTCCTGTGGTTGTTGAACAGGAAGAAGAGCCTAACTGAAACTACTCGGTGTCACATGGACGGGTGTGTTGAGAAGAGGAGTCGATATTCAGGAAGTTTCAGGAAAGTTTAACCGGTGCACATAATGTGGTACAGAAAACATGTTTGGCACGACGGCCAACTCGTACACTTTGACCTAAGACTCACGCAGTTGATACATTTCACACGTCCCATGCCTGTTTTACTCATGCAATGAAAAACTGCTTACAACTGATACCATTACAGCATGAATAGAGGACATTAACAGTGCTTTAAATGTACCATTGCAATCTTGAATCCAGCTCCACGTGGGCCCAGCATGTTGCCCAGTGGCACCCTGCAGTCCTCCAGGATGATGTTAGCAGTGGACGAGGCTCTGATGCCCAGCTTGTCTTCCTTCTTCCCCAGAGAGAGCCCCGGGTGTGGCATGGGGATGAGGAAGGCACTGATACCCTGCAGACACGGAAGATATAAACGCCATGTTAGAGGAAATAAAAAGCACAAAGGTGAGGGAGGATCAACATTGTTACACTCGTATTGCCCAATAGAACAATTCACTCTT
The DNA here is from genome assembly GCA_026686955.1 of Epinephelus cyanopodus. Taxonomy (NCBI): domain Eukaryota; kingdom Metazoa; phylum Chordata; class Actinopteri; order Perciformes; family Serranidae; genus Epinephelus; species Epinephelus cyanopodus. Next base: position 33,293,275 of record CM048932.1, on the reverse strand, counting down.
TATCTCTGTCGGTAAACTGAGCCACGTCATGCCTTGTGTTTGAGTTTCTTGTCTGTGGTGGCGAACACGATGGTGGCAGAGGCGTCCCAGCTGTTGGTGATCCACGCTTTGGTTCCGTTCAGCACCCACTCGTCTCCCTCCTGACGAGCGATCGTGGAGGCTGCGCCAGCATCGCTGCCATTACCTGGAGGTCAAATTAAAATCGCTATATTTAAAGTAGCAGATGTGGATTCAAACCAGGTTTAAATGTAATAATTGTTTTCTGTTAAATACATATGCACAGCCTTTAGAGGTGAGACCAAGTCACGGTTTTGCAAGTCACAAGTAGGTCTCAATTCTTTGCGGTCAAGTCCTGAGTTATGTTTACCTGGCTCACTGAGGGCGAAGCAGCCCACCTTCTCTCCCGTGGTGAACGGTGTGATCCACTGCTTCTTCTGTTCTTCTGTGCCGTTCTTCAGAATCGGGCCGATGTAGAGAGACTGAGAGCAGAACAGGTCAGTGAACACCTGCTCTGACACAATATCACACCCCTTATATTACTCTTTTTATTTGACAGACTCTACTCACGTTATTAACGGACACCACGACTCCAGTGCTGGCACAGCCTCTGCTGATTTCCTCCACAGCCAAACTGTACGCCAGATAGTCCATCCCCGCTCCACCCAGCTCCTCTGGGACCTCCATGGCCATCACCCCCAGCGCCCCCAACTCCTCAATCTGGAGGAGCAGTGATAGTTGAAACACACATCGGTAAAGCTAAGAGGGAGCTGCAGCATCACAATGTGCAGTGTGTGTGTGTGTGTACCTGTTTGGCAGGGTAAGCATGTTCCTTGTCTAGTTTCCCAGCGATGGGGATCAGCTCTCTGTCTGCGAAGTCTCTGCAGGTCTGTCTGAGAAGCTGATGAGTGTCTGGTAACTCTGCTAGCTGAGTCAGACTTCGACAACCAGTGAGACACAAGCCGAGAGCTGCGGGACAGAAAAACAAAAGTTCAATACTGCAGATCGGAGTCTTTCGTATTTAGTCAGGCTTCCTGCAGTCGGTCCACCACTTTGGTCGGGCTGAACTATCTCAACAAGTATTGGATGGATTGTGATGAAATTCAGGCTCTCCAGAGGATGAATTTACCACCATCAGGTCAACACTTTAGACTTTATACTTCAGCAGCGACCCCTGACCCACAGAGTGACAAAACATTGAACAATTTTGAATTGTTTGCTCTTCCCTCAGGAGGTGAAGATGGTGAACACTAAGGTGCACGTTCACAGAGCTTTCCAAAAAAATAAAAAATCTGAAAGGAAATACAAGATGCATGAACCTGTTCTCAGACAAAGACTGATGACGTCTCACACCGCCAGCCTAAAAATTTCTCTTTACTCTTTGTTGTCTGGCAAGATTCAGTCTATATTTGGCATCAGTTCAAATGATGTCAAGTGCTTTTCTTCACTTGGCTGTCGACACTGACACCTCTCACAATTTTAGTGAATGAGTAAACCTCTCACTTAGTTGTCACTGGTCTTCATTTACCATTTGTAAACATAAATTATGCACTAAAACTGGTTATTTTTAAATAAATTTGAGGAGAGATGAGGCAAAGGAGTTTCCGTTCTAATCGAGCTAAGAAATAGACAAAGACTGCCTCATTCGTCCACTTCTTTACTCTCTTTTGATGCAGCATAAAACTGCAGCGAGAAATCTCCAAGCATTACTGAATACAGAGCACACAGTACTGTGTGTGTCAACTGTGATCAGATCTGTTTATCAGTTCATCCGTTAATCAGTTTGATCTCAGGTGATTTTGACCTCTGATGAACTGGTCTGAGTGGTGAGACCCAGCTGCAGCTGCAGAGACGCCCACGGCCAGCCAGAAGTGACACATGACGTCGTTACGGGTGCAGTGATTCACAGAGTCAACAGTTAGATTTGATCTGTTATGACAGGGTCACCTAGACCGTCTGTGAGGACAGTGGAAAAAGGGTGTGTCATAAAAATACACAAGACTGATATATTACCAATAATGTGATACTGATTGTAACTGGCACATTAATGGAGAGGGAAGTCTGGGGTGAAGTGTGTGAGATGATAAGATGATGTCACTTTGATGGAAGATGTGAGTGTGTATTCTTTTATTTTTGTATTGTTTTAATTGTTTGATTCAGATGAAATCAGATCACAACATTTTAAAGCATGTAAGCAATAAATGGAGCGTCTTGATTGTGCTACAATTTTTATGCTCTCTTCTGTAGCATGAAAACTGGACAAGTGTTGGTTTTGTATGTGTGTCCCTATACGTCCACACGGCAGGTCATCTGACCTCGGATCTTTAGTTGTATAAAATACTGCAATTGTTTTTCTTTTTGTGCATCTTAAAAATGTCTCATTTAATTTGATCCTGCATCGTTTTAAATCCGAGTTAAACCACATAAAGCACTTTGTAACCTCATTTTGAAAAGTGCTTTATAAATAAAGTTGATTTAAACATTAATATTTTGATGCTAACACATGCTTTAACTTCAGCGAGGTTTTGAATGCAGGACTTTTATTTGGAGTATTTTTTACAGCGTGGTGTTAGTACTTTTACTTCAGTAAATGATCTGACTACTTCTTCCACTATTGTTAAAATAAAATGTCGTTTACTGTATTTTTCTGAAGTCTTTGAAGGCAGCACCAGCACTGTTAGCTATAGGTTATTTAGGTGAAAGGTTATCTTCATCATCAGTCACCTTCATCTCAGCCTGACAGTTTTAAAACCTCCCAAAGAAACAAAAGCACATGTTTAACTATTCTATAACATTAATTAAGCTAAATGAAATCTATTCGGTGCTTGTTATTTAACTCATTGATCGGAGCTAGCCGGCTAGGCTAACACATAACCTTATTTAACCGGTGAGCTAGCTAACTGCTATCCACATGTTAACCACTAGCTACTAAGTTTAATTACTACTGTCAGTAACCGAAGCTGGCAAACATTCATATTTCCACCAGCAAGTTATCAGTTACACTGTTAGTTAAGCCAGTGTGATAGTTTCCCAGTGTGTGTACTGGTTACGTAGCATGCTAAGCTAACCAGGTTTGCTATTGCTTTCCAGCATCTATCCACACACGCAGCTAACAGCACTGCTAGCATTGTCTGTCCGCGCCAAAGTCATGTTTCTCATCATGATCCTTTGAATGTGTTGCTGCACTCACCTCTCTTTGCTTTGAACAGTGCGGCCATGACTCCTTCCTCTCGGCTCCGGCTACAGTCTGAGCTCAGTCACACTTCAACTCCACTGTTATGAAGCATATTGCTGCCTTCACGCGCTGTCGGAATTATTAGCGTCAGTGAGAACTGTGTGAAACTAATGGCAAAATGTGTCCTTCAGTGGCACATTTCAATATTGTGACACTCTAGTATTTTATTGTCAAATATACCACGTTGATAATGTTATTGTGGTATTTATCATATACTATTCAAATCAGCATTCTCAAATGTTCTTGAAGTCCAAGAGGTAGTGACTGAGGAGATGGAAGTGGACACTGAACAGGTTCTAGTGGTCATTGAGGAGGTTCTAAGAGTCATCAAAAGCTTAGGATGTATACTGGTCATTATTGAGGTACTAGGGGTCCTTAAGATGTTCTAGTGGTTGCTGAGGAGGTTCAAGGGGTTCTCAGAGATTGTAGTGGTCACTGAAGATGTATAGTTGTAATTGAGGAAGGTCTAAAGAGGTTCTAGTGGTCACAGAGAAGGTATAGTGGTAGTTGTGGAGGTACTAATGGTCCTTAAAGAAGTTCTTGTGGTCCCTGAGGACATGAAGTGGTCAGTGAGGAGGCACTAGGGGCTCTTAAAGAGATTCTAGTAGTCACAGGGGATGTAAAGTGGTCCTTGATAAGGCTCTAGGAGTTCTTGAAGAGGTTCTAGAGGTTACGGAGGACACATAGTGGCCGTTGAGGAGTTAGTAGGGGTCCCTTAACAGGTTCTAGTGGTCACTGAGGAGGTTCTAAGAGTCATCAAAAGCTTAGGATGTATACTGGTCATTATTGAGGTACTAGGGGTCCTTAAGATGTTCTAGTGGTTGCTGAGGAGGTTCAAGGGGTTCTCCATTAGATTGTAGTGGTCAGTGAAGATGTATAGTCATAATTGAGGAAGGTCTAAAGAGGTTCTAGTGGTCACAGAGAAGGTATAGTGGTAGTTGTGGAGGTACTAATGGTCCTTAAAGAAGTTCTAGTGGTCCCTGAGGACATGAAGTGGTCAGTGAGGAGGCACTAGGGGTTATTAAAGAGATTCTAGTAGTCACAGGGGATGTAAAGTGGTCCTTGATAAGGCTCTAGGAGTTCTTGAAGAGGTTCTAGAGGTCGCCGAGGACACATAGTGGCCGTTGAGGAGTTAGTAGGGGTCCCTTAACAGGTTCTAGTGGTCACTGAGGACATATAGTGGTCATCGTTCTAAAGGGTCCTTTAGGGGGTTCTCGTAGTCACTCGGGATGTTTAGTGGTCATTGAAGAGATGCTAGAGGTCACTGAGGTGGTCACAAAGGTTTCCTAGACGACTCTAGTGGCAATATTTGAAGCGTTCTAAGGGTCATTGACTAGATTTAGAGGTTATTATGAAGTCTTAAAAATCTAGAAGTCCCTTAAGAGGTTCTGGGACCTCTGAGGAGGTTCTAAGGGTCCTTTAGGAGGTTCCAAATGTCCTTAAAGATGCTCTAGTATCACTTAGGACGCTATAGTGGTCCTATGGGAAGTATTGTCCAAGTGTTGTCATCCTCTCAAAATAATTATCAGTTTAAGCATTGTAACATCAATTATTAATGGATTCACAATATTCAAGTCAGACATTAGCCACAAGTTTAAAGTGAAGTTGCTCATTTTTTGTGGTTAGGATCAGTTTTCTTTGTGTGCACTAACAGCAATGCAACTGAAATATTACACAACTCTGGAGCATGGATGGTGGAATTTCCGAGGAGCATTGAAGGCAGCATCTGTCCCAAATTAACATGACGTGACGTTATCTCGCCAAATGTATGTCAGGTATGTTCTCTGCCAGTCAGTTATTGTATGTCTCCTGATGAATTTCTCTGTCAGCCAAAAGATTGTTGATGAAATCATCCTTAAAATATCCTTAAATAACGTTTTGACGATTTTATAAGTCACAAAGAAACCTACAAATGTACAAGGAACAATACTCTCAGTGAAGTTACTGCACCACCATCTGTTTCTTTTTGGTATAACTACTATGAAATACATAACTCGAGTAGTTTTTTCTCATTACTATATTGGTACTTTTACCAATTTTGGGGATGTTCTTGGGTCCTTCAAAAGGTTCTAATGCTCACTGAGGATATATAATGATCAATGAAGAGGTTTAGTATCCTTAAAGATTGCTTGGTTACAGAATAGGAAAGCAGCAAAGACTTTGAAACTTTTTAAATTACTCAAATGTACATCTATGTTTTTTTATTTTTTCTCCTTTTATATATTAATTTTTTCCTACTCTCTATACTTAATGTTTTTATGCGCAATGCCTTAATTTAATTACCTGGCATTAGAAATGTATATACTATATGTTGCTGTATCTTTAATTTAAAAACTGGGCCATATGTGATTTCCACAAACTATTCTTATTTACTTCAGCTGAGTCTGTAATACTGTACTGACTAGTGCCATATAATATTCTCAAACTGATAACCCTACACAATAATAATTTTGTCATACCAAAGAAAATGAGATAAAAGTAAAAACCTTTAACTTTAAGGTCACAACAAACCACCTACACACCATTAACTCATACAGGACCACTATCCAAACATTAGAGTGACTTTTCAGTAGAAAGAATAAAGGTAATCCAGCCAGGGAGGTTTCAGGTTTTTCACAACATGTTTATTTTTTAGCACCATAAAAAGTCAGTGAATGTTGTCCCGTGTGTTTGCTCTCATTCTGTCTTTCCTTTGGGATGGAGCGATGATGGTGGAAATTAAGGAAAGGATTGGAGAAAAAGGGGGATTGTTTGGAGAAATAAAAAGCTGAGAGGGCTGCATGGCTACGACAGCACCAGACGGCCAGCGGGCGTCATTCACTTGCTGGCGGAGGTGAAGGTGAAGCATCCTCTCTGGTGGAACTGCATGTCCCTGATACGACGCATGGACTGGATCTGGGGCTGGAAGGCGCAGAAGTCGTTGTAGTGTCTGTAGTCACCGCACTCAAACAGGTACTGGTAGCCTCTGTATCCAGGGTACTGGTAACCCACCCACCTGAGGGAGACATGAAGAGGGTGGAGGGTTAATGCTGAGTGTCAGTATTACTTTATTCCCAGTTTATTCTCATAATATTGTATTATTGTAGGGTTTCTGGAGACTAGAGGTCCTTTAGGAGGTTCTAGTTGTTGTTGTTGTTGTTGTTGTGGAGGTTCTAGGAGTCCCTGAAGTGGTTCTAGTGATCCATGTGTTTTCGTGATTATTGATTTGGTTCTTGTGGTCTTGTAAGTTTTTGCAGTTATCATTGATGAGATTCTAGTATTAGTAGTTCTTCAGGAGGTTCAAGAAGTCCAGCTGGTTTCATGATCATTGAGGAGGTTCTAGAGGTCCATTGAGAAGTTCTAGGAGGCCCATCCTGTAGGAGGCCCAGGAAGTCCTCTAAGACTCTAGTTTACATTAGGAAGGTTCCTGGGGTGCTGAAGAGATTCTAGTGGCAATTGATAAGGTTCTAGAGGTCATTGAGGAAGTTGTAGTTCAAAGTTCAAGAAGTCCAGGTGGTTTAATGGTCATTTAGGAGGATCTACAGGTCTTTCAAAAGGTTCTAGTTTTTGATAATGAGATTCTAGGGTCCCTGAAGTGGTCATGGAGGAGGCTTGAGTGGTGTTTTAAGAGGCCCTAGTTGCCATTGATAAGATCAAAGGGGTCCTTAAAGAGGTCAAGAATCCCAGGAGGTTTAGTGGTCAGTGATGATACTCTAGAGGTGCATTAGGAGTTCTAGGAGTCTTGACGTCCTTTAGAGGTTTTGTCGTCATTGGGTCCTTTTAGATGTTCTGGGGGTCATTTAAGAGATTCTAGTTGCAATGGATCAATTCCTAGTGGCATTTTAGGAGGTTCTACAGGTCGTTGAAAATGTTGTATGGGTCTTTTAAGAAATTCTAGTTGTCACTGAGGAGGTTCTATGACTCTTTAAGATGTTCTAGTGAGATTCTGAGGGTCCTGTAAGAGGTTCTAGTCGAGGATGTCTTGAGTAGTGGATCTTTAGATTGTAGGGCTCCTTCTAGGTGGCAGTGTACTGCCACAATCATCCAAACACCAAATGAGAAAACATCTCTTTGAATTATGGTGTTCACTCCTCCAGCACAGGTCCACACACTTGGAGAATCTATGACAGTAAGTTCTAAAGTTCTAAAGCTGTTCTGGAATCTTGTGTTGGAACACTTGTGCATTTTGCTGTGATACTTGGAAGCCATAAAAAGTGTGAAGGAAAATTCCTGTCTAAAAATACACATATGTCTGCAAACAAAACACCACGCAGTCAGCATTCACAAGCTTTCCTTGTGATGACATGCCATCCTACTTTTTATGAACAACTACATTGTAGTGGAACTCTGGAAGCCCGCAGCTTCCTCTGAAGCTATGCCCAGAACAATATCTGCAGCACAAAGCCTCCACTTTAGTTATATATGGAAAATGAGCAAATGCATTTACTCTCAGGCTGCATGAAGAAGCCTTTTCTCATAGTCACGCAATTTAAAAAAACACTTGATCTGCTTCTGAATTCATTCATTCATCCTGTTTGTGTCTACTCACGCTCCTCCTGGGACCCTCACGCTGCCCACTCTGTCACAGAAGCCATGCGCCCAGAGGGTGGGCACATCATCCTCCTGGATCTCCATCTTGTTGCCCTTGAAGTCGGAGAGCTCATACAGGCAGATCTTGTGCTCCATGCTGTCCTGTAGGGAGGAAATTAAGAGTTAGACTTCACGTTGCATCGACTGCATGTGAATCAGCTGTATTTTTGTAATCACGCAGCAGCTCTGAGGGTGGCGCTGTTGGCCTGTGTGTGATCCACAGTGAGCCATGTCAGCATCTGTTGGATGAATTGCCATGAAAGACTTAAGCTGCATCCAGATGATGAATCCTAATGGCTTTAATGATAGTCTGGTCTAGTCTGTTGGTCGGTCAAAACCAGACATTTAAATTTATCACCTTTGGCTCTGAGACAAATTTTTACTATTCTGTTATATTTTTAGATCTAGAAAATAACCGGTAATGAAAAATAATTGCAAGTTGCTGCATTAGTGTTCTCCATTATCACCCAACAATTTAGATTTGTGGTGTTTAATAAGCATTTTAGCTTCATGGTGTCATTACACTGTTTGTTTTGTGTAATTATTCCTACTAAATGTCACGCCTTCCACCACAGGGTATCTCTCATTAGCTAAAGGTAGCATTTCCCTAATGCCTCCACACACTTAAGCTAATGTATCCAGTGTGTTTTCACTCTACCATGCGGATGGGCCTGAGGGACATGAGGCAGTCGCTGCGGTAGGAGTTGCTCCAGGTATCCCAGCGAGGATACTCTCCCTTCTCCAGGATGAACATCTCCCCACGGAAGTTAGTCTGCTCAAAGGCAACAAAGCTGGAGAAGGGGGTCCGCCGGGCGCAGGTGGGGCACAAGGGGTTAGAGAGGACAGGAGAGAGGAATTAGAGGAGAGATAACAGTGAAATATATGAATACACAGAGGTTGTGTGTCCACTTACGGGCCGCACTCCACAATGATACTACGCACTCTATCCATGCCACGGTCACACACGTTCATACACTCATTCTGGACCTCGATCATCCTGCCCTGGAAGTTCTCCTGGTCAAACAACATGATCTGCAGAGAGAAGACACAACACAAGTTACACCGTGTGCATCAAACACTTCACGTGTCCCTGCAGCTGCTTCTTAGATTTCAAGGGTAATAATATAAACCTAAAATTATCTCAGCTGCACAGACTTTTAAATATTCTGTTTAAACTTTTCCAAGAATTAACTCAGGTCTCTCAACTCTAAATTGGCATCAAGAATCAGTGTTTTCAACCAAGTATTTTTACAGTTACTGAGAATAAATATGTAATTGAATGATAGTTACAAAACAATATTATCGTTGTAAAAGGCTTTTTATCAGTTGTCTTGTTTGAATTTGCAACGCCTCTCATCCGCCAATCAAATCAATGAGTTTGTTGTGCCTGCTACCAGTCGACCACACTTGGTCAGGTGGCCATGTTGTTGGACAAGAACACCTTTCAATGCTGGAAATTCAAAAACATTTTCCTTCTGAAATCAGAGAAGTGCTCTGACATGACTGTACAATGTAAGGGTGAGAAAATGCTGTCAGCTCTGACATAATTTATATTTTGGGGACTTTTCAGCTTCATTAACCAAATTAAAACATTTGCTAGAAAAGTAATCAATCTATAAACTACTACATTTCAGAAGTAACCTTCCCAACATTGTGCACTAATAATAAAAACTTGAAATAATATAACACTCTTCAGTGGGTACTCTACTTTTGATACATGCAATGTGAATCAAAAACCTGTTTGACTACAAAGGGTCATTTCATTTAAATCACACAGACCAGGAGGTGACTAAAATATTTGTGGTGCTCGAAGCAAACTCAACAGCAGTACGCATCACTCAATTTTCACTACTTTTACCACTACTGCTTCAAAAACTTGTGCAAATAAAACAAAACCATCTGCCGGATAGGACAGTATGTTTTTCTTTGTCATTTGGGTGAACTGGCCCTTTAAATGAAACCGACTCTGTAGGAAAGCGGTTGACTCACTCTGTAGGATCCCATGCCAGGCTCTCCGGTCTTGGTGGCCTTGCTGGAGGCAGCGGGAGCTGGGGCTCCCTTGTCCTTGGCATCGGTGCCCTGGCTGGAGGCGGACTTGGCAGTCTGAGACATGGTGAGGGGCTTCAGGAGAGTCTGGGTGAGAGATGGGGGAAGACAAGGGGATGAACAGAAATAGAGGTGTAAATGGAAGTGACAGGGCTGCAGAGCAGAGAGGGAAGGAGACGTGGAGGTTCAGTGTGGCGGTGTTAACGTTGTCAGAGGGGTGGTAGGTAGGTAGGTAGGTGTGTTTGAGGGATTTGCTGTTCATGTGGGAGGCTCATTTGGGCTTCTGTTGGGGCCTTTCCCCCCCAGGCTGAGGGTGGTTTGCCCGGGTGTAGTGGGCAGGGAGTGGGCCCTGGCTCTGGATGTGTGTGGTTGTCCCCCCCTGCACTATGATGGATGCTCTGGTGTGTCTGTGTCTGTGTGTCCTTACCTGCGTAAGTATAGCTTGCAGTGCCGTGTGTGGGAGGCTGGCTCGTGCTGGTGCCTTCAACGCTCGACCCGAGCTTTTATACTCTGGCAAAGGCCAAACGTAGAGGCTCACAGCACAATAGAAAGCCTCTCGTCATCACAGTTGGCCCGAGCCAAAGCCACCGGGTCATCGCATAGCCTGGAAACGCCGCCGGCCCCTCTGGCCTGCCTGTAAGCATTTTACTATCAAAGGAAACCCCTGACTGAGGCATTTTTGCCCATGTGTTGCCGTGGTAGGGCTGTAAGCTATAGTCGCATGTAGAGAGGAGGAATGCAAAGGTTCAGAGGGCACAAAGAGGTAATCCCTTCTCTCTGTCACCTACAGGGGAACACAGACATACAACATACTCTCTGGAAACAAAGATCTTAAATCGGACTTTCATCTGAAACATAACAGGCAAGAAAATAAAACAGGAAACAGGCAGTAAACACACCTGTTCAGCTTTCTGCGAAAGTAAAATCTTGTCTTGTTTATACTCTATACGTCACATTGAACAGAATACACAACAAGGGTGTGATTCATATGAGATTTAGCGGATTATCCCCTGGAAAGAAATTGTTTTTCACGTTGGGAAATATGCGTATAGAGTGCTGCAGGGACGACATTTTCTGTAGGACGTGGAAGTTAGCGTTGCCCTGGTTCCTTTTACACACTTTTGTTTTTACAAGAATATCCTCTTGAAAAGTTAACATTAGGCTATAATCAAAAATACGCTACAGTCGCTGTGGTCTCATTTAGCCACTTGTTAGCAGCTACATTTTTTCAGGACACATAGACGCTTCAGAATTCGCAAACGGGGTATTAACTGACGCATTTTATGTTGTAGAACAAGACGTGAAAGTGTCTTAAGTTTCTTTTAACTTGACAGGAAAACACAGACATACAACATACTCTCTGGAAACAGAGAGTAGCTAAAATAAATCTAGCAACTCTAGCACTACTGAAAGTGCGATAGTTCAAATTCATCTGTGCTAGAGGTTTGGTGATGTGACACGAGGCTAGTTGGTAAACAACTGTAGTTAGGGAGCTAACCGCTAACAAGATAGTCAGCCGGGAAGATGCTACATCATTCTGAGCCTCTCACTGTACTCTAACATTTTATTATCAGGAATGAACATGATTTAATCCAATAAAGAATTAATTTAAACAATACTGCAAGATCATTAACTTGGTCGCTAATGTGACAATAAATTCACAACGGACGTGTTTGTGACATTGATCTCCCACTTCTGGTCTTCGTGCTAAGCTAGGCTAATTGCCTCTCAGCTAACATACAGACACATGAGTGGTATCAATCTTTTCCTGAGATTCAAACTTAATTAATCTGGCCTAACGTGATGTTTAAATGCTAAATTGTAGTGTAACTGTAACACAACTAGAGACAAACAAGTGAACACTGATGAGTTTTATTGCATATGAGCTAAACGTTTCATTCATAAAAGTAAGATTTTATAATCAAAGTTTCGCTTTATATCTACATCCATAAATATATTCATGCACTGTTTGAATTTAAAACAATATAACAGCAGGGTTGTAATCGAGGATCTCTCCTCGCTGAGCTTTAGAGGTGAAATAAAGGTTGTTGTTGGTGATGATTTTTGGATTACAGCCTGGATTATGTCTGGATCATGTCACCTCAATTGTGATTATCTCCACTATGAAGCGGGATTAAACTGTGTTTGATATGTGCAGATTAGGTGTGAACTAATCCAGCGGTGTAATCTGTGTGGATCCTGTTGGATTCTGTGTCATAAACCTTAATACTATCTTTTGGCGGACCTTCAAAAACTACTTGCGTAATCATTTATTCTTTCAGGTCGATCAGACAAAATGGATCCAGACAGTGTGTAAGGTGAAGTTACGATGGGCCCCAGTGCACACTATCATGCATGTATTGTCTTGACACAAATAGAGACGTGAGAAAGAAAGAAAGTTAGAAATTAATCATTTTTAAAAAAGTTATTAATTAGTAAAAAAAAAAAGTAAAAAAATAAATAAAATAATTAGTAAAACAAAATTAGTAAAAATGAATAAGTATTAGTAATTCCTCACTTAATTGAATAAATAAGATTTTATAGCTTAAATAGCAAAAGTATTTAATTCTGTTTTAGATAGCTACTGACTATTTAAAAAAAGATTAAAAAAAAAGATTTTTATTATATTGATAATATATAAATATATATATGTTATCATTTATTTATCTGCACTGTCTATATTTACACTCCTGGTGCCAGATTTCAATCCAAATTTTGCCAATTTTAGATAATTTTATTTACAGTAATATTTTTTGTTACAGGTGTTTTATTTTTAAAAACATTTAAAATGTCTTTGTTAAAGGCTGCCAATATTCCAAATTTTTATTTTTATCAATGACTCCAATAAAAAGACTAAAACCAACGCCAGTGTATTTGTTTGGGACTATTTCCAGTGGCGGATTGATTAAGTGAGTATTTGTGGCAGCAGGACGGTGTATGTGGGATTGAATCATAATACAGTGTGTGTGTTCATGGTGATGACAGAGGATATCACCCAGTGCAACAATGTGGCTCACTGATGTGTTTTTAATAGTTTTAGGACAACAGTGGAGCTCCGAGGCACAGGAGAAGACGATTTATCAGGCTTTGATTAGCACATAATATTTGATAGTAATTACATTGACTGTTTGATTAGTCGTGTCATGGGATTTATTGACTATAAAGAAAATTTCAAATTATTATCAGTATTATGTTTTTACTAGTTAAAGTAAAGTATTATCGTGGTACACTAACAGGTATTTGCTGAATTTTTAAACCAAATTCTTTTTGCAAGTGAACTTTCAGTGAACTTTATTTAGAAAGCATCTTTCATACAATTCCCTCCATTGACTTGCGTCTTAAAACGTATATGATTTCACTGGCCTTTGGTTGTTTGTAGGGATTTTAATATTTTTGTATTTTGTATTTTATAATAAATTTTTTATGCAATTGTTCTTACCGGTGTTATTCTGTTTCATGTTTGTGTACATGTTATAGTGCGATATATTTGTGTGTCATTCTGTTAATTTGTACTTTGGTCGACTGTGGGCTATTTAAAGAAACTTGATACAAAATGACAACAATAAAACAGTAAAAATATTTTTAAAAAAGAAAAATAAAAGCCTGTAGAATAAAATAAACAGTAAAGATGAAATGAAGTAAAAACCAATAATTGAAACTTAAAACTAAGACTGCAATATTACTCCAAATTAAAAGCCCGATTTAAAGAAATAGGTCTTAATTTACTTTTAAACATACAGAGAGAGTTTAGGGGCATCAAAACACAAAGCACTCTGAAAGTAAAGCAGTGGAGGACCTTATTGATCTGGCTGGAACATAAAGTGAAAGAAAATGTTTGATGTATGGAGGTGCAAGGTCATTTAAAGCTTTACAAACCAGTACATGTTTAAATAACTTCTAAAAGATACAGAGAACCAGTGCAGTGACTGAAGCAGCAGTGAATGTGATCCAAAGACGAAGACACCTGTGAAACCTATCGACCCCGTGACCTTTTTTTCTCCTTACATAAAATCTACAGTGTGCATTAATACTCCCAAATGGAAGAAACACATTGATTTTTGGCACCCTATGACTTTTACAATCAACCCATCCTTTCAATTTTTCAGGAGGCATTACTCTTTTGATTACACCCCCTCTCCAAACTGATGTTTGTGAGACATAAAATCTGACGTTTTAGGTGATTGAATCTGATTTGTGACTTAAATTACAGTCTTTGTTTTAACATGTAGTGTTATGTGTTCACATTCATGCCACCAACAGATAGACACCTATAGATTTTTGCTGACCCTGTGACCTTTTCCTTCTTCTATCAATTTAACTGTATCCTCAGCTAACAGAGCTAATTGATACGTCGTGGTATTGATCTCTCTTTTGGTTGCTTCCGATATGACGCTGACTCACAATAAATCCAACAGAACGAGCAACGTATCAATGACTTCTTTCAGGGAGGAAATTGTTTTGGTCCAGCCAAGTCACCAGGAAAACATGCTGGCATTGTTTCATAGTTTCAATTAGGTGCAGTGGTGGAATAAGGTAAAGGTAGCATAGGTCAGATATCAATAGTTACCCTGTAAAAAAGTAATCGACAATGTAACCATTTAAATTATGTCATCAAGGTAATGTAACTTATTACATTTGCTGACTTTTTAAATACTTTTCTAAAATGTTTCAAACTGTGCAATGAAGCTGAAACATATCCAGAAGTAGGCCAAAAGAAGACACTACTGCACGAAAAGATGCAAAGCAACAGAATGAATGTTATATTTTACATATTAGGAATGTGCGAGTACACCACTATCTGTATCTGTATCTGTATCTGTTCAACCAACTAAATGATCTGTATCTGTATTTGGAATGGGCGGAGTTTATGTTGGGAGTGGGTGGAGTTAACATTGAAAGTGGGTTGGGCCTAGGGATGAGCGAGTACACCATTATCTGTATCTGTATTCGGAATAGGCGGAGTTTATGTCGGGGTGGGTGGAGTTAAAATTGAAAGTGGGTTGGGCTTAGGATGAGCCAGTACACCATTATCTGTATCTGTATCTGTATCTGTTCAACCAATTAAATAATTTGTATTTGTGTCTGTTCAACCAACTAAATTATCTGTATCTGTATTCGGAATGGGCGGAGTTTATGTCGGGAGTGGGTGGAGTTTAAATCGAAAGTGGGTTGGGCGTATGGATGAGCGAGTACACCACTATCTGTATCTGTATTTGTTCAACCAACTAAATTATCTATATCTGTAAATGTACTCTGAACGGGTGGATTTTGAACTGGAAGTGGGTGTGGCTTAAACTGGAAATTGGTGGAACCGAACCAGAAGTTGTTATTTTAAACCTGAAATTAATCAGAAGTTGATATATTTATCATTTATTGGAAAACTACTTACAGAACAATCTCTGATCAAGTTTCAAAACAGTTTTGATCACAAGAGTAATAGATTAAATACAGTTTTCCTTCATCACCAGTACAGATATTGACATGTTTTTCTTGGCTTGTGCTCGTAAAAAGTAGATTATTTGTAACGAATACTTGTTTTATCCAAGTACTCGGCTCAACCCTACTACATATAAACGTTACTGAAAAGAATATATGTGGTTGCAAACCCTTTGTAATCACCAACATTTTGATTAGTAACTTTATTTTGATTACATATATCTTTCTCAGTCACTAATTACAATTGCATTTATTTTGTAATTTAATTCCATGTAATTCATCACGTTTCCAACACAGACCACAGTGTAGTTACCAGGAAAAGTCCTGCCTTTAAAAATGGACTTAAATTACAAAAGTGAAAGTGCTCATTGTGCAGAATGGCCCATTGAAGAGTAATTTATATCATACTATTGGGCTATAAATACTGATGCATTCATATCTACATAGCTTTAATATTGCAGTATTTTATTATGCCTATATACTACTGGGTAACTTGTGAGTGTCATAAAGGGATCAGTAAAGTCTGTAAAGTGATGAAAGATATTAAATAGTGTAGTTGTGTAGTCTAGATTGTTTTTAAGTGTCGATATAAATTTTCCTTGTTCTGTACTCCTGGCTAGGAAATAATCTTTTTGTCAGCAGGAACAGTCTGTCAAACCTAACCGGCCTGTTTGAAATGTAGCGATGACACAAATGTGACATTAAAGTCCTTTGACCACACGCTGATATTTGATGAGTTGGAAGTGGGAACGTGTTGGGAAAGTACGTCTTTTTGAATTACGGTTTAAGTGTCCCTTAAAGCACAGTGCTTGAGTAAATACACTGAATTACTTTCCACAGCTGCTCAGGTAAAATGTGTCTGTTATAGATTATAAGAATTGTGAGTATAACTTTGAGCCAGAATGGACTGAAATAAAGACTCAGAGCTGAAATTCTTTCAAGCTCACAGGAAATAAAACTGTTATTCAGAGAGTTGTTCTGCCCATCCAGTGCCTCTGCTCTCCTGTTTACAAGTGGTTGATTATGTAAGCAGTCTCTCTCTCTCTCACACACACACACACACACACACACACACACACACACACACACACACACGCACACACGCACACAATCTGTTGCTATTGACACATTGAGGACTTTTATCTTCTAAAATGTCAAAAAGGCTTTTTACATCGTGTGATAAGGACGAACACGTGTAACAATATTTGCTGGAAGTTCAACTTTACATTATGTTTCAAAGCACTGTGGTGTGTCGGCCTGTCTCAGAGCCATCAAAGCGAGTATTAGAGTATTGCTTCACCTAACGCCCGGATGAATTACTTCCTGTATTTCTGCTAGCACTCATAAAGTACACGCTATCATCGCAGTAAATCTCCCCAGCTAAACTTTATGTGAGTCTGTGTTGTCATCTAACTCTGCAGTGGCAATGTCAGATATGAGACCTGAGCAGGTAAGACAAGACGTGACATTAGAGAGACAGAAATAATTAGTTTAGTGCTTAATTACTTGAGTATTTCCATTTTCTGTGTCTTTATACTTGTTACTTCACTACATCTCAGAGGAAAGTATGTTATTTTTAAATGCACTACATTTGTCTGACAGCTTTAGTTACTTTCCAGACTAAATATAATCAGCAAGTAAACTACGGTGTGTTATTTTGTATTAAGATAAAACTTCACCTTAACCAGTATGCATCAGTTATAAAAACCCATTCTGAAATCGGCCATTCTGCACCATGCATACTTTTATTTTTTGCGTCCTTTAACGTGTCCCAGCCAACGTTGCTAGGCGTTCATATTTGGTTGAAGTTTAGTTGAGAAAAGCCAGGTGGCCAAAATTGTACCTCAAGACAACTTATAATGTCAACGCTTACTTGATATAGAATACTGACAACAATTGATGCTGATATTTTGTTGTTTTTTTAACTAACCAAAATCCAATGTCCCCCAAACGTCTCATGCTAATGTAATCTTGACGTGGAATAATGACATTTACACATAACCCAGTTTATGCTCTAATGTTTATTCACTATTGAATCTATGTCATGCACGATGGTTGAATCACTGTTTGAATTATATTTTAAATTTGAAAGATGTTATTTCTATGTTGTTTCACAAATTTTAAATGTCATTTCAAAATTTAAACAGATGTTGATTTGTTGTTGTTGATTTATGAGAGTTTTGTTAACCTTTTTACAACCATCAGAACTGAACCTGGTTTCAATGTTGTTTTAATGTTGGTACAAAACCCAAACAAAACCCAACATCTACGAAACATCATCACGTTAACGTCCACACAATGTGAAATTCTATGTTTTTAGACATTTAAATTATCGTAAAACTTGATTTTATTCCAATCAAAATTTGACATCTGTCTGACATAAGAGTCAGACATCATTTCACAATGTTTCAATGTTGTTTCATAAACTTTAAATGTCGTTTCAAAATTGTTTCAGCATTGAAACAGATCTTTCTGACATTTCAATGTTGATTTATTTACAACCATCAGAATTAAACATTGTTTCAATGTTGTTTTAATGTTGAAACAACATTTCAACCACATTTCAGTGTTGAAGGTTGTTTGTGTGTCAGCTGGGAAGGTACAGAGACCAAAACCCAACGTCTGCAAAACGTTGTAATGTTAACGTCCACACAACGTGAAATTAAAACATTTTTAGACATTTAAAATGTCGGCAACCTGATTTTTAATTAATTTGATTCAACTAAAATTTAGCATCTGTCTGACGAAAGAGTCCAGTGTCTACACCATATTAATAGTACTTTTACTTAAGTACAAGACATAAAGTATTTTTCCACCACTGTAGAAAGGTGATCGGTTAATGGTTTGATCATTTAATTATCTTTATTTGAGTTTGTTTTTGTTTTCATGGCAGGTCAAACGTGTAGACTGGTTGTTTTTCTTTGTCATATATGATAATAAACTGAGTATCTTTTGGTTTTGGTCAGATAAAACAGGGGTATTTTTTACCTTTTTATGACATTTAATGGAAGAAAATCATGAACGATGCTCAGATTGATACACAATAAAATGAATCGTTTGTTTCTTTGGAAACCAATAGACAGAAAAAAGGTTTTCAGCTGCATCTTTTCTCTCCATCCTCCTTCTCCGGCTCCCTCATGTCCTTGGCCCTCGGTATTTTCTCAGCTCCACATCTTGTCTCTCTTATATTTCTGTGTCCACTGCCACGGGGTGATAATGTGGTGTCTGCACTTCTGCCCCGTCCACAGATTAACCGCGCTTTTGTCGGGGGGTACAAAGAAAAAAAAAGCCCCTCCCCTGCTGCTGAGCCGGGGCTTTCAGCATGGCCCCCTGCCAGGGGAGGCTTTAAAAGGGTGGGGGCGCGTGGCTCCTCTCACTCTCACGGCAGGACAACCCAAGGGCATCAAAGCAAGGTGAGTCCCCCTGTCCCTCACCCAGCACAGCACAGCACAGCACTACACTG
Source organism: Epinephelus cyanopodus (assembly GCA_026686955.1). NCBI lineage: Eukaryota > Metazoa > Chordata > Actinopteri > Perciformes > Serranidae > Epinephelus > Epinephelus cyanopodus. The sequence goes on along the minus strand of CM048932.1, from coordinate 33,274,529 downwards.
CACTGCACAGCCAGGGCGGCACAGCCAGGATACAGCAGCCCCCCACCATCCACACACACACAAATCCCCCCAAAAACACAGGTGCTGCCCGGGCTCCAGGGCCCCAAACGCCATCACTGCACCCGGTGATAAACAGTGGTGATGGTGGGAAATCTCTGCAGCAGCAGCAGCAGCAGCAGCAGCAGCAGCAGCAGGGAGGAAATGGAAAGAACATAAGATAAAGAGATAGAAAGGGTGGGGGAAAGCAGTCTAGATGAAGCCTCTGGCTCCTCTGACCCTCTTCATTTTTGTATCGCAGCTAAATATAGACTCTTTCAGAGTTATTCACTCAGGCTCATTCTGGTGTCCGGGCCATTATGCTGCTAAAATGCACCCTGTTGTTGTTGCATGTTGCAGTCGAGGCCTATTATTTGCACAGAATAACACTAAAGCTGTTGTTGTTGAAAGGTTTACTGGACTTCCTGACACTTTATCACACGCTGTCCTTGTCAGAAAAACTTTGACGCTTAACTTTTCTCCCTGACTGCATGTTTCGCTTACTCCTCAGACTCTATGTGCACAAAGTCTTAGCTGTCCTCTTGTCATCTCTACTCAAGGTCCCTGTGTCTTCTTTTCTTTTTCTCCCCTCCTTCCAGACAAGATGACTCACCATTGCACCAAGTTCTCCGGCCACTGGAAGGTGAGTCTGCAGACGGAAACACAGATTCATACATCACCTCTCTGGAGGGGCCTTTTCAAATTACAAGTTTTCCCTGAGATGCGACCGGCTGTCTCTATTAAAGCGTCGCAGCTGGAGCGGCAGACAATTTATCACTGGCTCTTAAAGCAGAGCTGCCATTTGAGGATAAATGTGACATAGGACGCAGTAAAAACTCATTTTTAATATCATATAAATGTACCTTTAGCCTTCTTTATCATAATTCTGATGCTAAAAATGGTTTGTCAGGGTAGAAAATAACCTTTTCTCCCAATGTGGTCACAAGTAACTCAATTTTATTGATGATTTCCTACATTACATAACATTTTTTGTTGAGTTTATACACGGTAGTATTTCCATATGTATAAATGTTAAGTAGGACACAGTAAAAACAAATGTTTAGTAAGCCTTCTTTATCATAATTCTGATACGAGAAATGGTTTTTAAGGGTTTAAAAATAAGATTTTTAGTCACAATTTAGTCACAACTGACTTACTTTAATTGACGATTTCCTACATTACATAGTATTTTTTGTAGTGTTTATATGTGGTACTGTTTCCATATACAGTGGAAACTCATTTTTAATATCACATAAATGTACCTTTAGCTGTCTTTATCATACCTCTGACACTAAAAATGTTTTCTCCCAAATTTGGTCACAACTAACTTAATTTTATTGACAATTTCCTACATTACATAGTATCTTTGGTTGTGTTTATATGTGGTATTGTTTCCATATGCATAAATGTTACATAGGACACAGTAAAACTCACTTTTAAAACCATATAAATGCACCTTTAGCCTTCTTTATTATAATTCTGATACTAAAAATGATTTGTCAGGGTAAAAAATAACCCTTTTTTCCAATTTGGCCACAACTAACAATTTCTTACATGAAATAGTATTTTTTGTAGTGTTTATATGTGGTTTCCTATCAGCTGCTTTAACACGCCTCCATGTCCCCTGTCAGATCATTGTCTTCGACGAGGAGTGCTTCCAGGGCCGTCGCCATGAGTTCACTTCTGAGTGCTGCAACGTGATGGAGTTCGGCTTCGAGACTGTGCGCTCCCTGAGGGTGGAGAGCGGAGCGTGAGTGAACTGATATATATATATATATATCTACATAGGCACACACATAGTTTTACAGACAAAATGTCCATGAAAGACAGAAGGTTGCTTTGACAGAGATAAAGTATGACTGTGACGATTCTTGGCTCTTGTTTCTCCACAGCTGGGTGGGTTATGAGCACGCCTCCTACCAGGGACAGCAGTTTGTCCTGGAGAGGGGAGAGTACCCCCAGTGTGATGCCTTCGGAGGCAGCAATGCCTATCACATTGAGAGGATGACCTCCTTCAGACCTATTGCCTGTGCTGTGAGTCCAACACATTTCCAGGAATGTCAACGCTGTGTTTTTGTCCGACAGGAAAAAAACCTCACATTCATTGTTTGTTCTTTTTTTTGTCTCCGTCCTGCAGAACCACAGAGAGTGTCGTATGACTATCTATGAGCGTGAGAACTTCCTGGGCCGCAAGGGTGAGCTTAGTGATGATTATCCCTCCCTCCAGGCCATGGGCTGGTGCAACAATGAAGTTGGCTCTCTCAGGATCCAGTCTGGAGCGTGAGTGTCCCCCCTGCTTCTCTTTTCCTTCCACATTTTTATTATTTCCTACGAGCCACCTATTTTTCTTTTTTTCAACTCCCCAGCAGTTTAAAAATAATCCCAGTTTCACAACTTGTTGCAACATTTCATGTGGACTTCCCTGTCGTTGTGATTTCTCAACAGATTCGTGTGCTACCAGTACCCTGGTTATCGTGGATACCAGTATATCATGGAGTGTGATCGTCACTGTGGGGAGTTCAAACACTTCAGGGAGTTTGGCTCCCACTGCCAGACCCCTCAGATCCAGTCCATCCGCCGTATTCAGCAGTAACAACTTACTCCAGACCCCCTCTCCCATGTGACCCTTCACCTTTGACCCCTGCTGCTCCCCAGTGCTGAATAAACTGTCTTTCTTAAACCTTACTGACTTCCACCAGTGAATCTGCTTATGTCACAGAGTTGTTCTGACGTACAGCCGCTCCTACACATGATGGTCAACATGATGGTGTACAGACGATACCTGGTGTCAGTGTTTCACCAATAAAGGTTGAGATGAAGACAATTTGTCATGAAGAACTGAGTTCATAGTTTATTATATCACAGCCTAGCTGCCAGTCTGACTAATGAAATACTTGCAAGCAACACATTTTGTTAAACTGAAGAGCCGATATGACGAGTCGACTGAAATTGAAGTTAGATCATCCATTTATCATTTAATTCAATTAATAGGCAAAGATGACAAACATAATCTGGTTCCAGCTTCTCAACATATGAGGATCTGATGTGTTTTTCTGTCTGAAATCATTGTAAATGAGATGTTTTTTGAGTTCAGGACAGTTGGTGAGACAAGAAAGAACATCTGCCACATCGGGCATTTTTCACAATTTTTTTTCCAGTAGTTAGTAGAGAAAATGATTGATAAATTCATTAAAAAAAGAATAAATAGATGAATGAAAATTAACATTACTTGAAGCTCCAGTTAAAGCACATATATCCCTTTATTTAACTGCAGCATTTCAATATCTATTTCCTGTTATTTGAAACAAAAAACAAACATAATTGCTTGTGAAACTTTGCCACTGGTAGTATATATTTACTGGTTGACCAGTTCAAGGTTCTTTATTGTCAAATCAACACCTGAACAATTACAAGAGCAGTCGCTGCCATTAAAAATCTTGGGTCACAGGCTCCTTCCAACAGTGCAATTTAAATATGTATGAAAAATAAGATAAAATGAAATAATAAAAAATAAATAAAATAAAATAATAAAATCAAATAATAAAAATAAATAAAATGAAATAATAACAAAATAAAATAAATCAAAATTAAATTAAATAATAAAATAAGGTAAAATCACGCAAGAAATGCAAAGAGAAACTACATGTAAAGATATACGAATATAAAGTAGTGCAAGTTATAATAGAAAATTACACATGACACTAAATTATAAAATTAATGATGTAAATCAGTCGACTTAAGACGCACAGAGTCAAAGGAATGTGCTGTGGTAAAGTGTATATGCTTAGCAAGACTGATAATAGATATGTATATAACAGAGGTGCAAACAGTTTAAACAAAGTTCAGACAAAAAAAAGGTGAATTACGTCTCATTGTTTCTTCTTCTGCACCTTTTAAGGTCCTTGTACTCGACTATTTCTGCCTCATGGTAACTCTACTCCATCATTTCAGAAAACAATATTGTAGTTCTCACTCCACTATCTGACATTTATTGTTACTTTGAGATTTTACAGACAAAACATTTTGTAATAAATGATGCACTGTTATAGACTGAACTTTCCAGCAAAGGAGATTAAATCAGATTAATTCGACCGGCTACAACATTAGTGTATTTAATTATGAAAATCCAATAATGAGATGTACAGGGTTGAATTATCAGACAATGGGCCCCTGGATACAGATAAGCAAAAGCCCAGACACACAGATTTTATAGCTGTTTAGCCTCTCTTTGTGTCATTTTTTGAATCTCTTTGTTGTCTTAATGCATCTGTTTGTGATTTTGTGTCTCTTGCTAGTATTTTAGTGTCTATTTGAAGTCATTTTTTGTCTATTTTTGGTCATTTTATGTCTCTTTGTGGTTGTTTTGTTTCTATTTGTAGTAGTTTAGAGTCAGTTTGAAGTAATTTTGTGTCTTTTCTGGTCATTTTGTGTCTCTTTGTGTCTCTCTGTAATGATGTTGTGTCTCTTTGACATGATTTTGTGTCTTTTTCTTCTTGTTTTGTGTCTCCTTTTTTTTTTAGTGTAATTTAGTGTCTTTTTTGGTCAGTTTGTGTCTCTTTGTGTCCCTCTGTAGTAATTTTGTATCTCTTTGTCTCTTTTTCTGGTTGTTTTGTCTTTTTTTGGTCATTTTGTGTCTCTGTAGTTGTTTTGTGTCTCTTTGTGGTTGTTTTATGTCACTTTGTAGTAGTTTAGTGTCACTTTGAGGTAATTTTGTGTCTTTTTTGGTCATTTTGTGTCTCTGTGGAAATTTTGTTTCTCTTTGGCATGATTTTGTGTCTTTTTTTTGGTTGTTTTGTGTGTCTTTGTGGTTGTGTTACATCTCTTTGTGGTAGTTTTGTGTCACTTTGAGGTAATTTTGTGTCTTTTGTATGGCATTTTGTGTCTCTTTGCAGTTGTTTTTACTCTTTTCTGTAGTTATTCTGTCCCTTTTGCAGTCCCTATGTATCTCTTTGTCGTCATTTGAGTCTCACTCTGGTCCGTATGTGTTTATTTGAGTGACATTTGAGGGCGAGGGGGTCCTGTTACACCTTGGGCCACTGAGCCTGTGCTGCTTAAGCCCATCCTGTGATGATATCTAGTATAAAACAAACAAAGGCCACTTTACTTTGAAATAAGCGCCTTTAATTTAGATGATTTATGTACAATTTGCTGATATTGTGTCTTTCACTTATAGGTCCAATTTTTAATGTGCTAGTAATATTTCTACATTGTGGTGTTGTTAGCTAACACTGCATCAACTATAGATGATGTTTATTATTGATAATCTGTTTATTATTTTCTCAGTTGATGATTAACTTCCCAGAGTCCAATGTGATACACTGAAATTCCTTTTTTTCTGCAAGCAGGAGTCCAGACCCAAATATATTCTGCTTACTATGACAACAATTGTTAATAATAATAACAATAATAATAATAATAATAATAATAATAATAATAATAATAATAATAATAATTTAGTGGTAGTAGTAGTATTTTATTATGAATTAATTCATTTTGGTTGGTTTTGCTTTCAAATATGACTGAAATGATCAATTATCATAACTGAATCATTTCTGTGAAACGACTTATCATTACTGGTGTCACATTCAAGGTGTAAAACACATAAACACTTGCTCCTACATGGTGTCTCTCGGTGTGTGTGTGTGTGTGTGTGTGTGTAGGCCCGCTGCAGCTGCAGGCCTGTCCTCTGCAGTGTGTCAGGAGCATTACCAGTACTGGCCAGGAAACGGCACTATGTTCCCACCAAACACACAACACAGCCAGCTCAGTGGGGCATCCTCTAGGGAATGATTTACTGGGCCGTATTATTAATTATCAGAGGCTTCGTGAACCTTTAGACTCAAGTGTGGATGAAACAGCTTATTTAGTAATGACACGGGATATATTAGAGGTGCTGCTGCAGTGAGGTGTGGCTTCAAATAAATAAATATATATTAAAAAAAATAAAATTTAAATAAATGTGTTTTTTCAAGTGGTGGGAAATTTCCTGTGTACAGTGGTCGATGCTTTTCCCAGGAAAGGTCGTAAATCACTGACAAATTGTACAAATCTGTAAAAAGAATAATAAAAAATGGTGGTGATTAATAAATAAATAAATAAACAACAAAACAGTTTTGTGACATGTATAAAAGTAGAAATAAATTAGAAATAAATGTTTCCCCCCCCTGTGGACCCAGACTGAGGTCCGGCTCCAGCCACCGGTGACCCGCTCCGTGTTTTACGCGCCTCTCCCCGCCGCAGTGGGAGGAAGTTGAACCACAAAGCAAGCAGTGCCACTGTGCTAGCGAAAAACACAGAAAACACACCGAAGAACCAGCGACTCCAACTTCAAACATGTGCCATATTGCAGCTGGGGAAGGAGCAGCTTAACAGACACGGAGCGCACAGTATTGGATGCCGAGACGCTCCAGCGGAGGCAGCGGACCGACACTTTGCTACTTAGCCGGAGTGTGGACTCCCCAGCGCGGATAGCCTGGCAGGCAGGAGTCGCTCGGGGCTGGCTCGGCTCCCCTCGTTTTTACTTCAGCTACCGACCTCCGTGTGGTCGATTTACGAGACAAACACCCCTGCACAGCGCTACATTAGGTGTCCAGCTCAACACCTGGTGCTTGAAGGTGTTGTCGTGCCGTTTTTAAGCAGTTTACAGCGACGAGGGAAAAGTTTACCAAGCTAAACTACCGCCGGAGCCGATTTCCATCTCCCGGCGCTCCCTCCCCCTCCTCCACCACCATCAGCGTCACCATCAGCCCACCGTCAGTCGCTCTGTGCTGGCTCTCCAGGCGAGGACGGTCCCCCCCAACACTCGGGGTAACTCACCAAGCAAACTATGGATTACATCCTGCGATTTCATCTTTGTTTCTGAAGCCCTCTGGACTCTCGGTGTCGTTTTCTCCGGTGCTGGTTGCTCTCGGAAACGCTGCAAGACTTCCCCAAAATAGACTCGCAGCCGTTAGCTTATTAACCAAAGCTGAAACCGAGCCAGTGTTGCTGTTAAATCCGCCTGCTAGTGAGTCTGTTAGCTGCTGGCGACCCCGGTGCTTGTTCACACGTACCTGCTGGAGCGAAACAACCCAAACTCGATGTATAAATTGATTAATCAGTTTTATTCGATAGTTAGCCTGCTGGCTAGCTGGTTTCATTTTTTGCTAGCTAGCGTGGTGGCTAACTAGCAGACGAGCCCGAAATATCGATAATCCCAGCAGCAGCAGCAGCAGCAGCAGCGGGCTAAAGCAAGCTAGCTTCGTGGATTTGGTGTGTGATTAGTTGATTACACCCCTTATCTTGTGTTAAACCTCTTAAGGTGTTTAATGACATCTTTTCGGGCGACATTTTTTTTCGTGATTGACTGAAGGGACAGGAAGCAAGGCAGCAGCAGCAGCAGCAGCGGCAGCAACATAAACAACCGCGGTGTGTAGACCTTCCTCATCTTCAACCTGTGTGTTTATTTGTGCCAAATCGCATCTGAGAGATTTGCATTTTCCCGGTGCACCAGCTGAGATCTCGAGGAGGACGACGAGACACCTCGATGAGACACAACCTGTCGCCTCTTCTGTTTATCTGTATCCCCCCTTTTTCGCTCCGATTGAGACGAAGACACGTGTCCCTGCTATATTACTGCTTTTCTAAAGACACAGGAGGAGGCAGTCACATTTCCACTGTGCAGCCACTCCACTAAAATTAGACCTTTTTTTTTTGCTCAACAGCACAGTGTTTACATTTTAAGGAAAAAGCCCTGAAACGCCGCGCTGGAGACAAACCAGTCGTTTGGACACATTTCCATCAAGAGGGGACCAGGAGAGTCCCCAGAGACCTGTAGGATTTGACAGCTGTCTCCAGACCCAGCATCTGGTGCATCTACCCATCTCTGTGAGACATATCACGTTACTATAAAGCGAGGAAGGAAGTACAAGATCTTTTCTTTGCATCATTGTCCCCCCTGAAGAAACCTGCATTTTTTCCTGCACTAAATGGGATTACAAGGACGGTGCTGACTGTATCTCTCGATCAGCCTGTCACCCAATGTCTCCCCTCCTGAATTCCCTTTTTTCTGTCACAATGATGGTAGTTTGAGGCGAAGTGAGCAGAACACAGCCGACAGGAGACAACGACACCATTCCCGTCGATGGTCAGCCCCGCCGTCCGCTCAGCTGGCCCTGTCACGCACCTTGGCGCTTGATGTTGCTCATATCTGGTGGAGGACATTGTTTTTTTTAATCCCCTCAAATAAAACAAACCCATCCCCAGCCCGGTTATTTTATTGATTTGCTCGTCCCAGGGTCGAAAGATGGCGGACCTCGAAGCAGTGCTCGCCGATGTCAGTTATTTGATGGCGATGGAGAAGAGCAAATCTACTCCAGCGGCCCGGGCGAGTAAGAAAATCATCCTGCCTGAGCCCAGGTAACCACATTTACAATGAGCTTTCATGTTGTGCTGCTGTGCCCCCCCCCCCCCAGCTTGTGTTTGTTTGCCTGTCTAATGGACGGATCTTTTGTGCATGCTATGCAGCCATATAGGGAGATAGAGGCGTGCTTCCTCTCAAACCTGTGACTTACTGTAGATGCTAAATATGACTGGAGAGCTTCTGCAAACATGCTGCAGCTCAGTGGCTTCACGATTTCACCAGAACATCCATGCATTGCCTTAAACCTTGTGCCATTTTGCACCTATACTTAACAGTAGTGAAAAGAGTGCTCTGAAAAGCTCATGAGGGAGCTGCACAGGCAGGTTGTGATGCAGCTACGTGCAGAGCGTGTCATGATATTGTCATTATTTCACAGTGTTCATGATGTCCTGTTGTTGCCATCTGTGCCAAACAGTCTTCACTTGATCCCAGACTCAAGATCTGATCACACATATGCTTTATGTAGCATGTGTAGCTCAATTATTGAAGCTGCTGTGTGTGGTGTTGTGGCCCTTTGATGCAGTTGCACTATCAGTATGTGCAGCTCTTGATCTGAAACCCCCGCTCATCCAAGCTGTTTGCAAGAAACCAGCCTGAGTAGGTCATCAGATTTAAACAACAACCCCCCTCCCTCCTAACCACCACCAACATCTACACATAATTGCACATCCTTTTGTCCCTGCTGCTATGCTTGTCGGGCTTGAATGTGTCTCCTCAGACCAGGTTTTAGGCATGTAGCATGCAGGCTGATTGGAGAGGATGTGGTTAAAATTTGGTTATTGAGATAGTCGCTTTCCATACGAGGTTTGTAGTTTTGACAGAGCTGTTTGGGTACAGTCAAATGATCACCGTTGTGTGAACAGAAGCTTCGTGCAGAGCACATCTCAGCCGGCAGTTGGCACCACTGCCAGATTTAATTTGTTTGTCGTGTTTACATTCATCACCTTGTACTTCACTTTTATTAATCACAAACTGACACACCCGCACATGTGTAGTGGCTTTATCTCTCAAAGTGTGGATGTGGGTTAAACAATCATTATATCCAAACCAGGAGTGATTTTTTTTTTTTTTTCTTGGAGGAGGAGGAGGAGGTCAGCTGTTCAGTAACTGACTGACTTGTCTTGGCACATCAGCAGAAGGCAATGATCCAGGCAGTGCTTTACACACATTAATGAATATAATGCATGTTGTTTTTACAGCTGAAATGATTTAATTAAAGGAGATTCTGTAATAGCTAATTAAATGTGCTATCCTAGATCAATTGCCATTAATATATTAGAGTTTAGAATGATGTGAAATCATTCGTTGTTGCCTTTATCCAGTCATAAGCAGCAGAAATGCCCTGCTCTCTTGACAGGTTTAAGAAAACCATTTCACCTCCAGTGCATGAGCAAAAAGGCAGCCAGGGTTTGTCATATTGTCAATATTAACTGACCTGACCTCACTTATAACACAGAAAAAGTCAGAATATTTCAGCGTCATCTCCCACTTTCGGATCATTTATCAACCACGCCAGGATCTTTGCATATTTTAGTCCCATTTGCTTCTAACGACATTAGCTTTAACATTGCTGCTAACCATTTGTGAAAGGTTTCTAAATTGGCAAATGTGGGTTTCCTTCCTTCAGGCGGTTGTTGGTTTCAGTTTGTGTCACTATAGTTTTAAAACGATCCTGCAGAAACGTGAAGTGTGCTTGAGACCGGCAATCCATTACAGTGGAGGTTTCAGTCACCTTTAATTGTTGTCAAGTCAAAAATTGGCATAAGATGTCCTGAGGTTCCTGACCCCTGTAGTAAATACGACCACTGCTCTGCCTTCAGTGTAGAGACACGCTAATTTTGACAGGTTGGAAAAAGAGGCCAACAAATTCTAGAAGGATATCTTTTCAGCCTTCTAGTGACAGACTGGGTTTTGAAACATGGCTGTGGCGCCTGGTCTGTTGGTTCACATGAATCCGCTCTCAAGGAGGACTAGCATGGCCACTGGTGGGCCTTTTTAGTTTCTGAAAGGAACACTCAACTAGAAAACAATGTGTTGAACATCCCACACCTTTTTCAGGCTTGAAACTTTGCTCTAGAAAGTTTGTAGGTTGCAGCACCTTCACACTTGTTTGCAACTGTTGCACGTGACAGATGCAAAGAGGTAACCGTGCTGACGTCAAAAGAAACCTTGTATTTAGTAGTGTTTTGCATATGTAATAGTCGCGATTTTGGTGGGAGCGGTCATGTCGGTGGATCTGTGTCCAACACGCATGTTCCATTACATGGAGTTTGGGGTATTACTGTAGCACCACAGTGCTTCATTTATAATGGTGGTGACACATTTGACTTCTGGATATTGCACTTGGCCATATTGTGATTTTGATATGATTTGGATTAATTGTGCAGCCCTAATATATAATATGCTGCAAATGTGGAGTTTTAAAAGCTCCTATATCAGAGACAATTTTATTGTGGTGTGAAAATAGGTCACTCTTGGTTTTAGTTTAAACTGCTGTGACTACAATTGCCATTACCTGAATGAAGCAAGCTACAAACTGACATCTTTCAAGCCATCTTTCAAGGCATCATGCATATTAGAGATGTATCGATACCACTTTTCCTTCGCGATACTGATTCAGATCCCTGAACCTTGCGTATCTGCTGATACCGAGTACCAATCTGATACCAGCATGTAAAATAAAAATGGATGGGATATGAATTGTCGTATGTCTCAACTCCTAAAACTCTATGTAAAATATTAAGAAATAAATACATAATAGTAGAATGAATGCCATAAAACCTTTTTTCTTTATTATTTTCCAGTGTTGACACAGATCAAGACACAGGTTAAAGTGCAGCCAAACAATTTGGTAAAAAAGACATTTTAAAGTTTACAGTAAAATGCTTTTTAAACTCTGCTCTGTTTCCGTTTGCCTGTAGCGTGCATATGTGTAATGATGGGAGGCATTACATGGTATCAGATTGGTCATAGGTTGTACTCGCCGATACAGCATTTTAGGCAGTATCGGAGGCATTTCTGATACTGATATCAGTATCGTATACACAGGTTTTTGGAGGAATATTCCTTAAAGATCCTTTCACAAAGTTTTAATAGGTAATTTACCATTTAGTGAAGTGTAATACATTTTTACTTTAAGTGTTTAGTCCAACATTGAAAGACCAATTTGCAGACACAAGGTAGTTCGGAGCCTCTTGGTTCATTTTCATTTTCCAAGGAGTGTTATCAACAGTCATAGACCATATTGCCTCTGGGTACAATTAAAAAGACGTACAACCAATCAGAGCAATGAAACATGACATAGTGCTTAGCAAGGGATAAATGTAAACTGGCTAAGGCATGCAGAGATGTGCTGTGATGGTTTAGCATCAATATATCTGTGAATGAGCGTTGGTGCTTTCGCCATCAGAATTTGTTTTATTAAACACGGCACATATTAGATAAACGGTTGAGATTGGCCCAGGACATGACAGGTCAGCTGAAAACTGAAACTGAGAATTCTGAAAAATGATTTGAATATTGACAGTCTGGGTAAACTTTTGTTAAATCAGTTGATTGCAAATGTTCCTTGCCTTTCCTGGACTCCATTGCTGTAATATTGCCATACCCACAGACTGCATAATTGAAGTTGTTGAGAATAATGTTGTCATACAGATGGAAATGATCACCAAGGCACAGGTTGTAAAGAAAAATATCTCCCTGAAGTGCAGGAGAATTTGTCTGTTTAATGAGAGGAGAAGTCCTCGGTGTTGCAGTCTGACAGATTGGTGGACAGGGACCTGTGAGCAGGGTGAACAGGGTCAGATATGTTAATGTTCAAACCAACCCAACACTTTAGCAAAATGATCAAAAGAAAACCTTCCACCACTCCGCCGTACTCCGACTTCAGGATGTGCATGTGAAATGTAATGGCTTGTAACTCAAATACCTCCAACCTAAAACCTTTTGTTGCCTCAATGAAAGCCTTCAACAGTTGACACGGGCTCTTTCAAAGGCAGCTGATATTTTAATTAGGGATGTCAGCTTCCGTTAAGTTTGCTTTTGATAGCCCAACACACATTAACTGATAATCATTGTTACAAGTGGTAACCGAATGAATGGTGCTGCTAGCTAGCTCCCACCCAACCTGGCTGGTGCTGTCTTCCACCAGTACCAGGCGATTGAAGAGTAGCAAAATTAAGTTATAGACAGACATGTGTGACCAGTAAAAAAAAAATGTATTCTCACCGGTTAACTTATGAAAGGTTAACCGTTCACGTCCCTAATTTTAATCATATATTGCCAGTATGTATGTCACCAGCCAAACATACAAACTGACGATCTGTACTTGATAGGATTAACAGTAACTACTCAAAAGGCTACGTTTATTAAATCTATAAATCTGTATTAAATTGTGCTGTCGAGGTGCTTCTAAAAATGAAACGGAGACCCAGGTGACAGCAGATTCAGGCCGTGTGTCATCATCAGTAAAACTTCAGGCCATGCTAACTGAGATTGCCGCCCCTCATTAGATGCTCAGTCAACAATCCAGGTTGTGAAACACTGATGCTTGAAGTTAATCCAAGGATTGGTAGCCATGAGCCAACGACGTGTTGACAACACCAAAGACAACAGCGGGCCGTGTGATGATTAGCACATGATCAAGCACAAAGTAGGAGGTAATGTTGAGCTGAAATTAATACCTGCACAGTGCACACACACACTCCTTGTAAACGGCATCATGCAGAGAGTTTCTATGTGAACACACCCGAGCACGCTGCCTTTGTGAATGTGGTTTGTGAAGTGATTTTATGTTAGATATGAGCTTTGTTATTTATTGCCCACTATTACACAGGAGCTGCAGAGATAAAAGCCTCAGCTAATGGACTTGTAAAAGCACTATTACACTGAGTAAATCAGCCTGCAAAGCAAGACTCACGTAATATGAAAATTTACTTAAAACATGTCAGTTAGGTCATTATTATCACAGTAATGTGTCCAATCTAACTGGATGAAATGGTCGCATTATGTTTTGTTTTTTTCCTGTGCAGCCTTATCACACATAACGTTATCACGCCCGAGTGCTTCAGATGATTTACTTTAGTTTGAAGTGTAAAAGATGTGAGAATAATGTGGCTAATACAGGAGAGGGGGTGTATGGATCTGTAGGACCAGTTTTGATAGAAATTTTGGATTGAACTGACAAACTTTTACGATGCATGCATGCATGGTTTTAGCAGTTGTGCATGTGTGAAGCTTTCAGCTGCATGCTTGTGGGGGGCAGTTAAATGTTTCACTTTGGAGATAGCGTGGTGCTGCCACATTCTCGGCGGGCCAAGGCTGTGTCCTCTGGCAGAGAGGTGAGATTTTGACAGCAACACTGGAGGCAGTTGAGATGAGAGGCGTGGGGGAGGGCGATCGGACGACGCGGCGTTATCGAGAAATCCGTATAGAGAGTCGAGACATGACGAAGTTATCCAGGAGGTGGAGACACGAGTGGAAACAGACTCAGGCGGAGCCAAGATCTCACCACCTTAAAGCATAAAGCATCCTGACAGTTGCTACCTTTACATCAAGAGCAGGATCAATACTGTAAGCTGGTTTCTCATTTTTAGATGTATCAGCCATAGTCAGTGGGGCTGTGACGGTGCACAGGAGTCACAGCTTGGTTCACGCCATGCATCATTCATGCAGCGGGAAAAACCCCAAATGCATAAAGATACATTGCTTCTCTTTTATTTTTGTACAGACAGCACTGCAATAGTGATCTCTTAAGTGAACTAGTCCCGGTTCTTGTTCCGAAACTTTTTAAAATAAATCCGCATTTCGTGTTTTCCTACCATCCATAAACTTCAAAACGTTTCCTTTAGCTGTCAGAGCATGAGTCTAGTTTCCTCGTTCGTCCAGAGGTGCGTCTTCTGCATCTCGGCCGCCATGGTGTTTGTTTGTTTTTCCGGGAGTTACTGCACTGCTGCTAGTGGTGCATGCGCAGAATGCCGAGTTCGATTCCAGTCGGATACATGCAGCAATAGTTCGCCAATAGCCAATAATTCGATTTTCTCAAGCTGCATGTAAACATACTAAGTGTGAGTGACTTGCACACCAATCCGCTTGTTGTGCTAATCTCAGCAATTGTTGCTAATAGTGTACAGCTAAAACTTTGTGGGTGGAGCTTGCACTTGTGAACTTTGGTTCCATATTACGTGCAGCAGTCTACACGCATGCAGCTGCGTACACCGGACAGTGACCCCCGTATTGTGACTGTTCGGTAGGAATACACTAACTCTTAACAGCCCTATCAGTCAGTAACATTAGCCTTAAGTTAGTCAGACTAACCATGAAACTGTTGGCTGTTTCCTAGTGAACATGCACTGTAAGCTGGTGTTAGTACGCTTGACCAAGGCTCAGAGAAAAACACCATTCTTCATTGTTTAAGATTTGAAAGTTAGCAATTATTAGTTCAGTTTCCAACCCTGTTTTCTCTGGCTTGATAGCAGAGTGCTTGCAGATGATAAACAACAGTCGCAACCCTCAGATATACTTTTAAGCACTTTACATTGCTTTAACAACGCCATAATCAGGATATCTGGAAAACTATAACATTAGCTAGCATCATGTGTTGTGTTAGGAGCCAAAGTGGAGAGCTGTCGACAGCATCCATTTAGATGATATCTGATCGCTTAATTGTCGGACGTGACTTACCAGAAGTATCATTTCCATAAGTAAAAAACATCATGGCATACGTGGTTTTCTGGGTAATGATGAAGTTTAAAGTGTCAGTGTTTCAGTTGAGTCCTGGTAAAAACAACTTGTGAGCACCCTGTTTTTCATCCACATGATTTACAGTTGTAATCTCCTCAGTGTAATTGAAACCAAAATTAGTGCCATTTCAATTCTGGTAACATTTTAATATCATTTTGTGGTGCTCATGGGGTGTTGAGTTTTCACAGGACTCCTGGATGTAGCGGTGAGTCATTGGAAAAGCACCAATGGGCCCATTTGACTCCTTCAAGACAATTCAGCTTCAAACACTCAAAGCAACGGTACAAATATCATTTTCCAAAGAGCACACTCACACTTGAGTCATCGCTGTTGTCTGTCACCTCCTGTACATGTTCGATGTCTTCTGTCTCAGCTGATTTATCAGTATTTCAGAGGCTTGTTTCTGATGATTTTTGCGGAACTTGCAACAATTATTATGATTGCTGCTGATTAGGAAATCGAAAGCAGTGTTGAGGTTATCAGGAGTTTAGCTCCTCCTCAGATCAGTTGCACATGCTTTGTTGGAGAAGGACATTAGATTAGCACAGTGGTGGCAACTTTTGAGTCCTTCTGTAAATATATCTATAATATACTGTATTAGAGATGCAATGATCGATCGGCTAGTGACCATAACTGGCTGATTTCCAGCTTGATCAGCCTTGAGCAGTGACCCAGTCAGTCTCAGCTGATCCTGTGTTGATCAGATTTACCTAGATGTACCGCACGGTGGTTCACGTTCTCCTTCCCACGTCGTCCGAAATGAAGCTTCGTCATACCCCCTCATTAGCAACTTATTGGACCCTTTTTAGTGACTATTTCTAAAAAGCAACTAGCGACATATTTAGTGTCTTATTCGGACCATCGTGGAAAAAGTTGTAATTTAATACCATGCATGCTGCACATGGTTTGAAATCTAATGTGTCATGCTAAGTAGCAGACTGGGATACACCACCCAAATCTGTATTAATCATGGAGTTCATAAGTGTAGCATAGCAAAGCTAACGCTAACCATTTTATTAAAGTGGACAGAAGATGCCGAGTTGTCAATTAACTAATGCTAATCCTTTCTGTATAAGCAGTTGTTAAATGCTAAAGCGATTTGCGCCATATCGCAGGAGGTAAAACCCCAGATTTGGGTGGTTGAACTTGGCTATCTGTTAGTCTATTCAGCAAAGGTATGGATAAGAGTCACAAATTTTCTTCAGATTCAACTTTGGGTGCAAAGACGTGAGGCTTACTTGACTTGGTTCCACCTCTGGTAGTCAGCTTTCTGACCAAGTAGGGTCCATTTGATAGATTTGGTAGTTACTCTGTGGCAGGAAAACGCCTCAAAGGTAGTGTTTGAAAGAAAAATGAAATGGTAACTTGGGTGAAAGGGCAAGTCAAGCCTGATGTGATCACAACCCAACAATCCTGAGGACTGAGCAGCCAAAAGAGCGGTTTCTGAACCCGATTTTCTATTTCAGACATCACCTTTATTATTTTCTAGTGGCTGTAAAGAAAGGTTACAAAAATGTTTGTGTATGCTGTCAGTTTGAAGAAGGAAAATTGGCCAAAATTGGAATTGGCAGGTCAGACTTTGAAGAACAACATTGGAAATAGGAATTGGCCAAGAAAACTGTGACTGAATGTATGTAACCTGTTTCAGAGCAGACATCCCAAACAAGTGTTGCGCTTTGGAGGTTTTCTCAGATAAGCATTTCTTTTTGAGGTTTCTGTCGAGGCAGTGAATTAGGACAGCCAGTGATTATTTTTATAATTGCATTTTAAAGTTCAGCTGGAGGATAAATGCGGACAGCGCCATTGTGTTATAATCACACGAGGTGCTACATCCACAAACTAACATTGCTACCACGACTGCTGTTTTCAGCCAACACTGCCATATTTTTCTTTTGTTTTTTAGCTCTTGAGGACAAAACATTGGAGTGCATCAGATTTTATATAAAGGTTTCAAAACTGAAACCAATCCCAAATCATTTTAGTGCCTCAGTGAGTTAATAGGAAGTGATGGCCTGTGTGAAAATTGCCCAATTTGTCTTAGGCGGCTCCATTCACACCCCCGAACCCAACAGTTCTTGCAGTCAGATGCCAAGCAGTAGCTGGAAAAACAGGTTTCAGAGTATAACAAGTTTTCCAGGTAAAGAGAGTAATTGCATGTCTAGAGGCTTGAATAAGCTCACACAAGTGCTCAGGTCATGTTTGTGTTGATGTAGTGCCGCTTATTGTTTCGCTCACTATGAGAAATACACAGAGGT
Source organism: Epinephelus cyanopodus (assembly GCA_026686955.1). Taxonomy (NCBI): domain Eukaryota; kingdom Metazoa; phylum Chordata; class Actinopteri; order Perciformes; family Serranidae; genus Epinephelus; species Epinephelus cyanopodus. Next base: position 33,257,096 of record CM048932.1, on the reverse strand, counting down.
TGTAAGCCTATAAAGTAAAGATTAAAGACCAGACTGAAATGAATTTGAACAGGTCACAGCCTTGGCACTGTGTGGTTTGTTATCAACACTGTTCAATTACATGCCCACAGACCCAGCTGTAGAAATGACAGTGACATCCTGTTAATATGTTAAATATTTACACTTATGCATACTTCCTGCAGCGTTAAATGGTCACTAAGACAATGTTGTTACAGCGTCGGTGTGGAGATCAGCAGCTAATGAGAGCCACTCACTGCTGCTGTGACGCTGGAAACTTTTAATAGTGAAACAAAGATGCAAAACATGAGAGAAACGAGAATCTGTCACACTGCATGCACTCTGACCCTTACTTGAGAGATCTCAGCTGTGTGGTTCACACACATAAAAATCTATATGTGGGTTTTGAAACCCTCTCCACCCACCAGGAGCTCAGTATTGTGAAAGGGACAGTTCTAGGGTTAGGTACCGTTCACAGTTCAATTGGTGACAGTACCAACTAGGTAGCAAAGCAGCCAATACATAATTTTAAAACACAGTCACAAACAGCAGTGATACTTGGCGTAAAACAAATAGAAAAGGAAACAGACCAGAAAGACCGAAACTATCAGCACTGTAGTGATAGTTTTGGCTTGCTGGGAAGCTGATGGAGCTCCGGGGCTGGTTTCGGGGCTTGTTGCGGCTCCATTCTGAAGCTGGCGATCTCACCTAGGTGCACTCTAAAGGTGCGGACACACCAAACTGACATCAAAGAACTAGTGTCGACGAAAGCCAACTGTTGCATCATCTACGTCGCCTCATGTTGCCCTGGGTCAGTCGCATTTGAACACACTACACGGACTACATCTGACGGCCAAGTGGCACGTACGTTCTGTGCCTACGTGAGAGAGAGCGGAGTGAGAGAGTGGTAGCCGAGGGGTTTCCTATCTGTGCAGCCGAGCACTGCAGCACCTCTGCGGACTATTACATCCAGACGGTCCCGGTGTTTCCTCCTCAGGCTCCACTTCACTCAGCTGCCCGATAAACCCGCTGCTTCTTCCCACTTTAACCTGAATAACAAACCAGGGCTCGGTGCTCCGGTTGGATCCAAACGGAGAGCCGGGGCTAGCTCAGAGACTAGCGGAGGCTAACTGGCTGTGCTTCCCTCCGGTCATGCTGCGGCTAACGCTCCGCTAGCTGCTCCCAGCTAGCTCTGGTTTGTTATCCAGGTTAAAGTGGGAAGAAGCAGCGGGTCTGTCGGGCAGCTGAGTGAAGTGGAGCCTGAGGAGGAAGCACCGGTTAGCCCCGGTTTCACTACAGGCAGATTGACTCGCTACAGGGGCCAGAAAATAAAACCTGAACAGCCAATCAGAGTGATCTCTCTCACTGACAAGCTCCGCCACCGATTCAACATGCTCAATTGGCCGAAAAGCCGCCGCTGCTGAAGTTGCAATGGTGCGGGACACACCGCAAAAACTAGGCCAACAGACGCTCACCGACGGCCCGACTTTGGTCGACGGCCGACCGTCTGCTTGGTGTGTCAGGGTGTTAAGTTACCAAAATTTGGCACTGATCGCTTTAACCCAGCAGTAGTGTAATGGAGGGTATACACAGGGGTATGGGGTGTCTTGACAGCACAAGATATAAACATTAACGGCGTCCTTTTTGGCTGAGCTGTAACGTTAGGAAGTTCAGTGGTGCTAGACGGACTAACAGTAGATGCTAGCTACCTTTTACGCAGTGATATTGTTGGCGGATGTAGTTCGGTGTAAAAAATAGTAACACCCACATTGTAAAAATACTCTGTTAGACGAACAAATTCTTGATTAGAAATATCAAAATATGCTTCAAGTAAAAAAATAAAGGTACTCATTATATATTATTGGATTTTGTTGAACTTCCCGTGACCCTGCGTCCTCATATGAGGACATCACATTTTGGGTGTGCCGCACCTCATTCTTCATTCTGCTTAACGTAGACCTGTTGTCCTCGTTTGTGGACGCTTTTATTTGCCATGTAGTGGTAGCAAAACCACAGTAAACTAATGTTGCAGCTGGTCACAGTGGAGCTCATTTTAATTACTGTATTGTGAAATTCCCCTCAGGGAGCAATGACGTCTCATCATAACCTATAAGAACACGTAACAAGAAATTAGTCGATTATATTTGTATTTTTAATCTGAAACTGTGAAGTAACTGAAGTTATACAGTACAATTTAAATCAATTGGAGCAGAAGGATAAAGTAGCAGAAAACAGAAGTACTTTTGTAAAGTATAAGAACCTCAAATTGCACTTAGGTTCGTGTACTTACTTCACTAATTCAAAACTGTTTAATTTATGAACATGAGTGTGAATATAGACTGAGCATTTGTATGTATGAAATAAATGAGCCGTTTCAGACAGATACAGGTATTTAAAAAGACATGTAATTAGGTCAGATGACATTGGAAGGGTGTCCCACATCAGTGCGCTGCTTTGTCATCACAGCAGTAGCTTTTGGGGGTTTAAAAAAAGGTCACCTCGGAACAGTAGCGCTGGAGCTTTTGGCTGATTGTAATCGTGGTTGTGTTGTTGGCGAGGTGAGCGCGCTCCCATCTAACTGTGCTAACAGCTGGTCCATGCTGAAGCAGATGTAATGGAGGCAGAGTTATGTAACGACAGCCAAAAGGAAGGTGCAGTGCATGCTCTCATGGACCTCGTCTGTATCCAACCATGCTGGAAACGTATAGCGGGTACTCGTGTCGGGTCACAAGCACAGAACTCCTCGCGTCTTGCTCAAGGACACTTCAGCATACCTCTCTGTCTCCTGACCTCACTGACACTCCCACCCGACTCACAAATTTGCCACTATGTTGCTCTGGTGTCCTCATGTTTTACCTCCTGTCCACACAGGACTAAGTTCAGCCGTGTTTTTTTAGTTGCCCATCAGTTTTTAAGTCAATACAGCTGTCGTCTTATGTTACAGCTCTTATGTTACAGCTCGTGTTTCACTCTCACTGAGCGCTCTCAATCTCTTTTCAAATTATCACTTTAAATGAGAGTCAGGTTGGTAACCACTGCTCTATGAATTGATGGTATGTAACACCTGGATTTACACCATCTGTGGCGGTCAGGAACAATGAAATGGAGCTCTGCACAGTGCCCAGAGTTTATTTCTATTTTTATATCTAGTTAGGGGATGTAGCCCGTATCAGAGTGTGCTTAAGCTCAAAGAACAATAAGAAAGTATGGACAGTGGGCCTTTGCTTGTAGAATAGTAAACAGTAGTTTTCTAATGAGTAAACCTTCAATTGATTCCCTCAGTTAATGTGCATCCATGTAGTTTCTCTTGCCAATTTTTTACTTACTGTCTAAGTTTACAAGACGTTTATGCAGCATATGTTGGTATCTTGTGGGAGCCTTTATCTACCCGATATGAGTAGCCTATCAAGAAGCATTCCTGTTTTATTTTGTAGTCTTTAATATCAGTTGAGCATTTATTTCCTGTGTTTGTAGAGAGTTGTTAGTTCCACTTAAGGTTGAGGTAACGTTGATGTCTTTTGTTTTCTGCTCCTTTTAAAACCACACACACGCACAGTAGTTTATTAGTAATAGTGCCTCTGCATCTGAAGCCCTTTTTACGCAGAGATTGCGCTATATGGCCGGTAAAAAGTCCTGTTTTTACAACACCTCTGCATTTTTACACGTAACCAAACAAAGGCGTTATCGTGCCACTTCAGTGTGTGATTTTACACAGCATGCTGACATCGAGGACGCAAATAAGGGCGTGGCAGGCTTGATGTTTGAAAGTGGTACTTTGCCGATTTTCAACCCGCTTTGTGTCAAAATAATGTGGGTAGTATGTGTAAATGAACTGTGGTAAACCTCTTCACTAGTGTCTCAATATCCCTCATCGCCTGCCGAAGAAACTATCGCTGGCTGTCTGGCTGCTGCGGGAACCACAGGCTGTGCTTTTGCATTTTCATATTGCCTGCCACCCATGTCTCCACTGCAGACACGATACAATATGATGCAATACCATACAAGTATTTGTCTTTCTACTGCATAGACATCTTAGTTTTATTAAAAGGCCATCTTTCCATTGGTGAAATATCCCTTTAACACAACAGCGTCAACCTTGTGCAGCACTTTCTAGACAATATCAGTTGCACAACATGGCATTAACAGTCATGTACTGTCCCTGATATGTGGCGGCTGATCTCGTCTTGTGCTTGGAGGGTAAGGAGCTCACTGACCTCATTGTCTCCCCAATTTGCAGACATTTTTGGTTTCTCATCTTTGAGTTAGCTGCTAACTGCTGTTAGCTGCTTTTTAAGTCTCCCAGCAGTGGGTTGCACACACAACACGTCATCAAACGTCACATGCGTGGCTGTCCCATTTTCACGGACGTCAATTCCACCCTGTCACTTTGTCCGCTGCCAGTTTAGGGCGAGATATCTCTGTCCCCCCTTCCACAGTCATGCCTTTTATGCCTCAAAGCGAGGCAGAATAACAACACAACGTTCCCAGTTTGAACAGGCAGTATAAAAGAGGCTGAGTGAAGCTTGAATGATGACACGAGCATATTTAATCGGCCATTACTCTGTGCACTTTGATTTTATTGTTTCATCTTTTACTAATTCTCTAAATTGTAAATGAATACTAACATCTGTGCGTCATTCATACACTTACCAGAGCCCTTCACTGATATATTTCCACCATCATGGTGGCAGTCCCTCTGTAGATAGTACTGCCTTATTTACCACAGTGTTGCCAGCGGTCATAGTGTCAGTCATTGTCACAGCAGGAGCCTCTTTGTTTCCTGCTCTTCTGCGGTCATCTGTTCCCGTAAGCTAATGTTGATGTAGGTTCTCTTTGCTATAAAGCTCTGTGTTATTGAGAGTCACTGGGATTAAAAGACTTGTTGCTGTTGAGGTTTTAAAATGTTGTTTTTCAACGCTTGGACAGAACATACTGACGAGATATGAATAGTGTTGAAATGAGAACATTTATGGTTGAGCTGACATTATAAAAAAAAATAACCCATGTGTTGTATGATTTATTTTTTATGCACCTGTGTTTTCATGAGCCACAGCTGTCTGCACACCATCTGGCTGTCTGTAGGTTCACTGATCTCTAAACTAACCTCACCAACCATACACGCCGAATCGGAAACATTTCTCCCCCCGTATGTGTTTTTAAACCTAAAAATATTTCACGTCTTTTACAGTAAACGTAAGCAGCTGTCTTAATGCTGCGTCCAAAGTGTTGTGGTTTCATACAAATAATCCAGAGTCAGCTGCTAATGATTCAGTGGCGCACACAAACAGGCCTTCTCTGAAAGGGGAAGTGTTTACTTCCTAGGTTCTTGTTCCTGTAGCTGCAGTTGAAATGTTGCATCCACTACTCATTCCCACTCTCCCATTAAAAGTTGCCTGCACATAACAAACTGGGACTGCTGGTCTGCTGGGGTCCCTGGTGATGATATTTAGGTCGCAAGTAGTCCCAGTTTTAGATTTAAGTTATAGTTGCATTGCAGTGTAGCTATAGTGCAGTGCGTCAATGTTTTTATTAAATGAAGAAGATATATAACCAACAATAACGTCATTGTCTGTCAAAGGAGGAAGAAGGTAAATTTAGCTCTACTGCTGTAGAGTAACAGTCACACGTTGTTTTGCTCACCTGCCACTAGAAAATTGTTCATGCAACATTAACAGTTCATATATGGCCACATGGGTAATTGCACAGTTATGTGCATTTTGTATAAATGTAAATATTTAAAGAGCTATTTGGGAAAATACAACACTTTGGGTACACATCACCTCCTACATTTTTAATACTTCCTAGGGTTGCAAAATCTTTTATTGTCAACGCTGTGTAAACTTGTGTAATAAACACACAAAGACTGCGATATTATGCTCAGGGTCCTGACACACTGAGCTTGCGGTCGGCCTTTGGTCGGTGTTGGGTGTCTGTGAGTGTCTGTTGCTCTAGTTTTGGCTGTGTGTTTAGCACCATTGGCACTAGTCAGCCGTTTTTGAATTGGTGCCGGGGACACTGGGCACTGTCGGTGAACGACCTTTCTCTTATTAGCAGTTTAGCTCAGTGCACAAGAAGACAAATCAAAGTGAGTAAAGTAAACAAACAGCCACAGTCAAGCAGGCGTGCGATTGAAACAAACCTTTTGTATGAGGTAAAATTATATTTGAAGCCATTGAGCTCTTTAGCAGAAGCAGTATGCAACTGATTGTGTTGTTGTTGGCTAACAGAGTGTAAATATAATTTGTTCTTTTGACATATGGTGTCAGTCGTGTGTGTCTGGGCCATGGATGTATTGAGAGACCTGGATACAGCATTGGTGGCAGGGCTACGTTTATTCCTATGAAAGTTGCTCAGTGGCGCATGAGGCCAAAATTGCCACGGTATTAAATTTCTCAGATTATCAGCACTGCTTCTGCATCATTGGGCCCGTAGAGCAGGCGCACTAGAGACTTCCAGTTTAGCGCTCCACTAACTTAAATGGGGACAAAATAATTTAATGTTGTGGCTCTTTCCGAACGTTATCGGACTGAATGGATAAAATCTTGATAGTGGAATGAGTTGTGGATTGTGACGCTCACAAAAATGTATCTGCTGATATATAGATGTCCTTTTCCCAATAAAAGTCTATGAGAAAAAATCTTTTAGGGCCTAGTGACATCACACAACAGACCTCAGAAATTGCAGTACCACTGTTTGGCCACTATGAAAACTGGCTTCAGTGCCTGGCACAGTTCCTGGGGCCTGGTCTGTTTTTTTGAGTTATCGGGAAACAATAGGGTGCGTTCCCATTCCCCACTTTTTCTTTAATCCCCAGGATGCTGTTAGCCATCAAGCAAGATTTTTGCTTGGGCAAAACTGATGTCACACAACAGCAAAACATCGGCAAATGCCAGTGGTGAATGTCGTCTTATTTGCCGATAGAGCAATGCCAGTCATCAAGGCGAATATCTGCTGTTACTAATGTGCGGCCTACCAATCGGTGCATCCTTTGTGGCAAACTGAACTATCGGAAGTATGTATATAAAGTCACTGAAATGTGTCAAATATAACAGAAACGTTATGGAAAAGTTTTGAAAATGTGTTGGTTAAAATGTGTAGGAACACTCTGTTCAACAACGTTTTCTCATGGTGCATAATTTCCTTACACATTGCAGCCCTATGCAGAAGTGTTCCCCATTGTGGCTCAAGGTCAGCCAGTAGAAAATCACCCAAAAATCACACCAATCAGCATGAGCGCTCTCGGCAGTCACACACGTTTTGTTGAGGAAAAGCTTCTGCAGTCTTTAACACTTTCTTTGGACTTGATCCTGGAAACAAGAGGTTATTTATGATTGTGTTGTTTTTCTGCTGCTGGAACAGAAAACAACAGACCCTCGCCACGGGAGCCAACACTATCAAAATGTAAACACTGCAGAAATTATGACCTCGTCACAAGGAGCCAGGGCTTCTCCTCGCACATGCTCAGTGTGTGCCATGCGGAGGTGTTTGTAGGTAAAGCCTGGCCACTTGTCCCTGGTGTACGCAGGGCGCTGGTGTGGTGTTAATGGGCCCGTGGAGGGGGTGCTAATTGATTCATTCTCCCAGCTCTCATTCTCATTAACACCCGTTCCCAGAGTAGCGTGTAACTCTCCAGGTTCCCCCGCTGCCTCCCATGTGTCCCTCTTCCCTCCCCGCAGTTTGACTGTGTCTGGGGACAGGTGGCAGGGAGAGTCCCAAACTGAGGCCGGGATCGCAGAAGGGAGGTGGAGGTGGAGGAGGACAGGACTGACGATGTCCTGGATCAGATTATTGTCCATTAATGAAGGTGTATATTAATCCCTTTCTCTCCTTGTCTTCACAGCATTCGCAGTGTGATGCAGAAGTACCTCGAGGAGAGAGACGAACTGACATTTGACAAAATTTTCAACCAGAAAATTGGTGAGTCTCAACATTTTTTTTTTTTTTTTTTTAATTAGAAAACTCAGATGAAATGCTGCAGACGTCCTAATAGGATCAGCAGTGTTCAGTGGCATTCCTCTCAAGGAGGGAGGAGACCCCTCATCTACACACAATTAAATAAACGATTGTTGAAATCTTTATTTTAATGGGATCACGTTCACACTACCATTGCACATTACTCCTGTGAGCTGCTGAAGACTTGCTCTCAATTCATACGCAGACAGCACAGTATCTCAAGGCCCTCCGGCTTCACCTCAGAGTTAATAGGCACATCTCCAGCTGGTCACAGTTTTACTTCACCTTTATTTAACCAGATATTGAATATTATGTAACAATAAATGTCACTTAACCAGTGAAATATCTCAACATCGATCAGATGGATTGGCACCAGTTTTTTGTACGGACAGTCGTGTTCCCCAGAGGATGAATCCAAACAACTTTGGTGATCCTCTGACACTCCAGCATGAAGTTCACATTTGTGTTTTTGACTGAAATATCTCAAAAACTATCAGATGAGTTGCCATGAAATTTGGTTTACACATTTATGTTCCTTTCAATTATAGCTTTGGCAAGTATTTTTTCATCTAGCGCCATCATCAGGTCAACATTTTAATGTGTCCAGTACTTTGGGTTATGACCAAACACCTGCAGGACTTTTTTTGTGCTTATTAGCAAATATTAGCTATGCACACTGAACCAAGATGGTAAACAGGGTGTATGCTAACCTGTTAACGTCTGCATGTTCACATTCTGGCATTTAGTACACAGCTTCACAGAGCTGCCAGCATGACAGTAGAGTCATTTCATTCAGGTAGCTTCTCACGTTGTGTTCATTTTTTTTGCAGATGCACAATCATTGCCAAGAGCAGATTATATCAGCTGTAGCTATTTGCATTAATGTCATAAATTGCTTGCCAGAAGGGCTGGATATCAGCTGTGATTTCATCCTTCTTGTGAGGGTGCTCCTTTCCAATCGCCGTGGCTTCCTCAAGCGATAGATAATCCGCTCTGATATGTCACCATATTTGCTTTGCAACGACTCCCAATTACTGTCTTGACTGCATTATACTTTACTTTACGATGGTCCAGACAAAGAAATCGTGTCTTCATCTCCGTAGTATTTTCTATAACTAAGCAACCAACTGCTGAGTAGATAATCTGCTTCCTGCTTACATCCGCCCACTGTACGTGAATGACCATGTGATGTGCTGTTTCAGGTGTGTTAGTATGGACGGAGATTATTTCTTTACTGCTGCTGAAAGGCTCGCAGGTACAGAGATTATTTTTGTTTCAACGTTGTAGTGTGGATGTGGCCTCAGGCTTTCTTATGTTGCGTTCGCACTGTGCGTTCACACGAAGAAAACAATCCGCGTGAGTGAATTACATGTAAAATCAATGTAATGACACGATTAGACATGCATTCCCGCCGGGCAATGCGATGGACATGAATTAAGCGAGTAGCATGATTTTGCGTTAAATGCTTATTAATGAGAGTTGAAAATTCTGAACTTAAACGAGCAATATGCTGCCTAGGACGAACCGGCAAAAGTTAATTTACTGAATCAGTTAATTCACGAGCGAGTCAACACAAAAGTTTCTAGTGTTTAAACTTGTGTGGGTAACATGACATGAAAATTTGCATCGTGTTTGTTGTGAACACATTATTAGGATAAAGTGGTTCATAGATTGTTGACGAGATGTGTGCATTGTAAATTGTTGCTTTGATAACAGGCACATTATTTTCTTTTGATGTTGCCTCCATGTTGGTTTTGCAATTAACTAACATCTCATACACCTCACAGTTTACATAATGAACTGTTATGTCAAGAAGACAGATTATATATACAAAGTATTTTACATTCAGTAGAGAAATGAGCCGTCGTCATTTATAGAAACATATTTGGCCACTTTATCGTTGAAGTATCGGTATCGAATTCAAGTTATTAGTATGGGAATTATTCAAATGACACCCAGCTCTTACTGTTGTCTGGTTAATTTGCTTTTTGTTTACTATTTGCTCCTCGCCAGTTTTTGGGGCTTGTGTTTTTGTTTCTGAACCAAGACCTTCCCTTCAGTATTTAGATCAAGAAGCTTGTGAAAATAAAGTGTGCAAATTAAGTCAGGAACAGCTCATGTTTTGGATACTTTTAATCCACATTTCATGTCTTCTGATGTTCATCTTGTCTGCAATATCTGAACAGTTATCTGCATTGTGACATTCTCGCTTTGCAGTCCACATTATTTTTAACATGTTGAATCCAAATGATTTGGATTCAGATTAGATGAAATACTGGGGAGCCACAGTGCAGTGTGGTTTCATTAATGCCAGTGCAGCTGCTATGTTGCACCGTGCTGGCACTAATGTGCACCTTGATCCACCAGATATTCCATCTACAGCATTGATTGCTTGTGGTCGGAGGTGAGGTGTTAACGCTGTTATCAGTCTTGCTGGGGTTCTTCCATTACTGCTGCGTGTCCTCACATCTCTACCCACATACCCAGCTTTCCCCACATTTTTACAGCATGCTGCTTAAAGTAAACCCCTTAAATGTTAAGTATTTGTCTTTATTTTCCTTTATGCTCAGCCACAGAGCACCTGACTTAAAACGCTCATATTCTGACGCACTGAATGTTCCAGACCTGGATTTTTGAACATCAGTGTGGTGTCTGTTTCCTATAAATCTTTTTCTGTAGTGTGTATACAGATACCTGTGGTCACTTCTCTGTGCAGAGTTATTGGCTGTGACCGTGTGGCGGCTCTGTTTTTGTGTAGTGTCAGTGTTGTTGATGCAGTGGCTCAATACAGAGCGTCATGTTTCCTGCTTCCTCCTGCCCTCCAGTCGGTAGCGGTGCCTCTGTGCTGGCTCCTCCGAGTGTTTCCATTCTGAGCAGACGGGCTGTGTGCCAGCAGTTGTGGCGTACCGGGGTACCAGGGGACCACGGCCGCCCTGCAGGCTTCTGCTAGGTTTACTTACTGTTCTAGGTCTCAGCCCCCCGTGAGAAGAGACTGCGTTAATTCTCCCGGCCTCCTTCTCTTTGTCTTCAGCTCTCCTTCTGTCAGACTTGTTGCTGTCTTTATGATCAGTATCATCAGCTTGTACTTCCTCTCTTCTACTGTGTGTGCGCACACATGCTTATTAGACACCAGTTTGAAACCCATGACACTCAACCTAACCCAACCACCAGACCACTTATCTAGAGAAGTCCGTGGTAAATGTCCTGGTTAAAGCCCTTTCTAGTGAGTCTGTTCTCAGGCCGGATCATGCCAGGTTCCCATCACGTGTCACCACTGACCAGAACCAGTCTAGTCTACAAAATGTCAGACAATAGGAAAAATATGGTCATTACAGTTTCAAAGAGTCCCTCGATAAGTTTTTGGGACATTTGCACAAGCCTGTGTATAGGTTCATTTTGCTACCCTTTCAGTTTACAACACCGTGCACCACCCTGGCCTGTTGGGAGCTAGAAAGTGGCATCAATCTGGCGAGTACTGCCAGTAACGCCTTTCCTTTCTAACAGAATTGCTGTGTAAACTTTGTGCCCATCCTCCGGGCTCTACCATGGACGTATCAAGGAATCTGGATCTAGCGTCTACCAATCGAGCCAGCTGCTTCTAAAAAAAAATTCTAAAAGTGAAACAAGTCATTTTGCAGGGGTTGCGATGTTGAAAGAAATGTATCCACTGATTTACAAATGTCTCCTTCTTAATGTAAGTCAATGGGAAAAAGTATTTTTGGGCCTCATGGCATCATGTGACAGACTCGGGGGTTGTAATTCCATTGGTTTCGAAGCCCAGCATTTCCACATGGTAATGCATCTAGCCAACCATCTGCTAGCAAGATGTTTACATCACAAAACACTCAAATTTCATCACCTCTAAATGGATAGTGCTTCGAAATGCAGTGTTAAAGCTCACTGAGTCAATGGAGTGCCAAACTGAAAGGGGAAGCCTCTTTTATTTCACTTCATTTTGTGCTTTTTTACCGAAAAATTAACCAGCTAGTTACGGGTTAAACACTGAAATGACTTGTTTTTTTGACGAAAAGTCCAAATCCTTCAAATATTTAATTTAGGATTATGTGAAAATCCTCAGATTTGTGAATCTGGAGCCGGCGAATGTTTGTCATGTTTGCTTGTACTGTTCCCAGTGGTTGATGTTTATTCTGCCCTGCTCTTCTCTCATCTCTCTGCTTATCACACTGATCTGTCTTACTGTCTTCCTCTGGGCCAGGGCCTGTCCCCTGGTTGTTACTGGTCATTAGTCCAGCTCTCAGGGTTCATTAGCTAGTCTTCTAGAAAACACTTGATACCAGTCCAGCCAGTGTCCCTCTGGGACATTTGCATTCCATGTAATCAACAGGCAGTCGTCCTCTGCTTCAGAAGACTTAGTTTGGTCTCCACTAGTGTGGACATCTTTGTTACAGTGTGCAACACACTTTCGTTTTCTCTCATGAAACCAGGATATTTCATCATGTGTTGATTTTGCCTTGACCAATCAACAGAGACTGTCGTATGTGTCCCATCACTGTAATCGTTAGGTGACGCAGAAGCTGCAGTAGTGATTGTAAGAGCAATTAACTTGATGTTGGGGTGTTAACTGGAATTAAAAAAGGACATTTTCTTCTTATTAAATTGGCATATTTCCTCAATTCCAGTTTAATTCTAATTAAATTGGAAAATACAATAAGACTGTAATAAATATTAAAATCTTAAATATTCATCAAGATAATTAAGCCACAATGGTAAAATCAGTGGGAGTTAAGTTTTGATATCGTGTCTTGATGGTGTGACTCTGTTTTAGTGAGTGCAGAAAGATGCCGTCTCAAGCCTCCGCCTTGCATCACTGCCCCTTCATGTTCGGTCCATTAACAGAACAACACAGAGATCTGAGAGACCTGACAGTGGTGCATTAGACGGCACAGCTTTGGGAAATCTAGAGGAGGCTGAGAGCACCACAGAGATCCGCTGTGCTGTACACATTTGAATGGCAAATATGTGGCTTTGCATGTAACAAGAGATAGCTGTCTAAAAGTGTGTGACCAGAGGGGTGACCATGTAGCGGTTTCAGCAATACAGACAGTAACCACAAACACAAACATGTTGCTTTAGGATCACATTTCTGTGGCGACATCAACAAGTAAGTACATTTACTCACTACTATAGTTGAGTACAGTTTTGCGGTACTTGTACTTTACTTGTGTATTTTCATTTTATACTACTTTTTATTTATTATTGTTATATTATTATGGATTAAGCAACATGACAGTACATAACGTAATTCAGATTCGCTACACCCATTTTGAAATTGGCCATTCTGCAAATTGAGTACTTGTACTTGAGTGACTTGAAGCTGACAAGGGTGTGGGACACACTGCAAAAATTAGGGTGACAGACGCTCACCGACAGCCCAACTTTGACCAGTGGCTGACTGTGGCTTGGTGCGCCAGGACCCTTACCTGCGACAGAATATTTCTACACTGCAGTAGAAAGTAAAAGACCTTAATTCTTCCTCCACCTGTCAGTTTGTTTGAAAGTATTTTCATAATATTTCCAAAGTAAGATCAGTGCTGTATTAACAGGACACAGAGACTCATTCATGCTTAAATAATCAGTCTGCCTCTGTTATTTTGATGCCCTTCAACTCATTTAGGATGCTGCAGCTTTGCTTTTGGCAAAGAGATACAGACATTGCATACCATTTCTATGGCGCATCTACTGTTGACTTGCTGTTTCCCCATAAAGATCCCCTGTCCCCCCCTAAAAAAAAGACAAAAATTTGTTTATGCGGATTTCAGAGGATTAAAAATGGTCAATTTTTTCATAATCCAATGTCTGAATATTGTTAGAAATTGATGTTCTTTGCTCCTTGAATAGGTAAACTTGCATTATTAAGCATTATATTATTATATCAGTGACATAAGATGGTCTCAAAATGACAGCATCATTTATCACAATTATTTCTGAGACAAACTTATCATCAAACAAAAGCAGTAATGGTGACAGGCCTGTATGACGGTATTTTCAGTTTAACACAGCTTCAGAATTGGACGTTGGTTTAATCATCACTGCTGAGAATAGTTGTAGAAGCTCTGCTGTGAGTTTGCTTTTGAATTCAGTCCTCTTAACATGCTTTGTCCTTGAGCTCAACAAGCCTTGTTGACTGTCATGACAACCAAGGTCAGGAAGAAGACACTGCAGTGCTGCTGGAATGTTTTACCTCAAGGGTACAGACCCACGATTAAAAAGGCAATTTCTGCTCTAGAAGCAGTAATAAAATGTCATTTTAAAATAAATGCGTGTATGTGAATTAGATTAGATGGAATAGGATGAGTTTGTGCATCGAATGAGTCAAACTGGAACATCTGAGAGCTGCAAATAGTTGTCATTTTAAAAAAAATCCATCTGGACAGCATCCTCCTCAGTCGCTGGCAGACCATGAACTCTGCCGTCCAGAGTCCTAAGGTGCTGAGAGTCAGAGTCCTTTTTTTTCAGACCCCGTTACAGAGCTGAAGGAAGCAGTGCTGAGGAGGTCCACCTGTCTTTACAGGTTGTGAGTATGAAGTCCATAGGCCAGATGAAATTAGGGTCAGACAGGATGAGCATTATGTAATGGACATTCTGTGTGCTCCAAATTTAGCAGGCATACTGGCCACTAATTCACCTTGAATACACTTTAGAAAAGTATGTTTTACAACAATGACTGCATTCAGACCTGTAGCCAGTTTTCTATGTGTTCTGCTACTTAACATTTCCAGCTGTTGGTTTTCAAAGCAAGCTGCATTATTCATTGAAAGGACTTGGGGCCCTGTTTATACCTGGTAATAACATGCGTTTTGGGTGATTCAATTACAAGTGGACAGCGCTGAACACGTGGTCATCACTCAAACCACTTGCTGAGGTGAGCCAAGATGCATTTGACCACATATCTTTTGTAGTGTAAACGCTAATCACCCTGATGTGTCCCTGATAAGGACTGTGTTATCTGTGCATGACGTGGTGGTTGTTTTGGTGCCAGCATGCTAAAGCTTTATAGCTTATCCATTTTACAGTGAGGTGGACTGTACATTGCTTTGCCCCATGGAAGGAGGCATGTTGAATTCTACTAACAGTGAAATCTCCAGCCACTACCACAACCACAACCACTAACGTGACTAGCTAGCATATGAGCAACAAGCAAGCTAGCTAGAGTGTGGATTTAATAACTTTGCATAGGGAACTTGACCTCCAAGTGTAAGCAACGAAGACTAATTAAATTTGAACACAAATGATCAAGTGTGAACGGCGATGTGTCTCAGATCAACACGTTAATACCAGGTGTAAACAGGCTATTTGATTACAGTAGCCCTTTTCAAGCAGAGATGAGGCTGCTACAAAGTTCTTTGTTTACTCCCCTTTTACATTTTACACAGAACCAGACAACAACAGCATCATGCCGCTCCTCTGTGTGATTTTAGACAGCATGCTGGCATCGCAGAGGCAGAAGAGGCGTGACGGGCATGACATGTAACACAACAGTGTCAGCCTCTAGTGTGACATATGCGTTGGCAGCCCTTTATAGACATTAACAATGGCATTGACATGGCAATAACAATCATTTACCACCCATGTTATATAGCAGGTGGTCTCTTCCGCTGCTTGCAGGGTCGGGAGCTCCAGGACCTCATTATCTCCCCATTTGGCATATTTTTGGCTGCTGTTATTCCTCTTTGAGTTAGCTGCTAACTGCTGTCAGCTGCTTTTGATTATAGAACCTTTTATTAAGAACCCACAGATAAATGTCACTCGTCTCTGCTGAGCTGTTTGACACATTCTGATTTAGGACAGATTTAGCAACAACCTGATGAACATACTAGACAGAAACACGACTCAAGTAAATGCTAATGTTCTGAAGAACAGTAACAACATTATAAGGTGATCACTTGTAGCATTGTGATTTATGCTGGTTTTGCTGCCTCTAACATTCAATACATTCAAATATTTCCACTTTAAAGATAAAAGGTTATTATAAGAGAGGATAGAACTTAACTTGTTTATTGTGTTTTGGGAAACTGTTGTACAACAGTTGCAGTACAAAAAAATGAAGGGTGCAAAAAGAAAATATCAGTTAAGCTGCAAGTATTAAACTATCAATAAACAAATATCCAAAATCCATAATATACACAATGCTAAAAGAATATAAGTTGCTAAAGAGTAATTTGCCACTAAATCTACTTTTAGACTTATGTAACTGTGTTTAAGGTCATTTTTTATACTGTCAGTGATGGTCTTGGTCAGTTAGAGCTTTGATCCTGAACCTGATTGAGTCCGTCCTGCCAGGTTTGGGTTGCGTCTTAATTTGTCAACATTTCCTGGGCTTGAATCAGGTCAGGCAGTCACATTTTTACTGATGTTCGCACATCAGTTAAGGTTCACTTTGACTGTGCTTGGTGCTCTGAATATCCCAACGGTATATTCTACCAGCGCCCAAAATTTACAAATAATTGAGTTTGTGCCACAGAGTGTGGTGCTCTGAATAACCAAACAGTACATTCCAACAGCGTCCCAAATTTATGAACAGCCCAGTTAGTGCTAGAGAGTGTGTTGCTCTGAATACCCCAATGGTATATTCCAATAGCACCAAACATTTACTCACGTTTCAGTTTGTGCCAGAATATCGTGCTCTAAATTAACCAAACAGTATATTCCAACAGCGCTCCAAATTTTTGAACAATCCAGTTAGTGCCAGAGAGTGTGGTGCTCTAAATAACTGAACAGTATATTGCAACAGCGCTCCAATTTACGAACAGCCCAGTCTTTGCCAGAGTGGGCTCTGGTGCTCAGAGTGACTATTTATGAAAGAGCCTGAGTCACAATGTCTCTAACAGCTGAAAAGACTTCAGTTGACTTAAGTTAATAATTAATATTTTGATATTAACCAAATATATTTTATGACACTGGAAATTCAGGTTTCAGTGGGGCTCCTGCCTAAAGCTATTGCTGTGAACAAGTGGGTTTTGACAGAAACTGTGCAGGTTCATGTTGGGTCAGGCCCGATTTTTGGGGCCTCTTCATAGCTGTAATCTCAATGGGACTCTCCTGGTTATATAAAGGAAATAAAATAAATAATTGTGTGAATCAGCAGCCTTTCATGTTCTTCTTGGTGGTTTATTTCTCTCGATAAAATGAAAACATCACATTTTTTTCATTGTGTTCATTTTGTTACTATTTACCATGTAATTTATTATTCAGAGCATAGAGGGAACTGACACTCAGTACCTGCGGATTAAATCATCTTACAAAATTATGAATAAGTCATCAGGTGTTGTCGTTCTGGGTCAGAGACACACAGCAGCTCAAAGCTTTACAGCGATGAAATATCATTCATAAAAATGGACCTGAACAGAATATGTTGAAAACGTGAAGCCACCCGATGTGACAGTGGTGAGAAAAGAAACTGTGGACTAAGGGAGGGTTTGAGGCAGAGGAGAAATCTATACGAGGAGAGGATAATTGATGAGGAGGTTATTGTTTTATTTGGATTGCATCATCTCACAGTTCCTCCCGTTTTCATGCTTCAGCCATCTCTTCTTCTTCGTTTTCTTCTTCATTCTTTCCTAATGTCCCCCTCTCCCCCTCTCTCCCTCTTCTTTCTCTCACTCTTGCCTTGGCATTCTCCCTCTCCATCTGTCAGACTTCTGGAATGGATGATGGAGAGTTGTGTGTTGCCTAGCAACTGCGGGTTGCCATGGGAACCCGACCAGAACTGCTGCATTTGCTTGTCGGCGGGGAGAAATGAAATTGATTAAAGGAGGAATAAAATAGGTGATGAGAATTGGAGAGGGAGAGAGAGAGAGCAGGGGGGAATGGAGAGGAGGACGTTTTTTAAAGGAGAGCAATAAATGGAAAGAGTTGAGAGAGAGAGAGAGAGAGAGACTCGGATCTCTTTTCCCAGAATGCAGCGTTTTCTCCCGGAGGCCGGGATGCGTATGTCAACAGACTGTCCACGCCTCCGGTCCCTCTCACGTCTGTCCTTTATTCAGCCATCATGATTCACACCATCTATCTCCACATCAATGGAATCTGATCCCTGACAGTTGGAGTTGCTGGACACCAGAAATTACACGTTAAAGAACCCGTGATGCCGTTTTTATAATTAAAAGATACCATCAACTAGTAATGTAGTCACATTGTTCTTCTGCTTTCTTTTGTTATACAGTAAAAGCTTAAAGATAACCAAACATACCCTTAACATCCTCCAATAATAATGATAATGATAATAACTTTATCTTTAAAGTGCCTTTCAGACACAGAATGCTTTGCAGCACAACAAAACAACAGTTAAAATATATATTTTCCTCATTTATTTTAATTAAATCAAACTGGGATTCAAATACAAATGTTAAGACTTAATGAATGATGAATAATGAGTCAGTGATTTTGCTCACTGGGTGGACAAAACAACAAACAGCTTGTAGTTTAATGTATTCTGCCGAACAAAACCGCAGACTGCAGCTTGAAAAATAACCTTTACAGGTGTTTTATCTTCTTCTGTCCACCTTCTATATTCACAAACAAGGAAACACACTTTTGTTTTTGGTTTGATAAAACAGTCTCACCACAAGGTTCAGTTAAGCTCTATTTCCACCAAGTAGTCTGGTTTAGTTCAGTCGGTTCAGTGCACATAAGAACATTATGTTATTTTTTTCGTTTGTATTGTGGAAAGTTTTGGATGGTACCAATGAAACTGTTCCAAGCCGTACTGCTTTGTGTCACCCTTCCGTTGGGGTACCTAGTGCACTGATCCAGTACCAAAAGTTGGAGCTAGAAGCACAGCAGTCTGTCGATTGGTCAATAGAGAGCTGTTAACTCTTGCTCAGGGCTGAGCAGTGGCTGGTGTTGAAGCCACTGTGGCAAGTTTTACATACATTAATGAACGATAACTAAAATCAAAGTATGCTTCGTTGCTTTAAGCAGCAGCTCTAGACCTTATTTAACATTAACTTGTAATGTTACTCAGTGCATGAGTTGACAACCTGAATCAATCAACACACCTTAAATGTCAATATGACAACTCAGACCATTCCATTTGTTTTATTGTGTCTCTTGAATGTTGTATGCATTAGAGATGATTGGAACAGAAACCCGGCAAATATTCTATTTCCTATCTTGGAGAAAATGTGGCCGAGTGTTGTTATGGTGGGCTCCAGCAGCATCGAACCCTTGCTCTTGCCTGACGATGACGAAATGCACAAACCTGCAATTTTTAAACATCTCGTCAAGAGAGACTCTCACTCCAGCCTGTTTATTTTTGTTCTTAAATATGTTGGTGTATGTCCTGGTTATCCCTCTGCATCACTGGTCAAGAGGGAATACAGCGACACCTAGAAGGAGCAGTAAGCAACAACCCAGCCTACATTAAAGGATAACTTCGGTATTTTTCAACCTGGGCCCTATTTCCCCATGTGTATGTGTGCGTATGATTCACAGGTACAACTCGTTCTAAAATTGGTTCAGTATTGAGGGAGGCGGATGCAGCTGGGAGCCGTGAAACAAGCTAAAACGTTAACGGGGGCAAATGCGTCCCATATAAGTTTGTGCTTTAAAAGTGCTTTTTTTCGCCACTGACCGGTTCAGCTCGGCAGTGGTATCTCTGTAAATAGCATACTAAACTTTTCCCTTACCTTTGGGCTGTGTGACATCATCTCGCGAGAGCTTTGCTCCACTGTGTCTGTAGCTCTCTCTACTCGTGGGACAGCCGTTTTCTTGAGGAAGAGGTGTTTCGGGTTTGGATGTCTTCTCTTCTTCGGCTGGCAGTAGTCATCTTGGGAGAAGTGAGCACTGCAGACACAATGGTCTGCAAGGCGCAGTGTCAGGACAGGAGTGTTAGCATCCATTTGTAGCACAACTAGCCACAACTTCAGCATCTCGCCATCCGACAAAGGCAGCCAGTGAAAGCTGTGCGGGGTGTTGCACGACATCCTGTTCTTGCAATTCGGATAAGCACAAACACGAACCATTGTTTTCAATCAATGCAGTAAAACTCTCTACTGTACTATGGGACAATCAGCGCAACTCTGAGTGGCGCTCAGCATGGCTCTGTTTTCCTCCAGCAACAAGCAAAGCTCTCCCGAGATGACGTCACAGCCCAGAGGAAGTGAAGGGTCAGGGAAACGTTTAGTATGCTATTTACAGAGATAGCGCTGGCGAGCTGAACCGGTCAGTGGCGAAAAAAAGCACTTTTAATGCTCAAACTTATACGGGACGCATTTGCCCCCGTTACCGTTTTAGCTCGTTTCATGGCTGCATCCGCCTCCCTCAATACTGAACCAATTTTAGAACAAGTTGTACCTGTGAATCATACGCACACATACACATGGGGAAATAGTTGTTGACATTGGACATTGTGCAATACAATGGAAAGCTTCAGAGCAGCTTCTAAAATTATTATGTACCTCTGAGATGTAGTAGAGTAGAAGTATAATGTAGCATGAATTGTAATCACTCAAGTACAAGTTCCTTGCAGCTATACTTGACAAAAGTAGCTGGTGCTCTGAAGCTGTACGTGGGAAACGCTGGTTGTGTTGACTCATTCACACCAACATAAGAACAAAAGACGAGGCTTTATTAACTTTGCCACTCTGGTTAACATGATGCCTCTTTCAGACACACTGAGACTCTCACGTTCCCACCTCTTTAACCTCAAGTTAAGAAGGTGTCAAACATAAAGGGGTTTGGCTTGATGGTAAATGCTTGTCTCTTAACACCAGAAATGGTAGGGGGAGGGGATCGACTTAGTATAGCCAACTGCATTGACATTACAATGTAGTGCAGCACAACACTGTGTACTTTGAAGTTCAAACAACACTTTTCAGTCAAAACCTCCATCGTATCGTGTTTATGTTGTTTAACCGGTGTAGCTGTGTGACAAGGTTTGGGGATAGTCAAGTTAAAATTTACAAAAATATAAAGTAGTTTCTTCTGTTGAGCTGTGACGTAAAGCCAACGAATGTCAAGGGCTTACGAGAAATATGGTGTTTGTTAAAAGCAGCTGAAAAACAAATATTGAACAAACATTGTTTTTCATAAGACTAGCGCCCTTATCTAAACATGAAGTGAGCCACAAAACATACTGTTGAGAAAGGCTCTGTTCCAAGTATGTATTTTTAGTTATGAGAGCTGTTACAATCGTCAATTGGATTTTGAGTGAGCACTTTTTACTGACTTCATTCTGAAAGTTCTGGTTTCACTTCAGCTCTCTGTAGACTTTGGCTGCAGTCACACTTATTGTTTTCGTTTTCAAATGCATACATTTTTCTCTGTTTATGCCTTGCGTTCACACTACTTCAGTGTTTTCAAACATCTAAAACAGAGACTATTTAAACCCTGCTGACCTGCTTTGCGTTTAGTTTGGAGAGGCGGGAACTGAGACTTAATTTAGACACTCAAGTTCGCCACCTGATTGGGTCTTATCACTCATCATGTGTCCTTCCTGATTCATCATGCCCCTATTACATGACCTGTTTCTGGAAGAAAACAAATACATCAGCCTTAACTAGTAATGGTTATAGGTGCTCTTGAGCTATTATTCGAGTCACTTGTGACAATTCCAGAGTCCAGCTGCGTTTTCATCTCTACATGGAGCGCTGGAGGACTTGCTGCTTTTTTGTAGTACTTTCTCGGGATAAGCTACTGTTTTTAAGCAGCTTTTTAGCCCCAAACATGGGTGTTCTTCAGGTATTGGAGGCTCTGATTCCAGCATCAAACATGGCTATTTTTAGGGACCTGTCACTGTTTTTCCAGTGGCTTTTTAGCCCCTTAACATGGGTGTTTCTTAGTGACCCGTGGCTCTTTTTGCAGTGGCTGTTAATCTCCCAAACCTTGGTATTTTGGGGAACTGTCATTGTTTTTCCGGTGAGTTTTTAGCCCCCAAACTTGGGTGTTTTTGGGGATATGTGCCTGTTTTTCCAACTATTTTTTTTTTGCTCGAAAAGTGGGTGTTTTTAGGGACCCGCTGGTGTTTTTCCAGCAGGTTTTTAGCCCCCAGCTGTGTGTGTTTTTATGAGGACCCATTTTTTTTCAGTGGCTTTTCAGCCCCCAAACTTAGGTGTTGTTTAGGGAACTGTCGCTGTTTGTCCATCTGTTTTTTAACCCCCAAAAGTAGGTGTATTTTAGGGATATGTTGATGTTTTTCCAGTGGGTTTTTAGCCCCCCAAACGAAGGTGTTTTCAGGGAACTGTCACTGTTTTTTTTTCAACTGTTTTTTAACCTCACAAGAATACATGTCTCTTAGGTACCTATTAGTGTTTTTCCAGTGGGTTTTCGACACCCAGTGGTGGGAATTTTTTAGGGACCCATGGCTATTTTTGCTGTGGCTTTTCAGCTTCAAAAATTAGGGTTCTTTTAATGACTGGTGGCTGTTTTTCCAGTTGGTTCTTAGCCCCACATGTGTTTTTCAGGGACCCATGCCTCTTTTTCTAGCGGATTTTCAGGCACCAAACCTGCTTGTTTTTAGTGAGCTGTCTGTGTTTATCCAGCTGGGATAGTTGCACAAAAAGCAGTTGTTTTTTTTCCCAAAAACACTGCTGCATCTCCTGCTGAGACAGTGGCACAAACAGTGGTTGTTGTGCAGGGATAGTGCCAAGAAAAGTGGTGTTATTTTACAAAAACAATGCTGCTTTCCCAACGGGGATTGTGCCCCCAAAACTGTATTTTAAAAACAAACATGATCTTTTCCTAACCATAACCAAGTGGTTTCTGTGCCTAATCCTAACTACACCTTAAACACAGCTTTGCTGAGACGTAAAGTTTCAACATATCCGCTTCATAATAAGATGCAAATGTAATGTATCTGAGGGTTGCAGAAATGTGCAATACAGACTTTTTCTCAGGTGATTGAGTTGCTATGATAGCTTCCTCTGGTTTGGACTCTGCACCTCTTCATTTCCACAGAGGCTGGTCCTGTGAAGACAGTGTAGTATTGGTTAACGGTGAAAATTTGTGTGTCAAAGTCCACCACAGTTGAACACACTGGGAGTTACTCACCCCTGTAAGTGAATTTGCTGATAGCAGCAGTTCCACTGAAATTAATGTTTTTCACTTGAAAACATTGCTGTTTTTAGATGCTGGGTTCACTGTGTGTTTACCCATCATGCCACTGGCACCATACCTCATGTTGCCTTCCAGTGTTGCTGGTATTTAATAGTACTCCGGCTGGAGTTCAGTACTGTTTCTCCCCTACACACTGCAGAGACAGATGTCAGCTTTTTTGCTTTGTTTCCCATTTTTCCATTTTTCTCCCCTGACCCATACTGTTCCCCCGTCTCCCCTCTTTTGCAGATTTTGGCAGCGAGTGTGCGTTTGTCTTTGTCCTTAATAGTTCATAATGTGTTTTTTGTCTTCATCTTTTAGAAATATAAAATTAGCAGGCATATTAAAGGTGACACCATCTGTTGGTGACCACATCAGTTTCTCCCCATGTGTATTGAGTGATAATAATAGTCCCAAATATTGCTTTAGATGCATCCAGCTTGGATGAGATGAAGCAGTTTAACATGCTATGTCAGGCCTGCAGACACTCTCCATATGCTTGTATTCTTTATTGTCTTGTCCTGTGTGTCTAGTTAGGTCTTAACCCACATGTATAAATCATACGCGTGTATGATTTACGCTCTGTATTATCTCTCCACATGCAGCACCTGCTTCTCTTAGCTTGTTATTTTTTCATGAACTAAACATCTCAAGGTGTCCATAATTCCATGTTGGTTGCACAGCAAGTAGAGCGTGTTCAAATGTCAAGAGCTGCCGTGTTGTTTAGCATATTCAACGCAGCTGCTTTTGCAAACAGTCAAAGTTGTTCCAGGACAAGACATCCGCTCTGCCATTTGTTTTAACTTTTGCAAACAGTCCTGTGGTGATAAAGTGCTCATGGAAGTGCCTTTAAATTTAGCATGTGAAGGCTGATACTTTCTTTTTTAAGGCTATTCGTAATTCTGTCTTTATTTAGAAATAAAAATTAGGGTCCGCCACATTTATCAGGGCTTAATTGCGTCTGATGAATATTTGATTTGTTATATTCTGCAGCTCAGACATCATGTCCAGGCTGCGCTGACAGGTTTTATTAATTATCATACAAAGTTCTAGTTTTTTTGCCTTTTTAATCAGCAGATAAAAGACCTTGGGGGAAATAAATCTACAGCGGAGGATGGATTCATGTTCAGAGAAATGGTTATGGTTTGGATCTTCAAATATCAGTAATATGCCTTGCATTGTAAAGAAGACGGCCCTTAAAAGCTTGTGGAATAGAGCTGTAGTGATCAGTTGATTATTGATTAGGTGATCCTCAGAAAATTTATTGGCAACTATAGTTACTATCATCATTGTAAACTGAACATCTTTGGGTTTCGGATTGTTGGTTGGACAAAACAAGACATTTGATTTCATCACCTAATCAGTGAAAGTTTCAGTACTTGATGACATTTTTAGATTAATCGATTAATTGTAAGAATATTCTGTAGCTCTCTATCAATAATAAAAGTTAGTTGCTTAGGTGTACACCATCCTCTGGGCTGAAGAATATACCTGTCATGTACTCTCTAAAGTCCAGAAACAGCATTTCGAGAATATCCAGCTTCAGTATCGTGATATTGTCCCAAGTGTGACAAGATAGGCAGGGAGGATATGACGATAAGAGGAATATGTTTATCGTTGAAAAGTGGCCGTGTCGTAACAAACGCTGTACACCGAAGTGATGAACCTTGAACATATACCACTATCCTTTACAGAGAATAAGTCCCAGCCAGCGAGCCTGTGACCAATAGACTGTATGAAATAATGGACATAGCCAACCTGATGTCACCCTTTGGTTTGTAGACTCGAGTTTGGTATTTTGCCCATTGCCATCTTGGATTTTTGGAGCCAGACATGACCATATTTTGACGAGAGGGTGGATCTAATCTTAACACTAGCTGCTAGCTTGGTTAGCACGGTGCTCTACAGTCAGTGGTCAACTGCGATAACACTTATGCTCATTTTTGCTAGCGAAACAGAAGCTGCAGTTTTGTCGTTTGGCTTCATTTTGCAGCCTCGGTTGTTGCCACTTGGTCATAATAAACATGAAGAGGCCCTGATGGCGTACACTAGCGGCATAGCAGTATCTGTTAGAAAGAGAGGGACAAAGCCCATCAAATTATCCCAGTAATTGCTGATACAGTTCACGATAAAATGCCTTGAGCATAATTTGGAGTTGCCACAGATACCACTATCCTCAGAGTGAATAAATTCTTGCCAACACTTGAAGACAAAGCGACAGATTGAGTTGCAGATTGATTGGTGGGTGGATGTCATGATATTATTGGTTGGGACTGGTTGGTACATGAGCACACGTCATTTACTGTTTTAAGAAAAAAATATTGGATTTTAATAAAAGAATGAAAAGAAATGGATGTTTAGCATTTTGTCTTGGCGACGCTGCAGCCAGTCATGTCTCAACATTATATGAAATCTATTGCCTTAACTACGCACAGGAGAATTCTTTTCCCCGACTTCCAGGCAGAATATCCCCCGGAGTAAGGCGTCTAGTGCTGTCTTCAAGATAAACTCATGTCCCCTTGGTAAAACACCAGCAGCCAGCTAATATTGCAATACAAATCTCACCATTGACAGTCACAGGCCAGAGGGAGAAACAGGAGCATCACAACCACCACAACACCAGTACACCACCCAAGGCATGATGGGACTCTGGTTTCACAATTTCAAAAGACAATAGGGGAAAATGAAAACTAGCTCTGCTGGTTTTACACTATCAATACATTTTGACAGCACTCGAGATGCCCCATCAACATGGTTTTCATTTAAATATGACAGGACTAGCTGTGACTGGAAGTCACTCTGCTAGTCTGAAAATGAAGGGAGTGGAGGCCGAGAGAATCAGCTGAGGCTTTAAAGGATCAGCAAAGCAATGAAAAACAAGCCCTACCTCTACATCACTGCATCCATTTTATAGTGGATTCATTTCTGACACAATGCCAGAGTTGTATCTGAAACCCTTTTTCTGAAATCACAAGTCAAAACAAATGGTTTCACCTCAGTGATTGCAGCTGACAGCGGCGCTCTTTAGCCTGCACTCGCACTCAGTAATCACCATCAGACTGCAGAGCAAGAGAGCAGCAAGATCAGGAGAATACTTAACATTGTTTGCTAATCCTGATGTTGTATCTGTCACATTGTGCAGAACACACACACACACACACACTGAGGTCTGCTCGGTGTTGGCTCTGTTCCACCAGTAAAGGTCAGTGTATGTATAATGCAACACAGGCAAGTCATCCTCTGTCTCACGTGACCCATCAGTAAGAAATGTCTTTTTACTTGTTCCAAAATTGAGTTGAAACAAAATGATGGTTTTCTTTTTCCAGTGCTGCTTCACCTCAGATATATCTGCTGACTTTTTGCACAGCAGGGCGGAGAGGGGAAACCTGTAATACAGTTATTACAGCCATATTCACTCCTCTGTTGCTCCGATTAGAGCCACGACTGACAGTTGTTTGCATTATGGATTAATCTGCCGAATTTGTTCTTGGTCGATAAAGGCCCAGATGCACCAAAGTGACATTGAAGAACTGGCGGTGACAAAAGCCGGCTGTTGTGTTGGCTCACGTCACCTTGTCTCCGCCCAAAAGGTGCAAATGAACACGCTATAAAGACAACAGCCAACGGCCAACCAGCGGGTACGTCCTGCACCTGCGTGACAGGAAATACGTCTGCGTCAGGATGCTGGTTAGCCAGTTAGCACATTAACAACACAATCCAGTGTTAAAAGAACAGAGCATATTTACGGTGCGCCAGTGAACAGGAACACAAACCATCAGGAAACATTTCTGTGAAAGAGCTCAGTGGCAAAAGAAAAGTAATCTTACCTTATGTAAGATGCTTGTTTCGATCTCGCTCCCTCCTGACTTCAGCTGTTTTAGCAGGGATTTCCTTTAGCAGAGGAAACCTCTGCTCGTCGCTGGGCTAATTTATACAATGTAAAACGCCCTAGGCTTGTGCTAATAACGTTAGCATGTTGTATTTGCGGGGAAAATGTGTCCAGATAAAGACAAGTGTTTGTCTGTGAATGCTGCGAGTTATAGTGAAGCTGATTTGTGTACTTGTGTTTGAAATTGTCTCCATTAAGCCACGTTTAATGTGTGTTTTGAATCAACTAAATTTTACAGCACTTCACAGAAACCTCCACCTTCGACTAGTGTTCTGGAGGTTTAACTGCAGAGTGACACAGACGCACCACCACACAAGTATAAATGCTCACAACAGCGTAGGCTCTGCATAGAGCTGACGCACAAGTAAAAATCCCATTTAAAAAGTAGGGCATCAGACGCTCGTCAATGGCCAACCATCGGCTTGTTGTGTCAAGGCCTTAAAATGTCACCACAACTGTCTGACTAAAGGTCTTCAACAGTTGGGCGTTTGGGAGATTAATTCACACGTTAATATATTGTTTCAAACTGCTGATTTTGTCACGAGAACTTTAACACAGAATGCAGATATTACATGGTGAAAAAGCAACGTAACTTTGTTCAGAGCAAGGTTTATTTTTCTGAGCTTATGCACCTTGAATTCAGGCATCAACTGACCACACTGGACGGAGTGGAAGTCATGTCACACTGTCACAGTAACGATGGACCTGTTGCAGCAGGTATGAATAGTTTCATGCAAAATATTTGTGTCACATATTCATGACGGCCACAGCGTGTAAAAGCCTAAAGACTCCAAAATGTCAGGATATTACAATAATATTGTTTTGAGTACTTTAACCTCGGTCACTGCTCTTTGCTTACGGCTGAGTGAATCCTTCCATTTGAAATACTCGGGAAAGAAATGGAGTCGACCTTTACAGTGGAACTTGGACGTTGGACGACTTAGACAGTCTTTCAGAAATCTGATACCACATTTCATATGGATTCCTCAGTTCTGGTTCCAGTTCAGAACCAGCTCTGGACTCCAGTCCTCTGCCTGCTCCTCACAGCGCGGCCAACTGTTGCCCGTGTGTGTGCAGATGATGGAGGACGGCGGCTGTCGTCAGAGCAAGCCAGCCTGGTATTTTTAGACATTTCAGGTGATCTCGCTAATGAGACAAAGCTCAGAGGAACTCGTGTCTGATTTGAGCTTAGGTGTGTGTGTGTATGTGTGCGTGTGTGTTTGTGTGTGTGTGCGTCTTCCCTGGAAGAGGCCATTTGTTGAATTAGCTGGGCAGTGTTGAAGTGTTCAGCGATTAAGGTTAATCCTTGAGTCTTGGTGATGTAAGAACTGTCGTTTTTCCCCGCTGTCCCTCTCTCTTAATACCTCTCTCACACGTTCAGTCCTCGCTGTTGAAAACCTGTGTGTGTGTGTGTGGGAGAGGGGAGGGTTGTCAGTAGCACCCATTCTGCAAACAAGGATGCCCTGTGCACTCGGCTGTGTACATACACTCCATGTGTGGATGCATGCGAGCACATTTATTTGTATGAGCCTGAGTGTCGGTGTCGGAGCAGAGGGGAAATGATGCATCACGTCTGGAGGAGAGATAAAGCAGAGGGGAAGAAGTGGAGGATGGATGATAGTAGGCACGAGGCCCAAAACAAATGGTTTCTGCTGCGAGCGCGCCTTAAACTGAATCAGGGAGGCCAATAAACTGAAACAAAAGACACTTTTTAGAAGTGAAGAAGCTCATTTTCTCTTTGTTCTGGGCCTGATTTCTGTCACTAAACAAGTTACAGATTCTCAGACCGTTGCAGAAGCCTGTTGTTTATCTGCAGAGACAGTCTGGCCTTTAATACAAGACTGTTTCATTTCTAAATTCTTCTGTTTATAACGTTGTATTTTAAAACAGACTTCAGTACACTTCATCCCATAATACAAAAAGCAGCACATCCTCAAAAATTCGAAGCTGGAATCAGAATAATTGATTGATCGACAAATAGTTTCTATGTTTTTCTTTTAAACAGACAAAGAGTTGAGATGCACTTATTTATCATCCTTAGCCATTCCTTCATTCAGTGCTAAGCCGCTGTCAATGAAACCAACACTTCCTGCACAGATGTGTCAAAATAAAAGCCTTCCCGTAGCTCACAGGGTGTTGCTCTGTCCCAATTCTGTATCACACTAGATGTATACAGTATACCACAGCAGGGGTGTCCAAACTTTTTTGAAGGGAGGCCAGATTAGATAGTGTGAAAACACCTGGGGGCAGATGATTCTTGCATCATACAGGTTATTTAAGGTGCTTTCACACCTGCCCTGTTTGGTTCAGTGCAATGGAACTCAGGTTCAGTTGCCGCCTAAGTGAAGTTTATTTGGGCAGGTGTGGACACAGAAATCGCACTCTGGTGTGCACCAAAACAACCAGACCGAGACCTACTTGAAAGTGGCGGCCTTCGCTGTTAACTTTAAATGGAAATGTCAGCTGTTCGGTAACTGTCTATTTGCCTGTTTACTGTTTGTTAATAGAAACACATTAGTTCCAGCTGCGTAGTTCTTGCTTTTCTACAAACTGTATAATGGTCTCAAACTGTGAGGTGAATGTAAAAAAAAATGCAAAGCAATTTTGTTTGATATTCTAATATTGTGTGGTGTACCACACATGTCATGCTTTGAACAACAAGCCGGGAGCCATTTTAAATCAGCCCCCGGGTCACAGTTGGCCCCGGGGCTGGACTTAAGACATGCCTGTGCAACAGTATGTACTAACTGTTTGTGCAGTCACTGTTCCTCTGTGCTCTGCTATTCGCTGACATCACGTTGTGTCGCATCGCGTGTGTGTGTGTTTTTGTTTGTGCATGAGGGAGCTGGGTTTGGACACAGAGCAGGTGAGAGGCTGCAGCATAATTATAAATGACAGCAAAATGCTAAAAACTACAGATAATGAAAGTCTGAGATTGGGATCGTCAGTCGGAGACTCCTCAGTCGAGGATGTGACTATGAGCAGAACGTACGTGACATTCTGAGTACATATTATGCTGGTAACCCACCACAGGAGATTTAAGAAGCAACTGTTAGCAGTTAGCAGCTAACTCAAAGAAGAACAGGGGCCGTAAATGTCCGCAAATCTTACGCTGCAAACACAAGACGAAATCAGCCGCCATGTAACAGAGAATGTAAATGATTTTGATTGATGTCATGGAAAACGTAGAAATGCAAAGGGGGGATAAAGAAGGGACTTCTTTTTTTAGGCGTCTGTTTTTGTGCTCATCGGCTTGTTGTGCAGTCTACTTCTGGGGATGTTTTGGTCTCCATTTTAGCTACGGAGTGAGCGCTCTTGACTTTTTACGCTGCTCTTTGGTACAGACAGACGCAATGCAGCGGCGTGAGGAGGAGAAACTTACAGCTCACAGCAAATAATACAACACAGTCTCTGGCTTTTGTGTCATATCTTGCGCAAAAAGTGTTTCCAATCTGTCATCAGCGCAGCTGGCTTGTACTTTATTACATGGATGCCACTGTCTGACTGAATGTCCCGCTGATCCTGTTCAAACTTGAAAACATTATATATATAAAAATAAAAGAACTTGAATCCTTGAATATTGGTATTGAACAGCCAAATCTGATCCCACTGGAATAGTTTGAGTTGGTTACAGCCCTGGTATTTGATCATTTATGTCTGGGGCTTGTTTAAAACCAGGTTTCAGTTCTTATCTACAGCTGCTGCTGCTAATTTTATAAAAAGAAAGTAAAAGTTTCTTCACAGGTTTACCTACACCATGTGTATGTGGTATTTTTTTTTAAACGGGGTTTTTCCTCCTTTATTGGAAATAAAAAAAATCCCGTCCACACACACACAGTTTTAAAAAAAAATAAAAAAAAATCTTAAGTTTAAATAAAAATGCAAAACCACAATTGAAGTGCTGTCTAAACCAGCAGGTTGTCGTGGTAGTGTTGGATTATGGAACAGTGACCTCCGTACCATGTTCGTTTTCTTACTTGATATAATTGCACTGTAACTTTGATTGAGTTCCCTGATTAATTACATTTTAAATGTTGTTCAGATGCATCATAAGTTCTTCTGATGCCACAGCAACCTCAGTTCACACCTTGTTCCTGCGACAGTCCACCCTGACGTCCTCCAGGACCGTTGTGTAGGTCAGAGTGATGATCAGACTCGTGATCTGTGTCAAGAATCTTGTTAGCCGTCTATTTCTGCTAATACTTGATGCTAATCAGGTAAAGCCACAGAGGGGAGCGCACCAACACGCAAACACTGAGAGCCACAGTTTCTCAGGAGCAAACAGCCCCAACACGCTGCTGCTGCTGCTCGGCTCCTTCCTCTTCTGTCCTCCCGTCTCTCGTCGTCTCTGTCCTCCTGACGTCTCTGTTTTGACCACAGTGAACTGTGAAACCATGTAGCAGTGTCATAATGCTGCAGACATTAGACAGTAATCAGGGGATCACCATAACCCAGCGGCCCGGCCTCCTGGCGGGCAGCAGCAGCAGCAGCGTCTACTGTACATCTCATCTCCGTGTCTCCACACCATTTTACACACATAGCCCGTAGCCACGGAGGCAATTGCCATGGCAACAGCGCATCTCATCTCTTAAAGCAATGTGAATGCGTTTTTACCCTCCTCCTCTTCTCCTTCCTCCTCAGATAATGTTTCATTAAGTGTAGATTTGACTGCTCGTCGTGAGATTTGAATCCATTGTTGGTGTGTTTGAGAGTAATTTTCAGCCAAATAATGCCTGGTGCCATCTTCTGTAATTATGAGGTGTGTGTGTGTGTACATTTGGAGGCTTGAGGCTCAGAATCTGCTGCATTATCAGCCCTAATAAGAACAAGACAACCTGGATCCATTATTGAGGCTAATACAGTAGATGGAGCTGCACTTACAATCACACGTTCATGTGATGTTCCAGCT
The DNA here is from genome assembly GCA_026686955.1 of Epinephelus cyanopodus. Taxonomy (NCBI): domain Eukaryota; kingdom Metazoa; phylum Chordata; class Actinopteri; order Perciformes; family Serranidae; genus Epinephelus; species Epinephelus cyanopodus. The sequence continues at coordinate 33,225,297 of CM048932.1, read as the reverse complement.
GTTTACCTCAGTGTGTGTCTGTTGGACACGTTTGGGTTCACCGACTTTTGAGTCGCCCATTAAAGGTACGCTATGCAGGATTGTCGGTTACTGTGTGTAAACATGCTCGCCAGAGAAAATGAAAGGAAAAGGGAAACCTAGAATCACTCTTGTTTGTTGTTTTGCCTCACTAGGCACAGCACCAGGATTTAAACATTGGAAATACTTTTTGGAGTTGTCAACAAAAACCCTCCTGTCTGAGTTCATTCATTCAAATTACGGACGTTCATACTGTTTGCCTGGTTTCCAACAGGCAAGTCTCACTGGAACAGAAATGACGGACATGCTGCGATAAGGGACCAGCGTGACACCTTTTAAAATCCTTCTCAATGCTGACACAGCTTATTATTTACCCACAACACTTTGTATTAATTACTGATATATTGCTCAAATTCATGTGAAAATGAAGCACAGAATCCTATCAGTCGAGTTTATTTCTTGTTCTGGATTGTGTAGATTAATACGACCATCCACTAAGACTTTTTTAGAAAGGGAAATGTTGTTTAGTCTTTGTGTATTAAAACTCTCATTTTGATAATTAACAATAAAAGATAAGAATACGTTTGTTCTCCTCGTCATTCAGGACAGGCCAGTTGTACAAGTGGACGGGCCCACCTGTTTTTTTGAAGTTGTGCCTCTTGGATGCCTGCGTCTAACAGCCCTGACCTCACACTCATAAACTGGAGCAACTTCTCAGTTTCTGCAGTGTGTTGCATTGTGGGAAAGTAGTTTACAGGTGTTTTTTTAATGCATACCGACTGTCAGAAACAGTATCTAGCACTAAACTGGGACGCAGCTCTTGAATGTCTGAACCACATTTTGTGCCAGTCCATCTACTAACTGAAACTGTTCTATTAAAGGTCCACGTTTGACTTTTACATGAGGTCACTCTCCTCCTGTGTGAGCACATACAGATGTTTTGGTGTTAGACTGTGAAGGAATGAAGCATCTCTAACCCTTTCATTTTTTATTTTTTTTGTTCTCTCCATCAACTGATTGTCTTTTATAAACACTGAGAGGGGCGTTTAATTGTCACGTCACTGTTGCGCTCCTGTGGTTGAACCAGAGTGAACACATGTAGGAATTATCCTCAGGGGACCTTAAAGTAAAGTATGTGTTTGTGTCTAATTGACAAATGGAGGTGACACTTTTTAAAACTGGTCCAGTGCTGAGCCAGTGGCTGCCCTCGGGACATTTGCACCACAAATTTACATCCACTAAAAGTGCTTGTTTTGCCACTGACAGGCTCAGATTGTTATTGTAAGTGTCTAACAACATTATGGAAAGGATCACTACAGAGATAGAGCTTTTTGAAATAGAGTAAGATCCTTTTTGTTTAACCACAAACAGCCCCGAATTCACTATGGCCAAACCCACCAGACTCCATTTAAATGAAGAGCGATTTAAGCATGTATAGATACAGCATGTTCACACACCTAACTGGTTGAATTAAGGGTTTGTTTCAACAAAACTAGATTTGGGGATTGTCGGAAAAGTAGAGAACCAAGACACCTTTTGTAAGTTTTATTTTGTATCTGTCGACTTTTAACGAAGTGTGTTACATGATGATAAAAGTACCGTTTATTTAAATGGACTCTGGTGGGTTTGACGACAGCGATTTCTGGGCTGTTTCTGGTTAAACAAAGAGGATTTTACTCCTAAACAAAAAGGTCTGTGTCTGTAGGGATGCTCTCCAAAATGTTGTCAGACACTTCAAATCAAAGCACTGTGGAGGACCAATTCCCAAAACTGTTGTTCCCAGTACTAAAAATAGGGTTCCCTGTTGAAAAATCCCCATCAAATTTCATGACAATCACCCGCTTGATTTCTGCCTTTGATGATTCTTGAGTTATGCAGTGCTTGTTTTTCTTCATTGGCTTTGTTGTAAGGCACCTAAACTCAGTGAATGTGGAGACCTATAAATACATTTGATTGTAATTCTGGTGCTTCTGTCGTGGTTAAAAAAAGTTCACAGAACACAATGATTTTATCACTGGCATCGGGTTAATTGTAACAACAGCGAGTGTTTGTAAATGAATCAATAGTGTGGGATGTTCCTCCTCACTGTGTGTCTCTCCTTCCTGTCCTCCAGGCTTCCTACTGTTCAAAGACTTCTGTATGAATGAGATCGACGAGGCCGTGCCACAGCTCAAGTTCTACGAAGAAGTAAGTGTCCCATGTGTGTGCGGGATTAGACGGCATCGTGGGATGGGTGAGAGATTAGGCCTGTAATCCCGCTCGCTCCCATTTAGCCCTCCCAGGAAGTGCTTTGCGTTGTTGTGCCGTGGTGCTGAGATGACCTCGCATGTCTTCTTTCAGATTAAAGACTACGAGAAGCTGGACTCGGAGGAGGAGAGGCTGAGCCGCAGCCGGCAGATTTATGACGGCTACATCATGAAGGAGCTGCTGTCATGTTCACATGTGAGCGCACTGTCTGATCCACACTGCGTCACTAATGCACTCCAGGTCAAGCACATGCAGGGACACACAGAGTGCACCTGCTAGGACGAGGAGGCTCTGTCTCTGTGATGTAGTGGTTCCCAACTTGACATCTCCCCCTCTCATCTGAGGGCTCTGAGATGATTGGAGGAATAGAAAATAAAAACATACTCCTCTAGAAAGGCTGCGGAACAAACTGAGGACATGGAGTTTTAAAGATGTAGCTGGAGGCAAGGAGGGTTTAGCAAAACATACATTCAGATTGCATCATGGGAAGTGTAGGATCCAGTGCCTTTGAAGCTTTACTCATTTAAAGGAGCGCTTCACCCCTCAAATGATCACTTGTACATCAGTTACTCACCCTGTGTTACGTTCCGTTAATGAACGAAGAATCCAAATCTGAGAGAATTATTGATGAATTGAAGTCATAGGGGTCCACTTTTATAAACTCTCACACAACTCATGCAGTATAATCGAAGTCTCATTTATCCAGTCGTATGCTCAGTACTTCATTGACAGACAGACCTGTCCAACGGGAAACTGATCTAAGAGGTGAAACTTATCAATGCTGTCGTCAAAGCCAGACTCCATTGACAAAAACAGTAATTTAACCTCACTGAGCACAGAAGCTGCTGGTCTACTGCTGCCTCGATTAGTTAGTTTGCTTATGTTGTTGTGTGACTTTGGTGCTTTAAAGGGTTAGTTTGGTTTCCCCGAAGTCACACAGTAACACAAACAAACTAACTGATCGAAGCAGCAATGGAGCAATGAAGTCTGGCTTTGAAGAGAGCATAGATAGGTTTAACTGTTAGGCTACCGTCAGACCTAGAGTCGTCTCCTTTGGTCTGAATCAGGGACTAATTTTGTTCCAAAGTTGTATAGTTGCCTAGAGTTGGTTCATGTTCATGGACCAGATCAAATGCCTTGTGTGAGAAAGCTGCTCTTGATTGGACAGAATTTCCATGTGGGGAAAATCCAGGAAGTAAAGCAAACGTTGAAGAAGAGAACACTTGCAAGATAAATGTGACACTTTCGAATGTCACAATGGAGGGACAACTACGCAGGTTGATTTTAGCGCTGCTCATCGTGGACTATATTGCTGTCATTGTTCATTTTAGTCAAACCATACAGTTTGAAAACGAGGCGCGGCTCCAACTAGAAAACAATGTTTTGATGCATTGGATGTGCTGAATGTGCATATTAAGGCAGTACAGGAGGAGGTGCACATTAATAATCCTCCAGGACTGGAACATGCTCATGTTTAACCCAAACAATGTGTCATGTGACTGCAGTTGCTTCACATCCAGGTCGGAACACGTTCTCACCACAAACCAACCGCACCAGAGTTCGTTAGTAACCAGACTGAGACCATCTCTTCAAGAAGGTCTCGGTCCGGTTGTTTTGCTTTTAGGGGGAACTTGAGTTTGATTGAACCAAGTCAAACAGGGCAGGTGTGAAAGCACCTTAAGTCTATTTCTGCATGAATGTATGAGAGTTTGTAAACAGATGTTTTGATATGGTAGTCAGATAAATTAGCATTATTTGGCATAACTTAGCATAATTTTACTTCTGCAGTTCAGTTCTGTTGTTTTATTTTGACTGTTTTTGCCTCTAGTGGTCACAGTTACTGGATTTTCTCTAGAAAAATTCAATAAATATGACAGAGTGAGACCAAACTACGTCGATACTATAATATAGTAACTCTACTTATGATTTACCAACTCAAAAAAGTGGATTTAATCTTAAGTTACTCAATAAACATCCAAGACTTTGCACATATTGGAGCACAGAGTGATGGCGTTCATATCCCCCACCACAGTGCAGCTTTTGTCCTCCAGCAAGGCAACAATTTAGGATGTACAGCAGAGTTAATGCTTGCTGCTGTCTGAAGGGAGGAAGTTATTAAACACACACCACCCACACACACACACACACACACACACACACACAGATATTAGTCCTCTTCGTGGTGACGTCCTGGTTGTGTTACACTAGGGGACGCGCATCGTCTTACAGAGAAAACAGAACTGAAATTACTGGTAAAGCTGCATTTTCTGTAATGACCCTTCCTTTTATTTCCTCCTCTTTGTCTCAGCCGTTTTCAAAGAAAGCAGTGGACCATGTGCAGAGTCACTTAGCAAAGAAACAGGTTCCCCCGACTCTCTTCCAGGTAAAACAACAACCTTTCAACATGTTTATCAGTGTTTCAGTTTCTTCTTTTCCTAATTTAACAGCAAGAAACACATGACATATGATATACTGTTGTTCACAGGTGTGCTTTTCCTGTTGTGACATAAATAAAACAGTATTCAGAGTAATGCAATAAAAAAATAAAAATACCACACACTAAATCTCTCAGTACAAGAAATGATTTGTGCTCTGCAACGATGGCCGACGGTGGATAATTAAAGTATTGCAGGCCTCCCTTATTTTTGCACTTTGCACCCTCGACACATCTGAGGGTGTAAATTATGCAAACACACACACACACACTCTCACACACACACGGTAACCTTTACAAGCCTTACTTTTACAGTACGCTACAGTTTCTGACCTTTCTCAAAATGGCTGTAGTGGATTTGTGTGATGGCTGGGCGATATGAAAAACAAAACAGATAAAACTTTTTGCAACACCTGTCAATATTGATATACGTAATTTAAAAAAAAAACTTCTCCATTGAGTTTAGGAATCTCATAAAGATTAACGTGATGGCCGCCTATGGTCATTCTCTGCTGCGGCTAATAATAGCTTTGTGTCTGTGATGTTATTGGCTGTTAGTAAGTTGTCAGGAAATGTTGTTCTGTCGGCGGGTTATGAAAGTTACTCATTTCCTTATTAAAGGTTCACTGTGGAGGATTTTCCTGAAAGACAGTGTCACACAGTGTGTAGACTCATGCAGAAGTAATCCCTCTCCATCGTCACGTATGACCCACTCTCAGTGTGGTGGTGTATTTGTCTGCAGAGACTCTGCCCTCTGTCTGTATTCTCTGTGTTGTGGATGTTTTGTGTACCCCCACAGCACTCAGGTGAGGTCGGGGCTTTATGAAAAGATAGTGACCAGGAGCCAGACTGCAAGCAGCAGGCATCCAAGAGACACTGTGCCAAAAAAGCACAAATATAGCAAGATGAAACGCCACACACCTTCGCTGCAGCAGGCTGCCCCCGACTAAGAATTTACCTTGTCAACTAGTAGTAACCGTACTAATGAACCTTCATTAATATAGGCCTATATTTTATCTCCAAGTGCACGTCACACACTGAGCGAGCCGCCTGTTAATGACGCTGTGGGCTAATGGGCATGTAGCTACTTCCATGTTTCAGATGATACGTCATGTTTGTAGTCGACCAATGAAGATAAGTTTACATATCACCTTGGGTTCGTCCTTCACCTTCTCAAAATGATCCCACACTTTGAATTTCCTGCCCGACATGTTATTAACTAGCCTGTGGAATAACCGCAGGTACCAGCCCTGGAAATTAACCTGACTCCTGTCTGACTGCTGAGCGTGGACACTTCCTGTGTCTGTCCTTTCAAATTAAATTCCCACATGGTCCAGTCATATAAGTTTGGATTTATTTTGATAAGGCGCAGCTCCTAATAACTAAGGGACCAGTGGCCTTCCTGGTCGACTATCAGGGGGCAGTCTCTCAAACCGTATACCTTTAGGGAAATGTTTCTAAAAGTGTTTGTGTATTTTCTATTGCCCAGCCTTGATTTGCAGTTTGTTATCATCCTCTCCAACTCTGTCAAAATTATTTTTAAACTCGGGATTCTCAGATTCATGCTGCTGGTAATTACATTCATACATTCAGAGAGGCGCATCAATTGCCAAAAGGCCACCCAGGAAAATGAAATACAGAGAAACAAGAGTTCTTTCAGCTCAGTAAATCTAATCAACAATTTCCCGCTTTAGACTACAACAACACGGCTCTTATCCTGGATTCAGTTTATCCCCAGTGATATTGCATCAACCTGTCAGTATTTCCTGTACAGTTTGCGAGCCCTTCGGTGTCGCTCAGATTTTTATGTTCAGCTGGAAACACAGAGGCGTCTTTGGAGCAAACACACAAATGTTCACTGGGAGTTTCTGTGCAGTGGATTAACTTTAACAGCAGACAAAAGGAGGCAAACAGAAGCTTCATGAAGTTGCGATCAGTTGTCACAGCAGTGCACAGAGGATATATTCACAAACGTTGGCAGATAATTTCAACCACATAGTTACGACTGTGTCTGTCCCCCTGCAGCCATACATAGTGGAGATCTGTGACAGCTTGAGAGGGAAGATCTTCCAGAAGTTCATTGAGAGGTGAGACAGGGGGAGGTGGAGGTGGAGGTGGAGGGGATGGATGGAATAGCTTCATCATTTGTTCAACTGATCCACTAAATTCACATTCTGTGTTTTTTCCCTCAGTGACAAATTTACTCGTTTTTGCCAGTGGAAGAACGTGGAGCTCAACATCCACGTGAGTACAAGCTTTAAAATCACTGTTCACACCTGTTGTTTGGTTCATTGGGTCCAGACCAGAGCTCATCCAAGTCTGATAGTCATGCTCTCAATTTTGGAACTACTGCTCCCATGGTGCTTTTGGGGATGCCAACAGGAAGTATAATGTCGCCACACTGTTCGCCACAATTTGAGGCTTTTTGTGTGATGAAGTTCTGCAGTTGTGAGGAGTGTCTGTTTTCTGTCATTTCTAAGCCAGTTTTTGGATAGTTATTGATGACAAGTTGACCTTTAAACCCTTGAATTTTGTTGAATCTGTCTCTTCAGATCTTCAGCTTTATGGAGGTACAATACTAAATTGTTCGGCAGTTGCGTTAAAGTGTCAGGCAGGGACTTTTTAAGCCTGTTTTGGCAAATTGCAAATTGTGCAGACAGCTGTCACTGGATTACTTTGATACTGAAGAAAACAAGATTTCTAAGCACATTTATGGACGTTAATTTGCAACAAATAAACCTTAGCGTTGAGGTACAGTCCTTTCTTTTTTTAAGTGACAGCCAGGGACTCAATAGATCAGTGGTTCCCAACTAGTCCTGCCACGGACTCCACGTTTCTCCTGTCATTAGCTCAAGGTCCACAGTTTAAATACGAGTGTGGCCATGTCGTCGAGCTAGTTTGCGAGAGAGACATGAAACTTTGCACAGAGATGTCTCTCCTCATGAGGAACACATTTGCCTCAAGAACCCATAACTTCCACTTATATAGATTTTCCACCATTTTGAATTTTTTGAAAAACACTTCAAATTGATCTCTTCCTAGGAAGTTTGAGCGATCTGCATGAAACTGGGTGAACATAATCTAGGGACCAATATCTAAAGTTCCCTCTTGGCAAAAGTTGGAAAACTTACTAAAACTGAGCTTCTATAAGGCAATGAATATTGTGGAGGGCGTGGCTCATCACATAAAGGTGTATAACATCTCAAGGGTTTCACCCATCACCACGCAACTTTGTAGGCATATGACCACACATAATCTGAGGGGACCCCTCCATTATTGACCCCATCAAACAAAATGGGGGCGCTAGAGAGCTCATTTCTTATCTAGGCCTAACCGCCATATGGATTTTTACTAAACTTGGTAGATATGTAGAACAGGACGCCTCAAGGTGACTGGAGAAATTTAACTCTAATTGGCAACTGGGTGGCGCTATAACAACAGAAAAATGCTTCAAAATGGCTAAAATGTGACTGATCGCTGTGGCTCCCCCTGTGGACCAATGTTGGTGTTTTTCTAATTTTTGGTATGACTAAGTCATGGTATGGTCTGCTGTACATAATCACGGAAACTGTCAGTGTGTCATTCTGTCAGTCAGTCATTCTGTCTGTCCCACGTTTTTCAAACACTCTGTCTGAATACATTGCTCTTCTCAATGGGTTCAGTTGACTATTTAATCTGCAATTTCTTATGACCTGTATCCCAAACACACACCATGTGAAATTGTACGTGGTCAACTGTGCACTCAGTGGGTAATAATTGTCTATATTAAAAGTATGCCGAATCACTCATAAGCAGCTCAGGCGAAGCAGCGAGGTTCTGCAGCTATAAGTAGTGTCTTGTTTCTATGATTTCTAAGCAGATTTATGGCAGTTCAGTAAACCTTTAAAAGCCTTAATCTTGTTGAATCTGTCTCTTCGGATCTCGGCTTTATTGAAGAACGATACTGAATTATTGGAGAATTGCCTTAAAGTGTCTGGCAGGGATTTTTAAACCTTTATTTGCAAGATGTCTCCATTAAAAGTATGCCAAATCAGCTATTACTAGTTCCTGTTTGCAGTGTACCCATGGACGTACAGACAACTGTTTTGATACTAAAGAAAACGTAATAACCTCATGCTTCTCATTCTCAAGCAAGTTCTGCAGTTATAAGCAGCATCTTTTTTCTATGATTTCTGCGTGGATTTTTTCGACATCCCTTCCTCCAAATCTCTCGCCTCAGTTTAAAAAGCTCTGGTCCAGACCAAAATAAAAATCAAAAGTATACTATTAGTTCCCGTCCATTTAATGTTTACTCCGACTCACTACAAATGAACCGAGAGATGTAAACATCACACCATATGGACTGACAGGTAACTCATTCATTGGACAGCTGTAGTGACTCATGCTGCATCATCAGGATCAAAATCAGAACAGTGTTTGTTCCGTTGACTGATAACGAGTCATGCAGCACTTCACTGCAACTAATGCGTTTACTTCTGTTATTTGGTGTCAAAAAGAGAAGAGAAGGAACAGGCGATCCTGAACAGAACTCAGGGTTCTCACGGTCATGAAAGTCTGGGAGAAGTTAAGATCCACCGATTGCACCAATTTGCTCAAATTCAAAAGTTTTAAATTCTTGTGAAAGAAAAGTGATGTCGCTCCAGGTTTCAGGTTTAATTCCCTCTGCTCTTTATCCCCCCTCTCAGCTGACCATGAACGACTTTAGCGTGCATCGGATCATCGGCCGAGGCGGCTTCGGCGAGGTGTACGGCTGCAGGAAGGCCGACACGGGGAAGATGTAAGGAACGAGAACAGAAAGCTTTAAAGGACTCGATCATCCTGTGACTGCTGGTGTGTCATCTGTGGCGTTTGTTGTTTGAATGTCAGGTACGCCATGAAGTGTTTGGACAAGAAGAGGATCAAGATGAAGCAGGGGGAGACTCTCGCGCTCAATGAGAGAATCATGCTGTCGTTAGTCAGCACAGGGGTGAGTTATACCCGTCAGCAGCTGCTGTTCAGTGTTTATTAAAGACTTGTTATAACGAGGCAAAGTGGAGATTTACGCCTCACTGCACTGAGAAAGATAACAGCACAGTTCTTACATGGAGATTAGTTGTTCATAAACATTTACACCCAGTACTTATCAGGTGATATATGACCTATTTATCTTGAAAAACAAAACATTACACCAATTACGTCAGACTGAATGACCATATATAGGGCCTGGTGAAATCATTCCCATTCATTTTAAATATTACAAACTTTGGAACAGACATATTTCTCCATGTACGCAGAGAAGATTAAGTCATACCTTCAGTGAGAAATGTTAAAGAGACGTCCACATTAGAGACGTTATGTTAGCAATGACTAAAACGGTTTTACCCTCTTTACATCGGCTCCCTGTTTGTTTTAGGATTGATTTTAAGATCTTATTGATTACTTTTAAGGCTCTTCATAGCCTGGTTCCAGATTACATTTCAGACCTTTTAATCCCCGATGAATCTGTGCATTGTGAGATCCTCAGGCAGAGGTCTTTTATCTGCTCCAGACTGAAGACTAAAGGGGACAGAGCTTTTGAAATCAGGGCCCTGAGGCTCTGGAATGATGTTCCTGGGACATAAGTCTGTCTCAGTCAATGTCTTCATTCAAGTCTCTCCCAAAAACATACTTCTATCGGAAAGCATATCCTGATTTTATCTGAGCTGTCTGTTTGTTTTTCTGCTATTTTATTGATATTAATTTTCATTTATTATATTTCCCTTTGATGGTTAGATGGAGGAAAGTTTACAACAGTTTATCTACTCGCACGACCCACATTGTTACGATACAAAACTGGTTGAATATCAGTGAATTATCTTTTAAAGTGTAATTTTGATGTACTTGTTCTTAACCTTAAGTGCTATTCAGACGGGATTAGTTTTACACAGGGATGTGGACTAATGTCACTTTACCTCAGGATGTCTGTAATATAGATGTCTGAGTTGCACGCGACAAAAAATCTCCGTAATTCAACCACAGATGAGAGTGGTAACTCGGTTTGCACCCTGGCGTCACCTCCCTGTCGGCATGTGCGTGCTTTGTTGCTTCCTGTAAGCATCAGCTGAAGGATAATAATAATTAATGATTAGCCCAATATGAAATATTACCCATGATCAGGATTGTGTGTGCAAAACGATTAGCAATATGGATTTATACCTACCTAACACAACCAGAAGTCTCTCGAACTCATTATTACTTTGAGACGGCACTCAGTGTGCTCCAGCCATAGATGCTCGACAAACTTTCAGCTGTTTTTACCACAAGGCTGTTAAGTTGCGTTCATGTCCTAACAGACATGTTTTCGTTATCGGCTGACTATTCGGCTATCGGCTTTTCCTGCTCCAAACTATCATTATTTAATCGGCCATTAAAACTCCTCCATTGGTCGACCTCTAGTTAAGACCCCATGTGACATTGCAGATGGGTATGACGAGACAAACCCCGTTTTAGCAACTATTTAAGGCTAATAGGTGTAAAATTATCCAATATTTTACAAAACGCAAATAGAAAAGATCAAAATATTATCATTTATTTGCTGATAACACTTCTGCTCTTCAGTGTAAATAGGATCTGTTAGTCGTATTGGAGTATTTCTACCTTTTTGTATTTGTATTTTGACTCTCTGACTCTGCGTGTCTGCAGGACTGCCCGTTCATCGTGTGCATGACGTACGCCTTCCACACCCCCGACAAGCTGTGCTTCATCCTGGACCTCATGAACGGTAGGATGACCTCCACCCTCCACCCCCACCTGCCCAGATTATTAAACCCGACTCAAGTCAGTCCATGCTGAGACACACAGATTGGATTACTCAGACAGTCAGACAGTCAGGTCGTTCCACCCACAGAGAATCAAGAGTTGATGGGATTTTGACCTCACTGCTGACGCCTCACGACCTGTATCTGTATTATCCCTCCTCACATCTAAAACCAGCTCTGCTCTGCTCACACCTCATCATTTCCTCTTACGGGTTTCTTCATCAGAGGCTGCACTCAGTGTTTCCAGCCAGTCTCACAATCAAAGCCCTGAGTCACCTCTTAGAGTCGACACAGTCATCACGGTACAGCGTACAGTATGAGACTGTAGCCCCAGCTGAGCTATAAATACAGTCAGTCGATACATGTGAAGACAGAGATGGTTGGGGGGGTGGAGTCACAGAAGGCTTTCCATCGATTTTCATTTTCCTCCCCGAGAGGATTACCACAACGTATTGATGGATATTGATTGAGGCATGAGGTATTATAAGGTTATACTGACACACTGTATTGTGTATATCATTGTGTGTGTGTGTGTTTCCAGGGGGCGACCTGCACTACCACCTGTCTCAGCACGGTGTGTTCAGCGAGAAAGAGATGCGTTTCTACGCAGCTGAAATCATCCTGGGTCTGGAGCACATGCACAACCGCTTCGTCGTCTACAGAGACCTCAAGGTGCGCTGTCTGCTTTTATAACGTATAAAGAATGTCAGGTGATTTATTTGGTGCTTCAGATTGGATTATGGTGCGTAATAATGTAGGAATGCACTTTTGCTTTGTGCTTTTTAATATCTTCTTTTTATTTTTTTACTTTATGTTTATACATTGTTTTTGTTATTTCTTATTTCATTTTTTGGGTATTCTTTTTATTTTTAATTTATTAGATATATATATATATATTTTCTTTTTGTTTTTTCCATTTTTATACATTCTTTTTATTTATTTTACTTTATTTTTTTTCATTCTTTAATGATTTTTTTTTTCATTTTTAGATATTCTTTTTATTTTTTGTTCTTTTTTTTGTATATATATTCTTTTGTTTATTTCATTTTTTATATATTCCTTTTATTTATCTTTACTTTATTTTTATATATTCTTTTATTATTTATTTCAATTTTACATATTCCGTTTGTTTATTTTTACCTTTTTATATATTTTTGTTTATTTATTTTTTTTATATTCTTTTTATTTATTTTTACTTTATTTTTTATATATTCCTTTTTTGTTTATTTCATTTTCCTTGTTTTCTTTATTTTTATTTTGCCTTTTTTATATATTGTCTTTTATTTTTACTTTATCAGTATTTTTTGTTAATTTCATTTTTAATATATTCTTTATTTCTTTTTACTTTTTATATATATATTCTTGTTTATTTCATTTTATGTATTCTTGTATTTATTTTGTACTTTATTTTTTATATATTCTTTTTATTTATTTAAACATTTTTTTTATATATTACCAATAATGATAAAAGATAATTTAGTCTATTAATTAATCACATATATTTATAAGCAAGTCTGATATTCAGATTATTTAATGGAAATATTTAGAAAACAGTCCAGAGAAAGGAATGACATGTGACACAGATTCAAACCTGAAACATTAAAGATGTGCGTGATGCGACTCAGTCCACTGAGCCACCATCACACCTCCACAAATGCTGTTTCAAAGCCACATATTGATATCAGCCATGTTGTCAGCCGTCCTCTGTTTTTCCTCCGATCCCCCTGTTTGGACTGGTTGCCATAATAACAGATAAATTCTGCTGGAAGTCAGGGAACAGTTTTAGGGCTTCAATAAACAGTGCAGAACAATGCAGATAATACTTTGAGGCTGAGTGTTGGAGGGGGAAGACAGAGAGTGAGTCACGTTTTTTTTGCCAAACAGCGGAGGATAACCAGGACAGGAGGTTTTTCTTTTATTGTCTGTATCCACGCAGAGTTTTTCTCCTGGTGAGCGGAAATTGGAGCTTAAGTGTGAATTAGTGGGGTCTCCAACATTGTTTCCTACGCTTATGATGTTATCTCTTGTATTCACCATCAATATCACCCTCCCTATCCCTGTCCCCTCTGTCTCTGTCCATGTGTGTGTCCTCCCTTCAGCCAGCTAATATCCTGTTGGATGAGCACGGTCATGTTCGTATCTCCGACCTCGGCCTGGCCTGCGACTTCTCCAAGAAGAAGCCCCACGCCAGTGTGTAAGTACCTGTGTTAAAGGATTTACTGCTCCAGGGGGAGGTGGGGTGATTTAAAGACTAGTCACTGAGTTTGTAATCAGCTGTTACACTGATGTTTTTCTTCTTTCCTTCGATCATAACGACTTCACAGAGATGAAAACAGCGTAAATCAGACACTTCAGACACACACTTGCATTAGTTACATTTCCAAACAAGAGGAATGTAATGGGTCAGTGTCCCCAGTGTCTCGTGACACGGGAGAATGCTATGTGAACTTCGATTTTGAATTTGTTTTACAGTCCAGACGAGCCTTAGAGACCCTTGCTTGAACCACAAAGGTGCAACTGGGCTCTGAATATTGAGTTAGTCTGGTTTTTAGGGATGCACGATAACATCGGTACGTCACCAGCAGATAAAGGCTTTGAAATGAAATAATAACATCAGCCTGAAATGAACAATTTGCTGATATGACAGGGAAATAAAATGCCATTTTAATAATGCAGCTGAGCTCCTGTGTGAGAGCAGGGGCTGAGCAAAACAGCAGCGAAACGCCGCTCTCCGTAAACAACAGCTATAGGCAGAATGAGGCTGTTTATTTATGTTATTTACTGAAGTTATGAGAGCTTGTTTTCATTTTAGCTCAGTGTGATAGTCTCTTGGGTTTTGCTGTTGGCTTTGGTGCATGGTGTTTCCCTGTCCTGGTTAAAAGAAAGACAAACAGTGGTGTAGAACCAATGACAGTCACACCCATCATGCCACTGCGAGTGCAACAAATGAAAGTAAAGCTGGATTCATACTTGTGTGTCCGCTCTATGCAGAGCCTACGCTGCTGCCGTAGCCTACCTCCAAAACACTAGTCGGTGGCAGGGTTTCTGTGAAGTGTTGTAAAGTTAAAATGATTCTAAACACACAGTAAACATGGCTTAATAGAGACAGTTTCAAACACAAGTACACAAATCAGCTTCACTATAACTCGCAGCTTTCACAGACAAACACTTGTCTTTATCTGGACACATTTTCCCCACAAATACAACATGCTAACATTATTAGCACAAGCCTATGCCATTTTACAGTGTATAAATTAGCCTAGCAGCTAGCAGACTTTTCCTCTTCTCATATGAAGCCAGGATAAATCACACACAAGACTTTAAATGCTTTTTTAGTGGAGGCTTTATTTTCTTTGATCCCTCTGCAGTCTTGAAGAGGTTTATGCTGTCATTTTTGGGGACTTTGTACAGCATAAAAGCACCAAAAACCATTCAAACATTCAGAGTCGTCGTCTCACACATCTGACTTTTGGGGCAGGAGATTACAAACTTTTCAACAGTAATTGAACCAGTAATTATGACTGTCTTTAAACTGTTTTTTGGGTAACTTAATGGTCACTTTGTAATTTCGCTCAGGGCTGAGTTCAAAGACGTAGCAAGGAAAAGTAAAGATTTTAACACTTCATCCAATGGGTCAGGCGTTCTTTTGTGTAGCTGTACCGAAGAACGTTTTCCTCCCTGACAAATGAAATCATCCTAATCCACATTCGGAAGGAAATATTACACAGTTTGCAGCTCTCTGTGGTTCTGATTAAATTATTCATATTGATTAATCCAGTGTTTCTTAAATGTTGCTTTACTTTGGAAGGATGTGTTGCAAATGCACATAATGATGCTGAAAACATCCTGGAACATGGGAGACATTTATTGTGCTGCACTTAATTTTTAATGCCCTTGCCTCTGATATCCACCGTGAGAGACAGTTTTCCTCACAGTGATGTCATTGATTTTCTTTGCTTAATGTCCTCTTTGTTTATAGAGATATATGGATGCAGCTCTGTTGTCAGACCTGATGATCAATTAGATGTTTGTTGATATGGGACTTTAAAAGGTTTGATTTTATGGTTTTGTTAATGAGACAAGAAAGAAAAATCTAATAGTAATCAGTGAGCCTGCTGGTGATGGAGGTGACGTGTTTCTCCTGCAGCATCTTTCTGTAATACAGCAGCAGCTCCAGTAATTTACCAGAAGCTAAATGCCGTGCGGAACAACAACCATTTTAACGAGAGACAAGGGAAAATATTTCATTACCCACCTTCTCCTCGAATATTAATCCTGGTCAGACGTGTAGAGCTGCAGTGGAAGCACATATCCTCCAATGTGACGAAGAAAAACCTCATTATGATGAGATACTTTCACAAAATAATGAGCTGGTATTTCATAATATATGTTTCTCTCATTATTTTGAGGTAGTGTGTCATTATGTTGGGATACAAGGCCAATTTCTGAGACACTAAGTCACTTTGGGGAGATACAAAATGATGTTTTTAAGATAAGAGAGTAATTATATTGTGTAAGTTTGTCATTATTTTAAAATATTAAGTCATTATTTTAAGAAAGTGTCTCGAAATAAAGTCTATATTAAGATACTGAGTCTTTATTTTAAGATCAGCACGTCATTATTTTTTTTCTACTTTTGAGATGCTAAGTCATTATTTTAAGATATGTTATTGTAGATATTAATATTTCAAGATAGGCAGGTCATTATTTTGACATACTAAGTTATGATCTATAGATAATATGTCATTATTTCCAGATAAGCCATCTTTATATAGAATATAAGATAATGTCATTATTAGGAGACTCTAAGTCATACATATATATATATATATATGACTTATAATATAATATAATTTCAAACAAAATAAGTCATTATTTTGAGAGTAATTTATATTTTCGAGAAAAGCAAGTTATCTTTTTAATTTTTAATTCGCTAGATGCAAAGTTATAATTCTGAGATAAGCAAGTCATAATTTCTAAGTAAAGTAAATTATCATTGTATGAATTATTTAAGCTACTAAGTCACTAGAATTGAGCAAATCATCATTTTGATATTTATAGATTTTTGAGATACTAAGTCATTATTTTGAGATCGGCAAGTCATAACTTGAGATAAGCATATAATCACTGTTTAATTTTTTATATTCCAAGTCATTAATTTGAGATATGTCATTACTATAGATATTAAGTCATAATTTCGAGATAAGCAAGTTATCATTTAGTGACTTTATTTTTTGATACTAAGTCATTATTCTGAGAAATGATGTCTTGTTTTCGAGGCACACGGTCATTATTATACAATATTATGTCAGCATTACAGTTACTGAATAATTATTTAGAGATATGCATGTCATCATTTTGAGATTTTATGTCACTTTGAGACATGAAGTCATGATCTCGAGACAAGCCATACATTTCTTGAAGAGAATTTCTCATTATATTGAGAAGTATCAAGTCATCATTTAAAAATAAGTATGTCATTCATTATTTTGAGAGGGGGTCTTAGTGTAATGGCCGACAGGATGTTTTTTCTTTATCATAAAGCTATGTTGTCATTTAATTTTTTCTTTAATTGCAGAAATAGGCTTCTTTAAGTGTGTGTCTCTGCAGGCGCTGATGTAAAAAAAGTAATGAGTGTGTGTCTGACATGAAGCTGTGCTGTGTGTTTGTCACAGGGGCACTCATGGCTACATGGCTCCGGAAGTTCTTCAGAAGGGGACGGCGTACGACAGCAGTGCCGACTGGTTCTCTTTAGGCTGCATGCTCTTCAAACTCCTCCGAGGGTAACCACTCCAGCTATCTCATCCTCTTCTCCTTTTTCCTGTGCTCTTCACTTCCTGTCTGCTTTCAAACCCTCTTCAGAGTTAAATCTCTTTGAATCTGCTCTCCACCTTCTCCGCCGTTTGGTGTGTGTTTGATCTTGTTTGTGCGCGAGCCTGTGTGTGTGTGTTTGTTTGATCTGGAGTGTGTAAATGCCAGAGGTCCAGGCCCAGTAGGTCAGGAATCGAGAGAGAAGAGTGTGTGTGACGTGTCCTTCCATTGATGTTTGGATCGGTGTGTTTGAACACTTTAAAGAGGAAGAGCGTGTCGGTCTTTGGTGAAAGGTTGGCTGCTGCAGAGACGGACGGACATGTTTTAACACTCAGGTCCAAAATTATGAATCCCAAAGCTAATTTTAGTTTCATTAATTCTGTTATAAACAGTTAAATATATTTTTTCTTGCAGGAAAATAAGGTTTTAGTTCACACTCAGGACTATTCCAGCTGGAGCTGCGTTTCTTGATACTGTATAAAATTCAGTCGGCAGGCTATTAGATTGAGGTCAGAACACGTTCTCACCATAAACGAACCGCACCAGAGTTTGTTTGTAACCAGACCCAGACCACCTCTTCAAGAAGGTCTCGGTCCGGTTGTTTTGGTGCGCACCTGAGTGTGATTGCTGGTGGTCGGTCACGCCTGAAGGCATTCCCATAATGTGATACCTCAGAGAACCGGGGTTATCGTGGTAACCTGAGGTCTCCATCCACAGGCTGCACACTGTCACTTCACTGACAAGAAACACTTCCTCCACAAACTGTTTGGTTTACACAAACAGTACACCGTGTTATGTGACATGTTGGTTCAAGTTGTCTTTAATTACTTTATCACAATATAAACAGTCGCGGTGTTACAGTACACAAACTCACGGTTTGGTTTATACCCTTGTTTAAGAGTCACGGTTTGGTGTCAGTTTGGCACAACGGGGGGAAAACACATGCTGAAAGATGTGTTTCTTTTTATGTATTTTGATCAGACAGTAGTGCAGGTGTCAGAGACAGACAGAATCCTCCTGCTGGGGACTGAGGGAACATTTTGCCCGCCGGCAACTTCGGTACAAATAAGGAACATTTCCAACACTGAACAAACAGTTTCCCAAAAGGCAACAGCTCACAACAGGCTATAAAACTAAAAGCATCTCCTATGATATGAAAGTGAAAACAGAAAATACATAGAATAATAAAAAATAGAAGTTGCGCATTAGAGGACGTAAAAGTGTCACAGTTAGTTCCTCCTTGGCCAAACATTCAAAGCACCCAAACATACATCATCCCTGCAATCGGCACATCTGGGTGATGCAGCTGAATGTGCGTTAGCATGTTGCTACCCTCAGCAAATGTTGGTGTGCGGCAGTTACAGACGCAAGAGCCTCTTTTTCAATAGTGGACTACACCTTGATGTGGATTAAATTTCTTTTAGAAATATCAAACGGGATGCTCCACACCATCGTCCCTTCTGGAAGGAGGACAGCACCCAATGCACACAGACGCCCTCTTGTAAATAGTGATACCTAGACCAGCGAAAGCGTTTTGGAACTTCACAAATCAGAGCCGCTGCAGCAGAAAAGTTTTTTCAGAAACTTCTTTAATAACCTGTCATCCCCCCCAAAAAATGGGACAGTGCAGTGCTTGCATCATCGCAGAGACCTCTCTGTCAGTTTGCCCTCAGCCCCGGCAGTCTTTGTCTCTGTTGTGAAATGAAACCATTATTAAAACATCTTAATCCAGGCAGTTTGATGTAGGCAATAACCCACCGTTAAATTTAACAACAAGTAAGAAAACAACACCGCCTCCCTCCACCTTTCTGCCAGATTCGGATTCACCAACTCCCTGGTGTGAGCAGAGAGAGACGCCGGAATTTGTTAGTACCTGCGCAAAGATCAGAGCCACTAACAGGTCGATGAATGCCGAAATACACACAAATTCGTTTAGCTCACGTTTCATGAATAAGACCGAGTGTATTCAGCATGCGGCTGCGTGCACCGGCCCGTAACAGTGCGGTATGAACCTCTAAATTCAAGTTTGTGTAAAGCAGCCCATACAGCGTCTTAGAGCTTTACAGTGTTTCTCTAAGTGTTCCCAGGGAGATGAAGCTGAGGTCTGTAGACTGCAGAGTTTGAGTCATGTGAGGTCAGCACTCCTGATGGAGCTCTAGTGCATCTTTAGAGTTACTGCTGGAAAATGAACCTTTATCCAGACAACTCAACGAGCATCTGCAGAATTAATTCAGTCTTCAGAACAGCCCTCTTTCCTTTTTGCTCTCCTGAAATAAGCTCTCTGTTTGCCTCCATAAAGTTCAGACTTGGATTTATTGATCAACATCCTTCCGGTCTCCAGCAGTGGATTTTGATGTCGTTTGGCTCCGGCTGAACAATTAGACTCATTGAAGATGTAGTTTGGAAGCTGCTACTCTCCCATTAAGCCTGCCAGTTGTCATTTGATCACCCTCACTAAGTGGAGTACGGCGCTCTTTGCATCTTGGACGGAGATGCTGTTCTGTCTCGTAAATATGTTTGCTTGATATGTTGGCTTCAGACGCAGAGAGCTTACTCGAGGGCTGCCTGCTGGATCAGGATGTGTTTGTCTGAAAATCTCTCCAGCTTGAATTCTTTCATCCCCCTTTAAATTGTCCAATTGAGCCGCTCTGCTGCTTCTTCAGCATTCAGAGGAACAAACTGCTCCTTAACAGCTTCACTTAAACTCCTCTGACTTAATGAAAAACTGAAAAATATTCTTTATCATCCGTAATTGAAGTTGGAAGGAGTGTCAGTGGAAACAAGGACTGTCAGAATTTAATCAGTCTTGTTTTATTAGTTACAAATAATTCACATATTTCTGGTTTATATGGGTGTTTCCAAAAAGGTTAATAGGATGTTTAATGTCTCTGCGCCATCAATAGGTGTGCAGGAATTTCTTTGGCACAAATGTCCTCCCGTGTTTAACAATAATCTGATTAGATTTTGGTGGTCAAAGCACAAGGTCACTATGACTTTGTCTGTGTCATTCTCGTAAACACAATATTTCAAGAAAGTGTTGAGGGAGGTTTTTTTAGGAGGGTAATTAAGCACAAACATTCAATTGGACTCGATGATGAACCGAAATGAATTTGGTGGTTAAAGGTCAATGTCATTTTACCTAACACGGTATCTCAGGAAAACCTGAAAGTATCTTTTTTTTATTTGGCACAAACATCCACTTGGACTTGATTAGATTTTAGTAGTTGAACATCAAGGTCACTGTGACCTCATCTGTGTCATTTTTGTAAATGAAGTATTTCAAGAATGCGTTGAGGTTTGAGGATTTTTTTGTTTTTGTTTTTTATTTGGCACAAATATACACCTGGACTCACCTGGACCTGACGAACTGAGAATATTTTGGTTGTCAGAAATGAAGGTCACTGTGACCTTGTCCGTTCTTGACCATGATATCTCAAGAACACCTTATGGGATTTCTGCAAATTTGGCACAAATGTCCATGTTGAGTCAAGGATGAACTGATTTGATTTTGCTGGTCAAATGTCAAGGTCACTGTGATCTTGCATCTGTCTCATTCACTTAAACAAAATATCCCAAGAAACCCTTGAAGGAGTTTCCTCAAATTTGGCACAAATGTCCACTTGGACTCAAGAATTAGAATGTGGCACTGTGACTTCACAAAACACGTTTTTGGCGATAATTCAATAATTTATACACTAATTATGACAAAATCCCTCGCAAACAACTTCACTGTGACATCATGATGTTCTGCAGAAACACTTTCCTGGCCATTACTCAACGTTTTAACTCAGGAGCAGAAGGGGAGACATTTGGTCAGATACTGAATTGGTGACACTAATCTTGGGTGTACATCTTGACACTGTGCTGTTTGTATAGATCTGCTGTGCTGCCGGGGGGAAGATGTGTGAAGTGTAGATGCAAACTAACTGCAACTTGGCAGGTTCATGGACAGTTGGCAATTCCTGAATGTATTTGAGTTCAGAATATTTGAGCCATTCACACTGAAAATTGCTTAGATTTTCTCAGTGATGTGAATACTGACTATAATCATCTTCACATTGAGAGAAAATGATTTAACTAGACAGACTTTAATGTCCATAACGCTTTTTATTTTCCTTTCATGTACCGAATGTGAAGGCCTTCTACCTTTTTGGAGAGTGCCACAGAATGAAGGATCCTAATTGAAAAACTTTTTAAATCCCTTTTAAAGACTTAAAGTTCCTCTTTTCTCTTAGCTACGCAGCTCATCTTATGTTGCTTGTTTCAACCTGATAAATGCCACCTGTTCACGAGGAGGTGCCAGTTTGTGAGGTGTGATCATCGGCATCTGTGGTACGGGTAGGCAACATGTTTAGAGTCTTCATCAGGGTGTCCACTAATAAAGAATGAAGGGTCTTCACCTCCTATTGTTTCTTCAAAAAAAATATTAGCGCAGGAACCAGTATGAGTATTTTTTTCTTGTTTTGTAAAGACTTGTGTGGGTCCTCGTGGGTCATGCTACAAAGTCAAATAGACACGGGTGTGTAGGCTCATTGTGGGAGATGTAATGGTTCTTACCACAGAGTCGTTTAATAGACGAACAGAGTTTAGTCACACAAAACAATAAGTACATGTAAATATTGCACAAGCACTGACACCTTTAGGGAAACTTCACTCTGCGATCTACAAGCTCAGCAAAACTGAAGACGCAAACAAACTATGCTATCGTATTTTGCCAGTTAGTCACGACAGAAACAGAAACGACTGATCGTAAACTGATGATTCAAATCAGGTCGATGTCACAGAAAATGGCAGTGAACACTGACACTTAGTGACTGATTCGGCTGCAGTGTAGTGGCTGTGAAAGGAAACAGCGACTGTGAGGTTAAAGTGTCGACTCACAGCGTTAATTGGAGGACGATTACATGCAGGTTGAATGAACAGTGCAGGAAGTGTAGCCACATCACCGCCATCATGCATGAACAGTCTCAACCCTCCTCAAAGCTCCGAGTCAGCACTCCAGCGTGCAGGTGGATAATTAGAGGAAGAGTTAAGATCTGGGTCGTCTCAAATGACCATGTCTTAATTTATGGTGTCGGAATATTTATGAGCGCGCTGCTTCACTTTGAGCCAGTGATGTTAAAGTGTGTGAGGTGTGATTGTCAGTGTGTGTCTGAGTTATTCTTGGTTTTTCTTGTTCTCCTTCTCTTTGTGCCCTCCTTCACCTCCCCCCCTCCTCCCTTCTGTTTACAAATGGTGGAATGTCACCCAAGTATGTACATTTACTCGAGTACTATACAAGTACACATTTCAGCTACTTGTGCTTTAGATGAGTCTTTTCTTTTGATGCCACTTCCTGCTTCTGCTGCACTACATTTATTTGACAGCTTTACTTACTTAATAAATAAAAATGTTTACACACAAAACAAATGAGGGGTTTATAAAATAGTGTATTTTCTTATAAATTAAAAACAGCTGAAACAATTAGCTGATTGTTTGTTTTTTTTATACAATCTTTTTTTAACATTTTTTTTTTTCTTGTAACATTAAATGCGAATAGTAGCATTTCAACAGTCAAAATTAGTACAATATCCCCAACCCTGGCAAGAACAAAATGACAAATAAATAAGTAATTAAAATAATAAAAATAAAAGTACGTAGATAAATAAAATGAATGATAACATCAAATTATAATCACAGCAGTACATAATTTGCAGAAAGCTTCAAATTATTCAAAATCCTGAGTTTCCAAAAAGTCCATATAAGGGCTCAACAAACTAACAAAGTTAAGGAACATTATTAATGCAGGACTTTTACTTGGAACGAAGTATTTTTACAGTTGGGTTAGTCTCGCCACCAGACAGTCAGAGATCTCCGCCTTCTGATAGTCTGGGGACACTCCTTTCTAAAGTGTGTTTAACACGCCGGAGAAAACGGCCAGCAACAAAGCAACACCTCTTGCATTTTTGAAAAGGACACGCCCTCCCGGAAATGTGCGCTCCCCTTTTCTCGTCCGCAAGGAAACAAACACACAGAGAGCTTGAAAATGGATGCCTAGAGATTTAACTCTGTTTTATCAAACATGTGCTCAGTCCACAAGATTGTGGAAATGAAAGACTTACAGCGACTTTGTTTAAAACTTTTAACACAGTCGGACTATGTTTACGAACACAAGAGTTCAGCGAGCCACCGAAGGACCGTCCTGCAGATTTACTATTGGTTCTGCAGCGTAGGGAGTTTTTTAAACTCTGAAATTGTATCTGTCCATCTAAACACAAAATCAGGGAGAAAGACATCAGTCTTTAGTTAAGCAAAGTGTCTAAAGACTGACTCGTGAGTCTACAGTGTGGTATTCGTCCTTTTATTTCACCAAAGCAGCCCCTCCAGTATGCTACTACGTCAAGATCGTAACAATTAACACAAATTTAAACACTCCTTGTGAATGTTTGCAACTTAACAGCTTTGTCCAGTCGCCACAACTTTTTCATAAATTCGACCAATCATCGTAGTTTCCCGTGAGTTTCAGGAATCACAGCAGCATAACGTCACCAAACTCACTTCCTTGTTTCCAGTTGTGTAGATGACATATGCAACACAAACGTATCACATTTAACAACAAAAATTACTACTAAAGACTAAGAGTGAGTCAGTGTGCTCAGAATGGGTGGAGTTTAAACCAGAAACAGGTGGGACGTAACAGGAAGTTGTTATTTTAAGCCATAAATTGATATGGGTTGATCAGAAGTTGCTATATTTATTATTTATTTAAAAAGAATATGTATATAACAGCCTCAGGACTGAGCTTTAGATCATTTTTGATCACAAGATAAAGAGCTGAACACAAGTACGGATATTGACATATTTTACCTGGGTGATAATCCGACTTGTAAAAAGTACATCCAGGTATTTAGCTCAACCCTACTAAAGCCTCTGTAAGGCAGTTCTCTGAAATTAAAGCACGTGGCGAGGGGGGCTAGACTGTTTGCACCTTGTGCAACGTTGTGGTAGAACACAAACAAAAGTAGTTGATTGACAAACACATTTGTCTCCTGAAACACACACCCTGAAAATGGCTTCAAGCTGTTGACAGCAGACAAGACATCACCAAGACTGAGGCTGTTGTATTCAGATCTACCGCAGGTGCTGAAAGAGTCGAGGTGAAGTTAGTGAAAACGTTAGTGTGGTGAAAGTCACATAGAACAGTTTGTTTTTTTACTTTCACTGAAACAAGCTGCCTTTGATTTTTAATGTATGATTAAGAAAATAAACTGCAACTATTTTTTTTTTAAATTTTACCTTTTTCCTGCAGGTTCATCGCACAAAAACACCGAACAACATCCCTTTTTTATTTTTTTTAATTTATTGTGTAGTTTATTATGTTCATCCTTTCTATTGTATCATTATTATTATATTATTATTATTATTATAATAAGGTGGTAACAGAACAAGTTGAGACAAATACAGGGCCATATAAACAGCCAAAAGAGAATATATAAAATAAGATGGAGACTTACAATAAAAGTAGAAGAGGACAAGGTAGACTATTAAGAAAACAAACAACAAAAGAGAGAAATAAAGAATACAACACAGGTAAAAAAAAATCCACCTGATCCTACATTTCACTGCAAAAAAAAAAGAAAAAAAAAAGCCAAAAAGCGTCTTAAAATACATCTCAGTTTTTTAGAAAAGCTGCCGTGAAATCAAACATTTCAAGCGCAAACCCTCCAAAGAGCCTGTGAAATCCTGAAAGTATCTGAGTACTTCCTCCAACATTTGTTTTCTCATCATCTGTCTGTCTGTCTCTTCTCTCCCGCTCAGGCACAGTCCCTTCAGACAGCACAAGACCAAAGACAAACATGAGATTGACCGCATGACGCTCACCATGGTAAGACACATCTACATGTTTCCTAGAACTCTGCGCGGTGACAAAAGGTGCACATGATGGCGGATGCACATATTACAAGGAGTCTTTGTGTCAACACACAGTGGAGCACATATGAGTCTTTATTTAACCCTGAACACATGGGTTTGGCCCGTGTTTACCTTACAGTAATACCAACTGCACACAGATGTGTATATCCCTATGCACACGGTGCTGTGTGTGAACACACACCTGATGCACGCCAAGTCAGAGGAGTCAGATGTACCTGTGTGAAATGTGCCGACAGTGTGTCTCCGAGCTGACAGAGATAAATGTCTTTGTTTTTGGGTCATCTTTTAGTCTCTGCGCCTGCTGCCATCCAACACTCAGCTGTGTGTTTACTTTGCTGTGTCATGGGAAGACGCAGGAGATGAGGCATATGACAGAAACCCGGCTTAGATAAACTGAGCGAGCAGCCAAGCTGGAAAGTTAAAGTACAACCCCCCGGGTCAAATGGATTTATAGCCACATCCAGTGCAGGTTTACTCAGAGCATTGAGGATCTGTGGTTAAAGAGAAATAAAGAAATAAGGAAGCTGAGAAATGCAGAAGGCATTACAGATTCATCTGCTTTAAATCTGTGTATTTTTAATTAAATTTAAAGCCCCTCCCACTCAAAATATGTTGAGCTTCACTGCACAGAATGATGTTTGTGCGGTTTGTTTCCACATTCATCAGGTGGAAAGTTTCCCTGAGCTCACCTTAAGGCTGCTTTCAGCCCTAGAGTCGTCTCCTTTGGTCTGAATCATAGTAGTTTTGTTCCAAAGTTGTGTAATTGTCTAGAGTTGGTTCGTGTTCTCACGGCAGCATTTACAAGCGGACCAGATCAAATGCCTTGTGTGAGAAAGCTGCTCTTGATTGGTCAGAATTTCCAGGTGGGAAAAATCCAGGAAGTAAAGCAAACGTTGAAGAAGAGAACACTTGCAAGATAAATGTGACACTTTCTAATGTCACAATGGAGGGACAACTACGCAGGTTGATTTTAGCGCTGCTCATCGTGGACTATATTGCTGTCATTGTTCATTTTAGTCAAACCATACAGTTTGAAAACGAGGCGCGGCTCCAACTAGAAAACAATGTTTTGATGCATTGGATGTGCTGAATGTGCATATTAAGGCAGTACAGGAGGAGGTGCACATTAATAATCCTCCAGGACTGTAACATGCTCATGTTTAACCCAAACAATGTGTCATGTGACTGCAGTTGCTTCACATCCAGGTCGGAACATGTACATGATAAATACATGTAGGTCATAGGTTGGTACATATCATGGATTTATACATTAAATAACAACCTCAGCTGTGATTTCTTTCTATACTCCATTTTCTGATTTCCTTTAATGCCACTTTTTCGGCTGTCAGACAGAATGAGTTGGTCGTATTGGACCTGGGACGTCTGCATTTCCATTACTAGCTCAGAGAAGTTCCACTTCTCAGCCGTATTACTTCTCTCCATGTCGTAAACTTCAAGGACGAGGCCTGTAAACCCAGAATTTGTTGGGGCAGGTTGTTTTTCGCCGCCATATTTATCAACAATCAATTTTCATGGGACACATGCAAACCCTAACATAAGATTATTTCTGCGCTTGGATCTCGACTGGTTTGCGAGATAGATTGATAACTGTGTGTAGCTGTTAAAATTTTAAAACAGAGAGTAGGTTTTTCATGATGGAGGAGAAGGAGACTGATTTTTATGTCTGAAGAGGATCTTTAAATTACAACGTGTCCTCTACAACTCTTGAGTCAGCTTATCAGTCGTCATTACAGCCGCTGAGATCTCTCAGTCCGTCTCCAGCTTGTTACGACACTGCGACTTATGGATGTTAATATGAAGAGTTGCAGCTTGGACGTGCACAACAGAAGTGTTTTACTGTTTGTTTTGCCCTCCACGTAAATAACGTCTCACCCTGGGGGAATGTGTTCACAACCTGTCTGCTTGTCATGTTTGTTTCACTCTTGTGACGTCGCCACTTTCCCAGAGCTCAGCAGTTACCTTAATGAGTGCAGTGTTTATACTGATGCAAATGATGGACAGCACTACAGAAATAAGATCCTACTGGTGTCACCACAACACTGTGTGGAGACACTGAGAACAACTAATTTTACATTCGAAATATTGTTTTTGTAGTTTAGATGCCAAGTGTTTGCTGGCTCCAACTTCTAAATGTAGGAATTTTAGGGGCTTTTTTTGGTCTGATATGACAGTTAAAATGAAAATCTTTGGTTTTTGGATCATTGGTCGGACACATGAAGACATTTGAGGACGTCACCTTGGGCTGGGACAAATTATAGCGCGCAGTTTGCACACTTTTATAGACAAAACAATTGATTCATCATTGATCAGCAGATTTATCGCTAACAGATATAGTTGTTACCTGCAGAGAGAGATTTTTTGAGAGATGATCGTAAAGCATCATGTTTTCAGAGAACAGCGGTTACTTAATAAGTCACGTAATTTTTTAGATCGTTTGACATCGAGCCTTAAAAAGAAGACGATATTTAGAGCTGCAAATAATCATAGTTGTAGTTTTCTTTGCAAAAATGCAAACTTCTGCTTGGTTTAAGTTCTCAAACATGAATTGAATCTTTTTTTTGTCACACATGATAATAATAAATTGAAAATCTTTTGTTTCGGACTGAAATTACAAGTTCCAGAAGTTGGATCATCACGTTTTTAAAGATCAGGTGTTCCAGAATAGGTAATATTTAGATGCTCTGTCCTACTGGCACATTTCAGTCTGCGCCAAAAAAAGTCTTGAGGCTGGATATTAGATAATTCAACCCTCCTGACCCTGTGTTTCGAAAGGTCTGAGACACAATGCTGAGTGGAAATGACGCGGTGTATTGAGTGTGTCATTGTCCGTTAGAGGAATACACTGCCGAGCCGTTTGATGTCATGGGTCAGATTCAGCAAACACTCCAGATGAATGGTGTCCATTGAGCCCACCCAGTGACATATCTGCTCTCACCCACTCCTTCTTTTCTCCTCCTCCTCCTCTTCACATCCAAGCCAGAGCCCTGCAAAGGCGACGTGTTGTGTTTGAGCACAGACAAGTTTACAATGACAAACTGGAGTGAATTTTTTTCCTGTGGCGCAGCTTCAGCTCCTCTTCGCTCTGCCCGTGCCAGCGGCAGCAGCAGTTGTCCATCACGGTGGAACGCGTCCAAATCTCTGTGTCCGTTTATGTGTTTTGTCGGGACATGAAGCAGCGGAGAAGGGTAGCTGCTCCCCTCACACACACACACACACACACACACACACACACACACACACACACACACACACACACACACACACAAACGGAGACGATGTTTGGCTGAGCAGGACCTTTAAACAGAGAAAGTATGATCTTTCATATCACAATAAATCCAGATTAGGATTTTAATCCAGCCACTTAATCTGGTTTATCCCCTTAATCCTCGTCTGCGTGCGTGTGTGTGCGTGTGTGTGAGATAGAGAGGGAGGGGAAAAGGCTGCGATTCAGCCTCGACCGGGCTAAAAATACTGCTCTATATGTCTTTGTGTTTATTAAACATGATGAATGGGCTCATTACATAAACACGGCAGTGAAGAACTGAGCAGCCAAGACAGGAAGAGATGGATGGAGGGAGGGAGGGAGGGAGGGGGATGGAGCAGATCCCGATAGCTGGCACTTCTGCACTCGGAAACGTCTCCATGAAGCAGAACGTAAAGCTCGTCAGCAAGAAAATAGAAAGGCGGAGGCTGACCTGTGCTAAAGCAGAGGCTTTTAAACTGTGTGGCGAAAGTTTATAGGATTCTTTTTTTTTTTTTTTAACTGGATCCTATTTCCCATGTTTTTGTGTCTAAGTGACTAATGGAAGCAACAATTTTTGAAACCGGGATATTTGCACCGTCATTGTACATCCGCTTAAAGTGTCAAAAACATTACGGAAAGGATCCCTACAGAGACAGACCTTTTTTAAAGAACAAGATCCTTTTTGTTCAACCAGAAACAGCCCTGAAACCACCATTGCCAACACCAGACTCCATTCAAATAAACAGTAATTTTAGCGTGTATAAAGCCATCTTATTTTCACATCTAACTGGGGAATTGCAGTTTTATTTCAACCAAATTAAAGTTGGGGATTGTTGCAACAGTGGAAAGACAAACAAAGACAACTTTTGTGAGTTTTATTTTGTTTCTGTCGACTTTAAATAAAGTGTGTTTTACAACAATAAAATAGCTGATTATTTAAATGGAGTCTGGCGGGTTTGATGATAGCGATTACAGGGCTGTTTCTGGTTAGAAAAAAAGGATCTTTCTCTTTAAGGACAAGGTCTATCTCTGTTGGGATCCTTTCCAGAAGTTGTCAGACTCTCATAATGACAATCTGAGCCTGTCAGTGGCAAAAACAAGCACTTGAAGACACCAATCAGACAGCAGGTTGTGAAACATTTGGTGCACCATGTTAGCCCTTGTTGTTGAAGCCTGTCTCGATTAGAGTGCTTTTGGCAGCTTGTTCCATTGTTTCTTTAATTTTTGCCAGGTGTTACCTCTCTCAGTGACAGCTTACTGGCTCCAAACTGTGGTTGGGATCACTCAGGCGTGTTAACATTAATTTTAGCTTGGCTTGTTTTTAGCTGTTAACTAGCTTCTACTGGTCCAGACCACTTGAGGCGTTTGGATGCCGTTCACCAACAATGGCTTTGTTGCCGTCTTTACCACAACAACAAACATGGCCTCCTCATGAGGGCTAACAGCAGAGGGGACTTGCTAACAGCAGAGGGGACTTGCTGAGCTCTTGATGAGGGTGAGAGACTGTTCCCAAACAGAGCATTGGTCACAGGGAAACTGAGGTCCGTTTGGGCGCGTGAGACCATCGGAAAGAGGAGAAATCACAAGGAGTACCACCAAGAGAGCTTTGCCTGAATGATGGTTGTTTCAGGGCTTATTTTAGAACGATTCATGGACAGTGACAATCTGCTGTCAGTCGTCACCTGATTACAGTAGGTAATGCGACGTTAAAGGGGAGCTAACGTTAGCTTGAAAAACTATGTATGTCTGATTGGTCAAGGAGAAGAATCACCGTTGATGTTGGTGAAGATTCATCCAGGTCATGGTGATCTATATCGTAGGCATCTGGACTTGCTTGAGTTTCTTGAAGACGTTTCACCTCTCGTCCAAGAGGCTTCTACAGTTCTAACCAAGTTAAAACTGAAGAAGCATCGTGGATGAGAGGTGAAATGTCTTAGAGAAACTCCAGTTGCTTACGATATAACACTTAAGATCACCATTGACGTTGGCCGCTTTTCCTGCTCTGAGTTAAAGGTTTTTCGACTCAAGGCGCCTGGGGCACTCTTGCAAAAACATTTGCATAGAGTGGAAAAGCGCAAGGTTCCTTAGCAAAACAAAAACAGCGGGCAAAATGCCTTACTCTCATTGAAAACCACTACATAACACCGCCTCAGGCTGCACGCTTTGAATATACTCTGATGGTGCAAACATGCCCTGAGTGTTTACAATGCAGCCTGTTTGGCGGCTGGCGGCTGCAGCGCTCTCACTCAACTCTGGATCAATTTTAAAATTCCCATTGGTCAGCTCAACAGAAAAATACAGCAGAATAGGGCCCAGCTTGAAAAATAGTTACCATTTAAGGCAACGAGTGATGTGAGGTGGGGACAGGTTTATGCAGGTGGGAAGGTAGTTACTGAAGTTTAACAACACCAGCAGCGACTGTGAGTCACAGCTGATGGAGGCAATTTAGTTACGTTCAAGTTCCTGATTGCTGCAGCTTGCGTCCAAATTTGCTCTCTTAGCAAGAAGGTGCTCCTCATACGTGCAGAACCTGCCTGAGAAATGTCACAAGTTTTCTACAGTAATCCAGTGATACTAATCCATACATCCATGGTTACACTGCAAACAGGAGCTGCCAATAGATGATTCGTCATACTTTAAATGGTGCTAATTTATTGAATTGTAAAAAAAATATAAGCTCAAATATGGAGCTGAAGCTGTAGCTAAGTGTGGTGACATTACATCCACCACAGCCTACTGATTTTGGGAAGTGTAGTTCCATATTTAGAGCTTGGTTTATCCCCCATATAGAAGTGAAAAAAGAATAATAATAGCGATTTTTATGTTGCACAATCCACATATCTTTGACATTCCTGCATCACTGGACACACAGACTAAAAAAGTCAACCATTTAAAATGTTCGGGAGCATTTTTGTCTGAGGAGGAGACCGAGCGTGTCAGACTGCTTTGCAAACCCCTGTACTGTAGGTGCAAATGATGTCAGTCTATTTTCAAACACCCATTCTCACTTTCTCCCCCCTCCTTCCTTCTTTCTTCCCTCCCTCCCTTCCCTCCTTTCCTCTCGCAGAATGTGGAGCTGCCAGACTCTTTCACTGCAGAGCTCAAAGACCTGCTGGAGGGGCTGCTGCAGAGAGACGTATCCAAGAGGCTCGGCTGTCAGGGCCGAGGGTACGACACCACACACACACACACACACACACTAAAGTTCACATTAACCTCTGTGCCATATCAGCATCTGTGTCCACAGGCGTGCAAATGAATTCATCAGTCTGATAGATTTTGGTAGATGTGCTCATTAAGGCCGGAGACACCGGGCGGTGCAGTTTGCGGCCCGGTGAAGATGGATAGAGACGGGCGCAAGTGATTCGACAGAAGCCGAGTTCATCACTAATTTCATCAGCGCTGTCGTTTCGCATCAGCTTATGACTAAAGTGGAATGATGGATCAGTGTCTGCACAGGGTGTTTGGTTAAATAGCAGGATTAGGAGTGTTTGTCAGAGGGGATTAATGTGGCAAACACTGCCACCTAGTGTGCAGATGGAAACTAACACCTGTGTGTGACAAACCCTTTTCTCTCTCAGAGCCCCAGAGGTGAAGGAACATCAGTTTTTCAAAGGCATTGACTGGCAGCAGGTGTACCTCCAGAAGGTGAGTGAGCGTCGACTCCTGCATGAATCCTCTTTTTGTTCTTTGTGCTGCAGCTTTTTTTTTCAGCATTTCTTTATTGAGCCTGTGTTGTTCTGGTGTCGGCCTTTTAAAGATGCAACTGCTTTGAGTGATGCAACAAGTCTGAAGGCCCCTGTTTCCACTGTTCACTTTAGTATTCGCCGACATTTGAATTAATACAAACAATATACATTTTAGTTCTCATATTTCTGACATTTTGCTTTTGTTACTGTCTCTTTATTTACTGTGTCTTGCTGATGCTTCTTGATATCACTCTATCCCCACGGCAGCTGCAAAACTGCAAGTTTCCACAGCTTTACGCCAAGTAAAGGTTTATTTTATTCTTTCAACTTCATCTTTTGAAATAGGAACAGCCCCGCCATCCTCCCTCCCCCCAGCACCCCATTATCATTAACAAGCAAACAGTTGAAACAGTAGACAGCTTCAAATACCTCAGAATAACACTGGACAATAGACTCACCTTCGACTAGCGCATCACAGACATTCAGAAACATAGTCAGTTATCCGTAATCTTAAAGGACTCTATGTTGCTGCACATCTCCTGCTGTTAATGTAGCAAAGCATTATTCAATCCATCCTACCGTACTGTTTCTATACCATGCGGTCTGTCAAAAACCGGACTAAACTCACACGCATAACTGGCACTGCCGCAAAAATCATCGGTCTTCCCACACCCACCCTCACTGAACTTAATAACAGGGCCATCACACGTATCGCAACCTCAGTAGAACAGGACTCCACACACCCACTAAACGAACATCTCGCCCTGCTGCCC
This sequence comes from Epinephelus cyanopodus, assembly GCA_026686955.1. Classification (NCBI taxonomy): domain Eukaryota; kingdom Metazoa; phylum Chordata; class Actinopteri; order Perciformes; family Serranidae; genus Epinephelus; species Epinephelus cyanopodus. The sequence goes on along the minus strand of CM048932.1, from coordinate 33,192,373 downwards.
TCAGGACGCAGGTATAAAACGCTGAGGTGCAGAAGGGCTCGCTTCGGGAAAAGATGAGCAACAGGCCCGGTTGATTGTGTCATGTTTATATGCTGTATGTCGTTGCTTTTTGTGTGCTGCTCGCCAGTGTGATGTGTTCTGATGGTGTCGGTGTTTGTGTGTGTCATTGTTTTTCATGCTGAGGCAAACAAGTACAGTGCTGTGGAAAAGAATTTACCCTTGGGGACAATAAAACCTAACCTATGCAGGATTTGTAGATAAAGAGATCAAATTTATTTATAAAAAAAAAAAAAAAAATACTCTATTGCCTGTTTATATTCAAACATTCAAGCCCCAAAAACTCATGTATTGAATGTTTTGTCCTGGTTTATATTCACAAAAGAGTCAAAAAGCGTATTGGAAAAACTAAATTAACCAGCTGGCCACGAGCGTTATTAGATGTTGATAATTGTTTGAATTTAGGTTGTGACGTCGAGTGACCAAAATTCAATGTCAGGACACATGTATCAAAATCAGTACAAAAGACACGCACATGTCAACGTCCAGTGTTGCGGGTGCAGGACCAAAGAAGGACAACATCAGATGCTAACATCAGCGTAGAGCGCTGAAGATAGATGACACTGATACTTTGTTGGTTTTAAGTTGTGTTGTTAAAGCAAAAATAAATATGTGTTGCGAGTTGTCACGTTATTAAGCACCCAGCCAAATATAAATGATCAAAAAAGTCGGCAAGTATAAAATTTATGTTTCAAAACCATGTCCGCTGAATGTGCTGAAGCCACGCCCACTTGCAGGACAGTTGCAGCTTCTTTTAACTGCAGCTTGACAATGGATGCTACATCTTGCAGCTGTGTTGGACTACCAGAGCCTGAGAACACTTGACCTGCCCCAAAAATCAACCTTGTTCTTTTCAGTCTGACCCAGAATGGTCATTTTCATTCATTTTTTCAAACCTCAGCAAAACTCAACAGCTCTCGTTCTCAGATTTTGTACAGGTGGGGCACCACTGCGTCATGGAGCAGGCCTTTAGCCCCACCCAAAAGATCCTGGACACAGAAATGTTAAAAGATAGTTTAACTCCACAATGCAGCACTGTATAGTTCAGTGATGTTACTTCACCTCGTCTTTAAATAACCACAATCCAAGGTCTTCCAGACGCCTCATGCCAACATCACCTTGAAGTAAGATAATCCTTTATTCATCCCACAGCAGGGAAACATTAACATTACAGCAGCAGAGGGACAGAGAGCAAGCAGGAAGCATCAGTAGAAAAAACACAAAGCAATATGTGAGTACATATCAATAAAAAGAGAAACACAGATCGCTATGATAAGTAAACTGTACAAAACAAAGAGCAATATAATAAGCAAACAGGATATAAAAACACAGAGCGATATATAAGAAGCATAATATAGCAAAGAGACAGACGGGACGACTGAAGGAGAATAACGACAACAGAAACACAACATCTGCAAAACATCATAATGTTAATGTCCACATCATGTGACATTAACATTATGATGTTGTTAGACATTTAAAATATCATCAACTCCATTTTTATTCCAATTAAAACGTAACCTCTGTCACACGACTTGTGTGTTGATTTGTATTAATTAAAGCAATTGATTTCTTACTCTTAGTTCCCATTTGTTGAATTATTTTTTTTGTAAAGATGACAGCCCAAATACACGATTTGCTGCTAAACAGAAAAACTCTAGTTATATATAAATTTAGACTTTCACGCCCAAATAACACGAAAACTTGTTCAGATCTATAAGCACAAAAACATGATCAAAAGCTTCTTCTACAATGTGTGCACAGTTCTGTAGACTCCAGTGTTGATTAAGTCTGCTGCAGCCATGGGCGGATAATGTGACAATGTGCCCCTGGGCACAGATGTGTAAATGGCCCCACCACCTCTCCGACACAGGAATGACACACACGACTTTGTGATGGTTTTGCGTCTCTTTGTGGTCATTTTGAATCTCCTCCTGTTCGCGATGTGTTAATGTGACATTTGACATTTTGCAAGTAAAGGCCAAGTGGCCCCCTGACACTTTGGGCCCCTGAGCCTGTGCATCATTTCTATCTGTGGAGAGAAATTAGTGTTTTATGATCAACAAATAAACACATTCACGGACATACAGTATACGACAATTTGTGGGTCATTTATGTCAGTACAGTTGCCAAAATTAAAGCCACATCACTGGAGTATTTCACGTAAAAATATTGTCTCACTAAGTAGTGACAAACTATTTTATCTGTGAGGAAAAGAAGCCGTTCCCACTTTAAATTCCACATAAGTACGGTAAAAAGTTTTCCCACCTTCACTTATAAAGACATGGATATTCTTCCCAGTGTTGAAGCAGATCTGCCTCCAGGGCCTGGGTCCAAACACACCGCGCTCCCCGTGATCCTGTGGACGCCGCCATTGTTGTTGTTGCTTGCCAGTGTTGCCAGATTTTGGGAGAGAAACAAGCAACCTGGGCTATGGAAACAAGCCCAAAAGAAGCGACGGATATATATAGAGAGAAAGGCGGCGTTTAGAGAACAAGTCCAAAAAACCACAACCCGTGACTACCAATATTTGTAAGCGACTGTACAAAAAAACAAGCCCAAAGTCGCGGCTAATAAGCAGACCTGGCGTTGAAAATCCTGTAATGTGAACTGGGCTTTAGGGTGTATTTATTTGTTAAATTGTTTTACATTTGTTCAAATCCGTTGGTGTTTGCTTGTGGATTGAAGAATGCAACAACATATATCTTGTTTTTATTTGTAGATGTCTCTCTACAGATATAATGCAGCAGAGGTGATCTATACTAGAGTCAAAACTGTGCACACATTTGTGGAATATCTGTCGTTGCGGTTGCATTAAATACTTTTTTTTATTGGGAGCCACATTCTCTCTTCCTCTCCAAAACAAAAGGAGCAGGTGATTTAAACTGGTCAGAACACTCAATAAAGCAGTTTCACGTTTATGTGCCTATAGTTTAGTTTATTTGCACATATATGTGTAGAAAATACAGGGAAAAGAAGTTAAAACATTGTGCAGGAGAGTCTTCCCTATTAACAATCATACATAAAAGAAAAACATAAAAACAAAGATGCATAACTGAACAAGAGTTCCAGATGAAGACGTATTACAAAAATCATTAAGATATATAATTTACAACAGCAACGACAAAGAGAAACACAAACAAAAATTATAAATAAATCAATCAAGTGTTAAGGGTCTCTGCAAATTCAAGTCCTTTCAGATGTTTTTTGAGTAACCATAATGTAGAGATTGAAGAAGAGGGATGGTCGTCTGTGAGCCAGTGATTGGTTTGTCCATTCTGGGCTACTGTAGAAACAGCAGCACATAAACAGTTCATTCTTAGGTAACAAAAACTCAACGTTTCTTGTTTTCAGGTAATTAAACACCAAAGAAAACATGCGTACTGTGTAATTATGTTTAATTTCTGCCAAAATATCCCCCTAAATCCTACACACTGGACCTTTAAGTACAAGTCGTGGCACTACAGCTGTAAATTTTTCCAAAAATGATGTTTAAACGAAAGAGATCAAAGAAATAATTTGTTTTAATTACTACAAAACTGTTCCTAAATATCTGTCAGTATCTTAAGATTTTCTAGATGGTTTTTGATCCTTTTATTTTCAGTATAAATGTGGACAGATGCCACAAAGAAAAACACATTTAGAAATCAAAAACATATTTAGCTGTGATTTTAAGTGTGTATCATCTGCGACAAACGTGTAAGACCTCTGCTACAGCCCTTATTAAAGAGGAAATATAGGTTATTGTTGTAATAGGAATCGTGTGGTCTCCATCTGCAGCAGATCAGGTTCGTGTCTCTCTGTGTAAAGCGACAGTGGATGGAGCTACACTAGTCATTAGTCCGGTACAGTTACAGTTGCCATGGTTACCCCATCACTTGAGGGAAGCACTGCTATGGGACTGTGGCCTTGTTGTTTTGCTCACACTCTCCTCCTTTTGTCACTTGTCTCTCTTTCTGCCATTTTCTCCTCTTCTTCTTCTTTGATTGAAAACCGTCTCTCTGTGTTCTCTCCCTCCGCCTGCAGTACTCTCCTCCTTTAATTCCTCCCCGGGGAGAGGTGAACGCCGCAGATGCTTTCGACATAGGCTCCTTTGATGAGGAGGACACCAAGGGCATCAAGGTACGGCAGACTCTTAAAACGCCCAGACACTTTTATGTAGCACGCACTTCAGGTAAACATGGCTGTGAACAGACGTGTCCTGTCTCGAGCGCAGCGTTTTTACTGACATAATCAAAGGTGTGTGAGCAGCAGAGGGGAAACTCACTGACATAACGACATCACATGAACATGGGCATTTTCAGCATTTAGAAATGCAGCAGGTCGCTGAACACAAGTGCAATTTTCTGTGGTGACAACATTTACGTGCACAAGATGTTTTTTGCCCTTAAGTAGAAATAATGTCTTTTTCAGATTATCTCTTTGCATGGCTAATAAAAAACAATATTCCACTAATACTCCCATTTGTATGTCAACGCCGGTACTGGCGCTGGTATATTAAATATAAAATTGCTTGAACAATTAGTTGATTCAGTGATTAACAGAAAATAATTGCCAATTACTTTAATAATTGAGTAATGATTTTAGTGATGCTTTCAGTAAAAACAGCAAAAATTAATCGGTTCCAGAGTCTCAGATGTTCAGATTTGCCATTTTTACATTTCACGTTAAAATAAATCAATCAATCAACACACCCTGTTGTTAAAATGATCCAGTTAATTTATTTAGGGGCCTTTCAGCCCTAGAGTCGTCTCCTTTGGTCTGAATCAGGGACTAATTTTGTCACAAAGTTGTATAATCTCCTAGAGTTGGTTCGTGTTCTCACGGCAGCATTTACAAGCGGACCAGATCAAATGCCACCTCTTCAAGAAGGTCTCAGTCTGGTTGTTTTGGTGCGCACCTGAGTGTGATTGCTGCGTTCACACCTGCACAAACGATTCACACTGGAGTGAAAGCACCCTTACTACCACTCAATATTGTCCACTTTAAAACCCTCTGTAACCAACTGAAATTATCACCAAAAACTCGATGAATCAGTCCGATAAATGTTTTCAGTATTTATTAAACATGAAGAAAAAAGTGTCACCTGCACTCTGACTCCACACCACAAAGGTTTAATCAAGACAACGCTGCGATCCGACTTACATCTTCATGGTCGTCAGATTATTCCCCCTCAATATGACGTCCATAAACACAGTAAGATGGCGAGCGGTCTCACCCTAAAACAAATGTTTCCCTGTAAAACTATCCACTGCCATATTAAACCCAGACGTCTTCACGCTAACAGCTAATTCTTCATTCTCAGCTCGGAGTCGTGATTATTTTCCAAGCATTACTTTTGTGATTTGTGCAAAACATTTTATTCTCCTCATGAACTCTCGATCATTCCGGTTTGTGCATCTGATAAAGACGTTTCTCAGAAACCATTAATACATGAAGGCCACGGAGGGATTTTTGAGCCGTGTCCTCTCTCTTTGACTAAGTGCAGAGCGGCTGCCGTTTGTGCTCATATTCCTGAATCACAGGCAAAGTTTTTGATCATGACTCTCAGCGCAGGTACGGCCTCAGAATAATAATCAGGGCTGGTTTAGACTGAAGCAATTCAAAGCGTCTTGTGTTTGTTGTCTGGGTTCCTCCTTCATTAACGTTAATGTGGCTGCAGCAGCAGTTATTCATCCTCTGACACGCCAGCGCACAGAAATAAAAGACAAAAAAGTTTGCTTACATTTCCCCAGACGGTGCTGGTCATTAACACACGAGTAATAATGATGTGAGAGCTGCAGCCTCCAGACGTTAATCAGGTTTCTGTCTGAAACACAACAAATAGAGACAGTGAAGATTACTGCCGTATGAACACCCAGTGTGTTGTTGCGTTATACTGAGAGGTGTTTTAGACTGTGCCCTCACTGATGTACATGGGGTGGACGAAATATGAGAAACACCTCTCATTATATAATCAGCAGCTCAAACTGATGCCTCCACAATGATCCTACTGTTAAATTAACACGTCTCTGAAGACATTATAACCTTCAGGAAGGATTTATTGCAGGACGGCTGTATTAGACTGGACTAGCTTCGCCCAGGTGTGCCTAATAAACTGACTATTGATTGTATAGGAGTCTTTACAATATCATTTTCATCAAAGCTACAATATTTCACAACACAAACCAGCCTGATTTCCTGAATTCATGGCTTTTCTTTAAAAAAAAAAAAAAAAAAAAAGCATGTTGTAGTTTTTTAAATCTTTTTTATTTCTATTTATTTTATTATTTTTTCAATATATTTATTTTATTATTTTCCATTTTATTTTTTTATTTTTTTAATTTTAAAAAATTAAATACAATTTATTACAATTGGATTTTATGCCAGATTTTCTAGAAAAAAAAATGTTGCAATGTTTAAAGGCTTTTCTAAAATTTATTAATTATTTATATAGTTTTATTTTTCTATTTTATTGTAATAATTTTTTAAACATTTTTATTATTATTATTTATTTTATTTTTTTTACTTTATTTATCAAAATTAAATCTCACAGCAGCTTTTCTAAAAAAAAACATGTTGCAAAGTTTTAAGGATTTTTTTTATTTATTTCAATTTCTTAATACATTTTTTTATTTTATTATCTATTTTATTTGATTTTTTTTTTTAACCATTATTTCTTTAAATAAATCTAATTTATTAAAATTAAATTTCACGGCAGCTTTTCTAAAAAAAAAAATTGCATAATGCAATGTTTTAAGGCTTTTTAAAATTTATTTTATTCATTTTTTTTATTTTATTATTTTCTATTTTATTGTATTCCTTTTTTTTTAATTTATTGTTATCATTTATTTAATTTAATTTTTTTATTTAATTTATTAAAAATTAAATTTCATGGTGGCTTTTCTTAAAAATGCATGTTGCATTGTTTTAAGGCTTTTTAATTATTTTTTTTATTTTATTTCTTTATTTCATTATTCTTATTTTTTGTTAAATTTAATTTGTTAAGATTTAAAGGCAGCTGGTTCTAGTGAGCCATCGTCAACTGAGAACTCAGTAGATCTGTGCTCTATAGTATAGTCGTCTCTGCTGGTCGTCCTCGTTGTCTTCCTGTCATCTGAGTGTAGAGATATGAACCTCTTGTAATGTGTGATGAGCCAGATTATTGATCTATTTGCACTTTAAACTACCATCAGCAAGACACACGAGGCTCTCAGAGGCCCAGAGATTATACCTCTAATTGATGCTAACAGAAACAAATCAGCTGCAGGTATTTTGCCTCAAACTAAATAATAACTATGCAAAATAAAAACAATATAACTCTGAATCAAAATTATGAAATTAACTGCAAATTATACAAGCAAACACAATGATGTCTAATGGTTCCTGTACCAGAATGTGTTAGCTAATAAATGTGCTGCACCCTTTCTCTCCCCGTGTGTCTGTCCGTCTGTCCTGTAGCTGCTGGACAGTGACCAGGAGCTGTACAAGAACTTCCCTCTGGTCATATCGGAGCGCTGGCAGCAGGAGGTGGCAGAGACGGTCTACGAGGCAGTCAACTCGGACACGGACAAGAACGAGGCTCGCAAGAGGGCCAAGAACAAGCAGCTCGGCCACGAGGAGGGTAAGAAGACAAAAGAATGATCAAAACAGGAAACAGACACTTGAATCTTTGCCGGATATTCTAACAGCGTGTATGTGTCTGTGCAGACTACGCCTTCGGAAAGGACTGCATAATGCACGGCTACATGTTGAAGCTGGGGAACCCGTTCCTGACCCAGTGGCAGCGCCGATACTTCTACCTGTTCCCCAACCGTGTGGAGTGGAGGGGAGAGGGCGAGTCACGGGTCAGTTCACCCCACAGCACACACGTGTCATGCTGTTCCTTATTTTCTGTTACATAGACAACGTTACATCGTAGAGCTGCCCCCTGACGGTCGAACAAACGTTAGTCGTTCGTAGACCTCGCTTTTTCCGAGACACAGCATGTGTACGGCCCTTATTTCCAAGGCTGGTACCTGCGTGTGTGGGATCATTTTGAGAAGGTGAAGGACGAACCCAAGGTGATATGTAAACTCATCTTCACTGGTCGACTACAAACATGACGTATCATCTGAAACATGGAAGTAGCTACATGCCCATTAGCCCACAGCGTCATTAACAGGCGGCTCGCTCAGTGTGTGACGTGCACTTGTGGATAAAATATCGGCCTATATTAATGAAGGTTCATCAATCAATCAATATATCATTTAATCATTATATTAATATCATAAACATGCAGCCGACTAGTCGACTAATGGCCCTAAATGACAGCTGTTGGTGGACTAGGAAGATTCTTAGTCGTAAAATAAAGTTTTTTTTGAGCAGTAAAGCAAGTATGAACCTGAAAATGTGCATGATAGGTCCCCTTGAAGAACCTCCCGCTCCATGTTCATGTTCATGTGTGTCATTTTCATGTCTGTCCTGAAGAGAGGGTGCTCTGCTACTGTTTGTCAGTGTATGAACGTTGTCTGTCTGTCTGTCTGTTTGTCCTGACGCCACACTGAAGGAGACGTGGCTAAAACATTTTAAAAAGCAGAAAGAAGGGGTGAGTGTTCACACAAAGGTCCAGGTCCCCGCTGTGTCCTCAGCGCCCCTTCAGCGTCCCTGCTGTCTCTGTCCAGGTGTTTAGATCTGTAGTCCACCCCCCTGCTTCAGCCTCAGTAGTGAGCTTCAGTCTTAACGTCCTCCTCGAACAGCTGCTGGTGACTGAAACAACAGGAAGAGCCTCTGTGTGAGGCGTTCAGGTGCAGGAACTCACAGCTGGTTTCAAGTTTCAGTATTTCTCTTAAGCCTCTGTAGAGTCCTCCTCCCTCCTCCCAACAGTTTTTCACCTTAGGAGCTCTCGTAAGGGCTGAGATGTTTTGTGAATCACTTATCTTCAAGCGATCTAGGTTTAACTAAAGGGAAAAGTTGGAATTCAAAGAATTTTCACAGAAATCTGTCACTAGTAGGAACTGTTTGTCCAAGGAGGCTTTGTAAATACGACCCCAGGACCTTTAGTGTGACCGAGGTCTCAGCTGTGGCTTCACGGCCCGTCTGATGCTGTCATGCTCCTTTATAATGGTCCAGGATTTTAAGAAGTCACAACTGAGATTTGATTTTGCTCTCAAAGTAGTGCAGCCTGATCCCTACAGCTCTGCAGCCACTCAACTAAAAGTCTGATGCACCATCATCTGTATTCTGCGTGGTGCTCTTCACCTTTACTCATTTGTGATTGGTCAATTTTGTTCCCAGCAAAACCTGCTGACGATGGAGCAGATCGTGACGGTGGAAGAAACGCAGATTAAAGACAAGAAATGTATCCTGCTGCGCATCAAAGGAGGGAAGCAGTTTGTGCTGCAGTGTGAGGTACGACCACCAGGCCACCTTTTCTCTCTGAGTGTCTGCATCTTGTCTGTGAAGTAAAAAGACAAAGAGCTGATGTGTTTGTTTCTCGTGTGCGTGCAGAGCGATCCGGAGTTCGTGCAGTGGAAGAAAGAGCTGACCGAAGCGTTCACAGAAGCCCAGAAGCTGCTGCGCCGCGCCCCCAAAGTCATCGGGAAAGGCCGGGCCGGAGTGGTGGAGCTCTCCAAACCTCCCCTCACACACCGCAATAGCAATGGCCTGTGAATACACAACACACACGCACGCACACATATATAAATATATATATATATTACACACACATACATACACACCTGTACACACACACACACTGCATCCCACCTCCCCTCCCTCCCCATCAGCTGCCCAGACACCTCCCCACAACGCCTCGCAGTGTGTACGGACCATGCACACCAGCGTCTTACCGACACACACACATACACACACACACATTCGACCAATCATAAGCGCGATTTTTCGTCTGCCATGGGACCTTGCCAGTTCACCAAGAGGAAGAGAGAAACATTCGGGAGGGCTCAGCATGTGAAGAACCTCTGCATGAATGTGACGAGGACTGACGCCCGGTCCTCTCTCGTCCCCGTCTTTCTCTTTTTCTCCTCCCCTCCCTCTCTACACCTGTACCCCGCCGCCGCCACCACTGCCACCGCCGCCACCTCTGGATGGGGCTTTCTCAACCAGGACCCACAGCAGCCTGGCGGGCTACAGGTCCGATCTCTCGGAGGCGGCGCAGATGAGGCCCTGAGGCTTTGGCGGGAGGACAAATAAAAAAAGGCTGCTCGACCTGTTCTCCTCTAACCATCCCTCCCTCTGTTACTGAAGTGCGTGAAGTGCCAACATCAATATTTACTTGAGTCACCTGAGCACCCTGGAGGAGCTGCTTGGTGGCAGATATCGCCCCCAGACACACACAGGTGGTGGCGGCGGCGGCGGCGGCGGCGGCAGTGGTGGTGGTTGATCATTCCAATGCAGACAACAGGAAGTACAAGGACCACAGACTCTTTCAAGATTGGCTCCTGTACAGCCAGTTGCCATAGAGACTGGGATTCCATTGGCTGACAAACAGCAGCCCGGTTGCTATGGGAACCATGAAGACTGGTATACCTGGGGAACCGGTAACCACGGACAACGGTGTAACTATTGTGTATGAAGGCTACACTTGCAGAGGAAGAGGCGACGGAGGAGGGAGGAGGGAGTGACTCTGAGTGTACATACGAAACCCTTTCTCTCCCTCTCTGTGCATCTCCAGTGTTTTAGTCCAACGTGTTTGCATTATCGGGGACTTCTCTGTCTGCCTGTTCGTGAATCTGTCCTGGCTTTAGGGGAAGAAGAGGAGGAGGAAGAGTGTTTTCCTGCTGGGTGGGGTGGTGGTGGGTGGTGGGTGGCGGGAGGGTGGGGACAGCTTTCAATCACTCGCTGCGTTTACCTCAGTTGGACTGTGTCAGTTTGAGGCGTGAAACCTCTCCAAGGGCCGAGTGTCGCGCTCCGTGTTTGTTCGTCTGTGCGTCGTCGTGTCGCGGCTTCTTTTTTGGAAATTCATCGTCGCACGCAGTCGTTGGGTTTACGGCTTCCGGCTTTTTGTGGATGGTGAGTGAAGAAGACGAGCTGAAGCTAATTAAAGGAAAAATCCACCCTTAAATACACCAAACTTTTATAGAGGCATTTTATATTAAGATAATCTCTCTGATGTTTGAGGCATTTCAGGTGTTTGTTTTTTGTTTTTGTTTTTTTTTTTATGAAGGGTTGTTTTAGTTTTTGCACTCATTACCGCACCCTGCCTCATGTGCATGTCGTTCTGAGTTGTAGGGATGGGAAGCGATAGGATTTTATTGATGCCAGGGCTCCGACAGACAGTTATTTTCGTTGTCGAATAATCAGTCGATTATTTTCCCAACTTCAGCCAGCATTCTCGCTTCCTTACGCTATCTGTGTGTTACTGTTTCCAAGTCCCCTTCGGAAACCACAACAACCTCCAAGCTCACAAGTTAGACTTTGACAGTGTAACGTTATCATGCGTTAAGGCCTGCTCTCTTCTAACAGTGAGTTGATGTAGAAGAACTTGTGGACGCACATCGGAACAGCCCAGACTCGTCTCGCCAGACTCTCATGCCTCTGACATTGATCCATTTCTTGACTCAGCCAGTCAAGGTTAATTTGCCACATCATTTAACTTTTAACTCACCGTAATGATGCTCTGCTAGAGTCACATACAGCCAGCAACTCATCTGTGGTTTGAACGAGTCCTCCAGAGCTAAAGAATAGATAGGTGTCACCTCAGATTTAGTTTGGCTTTTTATCAGTAAAGGTTGGATAATACAGTGACGACTAACTGTTTTCATGGTGTTTTCTTTTGCCATTTTAATGACAGTGTTTGCCTCCCCACATGCAAATGTTACACCGAAACACCCTTGACACTATTTTTACAAGAGCACCGTCGCTGCATCCTGGGCCTAGCCCCGCCCAAGAGGACTGTGATTGGTTTAAAGAAACAAAAACAAGCAAGAGTGTTTTTCCCCTGCAGCAGAAAGACAATCAGTGGTGCTAGACTTCTCTTTAGCGCTGACACGGCCCCGTGGCGATAGGTCTGCCTCGCCGAGACTAATCGGTTGTTGTTTGGTTTATAAAATGTTTTAAAATGGTGGAAAAAAATGGCGATCAGTGTTTCCCAAAGCCCAAAACGACATCTTGAAATGTCCTGTTTTGTCCACAACCCAAAGACACTCAGTGACCTGTCACAGTGGAGGAAATATATTCACACTCTAAAAACTGGAATCAGACAATTTTTACTTTTTTTTTTTTTTTTTCCTCAAAAAATTTTCACTCAAACCAACTAATTGATTATCAAATTACTTTGGGATGAGTTTAATACTTTCTTATTAATACCCATGCCGGTATCGATTCTGTTTGTTGGTGCTAATTCCTGATCAAACAAAAGCGCACACAGGTTTTATTATCTGAGTCTGAACACAGTGTAGCAGCAGTCTGTCGTCATCTTAAACAGATAAATATCGGTACAGCATTTGTTTTCATTAAGGTTTCCTTAGCTGCTAATCCTGTAGCTATGGTGTGGATGTTATTATTACAGGGTGTTTGCCCTCAGTAACAGACGTGATGCTTGGTTGGGAAGCAGCGTCGCTCATGTGTAGAGACTCAACTACAAGGCATTCCTATTGAAGCCCAGGTTGTGCAGAAACATGTGTCAGTATATTGCTGGTGTTTCCACCCTGACTTGAAATGATCATTTTACAGCTATTACAAGCAGCACTGTTGTCATCTTTAGTCATTTTTTCATCATATTGGCAGAAATGGGCCGCTGTAGTTTTTTAGCAGAATAAAAAAAACAACACCATCCGTCAGCAGCGTGTTAATCTCACATTAAAGTGTTTCAGGGTGGAGTTTTCCTCAGAGTCTACTCATGATTTATTTTTTTGTTCCTAAATGTGACACAGTTCAGATGAGGTGAAACGTCTTCAATCGGGGGGCTTTGTACGCTTTCGCCGGCAGCTTCGTCAGCGCCGCGAACCCTGTTGGAGTTTGAAGGGCAGAAACCGCGCACAATCGTACGGTGTGGATTAAAAAAGAACACGCAGCGGAGGAGCAGGAGGAGCCGATTTATTGTTGGATACATTCATTGATTTCAGGGTTTTTAATTTGACATGCAGTACAGTGTCCTCGTCTGTGATGTCCATGCATTTCCGGAGCTGTGATGTGTGACCTTCAGTAGGAAAAGGGTTGATTAGGGGTGCATTGTGATTTTATTTTTCTTTCTTTGTAGCCTTTAACCAGTCAGGGGGAGATATTATCGTCTTATAGAGAAATTTTGCCACCTCTCAAGGTGTCTTTTATTTTTGTAAACCAAAATGGTTTTTATTGTTTCATTGAAATTTATGTCTGTTGCACCTTTTTAGCCCAATGTGTTACTTAATAGTTGTTAAATGTGCCAAATAACTGTTGCTGATTGAGTGGAACCAATGGGAAGCCTCCTTTTTCTGAACTTTTTGAACCCTTCTCGCCACACACGCCGCTTCACAAACTGTGCGGTGGCGGCGTCGAGTCTTCGAAGGGTACAAAACTGTGACCAAACATTTTTCCGGAGAAGACAGAGGTGTGTGCGTGTGTGTGCGCTCTGGCTTTCCACCACGTTGCCATAGGGACTCTCGACACACCATCCAGCTCTCTACTCTAAAAAGTTTTCTTTCACACTGTACGTATGTCATGTGAGTGTGCGAGCTTCATTATCTCTCTGTATGTTCATGCAGTGGACTTTATTTTTTTTATTTTTTTTGGTGGTCATACACTCTGCTCAAACACACGCTCAACACACGACAATTTAAAAAGGATGGCATATAGGAAAAAAAATTCAAAGTATATATAAATATATGTGTATATGAAATGACAAAAATGCTCTAGGTTTATTTAAAAGATTTAATGTAGAAAACAAAATGAAAATGTTCGGGGGAGGTCGGGGGTTTTGATGTGAGTATAATTGTTTGTGGTGAAGACTTCAGCTCAAATCTTGCACATAAAGACTTTAGATATTGTACCTGCGAGTTCCAGATGATTATTTTTGTTTGAATACAGGACTCTCTTTGCTCTTTCATATTTATTATTGCGTGTGTGGGGAGCTCTCTATCTCTCGCTCCGTCTCTCCTCCACGTTATGAGCTCTCAGCCGAGAGCTCGCTGTAGAAAAATCCTCCGGTTTACACCCATCAGAAACTCTCGTTTTGTTTTTTTTTTTCATATGCCACAGACAAACACAAATACTACTGGCTTTGGGTTTATTATTGCCATTAAGGTTATGATAATACTGATATATAATTGATAATATTATTCAATGATTATTATTAAATTTATTTTATTTCAATGATTTTTATTTTTTTGTTTTCGAGACAGGTAGGAAGTTGCGTGTTGGACTGCTTGTAAAAACAGTTCATGAATAAAAATCCTTTTTCCGTGTTGCTTCCTGTCACGTTTGCTTTGATTCTACAGTGTAGAGTGTGTTTGTTATTTGCGTGAAAATATTATTCGAAAAGTCATTTTGTGCACATGTAGTTTTATCCTTCTGTGACCCTAAAATGTTCCTTTGGTCTGAAATCGGCTGTAACCAGTGCTGACAGGTAAGTAAATCTTTCCAGGTACTTGTACTTTACTTGATGTTCAGTTTTCTGCCACTTTATACTTAATTACATCTCAAGGGGAAATATTTATATATGATTTCATGTATACCAGACATGAATTCATAAACTTTTACTATATATTACATGTGTGGACATACAGTGTATAAATTCTCTGATTTTTGTAATTTAATCCTGTTTGAGGATGGTAAAATATTTTAGTATTATGTGCTTGAGAGCAATGAGTAATGTATATTTATACTTTTATATAATTAGTACTTTTACTTTTGGTACCTTCAATATATTTTGATGGTAATACTGTTATTTTATACCTTGTTTTTGGTGATCTGGTCACAGTTGGACGGCACTAAATTCAAGTCTAAACCACCACCAAGACATTGTGACACCATCACTCATATCTTGTATGAGTGTAGATGCAAATGCGTACAAGCATACAAGGACTTCATCATCACCAGTGCAGGACGTGGTGGTTGTTTTGGTGACGGTGCACTAAAACACTCTACAACGTACCAGTTGAATGTCAAGTTGGACCAAGTGTGTTGGAGACGTTTTGAGTTCTGCAGACAGCGACATCTCCAGCTGTAACAACACAGACACCAAAGCAGAGGTTCCCAACTGGAGGGTCGCAGCTCCATCCTGAATCGATCCCAAGTGACTCGTAAACATGTCAAGTTTAAAAACCACACTTTATTTCTGAGTTTCAATGGCTCCTGGCCTGTGAGCTTTACTGCAAACCACTGGGAAAGTAAATGAAGTTGTATTGTGGGTATTTTCCTAGAATATTCTTGATGTTTTCAGATGTTTGTCCTGTTGCTTCAAACTGAGCAGTTAAAAGTTTCAACAAGGAGCATCTCTTCAAAGCTTTCATCAGCGTCCAGAGGCGAAGAACAGAACCTCTGTCCTGTCAGTGAAGAGGTGAGTGGGGTTAAATGTGGTGTAATTAGCCTACAGTATATGTTACTTTTCTTTTTTGTTGAAGGTTAAATCGACAATGACAAAAATAACTCAAAAGCTTTTTAAATGGATTACCATAAAAACTCACACAGACACTGAATCCGTCCAGTACAGCAGCATCGCAGTGTTAGCATTTGAACATTATAAAGTGGACTAGCAGCTAATTAAAAAAATATCTCTAAGGTGTAACCTAACTTGAGTTACTACTAATTATTCTTGCTAATAAACGTTAGCATTAACATCTAGCTGTTAATTAAGGGCTGTTGGTTTTTTTTTCAGAGTTTGTGATTTGTTGGAACAGTGGAGAGTTGAACCAGGACGGACTTTGTGAGTTCTGATTTGTCTCTGTGGACTTTGAATGAAGTGTGTCTTACAAAGATAAATTAAGTGTATATTTAGACAGTCTGGTGGGTTTGGTGATAACAATTTTGGGTCTGGTTTCTGGTTAAGCACAAAGGATCTTACTCTGTAGGGATTCTTCATAATGTTGTCAGACACTTAAATCATAGTAAATATTGGACCAGTTTGATAAACTGTTGTCCTCATCAGTCAAGTGAACAAGTTGAAATTACCCGTGAAAGCAAAAGACTTTCGAGAAGTCGATGGATCACCAAAGTTGACGCAGCTTATCCTCTGTCTGATCAAACTTTCACCAGAATCCACAGAACGATTTTTCAATCTTGACCAAAGCGGTGAGCCTTAATAAAACCCATAATTCAGCAGCGTCTCTGTGAGAAATATTCTCCAGGGTCATCAGTTTCTGTTTGTAGACAGCGCGCTCACCAACAAAAAATAAAAGCCAACCCCAGATTCACTCTCTACAGATGCCTCACTATACCTGTTTATAATGCCCCTACCTCACCTGAGCTCTGTGGGGTACACGCCCACAAACGTCCTGAACACAGAGAATAAGAAGAAAATAAAAAAACACAGACAGATGGCAGAGTCTTTGCAGATAAATACGCCACTACACACAGAGTGGCTCATAGGAGCTGATTCTGTAGGAGTCCATATATTGTCTTTAGTTATATCCTGCATAATTAGGGTCCAGGCAGGACACTATTGTAATCCTAGCTATTCTTCTTTCTTCTTCAGAGGAAATCATACTTCTCATGGGTGAAAACTCAGCAAACTTTGCACAAAGGTCCAGTCTCATGCCAGATATCCTCAGCTGTAAACTCAAGCCAATAGTCCTGATGGTGGCGCTACAGCAAGCGTCTAAAGTTCAAAACTTTGAAAACAAATCAACTGTACGTGCTACAACTTCACAACTTTCATCAAACTGTAGCCCCAATACTGAAGAAACTTTTGAACATTTAAACCTATTAAAAATGATCTATCTCCTCCCACAATTTTTGCTCAATTGACACCAAACTTGCTACAGAGCATCTTCAGACTGACCTACAAAATTATGTTTCTCAGATTTTTGATTTATCAAAAATTGATTCTACAGTGCATCAAAATGTTTGATTGTAAATGGTACTGTAAACATATACATGCAAATTCTTGCTAAATAAATCTTCAGTGTTCATGAAAAAAGACAAAAACTTCTTGGTAGATGATGTGTGGCAAATTTCAGCATTTTGAATTTTGCTCTAATGTGAACAGTTGGAGTCACTATAAAAATGGTTATTTTAAACATCAGTTTTTCACTTATGGAGCAAATCAATCATTGTTACAACAAATTACCAACATCTCCATGCTGTCTAGATGCAATATGTGTATTTTCAGTTTTTTGTCTTAATAACTGAATTTTTTACAGTGGTTTGAAAGCTACACATGAATTGTTACTGACTAATTAGCTCAGTGAGATAGAAATTGATTCTTAGTCTCAGAGGTTGTGAGTTCAAGCCTCAGCTGATGCAAAAGGCAGATTGTGTTGCTAAATTCCTAAATGTCTTCCACTTCTTCTGCTTGTTGCTCAGAATTGCCTAAAAATGCCCGGACCCAATCCATCGCTGTGCAGCAGCTATAAAGAAAATTTAAAATGCTGCAAGTCATTTGTGTGAAATCCAGTGGTGTAAGGTAGCTGTGATTATTATGACGGGCCCTAGTGCGCCCTATTTTACCAACAGTGTCTCTTACTGCTGCTCTTATGTTATATCCTCTTGCAAATGTGTCCAGTTTGTTAGTCTTGAGAGATTTTGCTCCTGAACCATCTACTGTCAATCATATTGTCTCATTAAATGATTAAACAGGAATTGGACACCAGCACACATATTACAAATCAAACCATTTTGATTTACTGGGACTTCCTCTTTTAACGTGGCCGTATTTCCAGATGGCGGCCGGGCCCCTCCACCCCAGGGGCCCCAGTGAAGCTGCACTGATAAACATTTATTTGTAGGGTTGTTGATTCTCTCCCCTCCTCGCAGAAACCCAGAGGCTCCTCCTCCTTCTCACCTCGGTCCCTCAGCTGGGGCCGTCAGTCAGAGTGGACAGCTGATGTGGCGCAGAGCCGCACATGTGCACTCGTGTCGGGAACAGCCGGCATCCATTATCGCCCCCTTCCCCCTTACATCCACACACATTAGAAAACAAGCCGTAGATGTTGAAGATAATACTCCAAACAATAGTTTTTACATCATAATACATTTGTTTACATTCATGTGCACTGCCTGTTTTTATATTTTCCAGTTACTGAGCTGTATGTCAGTGTGTGTCTTGTCTTGTATCTTGTTTGCACCTCATATTCTTTCCTTCTCTCCAGGGAAACACCACTTCACTCCTCCACAGTGCTGCTCTGTGTACAGCTGGGTGACAATAAAATCTCCATCATCTGAACTTGTCATTTCTTCTGGTATCAAACAGTTCACCAAACAGGGTCGTATCCCCGTCCTCCCCCTCCTGTGCCTGCAGATATTTATAGAGGCCTCGTCTGTCAGCCCTGCCGTGTTGCTTATCACTGTGTGGGATTGGCTGCAGACCCCCGTGTGTCACTCTATTTCTGACTCCGCTGCTGCATGCCCCTCTCAGTCTGTCCTGCCCAGTGTGTGTTACCGTGGTGGTGTTTGTGTGACAGCGGGACTCTCAGGATTTGTCATTAACCGTCTGGATCTTTTGCCCGCTTTCTTTGCCGGTTTCCCAAGGTATGCCGCCGTGTGTTGAGTGTGTCCGGCGTACACAGACAATTAGAGATAATGACATTCTCCAGGTTGTATTTATAGATGATTTGAGCCGAGAGAGACAGAGCGAGGCCCTGACCGGGGCCTTGTGTGACACACAAGCCGGGGTGTGATATGTGATTTGACTTTGGCCTCAGACAGAATACAACACCAGCTCCAGACTCCAGTCACTGGAAGACTGGTTTTTATGGTTGGCTCTGTTCTTTTTATTGTTTCTGTCTCTGGTGGCTCATTAGGAGGACATTTCTAGAGACTCCTCATGGGTCATAAATGTGTCCATTCATGTGTGGGATCTACAGTTTAAGACAAGTACATGTTGGACGTTAAGGAAGTGGAGTTTAGGGTGTCACCTGGTGCATAAAAATGTGTGGTTTTACCCTGACTGGCACGCTGCCACGTCCTGTTGATCTGTGGGGTTGTTTACAGGGACAGACACAACCAGTTGCCTAATGTGGAGCCCACAGGCAGAGACGTTTGGGGGGGGGGGGTTTCCTCCTGTATGACCCAGATTTAAAATGCAGTTTACCGGGTTCAAAGTGAGATACATGCCACTGAAATGACTCAAATACCTAATCGAAGGGGCTCGGGCCTCCCATGAATAGACGAGAAAGCTGAAAATACTGGAGTGAAACATGAGGAGCGGAGAATTAACAGGGATCAAAGTGTGTGAACGGTGCGGTTGGAAACTGTGTCGTGTTTGACAAAAATAAATATGTTTATATCGCACTTTGTGACAGACGATAAAAACAGTAGAAAAACACTCATGGGAGATATAAAATACATATTAGATCATTTGAATATATCAATGAAAGCTAATCTTGTAAAAGAGGACACTGATGCAGTTTGTTTGATTTCCAATTGACGTCAATATAAAGTCCGATCTGAAGGCGAGTGGAAGGAGGCCAGAACAGAAGAAGAAATATGGTAACATTTACTAGTGCTTGTGAGTACTCTGAGTACTCTGGCGGCAGTATGTTGTACAAGCTGGATTGATTTACAGGGCGCTGAATAATAAGTTGGTCCAAGTGGCTGAAAACAAACTCATAACTAAGAGTTTTTCTGAAACTGAAATGAAAGAAGAGATTTAATCCTCTCAAGATGTATGTATTCAGTACGGAAGTTTAATTCAGAATCAAAAATTAACCTAGATTTCGGCCTCTTGCTGATCAAGTATTTCTATAAGGTAAGGTAAAGTCAGGTAAGGTAAGGTAAAATAAGATAAGATAAAGTATGGTGAGATATGGTAAGATAAGATAAGGTTATAAGGTAGGGTAAGATAAGACAAGATATGACAAGATAAGATAAGATAGGGTAAGATAAGATAAGGTTTTAAGGTAGGGTAAGGTAAGACAAGACAAGATAAGATAAAGTAGGGTAAGATAAGACAAGACATGATAAGATAAGATAAGACACTGTTACATAAGATAAGATTATAAAGTAGGGTATGATAAGACAAGATATGACAAGATAAGATAAGGTTATAAGGTAGGATACGATATGACAAGACAAGATAAGATAAGACAGGGTAAGATAAGATAAGGTTATAAGGTAGGGTAAGGTAAGATAAGACAAGATAAGATATGACAAGACAAGACAAGATATGAGTCAGTGTTTGGTTTGTCCTTTCCGGGCTACTGTAGAAACAAAGTGGTGTAACATGGCGATCTCCACAGATGTGGATCTGCTCCCTGTGTAGACATGAACTGCTCATTATGAGGTAACGAAAACACAATGATTCTTATATTCAGGTGATTATACACTAAAGAAAATAAACGGTTTCTTAAAGAATAATGACGCCTGGACACTGGAGTGGCTGAGACACGTCTCAGTGATGGAAAAACGTGTGTGTGTGTGTGTGTGTGTGTGTGTGTGTGTGTGATATGACTTCTGACTGATCTGAGGGAATGAAATGTTTCAAATCTTAAAGTTGAAAGTCACGTTTGACACTTGTCATCGCCTTCACGGCGGCTGAAGCCTCACACTTCTGTCACTTTCCTCACTTTCAACTGTCTCTCCTTCGTCAGGTTGTTTGTCTTTCCCTGCGAACACACACACACACCCCCACCGCCACTCTGACATCACATCTGGCTGTAACCCACCTCCCACACCCCCCCGTGGAAACCATGGCACTGTCTTCACGCTTAAAACTGTGGGAGCAGAAGGGAGGTGCAGGGATGCTGCACGCTGCGTTAATTGGACATCTAATGTATAATCTTGACTGCATGTGTGTGTGTGTGTGTGTGTGTGTGTGCGGAGCATTGATTACATGGTGAGTGGCCCCTCTGTTCTAACCCTGAATCATCCCGCCGTGTCACTGCATGTTAGTCATCGAGCATGTTTAGTGTACGAGTCTGAGCTTTTTACAGCTGCATGGTGTCATCTGTGGCACGGAGCTGGTATTTGTGTCCATGTTCAATATTTTTGTACATAACGCAAGAAAAGTTCATTTTCACAGAGACAAATGTGACGTACGACTTTGAGGGGAATATTGTACTTGTACTTAACTTTGAAAAATGAGCGAATTGGCTTGATTTTTGTCAAAAACATGGAAAGAAGGCAATGAACATTACAGCTCTCTAAACCACATGGAGGGCTCAAATTCCTGAACTTAAAGCCGCTACAAGGAACTTTTAAGTGGATATGCAAAAGTCTCTCGTTTCTGCTGATGCGTGTACGTGACCTACAACAGTAAATGAGACCATCGGGGTGAAGATAAGCTATTTCTATATAGTGTGTATCCACACCTTTAGGAAACTGTCTCCAGGTCGCTTCCAGGACGAAACGATTTACGGCACACGTCATCTTACCTAGCTGCTTACATTTATAGTGACTCTTATAAATAGTCGCTATTCCTTCTCCTCCTCGACATCCGCTGGATAACCTCATCCAAGCCGACGACAGGTACCAGCCAGGCGTCGACAGGGTCCAGCGAGTGCCGAGAAATAAAGAGGCGAGGCACCGCTCCATACTCAGTCCAGGAAGCGGCAGAGGTGAGCAGGGGCAAAGTTTTCCCGTCTCGTTGTTTCATTCATCCCCAAAACAAACACATGCGCGAGCCAGGTAAGCGTCTTTACGACAATACACGCTAGAGCTCATGGGAAATGTAGGCTTCATTCCTGCAAAACACTACTGCTTTTGTCCACAGGGTCGCCACAATCAACTCAAAATGAAAGTCCCTTGTAGGGGCTTTAAGTTGTTTTTTTTCAGGGGGCTGCACAGTTAAACCCTTAACAACATGGATTCGGGATCTTTCCTGTACACATTTGCTCAGTAACCCCTCCCATATGGGTGCAGTGTTTAGAAAGTGGGCAGAACATGGACTCACGAATCTACACCTACTCTGTCATGAAGGCAGCCTCAAGTCATCTGAAGAGTTAAGGGAGGAATTCGTGCTTCCTAAAACAGACTCTAGATATTTACAATTAAAGGATTTTCTATAAACATTAGGAATACAGTTTTGGAGCCCACCCCAACTGAGGAGTTCTTGATGAAAGTACAAACAGGAAGTAGGGACAAGAAAGCTGTAGACCATAACTCCTGACGATACACGACAGATAAAAAGGAGATGGGAAATGGGTGCAGACAAACCACAGGACAAATAGGAGGAAGTATGCATTGGTGCACACTCGGTAACCGACTCAAATACTTCGGTTAGGAAGGTGGTTATGAGATTTTTCAGACACCCAAAGTAGTGGCTAAAATGGGCTCAACATACTCAAATAAATGTTGGAGAAACTATGGTTCACAAACTGGTAACCATACCCACATATTTTGGGCAT
Source organism: Epinephelus cyanopodus (assembly GCA_026686955.1). Classification (NCBI taxonomy): domain Eukaryota; kingdom Metazoa; phylum Chordata; class Actinopteri; order Perciformes; family Serranidae; genus Epinephelus; species Epinephelus cyanopodus. Next base: position 33,169,919 of record CM048932.1, on the reverse strand, counting down.
GCACTAAGTTAAGTACATTTTGGGAAAAGATTTTTGAGGTGCTTGAGAAAATATCTCACCAAATTCTCACAAAAGATTCAAGGGTAGCAATATAGAGTCTAACATTGATGGGAGAGCAATTAAGTTCAGTTTTAGGACTTTTACCCTAATCTTTTTTTGGACAAATATGGTATATTTGTACTTCTTTGGGCCTCAAACATGAAACCATGAGAGAAGTTTAAAAGTGCTTGTAGGCGTATTTTTCAACTCCACTTTGAATAGAGGATCTGAATACTTCCTCCACCACGATTTTAAACTGTGCTGGGTCTCTGAAACCCTGGAATGTGCTCTCATGAAATTCTGAAACAGATGAACAAAAGTTCATGGCATGTTTTAAAAAACTGCTACCATGGCAGGCACATTTTCTCTGGTTAGTCATCCAATATGCAGAATGATAAAAGCCTTTTCAAGCACACTTGAGCGGATCCTGGCCTAAATTTGGCATCAGGCATGTAGCGGATGTCGAAGTATAAAGCTGCATAAAATGAAATTATTTAAGAAAAGAACAAAGATCTCAAATTTGTTCTTAGTTATTCCAGAACTTTTCCGTGAAGAGGAAAATGATAATAACTTAACCGTAAGTGTTATAAATAGTCTTTTCCTCAGTTGGATCCTCACAAAGTTTCTCATGACTACATCTCGTCTGAATGTGAAGCAGCTGTCCTACTGACCTTTGTGATATTCCCTATTGTGTCAGCAGGTGATATCTATTAATTAAATGTCAGGCCTCTGGACGCCTCCCTGTTTGACACTTCTGGTTCCCTCATGAAGCTCGTCACAGCCGCTGACTCACAGTTCCTCTTAAAGATGGAAAACTTTATATTAAATCATAAATTACTCTCATGTGTGAAAAGTTTAGGGAGGTTAAAGACGACAGGATGTGGAGGTGAGAGATCTGACTTCTTGGTACAGCGCTGTTACCAGAGGAAAATGTTGGCATTGTACGTTTCTGCAAACCACAAATACTGCACATAACATTTGCAAGTCTCATTCGTATCATATCAGTGTTTCTAAGGTGACATAGTCTATGAGCTGATTTGTCATCTGGAGGTGGAGGAGATGGTGGATGATGTGACGGCTCGAGATCTAGACCAACAGAAAACAAAACTGGTTGATTTTTTACTGAGACCTTGCTGTGTTTCCTGGCAGGATAGCAGCACAAACAGCAGTTGGTTTTTAACGAGATGTTGCTGATTTCTTGCTGGGATAGTGCAACAAAAGCGGTTGTTTAATACCGAGACATCGCTGCATTTTCTGTCAGGATAGTGCCGTGAAAAGAAGTTGTTTTTTACCCAGGTCTCTCTGGTTTCCTGCTGGGATTGCGGTGAAAAAGTGGTTGTTTTGTACAGAGACATTGCTGCGTTTTCTGCTGGGATAGTGGCACAGAAGAGATTGTTTATTACTGAGACGTTGCTGCAATTTCTGTTTAGATAGTGCCATGAAAAATGTTTTTTTTTACCAAGACATCGCTGCATTTCCTGCGGGTATAGTGCCATAAAAAGAGATTGTTTTTTACCTAGATGTCGCTGTGTTCCACCAGGAAAAGAAGTTTTTCTTTTTTTAGATGTTGCTGCATTTCCTGCCAGATTAGTGGCACAAACAGCAGTTGTTTTTTACAGAGATGTCGCTGCGTTCCTAGCGGGGATAGCGACACAAAAAGTGATTGTTATTCAGCTAAACATCACTGCTTCTCCTGCTGGGATGGCAGGACTAAAAGTGATTGTTTTTACCCAGATGTCACTGCGATTCCTGCCAGGATAGTGCTTCAAAAAGTGGATGTTTTTTACCGAGACATTGCTGCATTTCCTGCCAGGATAGCAGCACAAAAAGTGAGACATTGCTCCATTTCCGGCGGGGATAGTGCTGCCAAAATTAGGCATTCGTGCCTAAACCTAACCACACATTAACCTCAGCATTGTTGAAATCTAAAGTTTCAATGTATCTGCTATGTAAAAACATGCAAATATAACATATCTTTGGTTTGCAGAAACAATGCTAATACTTTTTTTTATGGTGATTGGGTTGACCTGATCAGTTTTGGGCCAAACCTTAGTTCTCATAAACTGTTTTCATTTGGTGTTTTCAGCTTTACAAGCAAATGTTGTGAATGTGCAGAATCAGAGAAATGGTCTAGTGAACCATGTGTCATTCATTTAAAGGGTCTGTTCCCCCAAATTACAAAACACCATATTTTTTTGAGTACCTCTGGTGGTATTGAGCCTTGCAGATAGTTTCATGTCCAGGTTTTTAGACATTTGTCTCTGGTAGAAATTAAACCACTGATTTCTTTTGTGAGGAAAACAATATTTGAACAACATTGTGCATAATGTAATTGGGTTAGCCTGTAATGTGACATGCACGTGTGCAGAGGGAAAAACCTGCATGTTCAGTTTCAATCATTCTACAAAAAATACCATCATCCCAGCATGTTGTATGAGTCCAGTGTTCTGTTTATCCACATCACACAATGACTTTGTGTTTGTTTCTATCTGCTATGATCAATCCTTCAATCTACAGATAAAGGAGGAGAAGACGCCAGTGGTCGCGGCCGAACCTCCTCCACCTCTGACAGCTGTGCCGGGCGGCTTCCTCAAACAGCTGGTCAGAAGCTCAGAGAAGGAGACCAAACAGAAAGAGCCGAGAGCAAAGAGAAAGAAGAGCTGAGAGCAGTGAGGGATCTTACATTCGTTTCAAGGGATAGTTTGATGTTTTGGGATGGGAGGATTGATGCCATTCTCATGTCTGTGCGCTCAATATGTAACGAGTGGAAACAGGAGGAAAGCTCACTTATTAAATGTCTTGTTTTTTTTAATCTGTATAAAAGTGTAAAAATGCAAAGTTGTGGTTTTCTGATGGAATATTTCTGAATGAGATCATGGATGCAAGTGGCTGAAATGAGTTTCCTCCGTGAGGTGGCTGGGCTCAGCCTCAGAGATAGGGTGAGGATCTCGCAGTAAATCCACTGCTCCTTTGCGTCGAGGGCGGTCAGTTGAGGTGTTTGGGCATCTGATCAGGATGCCAACTGGGTGCCTCTCGTTTGAGGTGTTTGGGGCACGTCCCACTGGTGGGAGGCCCCGGGGCGGACCCAGAACACGCTGGAGGGATTACACCCATTGGCTCACAGACTTGGGGACATGAGCTCTGCAGCTGGACCCTTTTCTTCTATCTCGGCGGAGACTTCCTGCAAAGACTTCAGCAACCCTCCATAAAACCACAACTTGATTTTACGCATTAGTTCTTGAGTGGCTCAATCAAGATATAACTTGTCCATCAGTGGATTTCCTGGAAGTTGTTTTTGTAACATTCGGACAGAGCCAAGCTTGCTGATGCTAAGCTAAGCTAACCTGTAAGTGTTTCCTTTCCCTTCAGATAGTATTCCCTGCACTGGGGTTGTACTCAGGGAAAGGTTAAGTTGAGGTTAAGCAATGCAGATCACAACATCAGGGTTAGGGAACAGGATACTTTCGGTTCAGGCTAAGTCAGTGTTACCATACAGACATCAGAGTGGTATCAGTCTTCTCGTCAAATGCTCCATAAGAAAGCAAATAAATGTTGAACTATTCCACATATCCCCCCTCTTATGTTTCCTCCCCTGCAGCCAAGCAAACTGAGCAACAACCTGGTGCAACAGTTCCTCCTCCCTGACCAAACTCCTCCGATCCTCGAGGCAGAGATGGCTCTGCGGGCCGAGCAGCTGATCAACAGCAGCAAACAGTCGGACGGCCGGTCGTCGTCTCAGAGGCTCATCATGTCTCCTAAGCCCAGCAACAAACAGGAAGTAACACCAGAGCCACCGAAGCAGCAACAGGACATGAGGTCAGAGAAGAACAAGAAGAGGCCAGAGGAGGACAGGATAGAGGAGGTGCGACAGGTGGAGAGGAAGGAGAAAGGGATGGAGGAGAGGCAGGAGCCAGAGGGAAGGCAGGCAGACACAACTATAACAGAGCATGAGAACAGGAGAGAGGTACGTTTGTTATGTGGGAATAATTAGAGAGTTTGTCACTGTTTAATTAATTAAATGTTTAATTATTAAAAAGCATTTGGACAAAAAGTAATTAAATTTACATTTAGTGGCTTTAGAGCATTATTTCAATTATTCTGATGGCTTACATTAAAATTGCAGCTATGAGTGATGTTGATCTTCTCTTCTAACTCTCTCGAAGCATACAGCCCAAAATGTCCAATTATTCCTTTAATTTTTCCAACAGATAATGACCATGACCCAACACCTGGACAAAACAAACCAGACAAAACTGAATGAACAGAACTGATACAATTATGAAATAATAAAAAATTAAAATAATGGGACAAATAAATAAACATAAAAAAGCATAATTTAAATCCAAATGCCACAAAAGTGGTGCAGCAAACATAATTAAGGCACCAGACTCATTTTTTAACATTCAGTTCGATCATTCAGTTCATATTTAAATTTTAATTATTTTAATTCCATTTCCTGATATTCCTGCTGCCTCCTGCTTTAACATTTACAGTTTATAATTTGTGATTACATTAATTTAATTTTTTATTGAAAAACATGTGGTCTACGGAGTGCAGGATAAATCTGTTAAATAATAGAATCATTAGAATTTTAAGAAATATATTTTTAAACTTGTTAATGTAGACACGTATTTATATATTTTTAAATATCTATATTAATTCATGTTTTGTGTATAAATTGCTTAGTTTTTTCTGTATTTTTTTCTTTTTTTTTAATTTTTATTTTATTATTTTTATTTTTGTATGATGTCATTTATTTATTTTTGTCCCTTAATTTACTTATTATTTTCCCTTTCATTTTGCTTTTTCCTATTGATTTTGCTATCCCTTGCTATCCAAGCTGTAGGTCATGTTTTAATCCAAATTAATTTATATTTGTTTATTAGTTGTTTGCAAATAAACACTGAACATATTGATAATAATTCAGGTGGCTCTCTCCAGACAGACCAAAATGACATTTATCGTGTTCATACCAACACAGAGAGTCTGCTGCAATAATATGTCACATTATTAAGTTCTGTCTTTGCTCCTCTGTTTGTCCTTCAGGTGAGAGATGTTTGGTACGAAGCTGGAACTGTGTGGTACGTTCACAAGGATGGTTACACCCTTGGTAAGATATAGAAACACACATACACACACACACACACACACACACACACACACACACACACACAAACAATTTGTTTTGTTTATCAAACATCAGAAAACATAGAAAAATCCGCCAAAAGATTTTATCCCCACACAAGTCGAGACAAACCTCTCATGAATGAGACAGTAAATAATTGATCACAGTGAGTCAGTCTGACGGTTCAGATCAATAGAGTTGTGAAGCAGGAGGCATTTTCATTGTTTTCTCATAGCAGTGTTATGTGACTCAGACATGGAGCACTTTTAGTTCTTGGATTGACATGAAACTGTTGGTTTAACCATTAGTGCAAAAGATAAAAAATAGAATAGATAAAATGTCCTCTGTGCTAAAAGTATGAAGGTTCTGTTTAAAAGCAGTGTTTTGTTGAGAAATATCTGATCAGTGAGCTCTCAGTTCTGTGATGTTGCTGCATAAGTCAATGTTTTGTTCTGTTCTGCCGAATTTACTGAACAAACTCAGTAAATACGGCTCCATGTTTTGTTCACAAATTAGACAGAACAAACATTTGAAATTCACATACAGCTGTGATTCATAACTCTGACTGTCTCTTCTCTCTCGCAATGGCAGCTGAGGCTCATGGGTATTGTGGTATCTTCTTGAACAATATGAATGACGAAACATGATTTCTCAGGAACAAAGTTGGGATAATCCTGTATTTTGACCATGTTGGTGACAGATTTGCAACCCAGTCACCTGAATAAATGTTAGCATTGTATGTTTCTGCAAACCTTGGATATGTTACATATGCATGTCTTTTTGTTGTTGATGTGTTGATTAACTCTGTGGTTAGTATGTGGTTAGATCTTGGCACAAAAACCACTTGGTTATGGGTCAGAAAAGATCATGTTCGGGCTTAAAATTCCTGGTGTTAGGGGTTCAATCCCGGATGAAAACGCCACCATCCCCGCTGGGAAAACAGCAATGAATCCCAACAAAACACTCACATTTGGTGCCTAAAAAATGCATTTAACAAAGCAGTGATTCACTAAAGCACAACTGGTTTTGTTGTTTATTGGTCTTGAACAAGCAGCAACCTCTGGCTCCAAGAGCGAGTCAATCTCCATAGACCCTCATGTTAAAATTTTACAGCAGAAATAAACATGTTTACAGCCTGGTCAAAAAGCTTGGTCTTTATAGTTAATTTCAACATTCATGACAACTCCAAAAATCCAAAATGGCGACAGCTGAAATTACAAACTTGATACTTTAGTCTGTTGAACAGTGGTCTGCAGCCACCATCCACCATCTCCTCCACCTCCTGGTCACTTTAGAAACGTTGCTATGATACATATGGCGATTGGGCTGAAGATTTGTCAACCAACAAATCAGCAGAGATCCATTTATATATTACCTTAATCTATTTTGAGACGGATAAATGTCGAGGTGCTGAAAGGGCTGAGTGGAAGAGACAAAATCCACTGCAGTGTGCACATGGAGATTGTCTCTCTTGTTCAGGACATAATGTGTGTGGATTAGTGGAGTCCTCTGATAATCCACACACAATCTCCAGTAATCTTTCAGCCTGTTTTATTACCTACATATCATGTTACATATTAGTTACAGCAGAGTCAATATGTGACTCCTGATGCTGCTCCAGATCCATCTGCTCCCTTTATCCATCCATCCATCTTACTGCACTGTAATAATCCCATTGGACCTTCATATGGCCAAACAGACCTCTGACCTTTGACCTTTTACATGCAGGGATCAGAGAATTATGCCAGAAAGGCTTAGAGAGACATAAATACGCAGCCATATGGGTACTTTGTATTTCTACTGCACTACATTTCAGTGGCAAACTGTAGTTTATACTGCACTACATTTTTCTGGCGCCTCACTTTACTTGTCATACAAACATTTGACAGTAAAAAACATGTGTTACACTTATTTAATACAAGAGATTATTCAGTGTTAGACCAGTGGTTCCCACTCGTTTTATCTTTTAGCGCTTATCAAAGAATCGGTGTGTGGTTTTATCATCTTCTTATCATGTTTCAGGTGTCTAGTTGTTTTTAATTCTAGTAAAAGGAATAATGTAGTAAGGAACACAGGAAAACATATAAATCGTTTTTTAAAATGGTCAAATTACTCAATATTTCCCAGCAGCAGAAGAGATTTGACAAAAGTCCGAACAGACAAGACAAGAAAAATGCCCAGAAAAATGTATTTATAATTTTTATAATGTATTTGTAAAATTATATTACAAAGAAAAGCACATTTTAAGGTAATTTTTTATTTTTTCATACCATTGTTTTTAAAATATTTGTCAGGACACTTTCCTGTAAGCTTTTACTATTTTTTTTGCTAATTTTTGGGCCATTTTTTTGTGTGTTCTTTAAAGTAATGAGGCCAGTTTGCTGAGGTTTTGAAGGGTTCATGCATCTGAATATAGTTTCTTCCTCTTCTTCTCTCCCATCAATCATGTGACGACCCCTCGGGTGTATCTGGTGACCCTTTGGAGGGGTCTAACCTCTAGGTTGGGAACCACCGAACTAAGCTAGCTAATTGTTGATAAGGTGGCTCAAACCAACTCCACCTGGAGCAGCTACAACAGTAACATGCTGCAGTATTAACTATTTAATAATGTCCGTATATAAACAGTTTACTGCACAATGAGTACTTTTACAACTGATTCTTTAAGTACATTTACACACAATATTTCTTTCTTCTTTAAGTAGGATTATTTAGAGTATTTTCACAGTGTTGTGTTGGTACTTTCGCTTCAGTATGGGATGTAAATTCTTCTTCCACCACTGACTCATTTCAGCCACTCAGCATTAATAACAGGTGTTGTTGTTGTTGACAGGTTGTGTTGTGTATTTGAAGCTATCACTGAGGAGTTTGCTCTTTGTTCTCTGATTGGACGGTCTGTACTTGTTTCAGCTACTCAGCTGAAGCCAGATGAAGGCACACCTGAGCTCCCAGAAGGCCGAGTGAGAGTCCGTCTGCAGACAGACGGGTCGCTGCACGATGTCACAGAGTACGAGATTGAGAAGGTAACTAACTTATTTTTCCTTTTGAGTATCTTCCTGTGTGTTGTTAACACTGTAACGGACTGACAGCGTCTACTTCCTCTCCTCCACAGCTCAACCCATCAGACCTGGACCTGTGTGAGGACCTGAGCGACTTGCAGAGCGTCAACGAATGTGGAGTTCTGCACAATCTGACCAGCCGAGCCAAATCCAGCATGCCGCTCACGCAAGCAGGACCCAACCTGGTCAACTTCTGGCCTCCGTTACAGACTAACAGCAAGGTGAGGTCAAACACATGGCTGTGAAAGATGCACACTCAGAGGTCCCATTCAAAAAAGGCCTGTTTTTAACCTTATATTTTTCATTTTTGTTCTTAAACTTAAATGCTTAGACTGCGAGAAAACGTCCATTTCCTAGGGGGAGATGACAACAGGCTAGGACATAGGGTAAGGCATAGGCTCTACATCGATGCAGAGTCTACACTGTAGGTACGGTGTTATTTCAGCGCAGAAGTATAAATCCCGTTTAAGACGAGACTTAACTGCTTGCATTTAAAACATATATCCTTTAATGTATTTATTTACAGTCAGGTGCAAATGAATAAAAACTGGTATTCTAAATACATGCAGTATAGGCTATACACAAGAAATACAGTGGTGGAAGAAGTACTCAGATCTTTTACTGAAGTAAAAGCTGCTCTACCGCAGTGTAAAAATACTACATATTAAAGTCTGGCATTCAAAATCTCACTTAAATAGAAGTACTACAGTATAAAGTACCAAAAGTAAAAGTACTCATGCAAGATGACCAATTTCAGAAAAAAAAAAAAAAAAAAAAAAAATTAGGCCAATAATACTGATATATAATTATCGTTTTAATATTGCAGCTAGTAAAAGTGGAAATAATTTTAATTAATCATCATTAATTTTGTTTGTTATTTTTCATATAGTAGCTGAAGTTATAATACATGACGTGCAGTAATAAGGAAGATATTTCTCTCTGAGATGTAGTGCAATAGAAACATAAAATGCAGAAAATGTAAGAACTCAAACAAAGTAAATGTACCTCACAAATGAAATTGCAGCACTCAGATAAATTTCCACCACTGAACACATGCAAGAGTTTGCTTAACAGTTAGTTTGCGCCTACAGTCTTGAGTAAAATCAGACAAAACAAATACACATAATAATGCACAATTAAAATGTGTGTGTGCATAAAGGACATAAACTATATATTGTATAGATATTAAAGACAATGAGTTCATAGCTCCTTCATTTCAGCCTGTTATTAAATCATTTTAACAAGCCATTTAGACTCAGTCAGTCTTAAAACATTTTTTGGAAAAAGGAATTACCCCCAATTTAGCAAAAATAATAATGTATTTTTTATTATTTCTACAAAGAATCACCCATCTCTTGAAAGGAGGTACAATATCAGAGAAAATGACACTTTATTTTGCAAAACCCATGAAACAGATTACTAGTATCAATCTTTTGTAATTATGAAATGCATTACAAATCACAGTCTGTTGCAAGTCTTTCAATCAGTTACAGATTACTCACTTAAAAATATCTGACCATTTATAGATGCATCACATATTTGTAAATACTTTGATTATATGCCAGGAGACTGTTGTGATTATTTGTTATTCATTTACCAGCAGCAGTTAGTTTCAAAGATCACAAAGTGTGATCAGCAATACTCTTTTCCTTACGTTCACTTAAACTAAAGTAAGACTTGTAGTATTACAGTGGTAAATATTCTGTTACAAGTAAGTCTGGCTTTCAGTGTTTTACATAATTAAAAGTACAAAAGTGTTAGTATCAAAAGACAGTTCAAGTACCAAAAGCAAAAGTACTCAGTGATCAGAATGTCCTATTTTATATATTTTATATTTAATAATATTTATATTATTGGATTATAGCTCATGATGCATTAATGTGTTCATCACTTAAGTGTTGCAGTTGGTAAAAGGTGAAGAGGTGTAGATCACCAGTACTGATTCTTTCTTATTCTCCTCTTTCAGACTCCAAAGTCTCGGCGAGGGGAGTCGGTGTGGGACGCTCCTCCTGCTCTGGCTGCCCTGGTCAAACGGGTGTACGTGTCCATGGTCGGCACCAGAAGAGACCACACTGTGTGTGCGGTGGGACGCAGCGGGACTGGCAAGACCACCACATGCCAGGCGTTCACATTGTCTCTCCTCAAACAGGCCGGTACAACCAGGGAGAAGATCAGCGGTGAGTCCAGAGGCAGCAGGGACCACACTTTATATCCACGCTCTGCTTTTTGACTGTTAATTCATCTTGTTTTGTCCCGTCACCAGTGGAGCGTGTGCAGGCCATGTTCACCATCCTCAGGTCTTTTGGCTGTGTGAGCTCTCAGCACAGCGACGCTTCATCTCGGTTCGCCATGGTTTTCTCAATGGACTTTAACCACGCTGGACAGGCGGCTGCTGGACACCTACAGGTACGCACACACATTAAACAGAGTCAAATACAGTTAGATACAAAGATCCTCATGTCTTCTTCTGTTCCTCTCCGTCAGACGATGATGCTGGACAAATGGAAGGTGTGTCAGCAAACTCAGGGCGAGAGTAACTTCCTGGTCTTCTCTCAGATGCTGGCAGGACTCAGCACAGAGATGAGGTAACTAAGTACAATTACTCATCATGTGTGTTTTATATTTGTGATATGATGATGCTTATCAACATGTACTGCAGTTCTGACACTGTTCTCAATCTTTGTCTTCACCAGGACAGAACTGCAGCTGCACCAGCTTCCTGAGCACAACTCTTTCGGGATTGTTCATCCCACAAAGGTACAGTACGAGCAGCAGAAGAGTCACACACAGACTCACATTAGACCGACCTTTGACAGAGCAGCAAAATCTCTGGTGTAAGTAATGACATTATAATCTCCAAGTTCCAATTAGCTGCTTCAGTGCTTGCAGGCACCTAATCTTTGGTGAACATATGACTTTTTTTTCCACTAATGACTCAGTTTAGTTTCTTTAAACATCTTTTATGAGGTGAATTCTTCCACCTGCATATACTGTATGTGTTAAAAGGTACCTATTAAGCTCATTTTCAGGCTCCTACGCCTATTTTGGGTTTCTAAAAGAATATGTTTACATGCTTTAATGTCAAAAAACACTTTATTTTCTTCATACTGTCTGTACTGGAACATGTGTACACGTCTGTCTGAGACACTTTGTTCTAGCTCTTGTCACTTTGAGATCCGCTCCCGAAAGACTCTTCAAAGTCTATAAAATTAACCCGATTTTTCTTTTATTCTGCCTCGAGTAAGCCCCCAGACTTGGTGAAAGTGCAACACTAAATCGCTGAAATGCCCTGATATAAAACACATTTACATGTCTTATTTATTGTTGGACGTGATCTCCCCTCTGCTGACAGGAAACATACTTTTAGCTGACACTCACTTAAAAAACATTTCCACATCAGCATGAATCTGCAACGAGCCAATGAGAGGCTCAGAAACATTTCTGTATTTACGATATTTTGCTGCGACCGCAGTGCACATGAGAGGGTGAAGCTCTCGGTGGAATAAAAATAGAAAAATGAGGCAAAAGAGGTTTTTTGAAGAGGTGAAATGATGCAGTGAAGAGAGCCATCTTGAAGAGAGACTCAGGCTGTGATGGGAGATGAGATGTGACTCAGCTGTTCCTCCACCTTATTAAGTGGCTGAATTCAGAGACAGACAATCCCTCCCTCCCTTCCTGTCTGTCTGTCTGTCTGTCTGTCTTTCGTTAGGTTGAGGAGAAACAGCGTGCGTCCGTTGCCTTCACCAAGCTGCTGACTGCCATGGAAACGCTGAGCTTCTCAGCCGGCGAGCAGAAGGCGATATGGCATGTTCTGGCTGGTATTTACCATCTGGGAGCTGCCGGGGCCTGTAAAGGTAACACTGATTCATCACCAGCACTCACACGCTCTTAGTACACCCCCTACACACACATTAGTCTCTCCACACTTGTGAGGACCATCATTGACATAATGCAGGCCCTGGCGCCTAATTTAAGCCTTTATTGATACCCAGAGGGGAAGTTCAGGTGTTGAAGTCACAACACCTGAACACAAGCACAAAGACAGAAATAAATACAGATAAGTAGATAATTAAAAAAAATAGCAAGAGGTTTGTCCAACCAGTATAAGAATAGAGGTAAGAATAGAAAGCTAAATTAAAACCATAACATAAAAACCATGTCTTAACCGCCAAACTGTCCTTTGAAGTTGTCAGGTGGTTTAAAACTTATATTGGTCATCATGAAGACAGCAATACAAAGCCTGCACCTAGTTTGTATTTAGATATATGCTCTCCTTATGAAAAAAAAAAAAGAATTTAAATGTCAAAAAAGAAAAAAATAAGTCTAAATACATCATTAAAAGTAAATGTTAAGAAGAACCAAATAAGATTAAGAAAAAAGTAATAATAAAAAAAAGAACACAGTAGAATTAAATAAAAGTATGGACAAATAAAAGTAAATGTCAAAGAAAGAACAAAATAAGTTTAATTATATTTGATAATTAATACAGAAAAACATTTAAATGTAAGTAAATGTTAAAAAAAAGAAAAAAATAAGATAATATTTAAAAAATTAGATGTTGAACAAGAGTAGATAAAAAAATTGAATTAAAAATAAGAAGTAAATGTTAAAAAAGAACAAAATAAGATTAATTTAGAAAAAAATGAAAATGAAAGTAAATGTTTAAAAACACAAAATAAGATTAAATAAAAAAATAAAAATTAAATGTTAATAAAAGGAAAAAATAAGATAATATTGAAGAATAAAAACTAAGAGGTTGAACAAGGGTAGATAAAAAATTAAATAAAAGATAAGAAATAAAAGTAAATGTGAAAAAGAACAAAATAAGATTTATTAAAAATAATGAAATTAAACATAAATGTTAAAAAAGATCAAAGTAAGATTTTTAATGTAAAATAAATGATAAAATGAAGAAAAAGAATAAAAAAAAATGTTGAAAATCAATGTAAAAACCAAAACCAAAAAAACTCAATGAAAAAAATCAACTGTACATGTAGATAAAGAATAATTTGTTTAATTATTATTAATTATATTTTTCTTTTTTCTTTCTCAACTTTATTGTTATTTCCGTGGTTTTAGCTCATTATTATTAAAATGATTTAACTCTTAAAAATGTATTCGATTTTGTTTTTTTCCCCCCTCCCTGTTTTCTGTCTTTTGGATTATCTCACAACTGCACAGACAAGCTCCTGAAAGCTACATCAAACTTATATATACATATATATATAATATAATGTATGTAAGTATTATATATGTATAATAAGAATCGTTCTCTGCTCCCTGGTTCAGTTGGCAGGAGACAGTTTGTGAACTTCGACAGCGCCCAGGTGGCCAGCAGTGTCCTCGGCTGTGAGGGAGACGACCTGCACACTGCCGTCTTCAAACATCACCTGCGACAGCTGCTGCAGAGAGCCACCGGGGGCAGCAGAGAGAGGAACACTGCAGAGTCAGAGGAGGGTGAGTCCCACTGCTTCAGTTACTTCCTGTCCAGTGAAAATCATGTTTCTCCAGATGTGCTGATTTGTAATGTTTGTGATACACTGACGGATGAAGTGATCCTCCTCCTTCTTCCTGAGCTTATACAATATAATGCATAGCTGTAGATTAAACCACTCAACTGTATATGGAGTTAAAATGAGCACAACCTTAAACATCTACAACAGTAAAATGACACATTCACATTCATGCAGCAGTAATATTAATCTAGAAACATCCTTTTACTTGAAGTACTTTGAGTACATTTTGCTGAGACACGATTGTACATAACTAAGGTTTTTATCTGAATACTTCTTCCACCAGTCTGTGAGACATTAGCAGGGCTGTAACCAGAACTTAGAAATGCTCACGAGTCCTTCACCCACAAGATAGAAAATCTCAAAAAATGTTTTAATTATTTGGATTTTTCAGAATTTATTTATCGAGTTACACGTTCAAGTTTAACTAAATCTCTTTTTTTTCCAAGGAAATGCTGCTTATAAACCTCAAGGACAAACTAAGGAAGAGTCTCAGAATTGAGCCAATTTTTTCCTTCTTACAAGTATCAGATTATTCTTTCTTGGAAACGTTTTAGGAAATTGTAGATGTGTAAAACACAGTGTTGCTATTTCACTTTGTAGTGTAAAGGTTTAAATGCGGCGGCACAAGCAGGCCAGGCAGAGCAGAGACACAGGAGGTCGTCGCAGTATTTATCTGTAGAACGCTAACATGCTAATGCACTGTCGTAGCACTGTACATTAAAAGCCAGGGGATCACAAAGTCACCAGGATTCACCTGCCAGTGACCGAGAATATCTGGGATTCATTCAAAGACAATTCTTCACATAGTTCTTATCCTGACTGTTAAATGCATTGAGCCTGTTTTTATTTTATGTTACTGTATTTTATTATTATCACTATCATTCTCAATTTCTATTTCCCTTTTTAATCGACTGTTTTTATTTTGTCTTGTTGCTTTTAATGTCTCTGTAAAGCACTTTGAATTACCTTGTGTTGAATTGTGCTATACAAATAAACTTGCCTTGCCTAGTTTTTACTTTGACAAACGTGGTCAGTGCTGCATCCAAGGAAAGCTTCTTAAACCACATCTTTGTTCTGGTGTGTGAAGGTCCCAGACTGACAGCTGCTCAGTGTGTGGAAGGAATGGCTGCCGGACTCTACGAGGAACTCTTCAGCGCCATCGTCTCACTCATCAACAGGTACGGATGCATCTCAGACTACGACGAGACATCTCATTCTAACAGCTCAGTCGCCAGAAGAAAATGTTGGCATTGTATGTTTCTGCACACCATGAATATGTTACATTTGTGTGCTTGTAAGTGAAGTAGCATATGCGCGAACTCTGTCAGTGCAAAGTGGAGGGAATAGTGGATGGAGTGACACCAAGGCGAAAAGCCCGCCAAGCTGCAGACCACTCTTCAAGACTAAGAAACAACAAAACTGGTTGTGTTTTAGGGAGTCATTGCTGTGTTTCCATTGGGGATAGGTGCCATGAAAAGCTGCTGATATTTAGCAACACATTGATGGTTTTTCCAGCCGTTATTGTGGCGCCAAAACCGTGTATTTTAAGCCAAAACATGATCTTTTCCTAACCATAACCAAGTGGTTTTAGTGCCTAAAGTTTTGCCTAGAGTTTTTAAATGTAAATTTGTTTATGTCTGAAAATGTTTTTTGAATATTCCCCTCAACGCTTTCGTGCTTGAGCAACTGGAAACCAGTAAATATCTCCTTCTTCATCCTGTTCTGGTCAGCAAATCACAAAAAATTAAACGTTTAGTAAGGAGTTAATCCTCCGCTATGTCTCTGTATTCGCCTGTAATATTCTCATACAGTTGATCTCATGATTTAGCTGCTGTCAATTCTGTTTTCTGTTCCTGTGAATGAATTAATTCATGAATATAACACAAGGACTTGAACATTAAAACAGTAGTTCTGCACTGTTAGCCAAGACGCTGAGAAACCACATTGAATCTCAAATGGGAAATACTGCATTTTTTTTTACTCTGATACATTTATCTGATACCTTTAGTTCCTTTGCAGATTTAGATTATCTATACAAGATATAATCAACAAATAAATTATGGTGTCTAATTATAGATTAAACGACCCAGCAGTATATAAAGAAGCAGCAGTATATAAACATTAAAGTGATGAATACATTAATGCATCAATAACTTTTACCTGTACTTTTACTTCAGCAAATGATTTGAATACTCCTTTCTCTGCTGGTTATTGTCTCGTTCTCATGCTACATTTTTCGGTAAGGAACCTCCACTTTTGGCTCCATGTCCACACAGACCACTCACAGTCTGGTGTCTCATATGGATCTCTGTTGTTTACTGCTTGAAGGCATTAAGTTGTTTTCCTTCCAGTATCCGACTCATAGCAGCCACCTGTTGTTTTGTTTTGCCAGTCGGTGATGTTGAGACGTTAAGGAGGCGGTGTCACGTGAAAAAGTGACGTCAGGGTGTATTCTCTATTGTACATAGTGTACAGTACACATATCAGACACACACTCCTAGTCTTAGTCAGAGGTGTTAGAAAATAATATATAATTTAAGGGTTATTTGTGTATTTTAACACAGTGAACACACGATTCAGAAATTATTGCAGGTTTCTGCTGCATTAGCACTCTGTTTATTATTATAATATGACAGAGCCGACCTCAGTAGCTTCATAGTCCCCGAGCCACGGCAACAGCAAGTGTGTCCCAGCCATGTGCATCACTTTTTAGAGTCCCATGGAAACAGTTTCCATTGTGTTGTGAGCTCCTTGCAGTGCGATTCGTTCCTTCCTGTCAGTGGTAGCTGTGGCCGGACACAGTGTGTTTTCGGTCATCTGTCTGTCTCATTGTTGTGAACGCAATATGTCAAGAGCACCTTGAAGGAATTACTTCAAATCTGGCACAAACGTTCACTTGGACTTAATGATGAAACAGTCAGACTATACGGTCACTGTAACGTTGCATCCATCTCATTCTCCTCACAATATCTCGAGAACCTGGAGGGAATTTCTTCAAATTTGGCACAAACGTTTACTCGGACTCAAGAATGAACTATTTAGAATTTGGTGGTCATAGTTCAACAGTCATAATCACTGCAACCTTGCGTTCATCTCTTTCTCGTGAACGTGATATCTCAACACCTTGAGGGAATTTCTTCAAATATGGCACAAACGTCCACTTGTACTCAAGGATGAAGTGATTTTAATCTGGTGGTCAAAGGTCAGGGTCAAAGTCACTCTGACCTCACATAACATGTTTTTGCTTTAACTCAAGAATTCACGTGCTTATCATCACGCAGTTTCACGCAAATGTCTCACAGGATTAAAATGATAATGTGATGACATTTTATATCTAAAATGTCAAAGGTCAACTTCACCGTGGCTTCGTAACATTCTGCAAAAACACGTTTCTGGCCATATATAGACATATTTCCAGATACTGAATTGGTGACACTTTGAATAAACCTTCAACCACCAAATTCTAATCTTTTGTTTTTCTAATCTTGAATCCAAGTGAAAGTTTGTGCCACGTATAAAGAAATTCCCTCAAGGTGTTCTTGAGAAGGATGCAAGGTCACTGTGATCTTGACCTTTGATCACCAAATTCTAATCAGTTCATCATTGAGTCCAAGTAGATGTTTGTACCAAATTTGAAGAAATTCCCTTTAAGGTGTTCCTGAGATATCTTGTTCATGGGAATGGGACAGACGGACAACCTGAAGGGAAGATGTGTATGAAGCATCCATGTTTTCAGAGACATAGATGTAAACTGTAAGCGCAACTTGACGGGTTCTCAGAGGCAGACATTGTGAAGCAGTATTTCTAAATGCTGTATGTGTCATCAAATTAGTGAAGACGTTTCTTAATTTGCTTGTGTTGTGTCTGTTTGCATGTGTCTTCCTAATTTGTGGTGCGTTGAGCTCTCTGGGCCACCGTACATTCCTGTCTAACATGCAAACGTGTTTTCGTGCGTGTTTTGCGCAGAGCTCTGAGCGGTCAGCAGCTGACGTTGGCCTCGATGATGGTGGTGGACACTCCGGGCATGAGGAACCCGAGATACTCAGCAGAGGAGCGAGCAGCCAGCTGGTCTGAATTCTGTCACAACTACCTGCAGGAGAGGCTGCTGGAGCGCTACCACACACACACCTTCACACACACACTGGAGAGATACACACAGGTAACATGGAGTCCATATCATATTTACATCTGATTAATAGTTTACATATTTTTTTTGTTTTGTCTCAGCATGTTCGTCATGTGCAGATGTGTGCAAAGACTGAGTGATAATGTATCGCAAGCTCAAAAATAGATTTACAAGAGTCTGTCTTTCCACTGAAAAGTACATTTCTCTCAGCTTTATCATTACAGGCACATAACAGACCAGGTCCCAAAAGATTTGTACCTTTCATTCCACCATTACAGCAGTTTAAAGTACAAATGTATACTGTCTCAATCTAATCAATACAGTCAGTAAAGGTAGAACACAGATTAAAGAAACCGATCTAAGTGCAGAAAATGTGTCTCAAGATGAGGCAGCTTAATGTGCTTGTAATATGGGCTACTTCCCCAGTGACAGTTTGTACAAAAGCTTTTTCCTTTTCCTGACAGCGAGCAGATTACAGAGCCCTCAAGGAGACCAAAAACTTTTTGTTCTGAGTTTAAAACAAGAGTTTTAGGTTAGAAACACATTTCTTCTTTCTGCTGCTGCACAGTGAAGAAGATCTCCTTCAAGCATTAAACTGATCACATCAGACAAGACGTTTAAAGTGAACTGGAACGTTTTGTTTCTATAGAGACATTCAGACGTGAATTCAAATGACTGCTGACTTTTTCCTGTTGAGTGGAATTTTTGAGTGTGAAATACCTCAACAGCTATTTTGGATTACATTTATTTGGGTGATGCTTTTATCCGAAGCAGCTTACAGTAAGTGCATTCAACCCTGCAAAGTGCTTCAATCATTTATGAACTTCATCAAATATGCTGAACTA
Source organism: Epinephelus cyanopodus (assembly GCA_026686955.1). NCBI lineage: Eukaryota > Metazoa > Chordata > Actinopteri > Perciformes > Serranidae > Epinephelus > Epinephelus cyanopodus. The sequence continues at coordinate 33,151,212 of CM048932.1, read as the reverse complement.
ATTTAAGTACTACATTTAGGGCTAATGGATAATGGGCTTACTGCTGCATGGATTATCATGAAGTCTGATTTACACATTCCTGTGTCCTGCAGGATAAACTGCGAAAGGTGTTACAGTTCGGAAATGTCTGCATGGGTCGTCTTGACACCAGATTTGATTCCTTTCGATACACCAACAAAGTAGTTTCTCATGATTAAAGGTACAAATTTATACCAATTCAGCTTAGGCGACAAATCTAATTGCTGAAGTCAGACAAAGTATCACACTAGTTAAGGTGTCTAGATGATGCAAAGCACAAAATACAAAAACAAAAAAAAAAGACTGTTTCTATTTTAAAGTCATCATAACATCATATATAACATTCAGAACATTAATACGGCAGCAAACATCTACTGGAATTTGCAATGTGAAAGATAAAACTAGAACTAATACAAGGAAACATAACTACTTGTAGGTATTTTTGTTTCAACATAAATGTCTTTGAAAACATTCACATATCTACACATTAAAACACATAAAACAATTATCTATAATATTACGTTATAAATGACAATGGACCTCTCTCTGACCCATCAGGCCACAACCCCCGCGGAAGCGCTGCGAATAGCCTTGAAGCACCTCGAAGTGAAGCCATTTTCCTTTCAGCGACCATGTTAACCGATTGTGTCATCCATGCGGGCTGCGCCGCGCCACGTAGCTCCATGGCCGGCTCGCGCCCTGCAGCGATCGTTTCGGCGTCTGGTCTATTTTCTGGTCTGTCTTTTTTTCTCTGCAATCAAATATCAATTTTCACATTCGACGGTCCTTTTTTTTTTTTTCAAATTCGAATTTAGATTTGAAATTTGTGGGCATTTATTGGTCTAATGTAATGCAGTACATCTGGTAGTTAAAGGTTTTCTACCTCTTAAGCAAAAGCCAATGCCACAGCTCTTTTTTCTATTTTCTCTGGTCATGTTGCGTCAGTCTCAAAAGTATTTGTGTCTTTCTGCTGCATGGACAGTACAGTGTTATGAAAAGCTCTCTGCAGCAGTGTAATACTTCTTCAAGAGTTTGATGGGTTCATTTCTTTGTTCTGCTGCTCTTCAGTGGAAAAAATCTCTCTTCGCGTTAGAGAACATTTTCTGTCCTCGAGAAGATAATTTCTTCTAAAGCAATTCAATCAACAGTCCTGCAGCAGTTTTCCTCGGGATTAATGAAGTTCTTTTTTATCTTACAATTTGTAGCCTGATTTATATTTTGAAGCGAGGCTGGAACATGTAGGTTTGTAAATAAACCGTCAGGCTGCATTGTGATTAAATCCTTGATGACTGTGACGACTGCTGTGGGGAAATAAATGTGTGTTTTTAGTAATCAAATAAATTCAGTCAATCAGTCAAACCTGGTGCGCCCCAGAGGTTTGGGGGAAACATTTTTTTTTAGCTCATGTTCCCTCTGGGGCTCTTTAAAAGGATTTGTTACTGTCATTTTCTCAGATATTCAGGGAGTATCAGTGTATTAAGAACATATAACCTCCCTTTAGGCTGAGACACAGTGCATCAACACGGTTTAGTGGCACTAATCATTCAGATGTAGATGAATAATACTAAATAATATGGTATTAAATGGCTCCACTGTTGTTGTTTTGTGTTACAGGAGAATATCTCAGTGCAGCTGGAGTGTCCAGAGAACAGTCCTGCCGAGGTGGTGTCTGCTATTGACCAGCCGCCTCCACAGGTACACAGCTCACACTGAGCACACCTACAGCAAAGCACATATCAGCCTGAGAATGAGGATTCATGAAGGCCAGCAGGAGCATCACTCAACCTGTGAAAACAGTTGTGTAATATCTTTTGTGGCTCAGTCTGATGGGCTGTTTCTAGTCTGATAAAAGAGCCCTGTAATGACTACATATTCTGCATTTTGTCTCAGTTGCTTTTTGGTTAACGTAGGATTTTGAAGCTTTACCCATACTGAGGACTAAAGGTCAGGAATGTCTCGGCCTCTGTGGCTTCATTATTTCCCGTTCTGTTTTGTAGCTTTATGGAAATATAATACTAAATAGCTGGAGTGCCTCTTTAACAAGCTCTGAAAAAGAAAGATTTAACTTGATTTGGCAGAATTGGGCAAAATCTCCAAAGCCAAGCAAGAGCAATTTCCATACGGGATGTGAGGGGACACATCCCACTCACTTTTCAAATCCCTATTATTGCCTCTTCACCCAAACTTTATAGCAGGCATGACGAAAGTCCAGCCCTGGGGCCAATCATGGCCCGCTGACTGCTTTTAAATGTCCCTGTGGCTTATTGTTCAAAATATACTACATGTGGCCCACAACACAATACTGGTTAATCAAGCAAGAACACTTTGCATTTTTTCCATTCCCCCACAATGGCAGGACTGTTATACAATGTGTAAACAAGCTCTAAGTAGGAACTACGCAGACGAAACTAATGTGTTTTTATAAACAAAAGGCAAACAAGAAAATGAACAGTTACCTAACAGCAGATATTTCCTGCGAGGCAGCAGACATAGTCACAACAAAGGAGAGTGAAGTGGACAGCGAAGGCCGCCTCTTTCGGGAGCAGCGGAAAGTTGATTAGTTTTCCACTGAAGAATGAAACAGTTTTATTCATTTATTTGCTTGTTTTTTATTTATTTTTTTCAACCTGTGTGACGCAAGACGCGGCTAGCCCCCAGATATTTTCACATAATCACATCCAGCCACCAATCAAACAAGTTTGGGCACCCGTGTTTTATAGTTTCAGGTTTATTTTCTGATCAGCATGAAACTCGCTGCCCAGCTGCTGAACTCCAGACAAAAAATGAGAAGAGGAGTTTAAAAATTTTGCTCATTTAAATCAAGTTATCATCGCCCACTTGAAGCAATGAGCTCTACCAGCAGCAACAAGTGGGGAATGATGGGATGTTATTTGCTCTGGGTTTGGCTCTAAACTACTGCATTCAATCTATACTTTTCTTTGTACTGACAATAGAAAATGCAGCATTATGTACAACATCATACTGTATAGGCTACATATTTATTGCTTTACCCTGTTGTTTCCTCCCAAGAAGAATAATATGATGGAAGATGTTTCTTTTGTGACTTTCTTTCTTGCTTTATTTCTTTTGACTCTGACAGTGCCAAACATTCTCAGAGCTTTAGCACAATTCATTTTTGAAAAACTGCAAAAAAAATTGTTTTCCTTTGTGGTAATTATATATAATAAAATATATACATGTTGTGTGTGTGTGTATTTAAGGTCCGTGCAGCAGATGGAGACCCGAGAGGTCTGTTATGGGTTCTGGATGAGGAGATGTTGACACCAACCTCCAGTGAGAACAGCGTCCTGGAGAGAGTCTCTCAGTATTACAGCAACTCTGGTAAAAACATCCCTTGATGTCAGTGTGTGTGGAGAGAGTGTGTGAGTGAACAGTGTGGTAATTTGTGAGTATTGTGTGCCCCTGCAGTGCGTCAGTGCGAGCAGCCGCTGCAGTTTGAGGTGAACCACCTGATGGGCTCTGACCCGGTTCGGTACGACCTGACTGGATGGATCGGTCTGATCCAGAGCAACCCGTCTGCTCTGAACGCCATCTCTGTGCTTCAGAACTCCACCATGTGAGTGTGACTAAAGGCCGAGGAGGGTGAACACTGGTACACATGGATGCAACTGAGTGAACATCTTATTGCAGGCTGCTATATATACTTTTGGATTGGATACTTTAGGATTTAATTTATACATACTATTGCTACAGTAATACCCCCACATTGAAATAAATAAACACACATCAGTTGTTATTGCAGAGGATTTTATTTACTTTAATATTTGTTTATATCAGCCAGTGCGGTTTGGTGATGTGATTACTGTGTCCATGTGATGGCCAGCTTCTCCCTTTGTCTTCCTCAGAGGGGACGTGAAAGCCATGTTCTCTCCAAGGATCTCTCTGCCCCCTCTGTGTCGAGGTCTGGGGGGTCTGGAGGGAGGCAGCCAGCGCTCTCTGCAGAGGAACGGCACCATCAGGAAAACCCTCAGCGGAGGAATGGCGGCCATACGGAGACTCTCCCAAAGCATTGCAGTTAAGCTACAGGCAGTAAGTGCATTGGTTCATGCATTACTTCCTGAGAATACTCTCAAAGTATCTCTTGATTTGATCTTTCTATCTCTCTCTCCGTACCTTGCAGGATGCTCTGGTGAACCTGATCCGTAGAGCCAAGCCGGTGTTCCTGCAGTGTGTGAATGCAAAGAACGATAGTGGAAGTTTTGACGTCCCAGCGCTCAGAGTCCAGCTGCACTCCACGCAGATCCTGTCGGCCCTGCAGTTCCACCGCACAGGTCAGCACATTTCACACCAGAATCAGGTTTTCCCATGCAGGGAATTTGCAGTGGTATTTGGAGCATAGCATAGTCCAGAGAGGAAAAATAATAAAACAAGTGCTGCAAAAGTAATTTATTAGATGAAGTTCGTGCACAATTTAATAATTTGTGCCCTTTTATTTATCACCTTTATGTCATTATACCTGTCTTGTGTGTGCCCTTCGCACTCTCTCTGTTGATTACCAGGATTTAATGCGGTTTTATTGTGACCTTGGACTTCAGCTGTTAAACACATTGTGTCGTCTCTTAGGTCCCTTAAATATATTTCCCAGGATTACAGAATGTTTGGCCGTAAAAACTTTGTTGAGGCTGCAGATTTCATCCAATTCGTAAAAACTCAGAACTTCATAAATGTCTTCTGCTGTAAAATGTAAGGTAAAACATATGGTATGATACAGAGCACAAAGTCACTGCTTTTTTCATAGTAGTGAGCAGATATAGGGACGTTTTTAAGTGTTTATTGTTGTATTTGTCAAAATTAGAACTGCTGTGACACACATGGACAGATGAATACAGCATGTCAAAAATAAAACATTTATTAACTGATGTCCACATGTATATTATGTGCAGACCTCCATCCTGAGTCACAGCAGTAATGCCAGTTGGTCAAAGATCTCAAAGATAAATACATTTTAAAGATGAATTGATTTGCTACAAAAAACCACACGATCTAACAAATATGAAAGAATAGCATCCATCCAATGAATAGGAATAAACACAATATTATGAGTAATTTGATGGGTAATCCTTCTACCTCAGTGTGAACCAGATAAAATACATAATTTGTGTTTAACAAGCCGAAGATGTGTGTGTGTCTTTGTTTGTTGGATTCCCCACTGTATTGCTTTTATGACTCACTGTGTCCTCTCTGCTGTCTGCGTGGAATTCCTCTAATTTATTAAAACTTTTAATCTGCTGCAGTTTCTGCACAGATCAATAACTTCTTCATCTCACTAAACATCATGTTTTCTTCAAAACACTCTTGAGATCAATTTTACCTTGAATGTTTTTGTAAATTGTCCATTAGGCTTGGGTGAATCCTATTTTCGTTACACTCTGGTACCCTCCTGGTGCTGAGTTTGCTGTGTTTCACAAGCTCTCTTAATCTTTTTGGTCTTATGAATGAAAACTAAAACGCTCACAGAATTTCTAGAAAGGAAATATTACACATACTCTCTAAAGAGCAGAAGCCTCACTCAAAAGCAAGAGTGACGCAGTAGCGATGCGCAAGTGTTCCCAAACGCCTGTTTTTCAGGGAGCGATGGTTGCGCCCTGAGATAAAATTCAACTTTTGGAACACAGCAACATGCACTACACGTCATGTGATTGGGAAGTCACTCATAGCTGTTATATACAGGTTCCATAGGTCATGGAAAACCTGGAAAAGTCATGGAATTTCACTGTCACATTTGGCAGATGACGTAGTAAAAATCATTGAAAGTTTTGGTAAAATTCTGGAATTTTGTTGTACGTAATGAACTTGTTACAGTAATCTTTCACGGATATCCTTTCATGTAATGTAATGGCGATGTGATGTAGCTCCAGCAACATTTTGTGTGCCATCACGTACGTTTCTTCATCTTCTCCCAACGATCCGTCTCTCCCTTCATGTACACCAGCTGACTGATGTTACGTTTGAAGAGAGTTTGCATCAGATGTGTTTGTAAAATACTGGGCAAGTGGGGCAAGAAAAAAATATTACTATGGGTTCTTGAAAAGTCATGAAAAAATTTGAAATTTTGTCCATAAAAATGTGCGGAAAGCCCGTATATATCTAGTCTGTCTTCCTTAGATATCGGCCTATGATAAATGGACCACTTTTACACTGCACGTCACATTCATCCATTCACACACTTTCACACACAGGTGAGCGAGTCTAATATACAAGGTGCCACCTGCTACTCAGTGAGCATTCACACGCTTTCACACACCGATGGAGCAGCCATCTGGAGCAATTTGGGGTCCAGTATCTTGCCCAAGTATATATTGACATGCAGACCGGAGGAGCCGGGGAGTGAACCTCTGATCTTCCTATTCGTGTACAACCTGCTCTATCACTGAGCCACAGCAGACCAAATATGGAACAGAAGTTGATTATTTTGGTGCAGTGCTACTCAGAGCTTTACATCTGTCTCATGGACACATTTTAGGACTAATATCCTCCTTGCAGTACACACACATACTATTTCAAATGTGAAACGATAATAAATAACTACATTCATTTCCGTTTGTTTTAAATTTGTCATTAACAAAAGCTAAAAAAAAAAAGTTTCCAGAAGGTTGCTCTCTGCTGAAAATGTCTGGCCCCATGACATTTTCTGGTTTTAAAATCCGGCCCAACTGAATTAGCAATTGAATAGCCCTGCTGGAGAGACTGGCGACATTACAGACTGACCTTTGGTGGCACGTGCTGTGCACATCATCTCAATACAGCATCTCTGTATTAGTTCAGTAGAAAGAGGAGTGTCTGTGTTTCTTTTAAAGAGATTTTTAAATAATGTGCAAGTCCTTAACGCTGTGATACCAAGCCTGTTGTCTGTCCACTCCAGATGCAGCTTGCATTTAAACAAAAATCTAAATCTAAATTCTGGATTTCTCTTTCTCTCTTTCTCTCAGGTTATCCAGAGCACATGACTTTGAGTGACTTCAGGTGTCACTTCCAGGCGTTGTCTCCTCCAATTATGAAACGTTACGCTTCAATGTTCGTCAGCCACGATGAAAGGAAGGTCAGGTGGAACATCACAGCAGCGCACACATAAACTTAGTCTTTGATTCTCAGCTCTGAGCGAGTGTTTCCTGTCTCTGTGTCTCAGGCGGTGGAGGAGTTACTGGTTGAGTTGGATCTGGATAAAAAGAGCGTCGTGGTGGGCGCCAGCAGGGTGAGGGCATGTTTCTAATCAAGCAGCAGAACATGAATCCAGCTGATGTGATGTGGCTCATGGCTCTTCTTCCTGCCGTGTGTCAGGTGTTCATGAAGCGAGGTGTGCTGCATTACCTGGAGCAGCAGAGGGACCAGCAGGTCACCGGCTGGTTGGTCTATCTGCAGGCCGCCTGCCTGGCACATCTGGCCCGTCAGAAGTACCGCAAACTCAAGGTTAGTGTTGCTTTGTGATGGTGACTGACTGTCGAAGCTCTAGTCTGTATGTGTCTGTAGACAAACAGTTGCTCCTAAAGCTGAAGACACACAGGCCATGTGAGACACAACCAGCAGTCAGACTGTGAGTTATTTGTTACTTTGGAGCACATGAACATGACAGATAACGGTCACTGCATAAATTTATGACCAGAGAAAAATGAGGAGTTAAAATTCGCTTCCGACTGTGTGTGTGTGTCTCCAGGTGCAGCAGATGGCGGTCCGCTGTCTGCAGAGGAACCTGCGGGCTCTCAGGGTCGTTTCCAAGTGGAGCTGGTGGAAACTTTTCTGCAAAATTCGTCCTCAGCTTGACGTCAACATGGACAACGAAAGGCTCCGGGCTAAAGAGGTACACACACACACGTGCGCGTGCACACCGACACACAGTTATTATCAGCTGTTAAAAGAGTAATTTGACATTTAGGAAAATGTACTTTTTGCTGTCTTGCAAAAAGTCTGACAGGATTCAGTTTGAAACAGTCAGCTTGGCTTTGTCTAAAGGTAACAATCCACCTACCATTAGGTCTGAACTAACTAATGACCAGATTAATATCTAATTTATTTGATTTGTACAAAACACAAGTGTAAAAGCAGCACATTGTAGTTTAAGGAGGGGTTTGTGTCTGATTATTTTCTGGATTTACTACTGCTACAACAGTGATGGAATTAAACTAAGTCCTCAAAGTAGTCATGCACTATATTTATGTTCAAATTTGAGGTTCTTTACAGAGTATTTTAATTTTATTTTACTTTCTGCTTTACTCGACTACATCTCAGAGGTAAATAATGTACTTGTCACACAGGCGACGCGTCTCCCTCAAGATTTAGATCATTTGCATTTGTCCCTCCCCCAAAGGAACCATGAACGTAGCAGTGGACTTTTGCTTTGACAGAATTAAAGACATTTACACCATAAAATTGTCGCAGAAAAGGCTCTAACTGGTGCAAAAAAAAATCAACAGCTTTCAAGTAATTAAGTGTGTGATGCTCATGATTTTCTGGCGGAGGACCCCCAGACCCCAGTACTTTTTCGATAGGAGTTGTGCAAATTTGCAGGAAAGCCCAATCAGTCTTTTTTCAGCATTGGCAGTATAGAAATAAAATCGGGGAGTGCAGCAAAATGCCGCCTACCTACTAAAGTAACAAAACGTGTAGCTCAGCGTGTGACATAACCAGTGACGTGGGAGGGAAGCCGCGGCTGGTCAGTCCTTTGGCGATTCTCTCTTAAATTGGCCCGTCCTTCACCGTCCCCGTCAATTCCTTGTCTCCCCAGTTGCTCATCTTCACAGTGTCTGTCAGGTTTGTGTTTCCCTCTTGCTATTAGCTGCTCACTAATTCCTGCTATCAGCTGTTTCCTGTTTATCCACCTCCAGTGGCTCGCACGTGCGGCGTCATCAACAGCTCCTCCCATGCTCGCTTGCTGTTAGGACACAATGTTAGGTCTGCATATCTGTAGAGGGGAATGTTTTTCTTGGATGTTATAACAGGGCAGATTTAAATAAGTCAGACTTGAACAGATTTTCCTGGTCAAAAGCCGAATAATGGAAAGCCTGAGTGCAGCAGCGCTCGCTGTGTGACAGAGACACACAGAGAGGGAAAGAGAAGGCAGATGTTGGATGACTGCACATATTTGAAAGTTATTAATAACTTAGTCAGAACGCTGCGTCATTATCCACCTGCCAGAAACAAGTGACATTTAATAACAAGCTTACCCAAACTGCTCAAACCTGTATGGTTTTCTACCAGTGTTTTAAAGTGTGTAAGGTTTCAGTATTTCAGACACAGAGTGAGTGTGCCCGCAGGTGAAGACACGAAAACATAACCTATCACAAGGAATCAGATTGATTTGTCACAATAATGGGAGTTCAGACTGCGCCTGCATCTTCTGAGAGCAACAGGTGGTCTGTCATGGCAGGGGAAGATAGAAATTATGGCAACAAAGGGTTCATAAAACATGTCTTTTTCAGACGTGATTTAAAAGACGCTTCTGTGAGATGCTCTTCTTCTTCTTCTTCTTCTTGTCAGGATGAGATATCAGCTCTGAGACGACGCCTGGAGAAATCAGAGAAGGAGAGGAACGAGCTGAGGCAGACTGCAGACAGCCTGGAGACCAAGGTTTGTTCTGCTGCAACACACACACACACACACACACACACACACTGCTCATGCTGTTATCCGTGTGTGTAGGTTACAGCTGTGACATCTGAGCTAAGCGATGAGCGTTTCCGTGGCGATGCTGTGGGTCAGGCTCTGGATGTTGAGAGGGCGGAGAGGATCCGACTCAGCAGGGAGAACAAAGACCTGCAGGTACACCGACTGTTGAAAAAGTAATCTATTACTCACTCCTCACTGCACGAGAACTAAGGAACGACTTTATGACACTTTTCACCTCCTGGCTGCAGAGATCTGTTGAGCTTCTTGCTTTAATACTTTTCTGTCACACACCTGGAATGATTGCTTCGTTCTTGTCATTGTCAAACATCTCTTTTCTCTCTCTCAACGCCAGGCTCGTCTAGACCAGTGTAAAGTCACCATGGAAACCCTGGAGAAGCAGCTGGAGGAGGAGAAACAGAAAGCGAAGATCACTGAGAGTCAGCGAGGAACAGCGACAGGTAAAGATCAGGAGGCTCTGCTAGAGTGTCGTCTGAGAAAACACCAAAATCATTCATGTGTCCGTTGTCATTTTTACTGTAGGCCATTTTACCTCTGCAGTTGCCAGGGGTTACACGTGGAGTGGCTCAGCTATTGTGTAAAAATAGAAATTATGATTTAGTGAGAACAATGAGCCTCATGCAAATAGCTCCTACTTTTTTTTCCATGAGGTTTCCAAGAATCAAAATCACCTCTTAACTGCACAAACTTGTTGTTAATCGCTAAGTGTGACAAAGAAAAAGTTATGTGACGCAGGCCAGTGTTGTCTTTACTAGCTATGGATAAATGCCTGTGACAGGAAAATGTTGCAGTTTCTAGGGTTTCTTTCTGACCACCATTTTGCGGCCATTTTGTGTCTCTTCAGCCCAGTTCAGATTAAAGATTCGCAATGTGACGAAACCGTTTTAGAACGTTACAGAGAAAAGTTGCAGCGGTGTGAACTGGCTAGTCTTTGCTCGACTCAAGCCGGCTGATGGTGTCACCTGTAATTAAGCTGGTTAAATCGCAGGCGGCTGGTTTTAGAGTGTAAAGCACATCACCTTTTTGAGTCTGCTGGTCCAGTCAAAATGGCCGCAGATGACATGTTTGCCTGCAGCGGCTGGTGCCCATCCCCTCTGAGCCTTCTTTGTCCTCCTTCTTAAGCTAAATAAACTCTTTAAAACCTCTTGTGGATCAGCTGGAAAATGCATCGTCACAAAGCTGTTTTTTTTTTGTACAGATCTGTGGTTCTCACGGGACAGCCACGCTACAAACATTTGATGATCTTATAGTATGATGCAGTGCTGCAGATTAAACTGCCCAACAGTATATAAAGGAGTTAGAATGAACACAACCTTAAATATCTACAGCAGTGCAATGCAACGTACATATTATTGCAGCAGTAATATTCATCTAAAACCATCAAATACATTTTGCTGAAAATACTTAAATACTCACGGTTTTGAATGCAGGACTGTCTTGTACTGTTTTCACAGTGTGTCATCAGCACTTTTACTGAAGTAAATCATCTGAATGCTTCTTCCACCCCTGCTGGTTTCAGGCTAAAAGAAAAGTCAAATAAATGTTACCGTGTTTAAAATGACCCCGTCACTTCTGACAAAGTCGAATCCGTCTCCCCCCTCACACAGAAAGCGAGCTGTCCATGCAGCTGGAGTGCTGCCAGACGGAGGTTGAATTTGTCCGCAGACGACTCAAGCAGACGGAGGAAAAACTGGAGACAGAGAGACAGACCCGACAACAGCTCGATACCAAGGTGAGACAGGACACTGTGACGTGCACGGAAACACTGATGGGAGATTAAATGTCTGAAGGTAATAACGCTGTGTGTGTGTGTGTGTGTGTGTGTGTGTGTGTGATTGTGTGTGTGTAGGTGGCGACGCTGCAGGCCCAGCTGGAGCAGTCCAGGCGGACTGTGACAGAACTGAAACGTCACTGTCGCCGCGTGACCTCTGACCTCCAGGACGCCCGTGTCCTCACCGACAGCCTGCAGAGCCGCATGCATGAGCTGGACCGCAAACAGAGAAGGTGTGTGTCCACCTGGTCCTTTCACACTGTTTGTCCCCTTAGTATTATCTTTAAATCAGTTTTCTCACTGTATCTCAAAGTACAAATGCGGCGTTTTGAACTCCAATCTTAATATCAGTGAGACGAAGGGGCCTGTTATCGATATTTTAAAAAGGAAACGGGCAGCGTCACTCATTCAATCAGAAATCAGCAGGTTACAAATGTCTGGAGATACAAAGTGACATGAAACTGAACTGCTGAGAAAATGTTAACGCTGTGTTTAAAAAGCCAAAGTCGAGCTTATTCTTCCTCATGAAACTGAAGTTGTTTGAGGTCAGCAGAGAGCTTTTATCAGATTTTACTTTATGCGGCTGAATGCTGGGCTAACAGCATTACTGCCAGTGATAGGAACAGCATTAAGGGTTTATCTAAAAGGTTCTGTTCTGTAATTGGTTTGACTCTGAAAAGGTGTTTGGAGAAAAGAAACAGGAGGAGAGTTCAAACCAGACATTATTTTGAAGGGTCACGCTCTGGTTGGTTTAAAAAGCGTGATTAATAACGGTTAAAGATTCTCAGCAGATTAATTTAGACGTCTTTTGTGTCCTCAGCTGTGAAACTTTTAAATGACGTGAGGCACTCAAAGTAATTAAAACAAGCTCCACCTTTACCAGCTGCAACATCAAAGAGAAGAGCACGTTAATGCATCAATAATTATAATCCAATATTATTCTGAAATGGGCCATTCTGCATAACAAGGACTCTAATTATTTGTACTTTCGGTTTATTTGATAGTAAAACTTTTGCACTGTTACTTGAAGGTTTAATGGGTAAGATTCAGGGGGATTTAGTGGTATCTAGTGATGAGGACTGCAACCAGCTGAAACTTCTTTATACCAGCAGCTACAGAGGTCTCTTCCTCTCCAAAACAAACATACCAGGTGATTTAAACCAGTAAAACTGAATAAACCAGTTTCATTTTTAAATATTGATGCTTTCCCAACGTTGCTCATTACTGTTGGGCTTCTAACTACAGTGGCTGACATGAAATCGCAGCAGCAACATTCCTGCAAATTTGCACAATTCCTGTTAAAAAGGGCTGTTGATCCTGCTTATCCACCTAGTATTGTGTTTGTATGTCACCTGGCGTTATATTGCAATCAACAACTTGAGTATAAATGCCTCTGTGCACGCTCGTAGCTTAAACGCTATCTATGGAGGCCAGCACCACAGTGTCCTGTGAGAAAGCTTACTGCTGTGGATGGGGGCAGCAGCAAAACAGATTGTATCCACTGTAATCAGTCGAAGCGTACGCTATATTTAATATATATTCACTGCTTTACCTTAATGTCAGACAGCCCATTATATTTTTCTCTTCAAAGCCAGACTCCATTAACAAAAACAGTAATTTTAGCTTGCTGAACACGAGAGCTGCAGGTCTACCACTGCCTCTGTCGGTTAGTTCGTTTGTGTCATTGTGGTGAATCCGAACTCTTAAATGACAAAAGTCACACGATAACACAAACTAATTAACCGATGTAGGCAGCAGTAGACAAGCAGCTCCTGTGTTCTGTGAGGTAAAATTACTGTTTTTGTGAAAGGAGTCTGGCTTTAAAGAGAGCACCATAGCTGCTTCAGTACCCAGTCAGAAAGGGCAGTTAAAATACTCCAAAAATAGCGTACACTTGAACTATTTTTAGGTGGATAAAGTATGTTTTGCTGCTGCCCCCGTCCACAGCAGAACATTGCTTAGCGTCCGTGGTGATACTCTTGCCTGTTTACTACTTTTTTTTGTCACTTTACTTCTGGGCTGTTGAATAAAAGCAGTTCTGCTGTACTTTAATACATATGTCTGCTGTGTGCGTTTGTTCAGATTTGACAGTGAGTTGACGCAGGCTCTGGAGGAAGCTGACAATGAGAGAGAGCAAAAGGACAAAGCCGTTCAGGAAAACACAGCTCTGGGGACTGAAATATACACTCTGCGCCGCAACCTACAGGTGGGTTTTTCACTTCTCTGTATATTGTGTGTCCACGTTTATACAAAACCACGAAAAAAACCTGACTGAGAAACAGTTGGGACCATTGATCATCTCTTTGGTTTGACGAGTCATGTCCTGTGTGTAGATAGCAGATACTTCACGCTGTTCAGTCCTGCTGTGCGTTGTGTTAATGACATATTGACATAATGAGTTATTAATGTGTTTGTGATCTCAGCTCTCTGTGTTGGAGACAATACCCTCAGCAAACACTTTGCATACACAAAGAGAAACACTGATGATGAAATAGTGCGTTGAGAGATAAAATGTCAACGGGTATCATTCATCACGTTAACCTGGAATAGAGCACATAATCTATTGTGGAAATTACAGGTGTCACACGTGATTCATGGAGCCGTGTCGTGCCTGTGAAAAGACGCAAATTGCATCATAGATTGATGAGTCACAGATGTGTGGAGTCAACAGTACATTTGACATATGACAGACTATAAATATTAATGGCTCTCTAAAAGGTTTATATCATTATATCCCCCATGAAATGCAGAATGATCCGACCTGTCACTGCAGAAACTCTCCTGCGTGAAGCCAAAAGAGTCCCGTCATCTAGTTACGCTCCTTTTATTGTTTGTAGGAGTTCAAGCCTGAAGACCCCAGTCGGCCTGATGGGGGCGCTATAATTAAATCCAATATACTTGAAAGTGTAAATAGTGCAGGAAAAAGTACAATATATCGCTCTGTGATGTCGTGAAGTAGAAGTCTCAAGCAAATGAAAATGGAAATACCCAAGTAAAGTACAAATACCTCAAACTTTAACTTTAGTACAGTTTTAAGAATAATCACATTCCACATACACCTGTAATTATCTGTGGAGTAAAACTTATTTTATAACCAAAAGCCCCGTTTTAATACATATAAACACTTGAAGATCCACTCGTGACTCATGTCTGTCATATAAAAACTAAAGTAATGGTCAAAGTTGTCACAGTGAAATTTATAGGGCTGTACCCAAATATTTGGAGGTATTTGTTATGAAAATTTGGTATTTGATATTTGTTTTTTTATTTAGTTTTTCTTCTTCTTCTTTACATATTTTTTGGTGCTAAATGTAGTCTTTTTGTTGTTGGTGAATGTAAAAATTTGGCAAAACTTTTAAATTGCATAGAATAATGTACTGAAGGAGACTGTTGTGCCATCACATTTTTTTGTGAATATTCAAATATTCGTTATAAATTCTGCCGAAGGTCCAAATGTTAAAAAATGGTATTCGGGACAGCCCTAGAAATTTGAGGTGTGCTGATGGATTCACGTCATCAACTCATGCATTGAGTAACATTACAAGTTAACGTTCCACCTTAAAAGCTGCCGGCAGTCGGCCCAGTGAATGAAGTTATTTTTTCTCAGACTCCAGCTACTGTGAGAGGCAGCAAAACATCCTTTCATTTTATAGTTACAGTTTACTGATAAAACTCTCCACAGTATGAACAGTGGTTACATGAGCCTCAAAACCAGACACAACTCAGCCCTGAGCAGAGTGACCGTCCTCTACTGACCAATCAGACTGCAGTGTTCACAGCTCCACCTGTCGCTACTGATGAACTGCCCAATTTGAGTAGCACATGCTTGAGGTAGAGGTACAGGAACACCACTTCACCAAACAAACCACATGCAGAACCGTATGATCACAGTTTATGGACTTTTGCATTTTCGAAAAGATACGTAATCATCTGCTGACTTCAAAGTGAATGCAGCAAGTAACGAGAGCCTTCATAGAAATGTAGCGGAGTCAAAGTAGTAAGTTTCACCAAATAATTATTGTCAAATCAAGTTCAGATACTCAAGAACTGTAATTAAGTACAGTACTATGTAAATGTACTTTGTTACTGTCCTCCATGTTCAATAGCTGATTGTTAGCGATGAGCTGTAAGTCCACCACCATCACACATAGATAATAACTGCGTGTATGAGACAGCATCACAACTATTTTCGCTTGCTCGCACAATTTTATTGCAAAGAAATGCCTGTAAACAACGTGCATTGCAATTATTTAGAAAAGCTACTGTAAAAAAGCAGGTGAATGTCTGGAGGCACTGAATAGACAGTGGAGGTTTAGTAGGAGACTGTTTCCTGTCTTTTCTCTCACAGAAACTCTGCTGTTTATTGTCTTTGTTTTGGTGTTTGTGCTCCTACGTTTCTGGTGTGCTTCAGTTTTGTCTCCCACGTGGCCGAACCTGCCAAAGTATCCTGGAGTAAGATCAGGCTGTTTAACCCTCCTCGGCTCCAGACACGCTGCAGTAACCAGAGGACAAATGCTGAGTGTCTAACCAAATGTTTTGATGTCAGCAGTAATACATGTTTGTGTGGGTGTGTGTGCAGGAGAGCCAGTCAGAGGTGGGCCGTCTGCAGAAGCAGAAGGAGGAGTTGTGCGCTCAGATCCGTGACCTCAGCCTGCCCGTCGATCTCGCCTCCGATTCGCTTCCTGACCTCAAGAAACAGCTTCGCCTCCTGGAGAGTCAGGCGAGCGAGAGAGCGCAGGAAGTCACCACGCTCAGCTCCCAAATACAGCAGCAGCAACAGGTGCTTGAACAGCACACACACATCCAGATATATTCACTCAGTGCTGGCGCTCTCAGCTCACCTCTCTCTCCTCTCTGCTCTGTAACAGATCCACATGCGCTTTGAGATGGAGATGGAGAGGATGAAGCAGATGCATCAGAAAGAGTTGGAGGATAAAGAAGAGGAGTTAGAGGATGTACACAAGTCCTCTCAGAGACGGGTACGTCAACACAGAACAAGTAATCAACATGGCACCATTCATCCCTGAAGGCCATACAGAAGCAGTAAAGTACATTACTGAAGTATGAATGTGATGTACCCTCACTTTACTTCAGATTCAGGTACATGCGTTATTCTCCTCTATAGAGGAAATAAGTTTTCACAGTCTGTACAAAAAGACACTCTGTACAGTTAACTTGCAGGATAAGAAACAGGCAAGAACATCATGACAAACAAGTCTGAGTGTTTTCTTCTCATTCCACTTTATTATGATCATTATTATTTATTTATGTTTTTCTGCATTTTTGTTTGTTGAAATTTTTGTCCAAGCCCATATCTTGACATAAATCTGTAAATACCTGTATACATGGAAAGATACAGAGAAATGCTCACAGTGACAATAAAAACTGAATAAAATAGGATTTGATTAAAATAACCAAAAAAACTAATAATTATTATTTTTAATAAAATAATGATAATAATCAGAATCATAATGATGATGATAACAAAAATAGAATTAAAGTTAAATAAATAAAATGATAAATTAATAAAGATAAAAATTAAATAAAATAGAGTTGGTCTCATGCCACTTTCTACTTTTATAATAACTATTATTATCATTATTATTATTAAAAAAGATAATAATTAAAATTCTTATTAACAGTAATAGTATGATAATAAAAATAATGCTTATAACTAAAATAATAATACATTATAAGTATTATATAGATATATAAATTATATATACATTATATTACATTATATGAATAATATAAATGAGGTTATAATCAACAATAATAATAATAATTAAAATAAGAAGAATTGTAACATAAAAATAGAAGTAAAATTGAATTAATAAAATGAGTCATGAAAAAATAAAGTTAAAAATGAAATAAAATAAGATAGATGGTCTCATGCCACTGTCTGCTTCCACTACATTTATATGTCAGCTTTAGTTACTAGTTACTTTTAAAGTTAGAATTTCTGCGCACAAAACATATGAGAATGGTTTCAGCTTCATAAATGTGACTTTTTGCTGCTTTTCCTTTAAATTCTTTTAATACTTTTATTTATTTTTTTGTTCTTCTAATATTATTATTATTTTGAGGTTTAGACTGCTGGTTATCAACTATACTCATCATACAATTTGTTCATGGATGTGAAATTACCAGATCATCAAAATCCAGCGTTATACTGGGAATAGTTTGGTGTTTTATTTCAAAGGACATTTTTACAGTAACTATCTGTAAAAAATCTATATGAAATCTGGCGTTACTGTATGTATATATGAAGAGTTTATTCGGAAGAAACAATAGATAACATTCTTAAAATGAATAACACCAGTTTGACTAATATGCAAACGAAAATAGTGTGATTTAGGAAAATAAATACAAATTGAGACCTTTATAACTTTCACAAATGTTTTCAGAACTGCCTGAAACATTCTCTAAACATTCTGCATCTTCAGTCATGAGAGTTCAACACAACATACCTCCTGCTCATAACAAGAGAATCATCGTCAGAAAATCATGTACAGTGAAACTTCTCTGCCAACACTGAACCCAGTAGCCTGAGTTGTGTAAGAGAGCAGTATTGTGTTGTTCGTGTGCAGATGGCTCTTTTTGAATGTCCTTCCTCGGCTGAAAGAAGAAAACAAATTATTTTCACTTCTTTTTTTCCCCCATATTTCATAATGTTACACAACCAGATAGCAGTTACATCTTTGCTCTGCATACAAACGTTTCTACAGGTTCACATAGCAAACTCGTCATCACACAGTGGTGGGATGTAACTAGGTTGAAAAAAATAAATGAATAAATAAAAATAGAAAAATAAATGAAAATAAAATTGGGATGAGGTAAAATAAAACAACACAGAATACAATGAAAAATAAAATTAAAAATACTTATATTTAATTAAATATTACGTAAATAAATATACAGTGAATATATAAAATTTATCATTGTGTGATGGAGCATTTCCTACAGAATACTTAGTTACAGTGGAGGAATGTAATTACATTTACATTTTTTGTGTCAGTTTTGTTGATTGAAAATGTTCAGATCATGCATGACTCAGTATTTTGATGTCTAAGTTTTGATGCCCATTTACAGATAAGTAAAAATACATATGGTAGGTAAATTCCTCTGTATATGGGGAGATAACAACATAGTAGTAATTAATAGTGGAAAATAAAATAATATAAATGATAATTAATAAATATATTAAAATGCTATTAATGATAACAGTGACAAATACTGAAAAAAAATAATTGGCAACTATTCTGATTATTGTTTACGTCACTTTTTATGGTAAAAGTTTTCATGCATCCAGTTTTACTTATATGAAGATTCGCTGCTTTTCTCTTTGAATTATTTTTAATCATTTGAATTTATATGCACTGATATTTTTTACTTTATATATTGTGCCAGGAAGCTTGTTAAGTTCACCAAGGGATCAGTAATGATTTATCTTTATCCATAATAATACGTCACAATTTATTTATTTATTTATTGTAGTTCTTTATCTGAATTGCAAGATTTTTTCAAAATTTATTTTTAATGTGTTTATTTTTTTATTTAGTGTACTATGGACATTTTTGTGTCCTCAATGAAGTTATCATTATTATTAATATTTTAGGTACACTATCCAGGATTTTTTAGTTGCTGTTTGTAAACATCAGCATCTCTTGGATTCCTGCTGCTCACGGTCTGGCACCTGGTCAGCTCCTTTTTGTAAAGTCCCGACCTCACCTGAGCGCTGTGGAGATACACAATGAGAGGGCAGAGTCTTTGTAGATAAATACACCACCACACTCTTGAGAGCGGGTCATATCTGATGTTTGAGGGGATTTATTTCTGTATGAGTCTACTCTATACATCGTTGTTTTTTTAAAGGGATAGTGCACCCAAAAATGAAAATTCAGCCATTATCTACTCACCCATACGCAGAGGGAGGCTCAGGTGAGTAGATAATGGCTGAATTTTCATTTTTGGGTGCACTATCCCTTTAAAATATTACTGCAAAGTGTACTTTTAACTAAAGCTGCCAAATATATGTAGTGCGGTAAAAAGTGCAAGATTTTCCTCTGAGACGTAGTGGAGTCAAAGTAGCATAAACTTGAAATACTCAGGTAAAGTACAAGTACCTTGGAATTTTACTTGAGTAAATGTGGAGCTACTTTGCACCGCTGCATGCTGGAATGTCTTCTTTCTTCCCTCTGGCAGGTTTAAACTCTGTCTGATTTATTCAGCAGCAGATCGTCGGGAGGCCTCGCTTATTTTGTGCTGTTTATTTTTTCATGCTTCTCCACAGATGATGATGTTTTTATGCTTATCATTATGCAACCTGCTGCAGGGAACATTTCCTGTCAGGGACAATAAAAGCCCATTCAGACTGCTCGTCCATCAATTTATGTTTTTGTACGTGTTTGTGTCTGTGTGTGTGTGTGTGTGTGTGTGTATGTTGGTGTGTGTAGCTGAGGCAGTTGGAGATGCAGTTGGAGCAGGAGTATGAGGAGAAACAGATGGTGATTCATGAGAAGCACGACTTGGAGGGACTCATAGCAACTCTGTGTGACCAGGTACACAGCACACACACACATAGCACACACACACAGACAGTATCACCTGTACTGTATATCCTCATGTGATGTGAGGATTATCCCTGCAGGCTCTGACTGTATAAGCGTCCAGCAAGCTCTCTTATACCGTAGATCATTATTATTATTATTGTGGGTTAATGTTCTCTAGCTGATGAATATGTCATTGGTTCATTACAGGCACCACAAAACAAGCATATGCTGCAGGGAGGCAAGGTGGCAGCTAATTTAGCACTCTGTCTCTGTCACCATCAGGATGTAATTGGACTCCTGATGAGTGGCCAGGACCTGGTCTGTGGCCAAGCTGGCATACCGTTCAAGTCTTTCAGAGTGAAGAATTGTTGTCCAGATAAACTATTTTAGGGTTAATGTGTTTTAATCTGAGGTGTCTGGTGTTGCAGGTGGGGCACAGAGACTTCGATGTGGAGAAGAAGTTGAGAAGAGACCTAAAGAGGACTCACGCCCTGCTGGCTGACGCCCAGCTGCTTCTCTCCACCGTTGACAACCCGGGACAGAACATGCCCAACGGCAGCAGAGAGCAGATAGAGCGCCTTCACTGCCAGGTACGCTCATGGATTGACTGCTGAATGAGCCTACTGGGTACAGGCCCAGGGGCTCAAAGTGTCAGACCCCCTGGCCTTCATTTGCAAAATGTCATTCAAATTCAAATGACCACCGAAAGAGCACAAAGAAATGCAAAGGGCCTGCAAAGAGACAAAATATAACTACTGGAGAGGCAAAAACACCAGAAGGAGACACAAAACAACCACTAAGTAACACAAACTGATGACAAAGAGACACAAAATGACTGCAAAGACACACAATGTGACTACAAAGAGACAATATGACAACAGAGAGACACAAAACATAGACTAAGACACAAAATGACCCAACAAGGCACAAAAATAACCACAAAGAGACACAAAACGACTACAAGTAGACATAAAACAACCACAAAGAGACACAAAACGACTACAAGTAGACACAAAATAACCACAAAGACACAAAATGACCCAACAAGGCACAAAAATAACCACAAAGAGACACAAAACAACTACAAGTAGACATAAAACAACCACAGAGACACAAAACGACCACAAATAGACACAAAACAACCACAAAGAGACACAAAAGGACCACAAGTAGACACAAAACGACCACAAGTAGACACAAAACAACCACAAAGAGAAACAAAATGACTACAAGTAGACACAAAACATAGACTAAGACACAAAATGACCCAACAAGGCACAAAAATAACCACAAAGAGACACAAAACGACTACAAGTAGACACAAAACAACCACAAAGAGACACAAAATGTCTACAAGTAGACACACAACAACCACAAAGAGACACAAAATGACTACAAGTAGACACAAAACAACTACAAAGAGACACAAAATGACTACAAGTAGACACAAAACATAGACTAAGACACAAAATGACCCAACAGGGCACAAAAATAACCACAAAGAGACACAAAACGACTACAAGTAGACACAAAACAACCACAAAGAGACACAAAATGTCTACAAGTAGACACACAACAACCACAAAGAGACACAAAATGACTACAAGTAGACACAAAACAACTACAAAGAGACACAAAATGACTACAAGTAGACATAAAACAACCACAAAGAGACACAAAACCATTACAAGTAGACACAAAACAACCACAAAGAGACACAAAATGTCTACAAGTAGACACACAACAACCACAAAGAGACACAAAATGACTACAAGTAGACACAAAACAACTACAAAGAGACACAAAATGACTACAAGTAGACATAAAACAACCACAAAGACACACAAAACAACTACAAGTAGACATAAAACAACCACAAAGAGACTGTGTATGTAGAGGAGGCTGTGGAGCCTTTCCATGTCAGCGCCTAGGGGCCCATTGTTTCTTAATCTGCCCATACACTTCCTGTACATTCACCTGACACCACGCTGTCACCTTCTGCACAGTCTGAGATACATTCGCACAACTCTCTCTTTGTCTCTCTGTCTTTCTCTGTGTTGTCACTTAGCTGGAGGAGAGCGAAGCGAGGCGGCTGGAGGCCGAGAGCGCTCTGACGACTCTCTCCCAGGAGCTGGAGAACTCTCAGATCGAGCTGGAAAATATCTGCAAACAGAAGAGTGTGGTGAGTAGACAGGTGACGGATTAAAGAACAAAAACCTGAATAAACGAGCGGAGATACTTAACAAACAGAGAAGCTTCCATGCAGGACGGGAATGAAAATGATGTGAGGGAGACGTTAAGAAGTACAGTCTTATTTTGCCCAGTCAAATACTTTGGAATCACCCTCCTTCCACATCCCTTAACCTTACATTCAAATCTGAAATGGACAATCCAACATTTACACCCACTCCACACTGTGACTGGTCTGCTGTGAAGAGGTGAAAAGGAGCCAGGCTTCTCTGTTCAGCTCTCTTATTTAATTTCTGACGCACTTCTGTCAACAACAACCAAGTGAAACACTGAATTTCCTCCCGCAGAGACTGTGCACCATTATCACCCTGTTTAAACAGGAGCCTGCAAAAAGCAATGGATGATGAAATTGGTGTTAATGTCTTCCGTAAGCCTAACAGAGGAATTAGAAATGTGGCCTGAATATTACAAGTAGATTCACTAATAGAACGCTGAGATAATGCCGTTTTTATCTTTATGTTTGAAGCCGTCACATGCAGAGAAGTGGAAAACTGTGGATTGCAGCTGTTTCAAGCTGAGCAGTCGGTGCATGAAAAGTTTAAAAGCTGACGCGTTGAAAGGAAAATCTGTCCAAAGGTTGCTAGTGTTTTTAGCACAAGTCTATGGCATTTTACATTATATAAATTAGCCTAGCAGCTAGCAGACTTTTCCTCTACTCATATGAAGCCAGGGACAACAGCAACATTTAACAAAGGTAATGTTACAAAATTCGGCTCCATTACACCTCACAAGGTTCACCGATAAAACAAATATAAGCTTTACATTTCTGAGTGAGGTGGAGCTGTGTGCAGAGTGTAGGAGAGAAGAGATGCACACTGGTATGTGTCATGTAACGCAACTTGACCCTATATTGATATAAACTGTTGTCTTTATTGAAAATATATCGTTACATCACATCATCATAGTGATCACATCACAGTCGTTATATCGCCCTGCGCTAAGTAATCATCAGATAAAATTACAGACCACCGACAACAACAGCACCAAAAACAAAACCCCAAACATCAACAACAGGGCACCTCTTCATTATTAAGGACCTATTCACCACATATCAATAAAGTGCTCGACATATCATAGACTACAATTAATAAAATAATAATAATAACCTTATTTGTATAGCACCTTTGAAAACAAAGTTTACAAAGTGCTTTGACAGACAAAGCAATAGTAGGACACTCAGAAGGCAATATAACAACAGAGAGCCGAACAATAAGGCCAAACAAAAGCAAGACACAATTAATTACAAATAAACACAAACAGCAATAAAAAAGACAATAAAAGCAATAAAAAAGGATGACAATAAAAGGACAACATCACATAAAGGCAGATCTATAAAAATGGGTATTAAGAAGAAATTGAAGTGAAGTCAGTGGTTCTGCGAGCCTTATCTCCTCAGGCAGGTCGTTGTGGAGCCAGCCAGCCAAAGTCACCTTTAGATTTAAGCCTCGACTTTGGAACGGGCAGAAAGGCCCTACCTGGGAGTCTGGCTCGTGTAGAGTCAACATTGCTGCTTTAGACCTGCTTTTAAAGTGATCACGAAAACCTTAAAACCAATTCTAAATCAAACAGGGAGCCACTTTAGAGAAGCCAAGATTAGGGAGATGTGTTGTTTGTTAAACAGCTAATTTTACATAATGGCCAAACTCTGTAGCTACAACTGCCACGTCCATCAAGTGATGTCATGGGACCCAAAAAAAAAAAAAAAAAAAAACGTTTTCCCATAGACTTACATTGTGAAAGAGAGGTCTGTAAATCAGTGGACACTTTTTTCTGAGCATCACAACCAAATGGCACTTCAACACTGAAGTGGCAAAAACTGCAGTTCCTCTAATGGCCACTTGGGGCTGGCTCAAAAAGCGAGTTGATCCCCATAGACCCCACGTTAATATGCCCAGGTTTACAGCAGAAATAATCATATTACAAAAACAGTTTAGGTCTCTTTAACTAACTAACTGTAAAGGTGTGAATTATTATATTATAACTCACGTCTTTACATTTTAATAAGGCTTAAGGTTTCGCATTAGTAACGGTGGGCTGCCTTTGAGTGACAAGCTCTCTACTGATAGTGTCCTCGGCTTCTCTGTCAGATCCATCCCTCACTCCTCCACAGCTCCAGCCTCTCACCAAAATGTGGTCACTTCTGGCTCCAATAAAAACCAAGATGACGACGGCCGGAAAAGCCAAACTCACTGCTTCAAAACAGGACTTCACAAACCTACGTGTGACATCAAGGTGGCTACGTCCATTATTTTTACAGTCTGTGATTTTCGCACGTGAGCCAAATATGCGGAAGAGGGTGAGCAGTTTTTTTAATCCTGTGTGCAGCACCAATAACAGTATTAGGAGGCAAAACCCTGCAAAAAACTAGCACTGTTGACGAAACTTCTGTGAGCACATGAGAATCCCTGAAGGCGATCAAGAACACTATATCAACATTTTTCTTTCTGTCAGTCTTGTCTCGTCTGGATTTTGGCAGCAGAGTACACAGTCATAATCAAACTGAAATGACGAACAGGCAAATTACACCCTTGAGATGTGGGAACGTGGGAAAACAAAAATTGGCAATAGACTGAGATTGACCAGAGCCGTTCAGCTGGTGTCACGTTTGACGTCACACATGGGCTGGAAAACAGGTCAGTAAAGCAGCATGGAGGCCAGTAAAAATGTTTCAGTGGTTACCTCTTTGTTTTCTCTTAACTATTCAGTTTCTCTTTCAAACTTGGTGCCAACTATAGACATAACAACTCCCCAAAAACGAAGCCAAAGCATTTTAATCAACCCCTAGTGGCTGGCTGCACTAGAGGTCATAAACCCCGCTTCCTCCATGTTAGTGGTTGGGACATGGACCAAACTAAAAAATCAAAGTACATGTCAAATAAATTTGACACAAGTTTTGAAGAAGTGAGTGCTGCTTGGACGGAGATGGACAGTATTTTTTGGAAGTCCGTCTTGGCGGGGCAGAAATAAGTGCGTTTGGTGTTGTATTTCCATCACTGGCGGCTGGAGCTTGAGCCGAGTTGTCCTGGGAGTGAATGCTGATTGTGACCTTTTCCATTAAAGACAAAAGCCAGATCTCAGTGGGTGCTGGTGGGTTGTTGTTTTTTTGTGTCCAGTGGGAAAGAGGCTCAAGCCACCTCACCTCTTTATCTCTGTGTCCAGGTGGATGAGCAGTTGGCGCTGCTGCAGCATGAGAAAGCAGACCTGCTGAAGAGGCTCGAGGAGGACCAGGAAGACCTCAACGAACTCATGAAGAAGCACAAAGCGCTCATTGCTCAGGTGCCGCTCTGGACTTGCTTACAGTTTGTGTTTCGAGCTCTGTAAATCACTTTTGTGTCCTGAAACTTGATCATCAATCAATCTCTGTCACACTCTCCCTGTGGTTTAGTCCTCCAGTGACATCTCTCAGATCAGAGAGCTGCAAGCTGAACTGGAGGAGGTGAAGAAACAGAGACACTCTCTGCAGGAGGAGGTGAGTTTTCTTAGACCATCACAGGCTAAATGTAGCACTGAGAGGTTTATGTGAGACTGTAATGGATTTATGGATCATTTAACCTTCTTGCAACGGATCTCAGTGTAACTACAAGATTTCACATTCACTGCTGTATCGGTGCATTAATTTGGCTCTCCAAATGTGTCCTGGCTCCTTCCTCTCTCCCTCCTACTCATAATGCAGCTCCAGCAGAGCGTGTCGAGGGTGCAGTTCCTAGAGTCGTCCACCGTGGGGCGTAGCATCGTCAGCAAACAGGAGGCACGTGTGTGTGACCTGGAAAACAAACTGGAGTTCCAGAGAGGGCAAGTCAAGAGGTTTGAGGTGAGACCACGTGACGCGTCCCCAGTTCCAACACATGATTATCAGCCTGTGGAGTTCTTATTTAAATGTTGTCCCACTTGTGTGATGCGCAGGTGCTGGTGTTGCGTTTAAGGGACAGTGTGGTACGTCTGGGAGAAGAGCTGGAGCAGAGCGCGCAGGCTGAAGCTCGGGAGAGAGAGAACGCCCGCTACTACCAGCAGCGGCTGCAGGACGTGAGGCTGGAGATGGAGGAGCTGATCCAGAGAGAGCAGGACAGCAGCCGCAGACGCATGGAGCTGGTAACGCGCTCACACTGCGCTCAGTCTCACAATCAGTCACACGGGATCATAAATAACAGCACATGTTGTGGATGCTGCTGTTATCATTGGCCTTTTCTGCCGTATTCCTCCATTTGTGATGTCAGTGGCATTTAATAACCACTCACATGTACGTGTGCACAAATCCACACACACACACACACACACACACACACACACACGCTGTCACTGTTCATGTGTACTCAGAGATCAACTCTCAGATACTGCAATAGGGTTTTAGTAGTTTATGTGGCTTTAGTAGTAAGAAGCAGAGAATTTTTTCACTTCCTAAAGGAATACTCAAAATATAAAACAAATCTGAATATTCAAATCTGGAGATACAAGTCAAGTCAGTTTTATATATATATATATATATCCCAATATCACAAATTCCCTCGTGGGGCTCCACAATCTGTACAACATAAAACCCCTTCTGTCCTCAGACACACATTTCAGTAATAAAAACTCCCCAATAAAAAACCCTTTTAATGGGAAAACGTAGAGTATTTTTTAATCTTCTCTCTTCTCCTTTGTTTTTACAATTACAACTGTAAATTTTATTTGTATTTTTTGTAACATTTGTTATTGTACTTAGCTTTTTTTTCTGTCACCATTAATTATTCTTTATTTATTTTCATTATTTATTTTATATATTTTTAATCTTAAATTAAAGGCTAAGTTCGGTTTTTTGACACCTGGGCCTTATTTTTAGGAATAAATACGCTCGTAGACTCACCCAGATGATTTTGGTGGAGCTCGGAGCCGTTTTCGAGCAATTTAGATCCATCCGACGGCGTCTTCTCTCATGCCATAGAAGCAGACGGGGCCAAACATCGAAGCCCCTAAATTAGACATTATCTGCTGCGAAACTCGCTCATTTCACCTACATTTTATAAATGAATGGCCAGTGTTATCACCATGTCAGCTCAACTTCCTTGTTATGGTCATCCGGGGCTTTACAACGATGGGTCACTTTTGGTGACGTCATAGCCGTGCGCCGCAGGAGCGCAGTCCAGCCGGCGCTAGGCTAGGCTATACAGCTACACAGCTATTCTTGTGCAACATGACGGAATATTTATCCGATGTAGAAGTGTCTGATGACGACTCTGAGTATGATGGATGCCCGTATCGTTTTGAGCCAGAATACACCAACAAGGAGCTATTTGAAAGGAGGATGCAGAGTGAAAGAGCCGGAACAGCTGGCCAGAGAAGAAGCGACCACTGCACGTCCACGGGGGCTAACTGGTGTTGTTGTTGTGAACACTGCACGCCACAGACAACAGAAGAGGAGAGCCTTTGCTGCTCAGAGTGGGACTTGAGACCAGAGGAAACACGTATTGATGCCCCCCAAAATACGTGTCTCACTACACTGGAAGATTTTTCTGCCATGACAAACCGGGCTGTGGTAGAGACTTTTTTTTTATGTCCCGAGAGTCAACTGGCAGACGCAGCCGAAGCCAGCAGGACCGAACGGACAACTTTCGATAGAGTAAGTAGCCCATACAAATGCAAAAGGGTATATTTTCTATGAGTGTTTGCTTTATAAATAAATAACGGTCGAAACTACTGACAATTAGTTTTGGAGAAAGCATATGACTACTTGTAAGTGTGCGCTAACAATGCAGACCGTGATGATTGCAGCTCGAGTCACAATTTATTGTCTGCAGAGAATAACCATATCATATGCATTGCGAGTTAGTTTTTTAAAAAACTAGCATGGACTAGAGTAAATTATATTGCGTTACAGTGCAGTATTCTTTTGCAGGAATGTATTTTTAGAAGGCTACTCCTGCTCAGACATAGGTCGTGAAGATAGCTATTCATTTTATACAAGAGCTTTATACGCTGGCCGACGTGCACTGGTTATCGACCAATATTATTACATCTTCAAAAGAAATGCATTACCTCCGCTGCGTCTGTTTTGCCCTCTGAAACAAGCGGATGGCATTCCTCCTGAGGTACTGACGCTCAGCTTCCTGGCCTTTTATCTTTGTCGTCTTCGTAATGAAGTCTTCTGGAGCGAAGTGAGCGCTGCAGACCCGGTGACTGACCCTCCTCAGTTCTTCCATAGCAATATTCGGGTCCATTTTCAGGACAACAAGCAGAGCTTTAGTAACTCCGGGTTTCAAAGGAAGCCTGTTGAATGTGAACTTTGTCCAACTAGTCATTTTGTTTGGACAAAGTGGAAAAACGCAATGACAAACCATGTTTGTACCCGTGTAGCTCTTAGCCTAGCCTAGCGCCGGCTGGACTGCGCTCCTGCGGCGCACGTCTATGACGTCACCAAAAGTGACCCATCGTTGTAAAGCCCCGGATGACCATAACAAGGAAGTTGAGCGGACATGGTGATAACACTGGCCATTCATTTATAAAATGTAGGTGAAATGAGCGAGTTTCGCAGCAGATAATGTCTAATTTAGGGGCTTCGATGTTTGGCCCCGTCCGCTTCTATGGCATGAGAGAAGACGCCGTCGGATGGATCTAAATTGCTCGAAAACGGCTCCGAGCTCCACCAAAATCATCTGGGTGAGTCTACGAGCGTATTTATTCCTAAAAATAAGGCCCAGGTGTCAAAAAACCGAACTTAGCCTTTAAGTCTGTTTTACTTTATTTTTTGATATAATTTTTACTCTCTTTTTAGAACTAAAGCAAAGATACATTGAACATACATTGAGTATCTTGAATCACAAATTTGCATGAAAGGGTTTTTTAATCTGTGCAGAATACTGCACCTTCTGTCCTTAGATTCCTTAATCAAATTAGAAAAATCTCACTTAACAGTGAAAAATTGAAGTAACCCCAGTAAGAGTAACAGAGGAGGGATCCCCCCTTATAGTTTTATAGCTTTTTGGTAATGTTTTTTTTTTTTTTTTTTTTACTGTAAATAGTAATTTAAAAAAAAAAAAATGTATTTAATATATTTATTTATTTATTATGATCACTATTATCATCTCTTTATTTTATATCAGTTTTAACGTTATATATTTATTTTTTTTAAATAATTATTTATCTATTAATTCATTTTTTATTTATTTTTTTTAATTTCAATTAAGTTTGTTTCTCCCTTCTAAGGGGTCTGTCATAGGGATGTCAATCACAAAGGGGTTCAGCCTTTTAGACAGTTCCTCCAATCATCATGCAGACACGAGCGTCCTCTCCCGCCGACTGCTCCATCAGGTCCCAGGGAAGCTGAGCCTCCCTGGAAGTGACGATTTTGTCGCATTTATCCAATGACCGTCTCGCTTTGCTGCATGAAAAAAACCTGCTCATCGCTGTCTCATAGGAACGCTTGGAGGCTCCGCGTTCACCGTGCTGACACGAGAATGTATGACAGGGAGGTTGCGTTTGAAAACTGGTGATAAACAGCTGACGTTTGAACATCATTGTCATGATGTGAAACGCATCCTAGCGCACCTTTAATGCAGTGTAAATTCTTATTTTAATGTAAATTCAATAGTGCATATTTGACCATTTCTTCTACCCCGACTCTGCTTATTGATCCGGTACTTTAACAGTACTCCTATCGGTTCTTTTGGATGTTTTTAAGAGAAAATAATGATCAAAAAAGAACTGGATTAACATTGTGCCATTTTGTATGTATGTTAAAACAGTATAGAAATTAACATTCAGCCACAGCATTGTGAAGAATTTAATTTTAATGTTCAGTTTTATTTATAAAGCCCAGTGGCACAAATCACAATTTGCCTCCCAGGGTTTTACAGCTTAGGACATCTCTCTGTCCTTAGGACCCTCACAGCAGA
The DNA here is from genome assembly GCA_026686955.1 of Epinephelus cyanopodus. Taxonomy (NCBI): domain Eukaryota; kingdom Metazoa; phylum Chordata; class Actinopteri; order Perciformes; family Serranidae; genus Epinephelus; species Epinephelus cyanopodus. The sequence goes on along the minus strand of CM048932.1, from coordinate 33,121,114 downwards.
TAAGGAACACTCCCCCTCACTGCAGTTGTTGTCACACTTTTGTCACATTTAAGTAAAAAGGAGTAAAAACAACAGTAGTAGATAAGAACCTCTGTGCTCCATGACGAGACACAAACAGCAGCCCTTTGCCCAGAAATGGAGATAGCTGCAGGGACACTTGTCGTTGGCGTTCCTGCCACCTGCAGACAGATCACCAGAGCTCTACCTGAGCGCCACTGAGGCTGCTAAATATAAACCCAAACAGGCGTTACTCCCATCCAGGCTGTGAGACAACATTTTAAGGCCAGGCTGGTACTTAAAAAGCCCTGGCAAGAAACACTTCCTCCAGGCTATGATAGAAAGCGCACCCCACTTCCGAAACAGCCACTTCTCCTCCACTGTTCTCAAAACAACAGCTGGTGTATTATCTGGAACATTAGAAAACATCACTTTCATTACTGCACAAGTTTGATCATGGCAGCACTGACAGCAGGACGGAGACTCTCTGCAGACACATAAACGCTCTGTCGTAATTACATCTTTATACGTTTGATGTGTTTTCAAACCTTATTTTAATCATCACATTTTAGTAAAGTTAGGATGTTTTGCAGGATTTGGCCACAAAACAATGAGCTACTGGAATAACATTTGAAATAATAATACTTTTAGTTTTGCAGCCTGGGTCATAAATGTTGTGTATATATACATAATTAATAACATGCATTTATTGTATGTAAACCAGATGAAGGCTCGGCTTGCAGTGCATCGTCTGAGCATCATTTCCCTGATTTTATAAGATTGTTTCAGGGGAACTTGGATCTAATGTTCCACCTTTTCAGCTTCGTTTCTGTCGTTAATAAAAATAACACTGTTCTCTCAAAGTTAATAGCTGAGCTCTGGAACAACGTCTGTCAGCAGTCAGACAGTCTTTATAAAAAAAAAAAAAAGGAGAGAAAAGGGAGACAGTTAAATTATTAGTCTGAGGTCAGACTTATAAGAACACTATCTTCTTTTAAACTTGTCTCTAAAAGAACCCCCACTATTATCAAAAGGCGTGTACATGTATGCAGTAAGATGTATTTAGATTTAGTGTCAAGCCAAATTTCATGACACTACCTTATATTAAACATCATCAAGACTCCTGCCTGTACACAACCAAAAACAACCAATAATACTGCTGTATATTTCATTCTGCGCCAGCTAGAAGTACCTGGAAGACTAAATGGCTACAAATGACAGCTGTATAATCATCACCTAAATGATTAATTATGTGATTATTTGATCAATATTGAGGTCAAGATTATTTATCACAATTATTCATTGATTTAAGGGGCAAAATATCTTTATTGCACTGCAACATTTCAATAAACAGAGCACTGATTTCACTTTTATGTTGTGCTACACTCCTGCTAATTAGGGCTATACCTGTCTCAAAATCATTCTCGTCGAATCAGTTTCAGCTGTTTTTTATGAATATTCAACAATTTGCATTTTTCCATGTGAAGTTTTAAAGTTTGAACAGCGGCATTCATGTAATATAGTAAACAAGCTAACGCCGCTAATGACGGGTCAGAAATGTGCAGACCCTAGATATCAAACAAAAGCCAAAGACTGTCGTTTAAAGTAGGGGCGAGCTGTAAATTCACCACTTCACAGCAGACAAGAGAAGATGTTGTTAACTCAGAGCCTTATGGTGCAAAGCTTTGCTTCCTCTGTGCCGCTGCCTGCGTGTCTGCAGTTGTATGTATCTGAAGAAGCAGTGTCCTCTGAAGTAAACTACTCAAAAACAAAAACGACAGCGTGACTTGAAGCAGTGTCAGTCAGCTGACGATTCAAATCTCCGATTTTCAGGGGTTAGCCCTGCTGCTAATGTTTAAATAACTGCATCAAAATAACTTGGTACGTATTCACGGTGTATCTCCTAGAAACAAAATCTAAATAACTTGTACTAAAACTTTATACCCAGAATCATATCAACAGAGTGCTGAGTAAAACTTAAGATAAGTTTCTTCTTCGCCTGAGTTCAGTTAATTTCATAGAAGCACAATAAAAATAAGATTGTACCCCAAATATAGGTTAATATAAAAATAAGTGCACCATTACAGAATGTGATTATTTCAGTCTGTCTTTGAGAGCTGGAGAGATTTGTATCCATGTGTGTTTTTATTTATTTCTTTCATTCGTGGTACCTAGATGTGCTGTAAAGCATCGCTATCGCTGATTTCTGACTTGACTTATTTTTGTAGGTGGTTTAAGAAGTTAGTTGTGCTGCTTTGTGATGCAGACACAAGCCTCATGCAGTCTGCAGATGATGACAATTGATGAACAGATGTTTTTTCCAGTCTGCAGCAGCAACATTAAGAAAGGTTTTTCACATACTGCCTCTGCAGGGTGCACACATAGTGCACGCAAGTTTCTGTTTCCCAGGATAGTGAATGAATGGCCTGACACTTTCAAAGAGTGTTGCTTGACATAAATTAAACATCGCACAACATTTTCATTTAATGCTTTTGTGACACCAGAGACGCCCTGCTTTTATTTTAAGATCTGACTCTGTTTCTGTTGCATTTAGTGCATCATATTCACATACAGCTGTTTAAATCACACAAATATCTCATTGTATGTGTGTGGTTATCTCATTAACCTTATACTTACTGATTGATCATCTCCCAGTCTGTCTGTGGGCGGCAGATTCCTCTAACTTACTATGGTGGTCAGAAACATAAAATCAACGAATCAATGAATACAAACACTGTTGATTTCTCTCCGTGGAGCTGATATGAAAACTACTTTCTGTGGATGTCTGCTGTCAGTCAGCCTGGTGAAGGCAGTTTGACCGGCCGCTGTTCCCTCGTTCACTCTCCGTCGCGACTATAGTGATACTACCAATCACATAGCGCAACATTGTTGTCAGTGACATAAGAAAATTCTCAAGGTGCGCAACATTAAAGAAAAGTGTTGAGTGACACTTTCTGTTTGTCAAAAATATGTCTTACTCTTCAAAAGTGTTGCACTTCCCAACCATAAATTAGCTTTACTCTGCCTCTGATTGGCTCACCCTGACATTCTTACCTCAGCCTTAACCAATCCCATTCCTCATGCCTAAACCTAACCAATCCAACCAAAGAAGTCAGCGAGCACTAGCCAATCACAGGGAGAGTAGTGCTTCTCGATTTCAGGATTTCCAAATTTGCGTGGTGGACAGATCTTCAAAAGCGTAGGCTGCTGTTAGTTTAAGAAGCGCTTGATTTGTTAGCAGCGGAGTTCCTGTAAGTGGAGCACGTCTTTTAAATGTCAACATCACAACTGTGATTGTGATTAATTTGTGATTAATTGTGCAGCCCTACTATCAAATCTAATTACCTTTATGTGCTGCATAATAAACGACATCACTCCCAAACTGACAACCGTCCCCAACACATCTGGAACTTGAATAATCTCGTTTCCACACATTGATAAAGTCGAGGAATAGGATCTCATTTCTTCACATTATTAATTCGTATTTTTTTTTCACAAATGTAACCAGCCCAGCTCCGTATTAAACAAATGTCTGATATTGAGAGAATGACTAGAGCTTGGCAGGTTCGGGGAGTCCATTACAGTCCGACAGAGGCATAATAAATACAGATAGATATTAAATATTTTGCCAGTTATTCTCCGAGTTTCAGATTCAATCATGTTCCCGTTCACAGCAGATTTCTTCATGACCTCTGAGAAAAAGAGAAGGAGCTTCAATAATTATTCAGTTATTAGCACAAAGCAACACACACACACACACACACACACACACACACACACTGAAAGATGCCCTTTAACAACCTAACACACACACACGTACACAGTCTGCATGAATACACATATTCATACACACACACACATGCTCACACACTCCTCCTCCACCTCCTCCTCCTTAACGTCATCTCTCCCTCATCCTGCTTTCTCTCTCTGACTGTGATTAATCCTCATTGTCTCTTCAAGGTTATGGGCACACACACACACACACACACACACACACACACACACACACACACACACACACACATTCTTACATGGTTACGTGTCTCTATGACAACCACTGCACCCACACCCGTCTCCTCAAAGCCAACAAAGCCAATAACTTTGAAAGCCTGGAAGCTTTTGTATATGTGTGTTTGTGTTTTTGTTTGTGTGTGTGTGTGTGTGTGTGTGTGTGTGTGTGTGTGTGTGTGTGTTTGTGCAGGCATGTGTGACAGGATGCCAGCGAGACAGAACAAAAAAAACAACAAAAAAAAACAGATGAGATGAATTAATAAATCACTCTATTCTCCCAATGTCAGCGTGCGTATGTAACAATTTTCTTTGTAAATAACGCGGTACAAGCATCAGCACCAGAGGCTCCAGAGGTCGCAGGACTGTATGAGAGAGAGGACATGCCATTGGACATTCAGTGTTTGACTGATGAGGTAATATAGGGTGGAATGAAGGTAATTGCTGTGGCGGATTGGGCCGTGGGGTCTTTCCGGGTTGTAGGGGGGGCCAGGATGAAAACACACAGCCGGCCCTGTTGAAGGTGAGCGCCTTCGCTGTCGACAGACATCCTTTAACCTCATGTTTGTTTTACAGGAGATGCAGGTGGAGGAGCTCAGCGCCGTCAGACAGGCGTTACAGGCGGACCTGGAGACGTCTATCCGCCGCATTGTGGACCTGCAGGCCGCCCTGGAGGAAGTGGAGTCGAGCGACGAGAGCGACTCTGAAAGGTAACTGGCTCCACTGAGGGGAACCCCCTCCGCTGACTTAAAGGGACAGTCTGCATCTTTTGAGGTGTTGTTGTATGAGGTACTTATCTACAGTAAAGCTACACAGAAGCTACGCAGTGTATTGCTGTGAACAAGGGTGGCAACAATATGTGTTTTAGCAGCCTAAAAAAATCAATATCAGTTCAAGTGTCTGCTTTACCTTGCTGTCAAACAGCCCTTTCTGACTGGGAACTGAAGCAGTTATATTTCACTCTTCAAAGCCAGCAAACTCTGACAAAAACAGTAATTTTCAACTGGTTGTCATTCCCAGGTCGTTAAATACAGACGCTTTGTCACTCGTAACAACGCACAGGGCAACCTTTAGCAGTCCCACCAGGACGTATGTGACGTCAGTGTGTGACTGAGTGTCAGCAGGCTATTCGATGGCCTGGGAATGAGAACAGGCCGTAACTTTACCTCACAGAATACGGGAGGATTCTGATTGAGAAAGCGATAGACCAGCAACTCCTGTGTTGTGCAAGGTAAAATTACTGGTTTGTCAATGGAGCTCGGTGTATTTGAAGAAAAATTATTTAACCGTTTCAATTCCCCCTCAGCTTAGGGTCTCCAAACTGGTGGCGTGCCGACTGACATCTACTGTAGGACATACACTGACTGTTGATAAGTACCTCATCCAACTCCACTTGAAGGACCTAAATTATCCCTTTACATGATCATGTCTGTGTGCTGAACCTCAACCTTTCACCACTCTGCCCTTCACTCCAGTGTTCAAACTGCTGTGGAGTCGTTGACTCGAAAGAAAGACCTGTAAGAACCTCATGAATGTGTGTGAGAGTTGGTAGTGCGTGTGTGTGACCTGAGCGTTGCCTCAGGCCTTGAAGTGTCATCATTAAACATCTAATTGTAACAATGCTTAGTTAAACATGAAAGAGAACTTCACCTCCTAAAGGATCATTCTCTTCTAACACGACTGGTTTTGGCCGTCGTTTCTGTTAGTTCTGATTTAACTGAAGGAACTGATGAGATCTGAGAACAAGGTGATAAAAAAAAGTCAGACGATGGTACAGGATGGACAAAAACTAAACCAGTTTCCCAACTTGTTTTATCAAACACATCTTCAGCCAGATAAAGTCAAGTATCTCGTCATCAACACCACCTGCCACCTTCATTCATTTGATATTATGAAACTGTTAATGATTCACAATCGCTTGTTTTAATAAAGTGTTGCCTTAATTTTTTGAGCAGTGTACATACAAGTGGAAAAAAAAGCCAAATATTATCTTCATTAATATGGACTTGTCCATGATGTACATTAAGATTTTTATGGGGTGGCAGCACGAGAGTGTCGTGGAGAAACTGACGCCATATTTTGCTGTAAGAATCAAAACTCGAACGGTTTGTAAGGTCTGACATATTTACACGCATCAACTTGAAGAAGCTGATACTGAGTTCACAGCATTTAACCTGGTGAGTACAATTGTATTATCACTGAAGGACACACAGTAGGAACGATGGCCAAAACCACAAAAACCAAGTCCCAAGTATCTAAAATGATCCTTTAAGGTGATTCAAGTGGAAACGTCTGCGTGCATGGCTACTAACTGTCCATTGGCCACTGCTGCACCAAAACATTTTATTCCTTAATTACTTGACAATTACAAGTCCTCTTTAATATCCTCTTTTAATATCATAAAGTATGTTTTTACTGTAGCTGCATAATTTGCATTTTTCCTACATTTCCATAAGGACCAGTTAGAAAATAAACAACAAGATGCTGTTCAGTGATAAATTATGTATGTGGTACAAGTGTCTTTATGCTGATATGATAATCAACCTGAGTTTAATGGAAATCAATGGCTACATGGAGGGTTGGAAAATGGCATTCATTGATCTAAAACCTGCCGTACGCCATTATAGCTTTGTTCTACGATGATGGCTTCAGTATTTGTTTGTCTGTGTCTGGGTTGTTCTGTTAGAGGACGTGACAGCTGTGGCAGAAGGCATTTTGTTTTGGGCTGTCATTTTGTATGTATGTATGTACCAGTATGTCCCATTCTCCTGAACGCAGTATCTTAAGAATTTCCTCAGATTTGGCACGAACGTTCACTTGGTCTCACTGATGAACTGATTAGATTTTGGTGGTAATAGGTTAAAGGTCACTGTGACCTGGTCCGTCTCATTTTAATGACTGCAATATCTCAAGACCACTTTGAGAGAATTGCTTCAAATGTGGCACAAACGTTCACCTGAACTCAACTATGAAATTATCAGATTTTCATGTTGGAAAATCAAAGGTCAAGGTCACTTTGACCTTGCAGCAATCCCATTCCGATTAGTGTAATATCTCAAGAATACACCAAGGGAATTTCTTCAAATTTGGACAGAAATGTCCACTTGGAATTAAGTGAACTGATTTGATTTTGAAGGTCAGAGGTCAAGGTTACTGTGACCCTGTGTCCTTCTCATTCAGGTGAACGTGATATCTCAAGAAGGCTTTGATGGAATTTCTCACAACGTTCTCATTGATAAACTGAATAGATTTTGGTGGTCACAGGTCAAATTTCACTGTGACCTGGTCCGTCTCATTCTAATGATGCCATATCAAAAGAACACCTTGAGGAAATTCTTTTAAATTTGGCACAAACGTTTACCTACGCACAGCAATGAAGTGATCAGATTTTGGTGCTCGAAAGTCAAAGGTCAAGGTTACTTTGACCTTGCATCCATTCCATTCTAGATTTTGAAGGTCAAGGTTACTGTGACCTTATGTTGGTTGCATTCAGGTGAACGTGATATCTCAAGAGCAACTTGAGGGAATTTCCTGAAATTTTGCACAAAGGTTCATTTGGACTCAACAATGTAGTGATTGTCAAAGGTCAAGGTCACTGTGACCTAACAAAGCATATTTTTGGCCATAACTCAAGAATTCTTCCACTAATTATGCCGAAATTTCACATAAATGTCTAATATAATAAAACGATAAAGTGATGACATTTCATATCTAAAAGGTCATCTTCACTGTGATGTCATAATTTTCTGTAAATTTAACAAATTTATCATCATAACCAAAATTATTTTTTCTATTTATTGGGACAGATCTGATGTGTAAAACTTAATGGCTTTTAATCTGCATTTTTTTGGTGGAAAATAATGCACGTACATAAATGAAAAACAAACTTGATGCTTCAGCTGTGAGTCAAACTCTGGCCTCTGACAGATGATTAAATCTTTAAAATAAGGGTGCAGCCCTAACTGTGACCCTCCCCTGACTTGCAGTGGAATCATCATTGCTGAGCATCAGTCTGTAATGTGCGTGCATGCTCATTATGCAGCTTGTAGTGCATATTTACCAGCTAAAGAATGGAGGGTGACATGTCTCTGTTGTGGCTGTGATAAAGTGTGACTTTGCTCTGCAGTGACTCGGTGTCCAGTGTTGGCTCTATCGGGACAGAGGATGTAGGAGAGGGGATTCGTCATTGGTTAGGAGTGCCTAGAGGAGGGTCCCGTGGCGGTGGCTCCCCATATAGCAGCAGTACCATCAGCGGGCGCCAGTCTGTCGCTGACACTATGAGCACCTATAGCTTCCGGTAAGCCCGCAGTTCATACACAGATGTTGAGCTGCAGTGACAAATCGAATCAGCAACTATTTTAATTACGTTTTTTCAAACAGTCAGTTAATTAATTGATAATGAAAATATCTGTTAGTTGCAGTCTTAGATGTTAGCCAGTCATATGGGCTGTTTTGACTGATACAGTGTCTCTTTTCTTCCTCTGAAGTTCCTGTGTGGATCCTGATGACGAGGGCTCCGAGGCAGGAGGCAGGGGTTCCAGAGGTCCCAGTCGAGCCCCGTCCTCTTCTGCCTTGTCTGAGCTGTTGGACGGACTCCGTAAACGCAGAGCTGGCGGCGATGCAGGAGAAGGAGCCGGCAGCACCGTCTCCCTGCCAGTTTATCAAACAACCGCGGCCTCGACTCTCAGGCGAAGAACCTCAGCCCTCTCCCTCAGTCCAGGTGACCTCCAGGAGCCCCGGCCTGGCCCCAGCATCCTCAAACCGTCCTCGCCGCTCCTGCCTCGAGCTGCCAGCGCTCGCTCTATCAGTGAAGCCCAGACATCTGCTGCCGTCTCTACATCTGGAGCCAAACTCTCTCGCTTCAACTCAAGTGATTCCCTCTCTGCACTTCCCTCACTGCCTCACCTCTCCTCCTTGACTTCCTCCCTCACTGCTCGCCATCAGCCTCCCTCACTGGCCATCCCGGAGGAGGACGGAGACGAACCTCTCCGCTCCCGGATGACCCCCATACAGCGCTCCCCTCAGGCACTGAGGCGGTGCATGCTGGGTAGTCTCGTTACAGAGGACGGAGGCGAAGCGTCTCTGGGATCAGAACCTATGGTCTTCCAAAACCGCCACCTGGTTGACGACCGCGACGACGCATCCTCTGAAATCCTGCCTGCCATCCGGAGAGCTCAGTCCACCAGCAGCCTGGCCAGCTCAGTCCGGGGAGGCAGGAGAAGCGTCCGCTTTGGAGAGTTGCCTCCTTCAACCCGCAGCAGGAAAAGCTCTGAAAGTGAGTCCTCCAGCTCAGGTGGAAGCTCCCAGGGAGGCGGAGTGAGACGCAGGTTTGAGAGGCCGCAGGGGGAAAGACTGGAGGCGGAGGGCAGTGAGGGGGGAGACGTGGCTTCAGTCATGAAGAAATACCTAAAGAAGGAGGTTGACTGATGTAAATGAGGTGAGACAACACGGCCTATTTTCCATACATGTTATAAACTGTACAAATAAAGGCTTTAATTTAGTTTTTCATGCATCAGATTGTTTATAGATCATTACAGGAAAATATAAACAGCCTGTCATGTCTTAACTTGAGTTTAAAAGACAAGAAAAATCCTCTTCTCGTTTTACAGAAACAATTCTTAAACTCATGACCATTATCTTACAGTCTGTTATCTTAGCTTATGATTTCTAACTTAGATCAGTAAGATAGGGCAGTTCTCTCATAGCCGAAATACTATCCTAAGATCAGATAGCATTTGCCTCAATGCAGTTTGAAAACATGTTTCTGTAATATGAAAAAACTCCTAAATGAGATAAAACAGGATTTCAGATTCATTAAGTTTCTATTATGAGGCCCCAGAGCCCCGTTTCCCAAAAGCACCCATCTCACAGATTACGGCTGGGTATCACCACTGATTTCCCAAATCGATTAAATTTCGATATCGGATTAGATTGTTGCATTTTATTTACAATAACAATGTTTGCTAGTGTGTGAAAGAGATTCTCAGAGAGCTAATACTGTAAATTTTACAACAATTATTTTCAAAAAAGAATAAATTCAGAACAGGATTGAATCTGAATATTTTATAACTAATTTTTTTTTAGAGCAGAAACAGTGACATATAAACAACAAAGTCATAATATAAACTCAATATCTCACTTTAAACAAATCTAAAATGTCAACAGAATGAATTATATTCCTGACATCACAACACTGAGTGAAGTTTAGAAAGAATAAAGAACAAAGACATCATTCAGTATCAGTCCTCCTGTCTTCTCTGCTGCTGTTAAGCTGTTTTAGCTTTTTGGTAACAATTTGCTATCAGATGAAAAGCCTCTGTGCTTGTTTATAGCATAATATTAGCGGCGGTGGATGAGAGACTGCAGACAGGACAGACTGAAATATCACTTTTCTACATGATTACATGTTGCTAAACAGCTGTATTGATTAAGTATTGGCTTTTTCCTTGTGGAGGTTTTTATTGCAACCACAGTAACAAGCGTAGTTGTCATCGGCTCAAATTATCTTAACCTTTCCGTCTCCACTGCAGCATCATTACTCTGTATTTGTGTGTGTGTGAAAAGTGGTGTAGCAGCCCCGACGCACAGAGAGCAGGAGGAGACGCTGCAGGATGATAATAAAAATGCACCACAACGTAAACACAGTAAGACGGATTTAACATTGGAGTATCTCAAGAATGAATTTGTTCCCCAGAGGTTGAATCCTAACAACATTGGTGATCCTCTGACATTTCCTCCAGCGCTGATATAAGGTCCACATTTGTATTTTGGGGGGAAATATCGCAATTCATTCATGTTCCCCTCAGGATGAATTATATCTTGTCTAATTTAACGCCATCATCAGAATCATCAACATTTTAATGTGTCTAATACTTTGGTTTATGACCAAATACCTGCAGAGCTAAAGACGTTCCCATCAGCCTCAGCTGAACCTGGTGTTTAGTGCTGATTAGCAGATGTTAAATGTGACTGCACACTGAAGACTGTGGAGAAAAACTACAAGAAGCCGACATCAGTTTAATTTTATGGTTATGAGGGTTGTAAAACGTGACGTCAGTTTCTCCCAAATGAGAACTTGTACTCTCTGCTGAGCGCAGATAAAGTCGGACTCTGATGTGGTATTTTTAGTCCCCATTCAACTTTCAGTGCAGTGATTGTGAGGTGTTTGATAACTGCAGGCCCAGACCTGTACTGTACACATGCAGCTTCCTCTCTGTTTCACAGCATCCTTCCTGTTCTGACCATCTTGTCTTTGTCTCTTCCATCCGCCTCTTTGTGTCTCCTCATCCAGCTGTGAGCTGCACAGAGACTGAAGGCTGCAGGAGCTGCAGGCCAGGATGAACCAAACACTTCAGAACACAACAAGGATGTTTTTTTTGACTTGATTAAAACCCCCTGAAAATGCATCTGCACTTAATCAACTGTATTTTCAGAAAAGCACTGTTTGTATATGAATAAAAAAAATGAAATGAACTTTGTGCTTTGTGAACTTATTTTCTCATATTTGACATTTATGTTATATTTAATCTGATACCAGATTTTTATACACAAAAAGTACCACTTGTGACCTAATTCTCTTGGATGCAACTGAACAAACTTAAATGTAAGGTTCCCAAGGTCATGGAAAACCTGGAAAAGTCATAGGATTTTACAATCATGTTTTTCCAGGCCTGGAAACATCATGGGATTGGTAAAAATCATTGAAAGTTTTGGAAAAGTGTGTGACGACATTTTTACAGTAATCTGTCGTGCAGAACCTTCCACGTAAAGTAATAGCAAATATATTTTCTGTGGATATCGACGTAATGTTCTAATATATCAATTCATGACATTTTGTTAACCATCACATATATTTCTACATTTTCTCCCCATGTTTCATCTCTTCCTTCATGTATGCCAGCTACCTGGAGTTATGTTTTTTTTTATGTAGAAGTTGAATCTGATAGGCTTAAAACATAAATAACTACGGCAAGAAAACAAACAAAAAGAAAAACAGTCATTATAGGTCCTTGAAAAGTACAAAAAAAAAATGCGGTGGTAGAAAGTAATGAAGTACATACTTAAATTAGGTTGTCTGCAGTTTTAGAATATGTTAAACTTAATTCTATAAATAAACATTAGGCCTTCAAAATCATTAGGTAGTCTTAAATTTGAATTTGTGAGTTCTTCATTCCCACAAGTGTTTTATCTAGTTTGATTATCCATCTTTTCATTTCTTTTTGTCAAAATTAGTCGACGTCTTCTGCGTGAAAGTCAATTTTTCTGATTTACAAATTTTTAAACCTACCACTTACCCTAATGCTTACTTTATACACACACCTTCCTGTTGGCAAAATGTAAAAACAAGGTCCATGCCATCCTTTTGTTTTTTTAAAGATATTTTTATGGGCATTTTTTGCCTTTAATTAATAGGATGGTGAAGTTTGAAAGGGGAAGAGAGAGAGAGGGAGAGACATGCAGCAAAGGGCCACAGGCTGGAGTTGAACTCGGGCCGCTGCGGCAACAGCCTTGTACATTGGGCGCCTGCTCTACCACTAAGCCACCAGCACCCTGGTCCATGCCATCCTAACCAAGCAGCAACCTCCAGGGATGGAAAATGAAGCCAACATGGGAGTGCCAAAAACTAGACTTTCTCTAATGGTCACTTGAGGCTCACTCCAAGAGCGAGTCAATCCCGTCAATCCCCACAGACCCTCATGTTCAAATGTCCAACTGAATGAGTTCTATAACTCACTAGTTAAAATGTTATTAAGGCTGGAGGTGGTTCAGCAGAGCACCTTGAGCATAACATACCATAACATACATGTACAGCATAATACTGTTTACTATCTAGATGTGTGTGCGTGCAATTGTATTTTTGATATCTTTACATAATTATAAACATACATAATTTAAATGTTAATATACTTTTTATACTTAAGATTAAGCCACATTGCACATAACCAACAAACATTTTATTTCAGTAATTTGCTTTAGCTTTTGTATTCAGTTTGTTGTATTTTTACCGGCCTCCTGTTTGTGTTGTAGTGAATGTAGTAATTTGTAAGTAATTTCCTGTAAGGATTAATTACGTATATTTCTATCTAAGTTACACATAATTAAGTGCGTGGCCACTTTGAGTTAAAGGTAGATGCCGTCCATTGGCAAGTCACTGCTACGGCACAATGTTGGTAAGCTTAACATAACCATGGTGTAACCTCAGATTCGGAGTATATAGGATGCAGCTGTTGCTTGCATAAAAAAGTCTTGCTCAGGCTTGTCGTGCTAAAACACCCTCTAAAAAATCGGATGTTCTGTTTTTTGGTAAGTACATTTTGTTTGTTTGCTAGCAAAAATTAGCATTATCACAGTTCACCACAGCTGCATAACACCAGGGTCCCAAAACACCTCTCAAACTTGGCTCCAGTTTTTCTCAGTGGCCACTCGCGGTATTGCAGAAAAAAGCATTTTCCTGGTCGACCACCACTATCAAGGAGACGTCTGTAAAACTGTTGACCGGAAACAATCCATGGGGTTTGATATTTGTAAAACTTTTCTTGAGCCAAGAATAATACTTTGAAAATCTGTGATGTTGTTACAATGTTAAGTCCACAGGTCGAGTGGGTAGTTGTGGGCGTTGCCAGCAGTTGAAACACTGTTATGGGCGGTAACTCAAACAAAAACTACTGCGCATATTCAGTGGGCCGCATATCACGGTAGTAAACCTGGAAGTCAGAAACTTTTTTTGGTGTAGGCGCCATGTTGGGATCTGGTATCTAGCCCGAACCCCAGGTTAACACCGTTAGCTCTGTCAGCACTGTTGCCACTGTTTAGCACAGAGTTAGCACCCTTAGCTGCTGGCCGCCGGCTCAGCCACCTCCATGTTGAGAAATGTGTCCAGACAACTCATACGCTCTGAATTTCATATAAAGCCTCTTTAAGTAAATGTTTTGTACGCTATGTACTGCCGCTAGCATTTTAAGATTTTATTTTTTTTACACCTTTTTATCCAAGAGAGTGAATTTAACAGTGTTGTTTTTCAGCAACACCTTGATTTACAGATTTGATTTATATTCACACAGTGATTCACACCTGGGAGCTGTGAGTGATGCTGGACACGCTGCAGATGGAGGAGTGAAAGGTAAAACACCTCCATCAAGGACACGTAGCTGATAAAGAGACACTAAGAAAGTGTTACTCTGTTTCTGCTCCCTCATTTTCCAGCCAGTTTGGGGATTCAGAGTATGAAGAGGTCAATAGGCTGCTTACCCACAGCGAAAATCTCCCAAATATTATCGAGTCAACAATTAAAATGTTCTGAGACGCTGCATGCATAAACCCAGGCTCTGACCTTGTGTGCAGGGTTGGTTGCATGATACGATTTCATCTTAATTTCGTAAAGTTAAAGTAAGCTTTTTGTGTGTGTGAAGGTTAAGGCCAAACTGTCAGCGCCTCATTGGATATGTTTCCGTGTTCTTTATCCCCATCTGTTGCTCTGCATGAGCCAAGCCAGAGTTCAGCTAGAGGTAACATTTACTGCAAGTAAAAAACCATCTGCAGCAGGCAGAATCAGTCTGAGTGGAGCAGATGCATGTCTGAAGGAAAAGTGGCCTCTGCATTACAGCCAAAACAAAATACCTCTGAAATACTCTAAAAAAAAGTGACAGATTGTACTCGTTCCACGTCATACTTTCAAAAATCAAGTGTTCCCCTTTAAAAAGAAGAATATTACACAGTATAAAAGTGTTTGGAAAAGTTTTTATGAGAGTAAAAAAGACTTTGGACTAAATGTCACTACTGAGTGGGAATGAATGACCCATTTAGATAGACGGATATTTATTAGTCCTTTCGGGAATTCATTGTGTAGCCTGCTGCACAGTAAATGTCATATAAATAAACAGACAACTTTTGAAACAGCAACAACAATAGCACCAAAAAGCCAAACATCAACAGCAGGGCACCTCAGCATCATTGCAGACCCATTCACCACATATCAGTGCCAGTAAGGTCACTAAAAAAAAGTGTTTGGAGGCAAAGTCTTGGAAAAAAAAAACATCAACTAGCACTGCTGACTAAGCTTTATTCTGCTGTGAGTACAGTCTAACTCTGTCAGTCTTCTCATCTGGATTTTGGCGGCAGTGTACACCATATTCAAACTGAAATAGCACATGTGTAATGGTACAATTACAGGTGGAGCGACGGCTTGAGCAAACGTCTGCTGGAATGACTTGTTTAACTATCAGGATTTGATCCATTTGGTCCTATAACATTTGAAAACTCTAGAAGAGCTGTACAATTAAATCATTTTATTCCCATTCAAGTCAGTGCAGCACCAAGTCTCTATATACAGTATAAGCTTCCTATGGGAGATGAATAGCTAAAAGGAAAATAAATAACTGTTATTTTTGTTTTTAAACATTTTTATTTTTCATACATTATTTTTCTAGGCCTACGACGATTTTACATTCTCCGACTGTAAAAATGTGAAGCCTCTAAGAAAAGGTTTTGACATATTTTTGACTAAAATGCGGATCATACATCTACGACCTAGTGCTCATTAGGGGGGCTCAGTATGATGCTGTCTCCTGATAATGTATTACATGTAAGCAATTAAAAGTGAAAGTATTTGGACTGTAAAGGATTCAAATATAATGCAAGCATTTCATGTCACTTTCAGCTCTAGTCAGTATAGCTGACTGTTCCAATACTGCAGGAAATCCGCTGTTACAGCAGCTCTCAGAAACACAGGAGGGTTTTATAAATGCCACTTTCTCTACACCTACTCTGCCTAATGAAATCTTAAGGTGACATTTATGATAAGAGTCATGGCAACCAGGATTATTGGTTTATAAGAATATCTCCGGCTACTGATGACAGGGCTCTTGGATTATAGGCTTATAATATGGATTATGGATTTACATTATCTGAGGATCTGATTGAGATTCACACGCTCAGACTTGAACTCTGAATGTTTATGCGGCAGCCACACAGCAGCTTTAAGCTACGTGTGATTGTTTAATCAATGTAATCTTTATCGTAGCACAATAAAACAGGCTCAGTGACCCGCTGCAGGTCTTTTGATTCAAGCACCGAGTGTCAAACAAGGTACAACTCCAGTTTCTAGGAGGAGCGGAACATCCTGCAGCAGCTGAAGTTTTTATTTATACAGTCCCAACAGTCTGCAGCTTTTCAAACCACGGCAGCCGTCGTCTCCCTTGTTCCTCCTTTATCTTTGAAGGTGAAACTCATTTGTATAGTGCAGCTCTTTCCTTGTTGAAATAAGAAATTAGTTTCACTGGATCATTTAACACTGCACATATATTTATCTTTGTATAATCTCCGGATCAAAAATCACATGGGGGAAGAGGGAAAATTGAATTGACATCGCTGCTGCCAATTGACTCGGTGTTGCTTCCACATCCAGATAAGATGTTGGAGGTAGCCTGGGTGTGATGGTTGTTGACGTTCTGGGGCGCTATGTCAAGTTCTGCCTGTTACATACACTGTCTTCTTTAAAAATACACCTCTGTTTTCACAGGAAATTTAAAGTTAACATACATATGCACTATGTCAGTACAACACTAAGAATTGATGTTTTTCCAACAACTGACGCATGTGGTTGGGTTTCAGTGACAAAGCACGCAGTTTAGGTTTATTTTATTCACACTTAACTAGAGCCCACAAACTAATGTAGTTAATAATGTGCTCCTTGGCCTTGGAAGCAATGTATTACTGTTGAGAGCAAACTAATTAGCCAGACATGCTAACATTAGTAGTTTACATCAGAGCAGAAAAAGACAGTTAAATCATTTTCTTTTGTGAATTATTGAGCTGTCTGTTATTTTTCTTTGCTCTTGCATATCTACAGAATAGTTCAGTTCAGTGCAGTTCATGAAACCTTATTTTAGACTCAGATAATCCCCCTTTTAAACAGCTGTTATATTAAATATTTTCCCTCCAAATGCCTGAGAGGAATTCTGGATTATCCTCGTTTCAACTTGTGCTCTGATCCCTACTAGCTGTTTAAATGTGTCATAACAAACTTGTGGCCCACTTCAGCACCTCCGCGTGATGAAGTATGTCGTACATAAGTGTTCGCTGATTGGCTTGATGCTCGAGTCTTGACCTAATTATTTTAAGTGGCTCTGCTGAATTGCAGGTCCCTCGACGATCTAATTTGAATGACTTTGACGAGACGACTGTAGTCCAGAATGTTGCATGAGGATTTCTATTGATCCAAAGCAAACATGACTATTATTATTGTTATAAGCTCCAAAAACACAGGATCCTGCTCACAATGCTAACAGTATTGTTTCACTAGACCCTTCCAACATGTAGGAGTTTTTAATGTGCATTTTTTAGTTGTACAAGAGCCTTGTTTCTTTAATTTTGTGTGAACTCATATAGAGTTGGAAAGTACATTTATGCAAACCACTTAAATGTTGTATTTGTACATTATTTTGTAATGTATACTTTGAAACTTAAAAATAAGTATCTCTTAGCCCCTTCCACTTGCAGCGGCATATCTCCTCTTTCATGAAACACACGTAAACATGAATTGTTTAGGTGCTAGTAAATCAGACAAGTATGCCGGCCGGAAAGCAAGCTACATCGGTTGTGCTAACTGGGGCTAATGCTAGTGCTAACTTTGTGATAGAAAAGTACAGCCGATAGTTGGAATGAATTTTTAAAACTTACCAGGCAGACCAACCTCTTTACTCACTTTTCTCCATGCCAGGTCTTTCTTGGTCTGAAGCTTATAATTTGGGGACGTAACGTCATAAAGCTCAGGGTGGCCACAAACAGCTATTATTAGCTTGTCCTCCATTTTCGGAAAACAACGTGGGACAGGGGTGGGCAGGACAGCAGCACATCAGTGACGTCGGTGACACCAGGAAAATCTCAACGCTGATAGGCTGCCCCGACACAGCATCAAGCGAATATTTCACTCGAGTTCAATATTTTGAACTTGTACAAAGAGGCGAATGATTTGAATTTCACGTGTTCGCTACATTCACGTCGTGCCACTTGCATAATTCGCGTTGCGCCATTCGCGTCATTCGCGCCGCTGGCACAAATTCACGTCTATTCACGTCTTTACATTGACTTTGTATGTAATCTTATTGTGCGAAAAATTTGCCTCGCGCCCGGTGTGAACACACTAAGTTTCCTAACGAAGCTGTATTTAATGTGTGGTTTGGTTTAGGTACAAAAACACTTGGCTATGGTTAGGAAAAGATCATGATTTGGTTTAAAACACCTACGTTTCATGGCACAAAAGTTGCTGGAAATGCAGCGGTTCAGTGGCTCAAACACCACCAGGAAACACTGCAATGTGTCGGTCAAAAATATCCAGGTTCTGTGGCTCAAATGCTGCTGGAAACACCACGATGTGTCAGTAAAAAACACAGAAAATTGGTGCCACCAATGCTGCTGGGAAACGTTGCGATATGCGGTGAGACACACCCAGTTACAGCACCACAAATGCCACAATGTGTTTTTGCTTCTTGTTTCATGGCACAACATCTGCTGGAAATGCAGGGACGAGTTGGAGGCAAACACAGAGGTTTAGTGGCTCAAACACCTCTGGGAAATACCATAATATGCAGATTAAAAACACTAAGGATCGGTGCCACAAATGCGCTGGGAAATGCCTCAATGTATTGGTAAAAAGCAGTCAGCATTGGTGCCGTAAATGCCCCTGAAAAATCCTCAATGTTTCAATAGCAAATCACGCTGCTGGGAAATGCCACCATGTGTTTTGGCTTCAAACACTCATGCTTAATAGTGCAAAAGTCACTGGAAATGCAGGGATGGGTTTGTGAAAAACACTGAGGTTACATACAAACGTAATATATTCATGCTTTGTAGAAACATACAATGCCAACATTTTCCTCTGGGAACTGAGCTGTTTGTTTTTGTTTTTTTTGTTTTTTTTTACCATCAACAGTGTTTGGTGATAAACAGTTGGAGCACTTTTGCAACTTGGATGGATATTAAATACTCTTGGTTCAACCATTAGCAAAAAACAGGACAGACTGTGTCAGAAAACATAAGGGTTCTTCATAAAATGTCAAAGGTACTAGCCTGTGGGCATAAAAACTTTGGAGAAGTTAATTGCAACTCTCAACGTGCATTTGTGAGAAACATCCAATCACAGAGACGAAAAGGCTTTAGAAATAGTCTGACCCAGTAAGTCCTCATGTAAGACGGCAAATTTTTGTACAAATTAAACACATTTCAGTAGGTGAATTTTGTGACTGTTTAACAGAGCCAGGCCGGCTGATTTCCTGTTTCCAGTCCTGTTACTAAGCTAAGACAACCGGCCACTGGCTGTAGCTTCAGACACGATACTCCTCATGACAAGTAAACTTCCCTTTATGTGTAAAATGAGCCAAGTCGAGCTGCAAGAAGATGTTCACTGAGCAAATTTCCTATTTTCTCATTTATCTAACTTTTTCAACCTTGTGTTCAAAGTGAACCAACTGTTAATGCAGGTAAGTGTTTATGTAGCACTATCGATCTTTGTATCGGCGGAGGAACTGCTTCAGTAACTTCATCAATGTTGCTTTTATAACAGTAACACAGGTGATCTAGATTAACCTCCTTCAGGCGGTGAAATCGAATTATTTAGTCCCCTGCAAATAGGCGTCATCAACCTCCTGTCTCAACAGCACAGAAAGGATCTGCAGTGTGTGTGTATGTGTGTGTGTGAGGGAGAGTATGCTTGTTATTTACATTTTCGTCTGATGTCGATGCTTTGATGCAATTTTCTGTTTTTCCTTTTATTTCTTTTACAATGAGGAATAACGTCTATCGTCAAGGTTGTTGTTACTTTATCATTTTAGGATGCTTTCTTTACCATTTTAACTTGTTTCGCGGCTGACGGCTGCATCCGCCACCCTCAATACTGAACCAATTTTAAAACAAGTTGTGCCTATGAATCATACGCACACATACACATCAGGAAATAGGGCCCAGGTTGAAAAATACCAAAGTTATCCTTTAACATTGGCATGAAACGGGGCCGGTTGCCATATAGTTTAACAGAGCCTGGCAGCGTCAGGGAAATGCGGTGGGACAAGGACGAACCTTAAGTTGGCAAAAGTGGTGGATGGGTCCAACAACCACAGACTTAAACCCAAGAGAGCGAGAGTGAGAATGTGTTGATCTGGACCTGCTCCCTATGTAGATATAAACAGCTCATTCTAAGGTAATGAAATCTTATTTTTGGGTGATTATGTACCAGAGAAAACATAGTTATTATATCCCCCCAAATCCTACACACTGGACCTTTAAGTACAAATACTGCAAGCGAATAAATATTGGAAGGGTAAAGTAATATATTTATTTACATACATGAAGTAGGTGGACACGTACAGTATATTTATGTATATACAGTATATACAGCATACAAGATTCATATTTGATAATGATGCCTGACACCTACATGTTAAAGAGAGCATTGACACACAGGTCATGCATTGCCTTTATATTGTCTTTATTCTACAGGTGACTTGCTCTACGTGTGTGTGTGGGTTTATATGCCTGTGTGTAATCTGTATTCCTTCCATGATCCTTCTGTAGATATGAACAGCGAGCGAAGCAGCCAGCTCTCATTAGGAGCCGGAGAACAGCTGCACATTAGGTATGCCACATCAGTAGGAGACCTTCCACTGTGATTACATCTCTGCTGCTACACATTCTCACTGCTGCATCCACACTGAGCAGAAATTATGTATATTGAGCCTGATTGTCCTCACTTGTAATTGCCGTATGATTTACAGTAATAGCCCCGCGTCACGGAGCTGGTGTTGCGCTCACTTTCTGATGCCTCCAAGATTGACTCCTGCGATTGAACATGCTGTCGGCGGTTAACGACTTCAGATAAATCCTTGTTTATGTTCCCTGAGTCCTGTTGATGAAATGGATGAGGGAAGGCAAATAAAATTAAAACCAAGCCATTAATAAGTGATGCGTCTGCTGCTATACGCCAGTCCATAGATCAGCGAGCTCCTGTTTGTGTGAGGCAAACAAATGTTTTTCCACGGCTCTCCCATTGTGCGTTATCTGACTGCTGCAGGCCGGTGTAGCCAAATGTGGCTTGTTAGGGAATCTTAACAATAGAGGAGCTATAGAGGATCTCCACTTTAGCAAATCTTCACCGCCTCAGGGCGTCTTACACTGACAGCAGGGCACACGCTCACACACACACACGCGCCAACAGCCACAGTGTCTGTGTGTGGGAGTTTGTGTGGGAAATAAATGCATTGTGTTTTTGTACCGGAGCTAATATAATAGGGTTTGTTGGTTAATTTTATGTCTGCCTCCAAAGTCTCAGACAAGCCACTGATGGAGGCAGAGCTCAGTGTGTAAATTGTCCTGCTCAGTGACCTAAAATCTCGTCCGCAGCAGCCTTTGTGGACATGTCATTGTGTGGAAGATACTGTAGTCTAAGTAAGTGGTGTGTAAATAAGTAAGTGTGCACAATAGAGAGAGTGGGTGCATGTTTTTTGTCCATTGTTGCTTGTCAGCAATTATGCGTGTTAAACTCAGCTCTCTACAGCTTCTCCTAGAAACTATGTTTGTGTGCCGCTAATTTGCTTTGGCAATTTCGTCCGTGTTTGCCTAACTGGTTATGCAACAAAAACCATTTTAGTTAAAGGAGGGGGCTTGAGGAATTCTGTATTCCTCCTAATGATAACACATGAAAACACTAAAAACAAATATGTGTCTCTCAATGCTTTCTGACTTCCTGTCAGCTCCGAGCCCATTTGTTCCTACTGAGGACGTAATTCTTTAAAAGCACAAATATAGCAAGGTATCAGTGATTCCCTAAAGCAGCTCATCACTGTAGTTTTTCATCAAACAGGAGGAAATAGTGCATTTTTGGGGACTATTTTTAGCAGCGGATTCATCCATAATTTAGGCTAGCAGGATGCTGTGTGTCAGAGGCAAAATAAACTACTTTAACTTTTTAAAAATGTTGTCTTTAAAACTTTTTGCGCACAGGGCACTGTTTATGGTCTCCATGTGATGCACAGCTGAAACACATTGTGACATGCGGTTAATGTTGTTGTTAATTCATTTGTGCTTTTCCAGGAGCTAGATTTCCACATGGAAGTTAATGCAATTGAGCAAAATCCTCTGTAACACTGAAAAAAACAACCTTGTAAGCTACTGCAGGGTTAGTGGTTAAGTTGACTATGCTAACGAGTAAACTTGCCAATAGACAACAATATTAGCAAGTTAGTTTGCTAACTAGGACACTTTTCGGTCGCAAATTCCTGCAGAAACTCATTTTCCATTTTTTTTTCTCCATGTTGATCCTGGATAGATTTGGTTAGATTTATCCAGGACCTTCATTATTATCATCATCATCACACTGATTTGTTTATGTCAACATCGAGATGGCAGTGATGATCCTGGATCGACACGAGCACTGCAATACTGCAACAAAAAAAAGATAGTTCTGAATTGGCTGTTAAAAAGGAGGGAAATGTGCCCTTCACAGGTGTTTGCAACTGCAAAATGACATCATCCTTACTCTTAATGTTAATGAACAATATTTAAGCCTATAGAGTGCCGAAGTCACGCCCCTTCCGGTAGAGCTCATGGGACCTTAGATCGGAAAAAATATGAATGGCAGTGAATGGGGAGAGCAATATTATCTTTTGTTCCCGTTTGAGTTGCAACATGAAATCTAAATATGTTGTTAATGAATTTAAAACATCAATTTTAAGGTCAAGAAAGTCATACTTTGTGGTAAAACTGTTGAGATATAAGCTTTCCACAGAACCGGAAACAAAACAAGTCTCGCATCCTTCTTCTTCTTCTACATTTTCTGGCGGTTGGCAACCAGCTTGTAAATGCATTACCGCCTCCCCGACCCGGAGTGTGGATATCACCATGGAGAGAGGTGCGCTACGTCTTAATTCAAACATAACTGTTTCCATCCCCCATTTTGCGAATCAACATTTTTTCGAATCAACCAAAACCTGGCTAAAGCGAGTGCATTTTAGTTTGTGCGAATCGGGATTTTAATTCGAATTTTGGCGTTTCCGTCATAATTTTCCGATGCGATATTTCTAGATGCACATCTAGGCTGATGGAAACATGGCTTGTAATAGGTTCCCAGTACCTGGCTCTAACTAGTATCGAGATTATCGCTGTTCACTTTTGTATTCCATCAGAGCAAGTCGGGATGAAGCCGGACACAAAACTAACCGGCATGCATTGTGTGGCGATCATTGATGAGCGAATCTACGCAGGCCTGGCTCATTTCAAACAGGGCTAACGCTGGTCCTGGAATACGATGTGGGATGACGATTCAGGAGCATGTCCTACTTGGCAAAATCACATTGTGCGTCCAATACACTTTACCAACATACAGTTGAACAAAGAAAGCAAAGGTTGCAAGTAGCAACTAAATGTCCACACACACTGAGATATACTGTCCCCAGTGTCCATAGCTGGCTGAAGTTGTCTGTACAGGGTTGGGATGTCCAATGAGTGGGATTTAAGCAGGTAAAATAAACAGCACACAGAGCCAATGCTCTCAGGGACACAAATCATCGGCCACTACTAAGCTGCTGCTGAATCCATTTACTTTCTGATATCATCAGTAAACAGACACCACAACTAAACAAACACTCTGTTTCTCTCTCCAGCCACATTCCCACCTCTCTAAATATGACCATGGCTATTTTCTACCTGCCCTCTAACTTCTCCACCTGCTCCAGCCATATCACTGACTCTGACTCCAGCCACTCCCTCATCTGCCCGGCAGTAACCCCCGTCCCTCCAGTCCCAGTCACATGACCTTCCCTGCCCACCTTCCCACCTGTTCCCACTCTCCCTCGTCAACCTGCTCTTTTCAACTCACTCCTTGCCAGATTGTCCAAACTGCCAATCGTGCTTGTCCCTTTGTTTTCCAGCCACCTGAACCTGAACTCTGGCCTGAACCTGCACCTGATCGGTCCCTGTTTTCCCCTCGCTAAATGTTGCCTGTTCCTGACCTGCTGTCCAGCCTTGCCCTTTGGATTTGTTTGCCTGTTTGGACCACCGCCCTGGATCTGCTCCTCCTGCCTCCCTGCCAGTAAGCTTAACTATCTTCACTCATTAATACATACCTGAACTGTTCGTGTCTGCATTTCTGTCCCTCTCTTGTTGCCTCGCACCACATCTGACAGCTACTAAATTACAGCTGAGTGTAATTGCTTTCTGATCTGTGAACAGACCCCATATCTGAACAAATTCACAATAGGAGTGTTTTTGTTTTTAGTTTTGGAGCTCTACACCACTGAAGAATAAAATTTATCAGGCGTCAGGCAGTCATTTGAGTTGTTGACAATAAAAAAACAAAGCCTAAAATATCACCAGACATGGGGATGATCATGGTTTTCATTACATATAAGTCTCATCCTGACCACATCTCCAGGATAAATGTTTCTGCAAACCATGGGTAAGCCTATGTGACATTTGTACATTATTATGTAGCAGATTCATTGAAACTTTACATTTCAACACGCTCTGGTTAACATGTGGTTATGTTTAGGCACCCGGTTATGGTTAGGAAAAGGTCATGTTCGGCTTAAAATACCTGCTTTTGGTTGCATGATCTTGGCTGGAAACGCAGCAATGTCAGTGCCATGTTGTAAAACTGACGGCCCAAAAATCCGAAACCACATTAGTCTAAAAAAAGACAACTCGAGCAGCCCATTTCTGCGATAGTCTGTGATCCCAAAAACAATGGCCCACGGCTCTGAAGTCCTTTTGTGCTACCAAATAGGATCTTTTCCTGACTATAACCAAGTGTTTTTGTGCTTAAACCCAACCCCACGTTCAACAAACTAGTGTTGTTGGGAAATGTAAAGTTTTATCATATCTGCTACACAGTCATTTTTATGTAGCATGTAAAATAGGGTATGGTGAATGTGCTAAGAAAGGTAATATCGGCACGGCCACTACCTGGAGCTCGCATCAATGGAGCCTGGGTTTGTTGAAGGTGGCAGTGCTGTTTGGGCTGAGAAAGCCATGTGTAAGTAAGGTAAAGGAGGTTGTTGGGTCGGTGCAGGGAGCAGTGAGACCTGGCATCAAGAGATCACTGTCTAGCCTCCTGGAGGTGTCGTGGGACCAACTAGACGAAGCACTGGTGAAAGGAGGTTCCCACCTGATGACCCCAAAGACATGTTAGTTATCACTGCTCACTGGTCTGTATAGTTGAGCCTTGCCATAATAGCTTATTATAGGGCTTAGGAGGTTATTCACTGAGTGCTGATCCTTTTCTAGAGCACAAACTTCTTGTGTTTATTTGAACACATATATCTTCATTTACAGAAACATACAATGCAAGCATGTTTTTTCTTGCACTTGCGTTGTTTAACTGCACTGGAGGATATAAAGAGCTGGCCAGAAACCAGAGGATCTGTCACTCTGTGATGATAGTTGTGTGGGAGATTGGTATTGGTATATTTTATTTGAATGTCAGCTTGTAAGCTTAATTACTTATAGAAAAAGTATTATTTAAACCATCCATCTATGTCTAAATTAATTTTGTTACTACAATCAGATGAGCCAAATGCAATGTGCAAACTATGTGTTTTTTTGAAGAAGTAACACTGGGTGTACTTTTGCAACGTCATGTACCATTGTTTTGTTATTGTTTGCACCCTGTACCGTGTGATATGATTGTGAGTCAATTAAATGAAATTAATATTTTCAGAGAAAAAGGACATGTGTTTTTAGGCTAACAAGCTGTTGGAGAAATGTGCTTACGGTCCATTGGGGCAAGGTTTGGATCAACAAGCTTTAGAATTTAGGGCTGGCGGATCAATGGGCAGTCATCGCGATGTCTCTGTAAAAGATGAAAGCTTTTTGTGGCACTGTCCGTAATGGAAAAAAAGTAATAGGTTGCTAAAATCATCCATATTGGGGGCTGAGAAGCCACTGGAAACGCAGCGATGGCTCACCAAAAGACAACCAGTTTTGTTGTTTGTTGACCTCAGACAGTGGTCTGCAGCTTGGTATTACACGTGCCTGTTTTATTTTGTTCTGAAAATACGGCCTCCAGTCTCGTTCTTTGGACGATAAACGAGGTGCAGACCTCCGCCCACATTTAAGAGGACTGTTTGTGGATGAAACACTAGGGTCTAGGTACCATGTCTGAAGGGTTACTGTTGGTTCCAAAGGTACCATACCGAAAGTGTTTGGTGGAAACGGGGCTATTCCCCTAACCGTAACCTTTAATTGACGAGTGCCTAAACATCACCACAACAAAGTTATATCATGCTTTACTTGCTATGAGCGTTTATTGTTAGAAAAACAATTGCAATGTGTTGTCAGTAAACATTAAGCAGATGTTTCTAACATCAAATTAATGGCTGCAAACCAGTAGAATACAAACATAGTTTCTAGCAGACAGCATTTGTTGGAAAACATAATGAAGCTTTTTGTCTTTTTAACTGATGGTTGTTCCCTTTTGTTGATCACCACCTGCAAATCTTCATTTATCCACCTCTTTATTCACTGCTGCACCACTCAGCCTTTTTGTGCTGTGATCACTATTATTACTATTATTCCCTTTTTTTTAGCTTGTTTGTTCATCCTCTGTGGTTTTGCAAAGAGTATCCTAAAAAGCTCACTTTCTTTGTGTGTGTGGTTTTTTGTGTGTGTTCCTCAGTTCAATGTGACCCCTGCACCTCTGCCGTGCAGCAGTGTGAAACACAGACGTGGAGGCATCGAGCAGCCGGGCTCACTGCGCAGGCTTTATCCCTCCTCACATGTATCTGTGAAGAAAACACACAACAGCAGCGTGAGAACCACAAGCGATGGGAGGAAAGTAGAGAGATAAAAGAGATGAGATTGGGGGTAAGATGGAAGAGGGGGGATTAGACAGAGGGAGAATGAGCGGGGATGAGGATGGATGACACAGCGAGTGAGCTGGAGTGGGGGTTGGTGGTGGTGGTGGTGGTGGTGGTGGTGGAGGAGGGGGCTGATCTTTCACAGAAATAATGATATCTCTTCTCCTTCAGAGGCCGTTGTCTAATCATTTTATTCTTTGGTTATCAGAGATGGAGGAGACAGCGCTCTGCCATGTTGGCAGACAGCCACTCGGCTAACACACAGCGCTGCCTGTCTCGGCGCACACAGGCTAAAAATCAAGGAGTTTATTCATGTGGACAACGATCCTGTTTAGAGTCCCAGGATAATAAACATGGCAGCACATTAGCAGAGATAACACCACACAGATGATGTACTGTCATTACACTGTGGATATTCACTGGGAGGATAAAGCAACAACCTTCACAGTAAAGGCATGAAATGGAAAATAGAAGACTGAAAGGAAATTCTGGTTTATTGACACTAATTTTTTTCTTTAATAGTTTTGACCATCTATCCAAAGCACTTCCCGGAGCACTTCAATGCTACGATGAAGTTTAATGGGGCAAGAAACTGCTTTAACGTGTGCATCCTCCATTTAATCCTGCACACTTTATACACTTACCGGCCACTTTACTGGGTACACCTGTTCAACTGCTCATTAGCCAATCATGTGGCAGCAGCTCAATGCATTTAGTCATGTAGACATGGTGAAGACGAGCTGCTGAAATTCAAACTGAACATCAGACTGATGAAGAAAGGTGATTTAAGTGACTTTTAACGTGGCATGGTTGTTGGTGCCAGACGGGCTGTATTTACTGGGATTTGTTTGGAATGTTTCCAGCACCTTGTTGAATCTATGACACCAAGGAGTTCTGAAGGCAAAAGGCATCCGACACAGTACTCAGACGGTGTACCTAATAAAGTGGCCGATGAGTGTATACTGTAAACAGACTGTATTTGCTGTAATAACATGCTTGAATGTGACGACTGTGATATTACATTATCACATTGAGAGCCTATCATAACCCATGTACCCATACGTTTGCTTTATTGTACATATTTATTTGCTCTAATGTTCTTTCTCTCCACACTTGCTGTACAAAGGTACCTTTGCTGATGTGATTCCAGTGTGAGTGATGGAGGGAAAATAATCCTTGAATTGTCCTTGAATTGCAAAAATAGAAGCAGTTTGAGTTAGTCAAATAAGAGGCCAATGTAGATGGGGAGAATACATATATATATATATATGGATGTGTGAGAATTGTTTTAAGACGGACAGAAAAAATTGTGACCCTATCTTTTGACCTTCAGGTGCTGAATCGTCAAATGTGGATGCAGTTTCTAGGATGCTAGACTGCACAGAAGAGTTTACCCAATCTTTCTTACAGTAAGTACACTCAAGTATTTATGACCTGAAGTTATTATATACTGTATCACTGCCAGGGATGGATTATTGTACGGGCCTAAGAGCTAAATGGATCCCTGGACCAGAACCTTTGTTTGGAGTGATTTTTCACATTTATTGTTGGAAAGGAAATCAAATGACTACAAGAGACACAAAATGGCCACAAACAGACTCAAAATGACCACAAAGAGACAAAAATGACCACAAATAGAAGCAAAAGGGACTGAAGAGACAAACGGCTACAAAGAGACACAAAATGATCCTAAAGAGAGGCAAAAGGGCATCGAAGAGACAAACAGCTACAGAGAGATGCAAAACAACTGCGAAGTGATAGAAAACAACCACAAAGAGACTAAAAAACAACACAACAAACAACCACAACATGATCTCATCCCTACTCGTTATATTTTGCCGGCTGCCCCTGATTGTAACTATAATGACGAACAACTAACGACTGATGTGACAAAACGTATCCTCATACTACGGTAAAACGTAAAGTTACGTTATTAACATAAAGCTATGGTGTTAAGATTAGGTAAGTGAAGTTACTATGGTTAGGTTTACAAAGAGAAACATGGTGAGAACGCACCTTAAAATTACCCAAAGTTCACACGTTTCCAAACATGGACTCCCGGGTGAAAGTCCTATGCTTTATGACCCATGCACCCAGCCTATCACCTGTCCACACATCTCCGGCTCCCTCTGGTCCAACACACCCACCTCATCAAGCCAGCTGCTCTAACCTGTGGATCTTTAGTCTCTGCCAATATATATATACTGCAGCTTCACAGGACTCTCGTTGCCAAATTGTTCTTTGTCATTTAATGCAAGACTTTCCGATGTTTATTCCTGGACTGCTTTCTTGTTGCCGACCTCGCCTGCCTCGTCTGCTCCCCGGTAAACCACTCAGTCCTCTGTCCCCAACCAAGAGTTCTGCTTCTCCGTTCCTGGTTTCTGTTTGCTTTCCATGGCTGAGTCGACAGACTGCCAGTCAGCTCTCCGCTGTGAGTTTACCTGTTCTGCTGCCTGTGTTTTCCCACGCTGTGGATTACCTCGCCACATGGCTGCACATTCTGCCTTTGTGTGTGTGCCACAGGATCCACTCATCATCAACGCTGGTTCCTTGACTCCTCGCTGGTTCCAACCTACCTACAGGTGTGTTGGCTGGTATCGGACCCTCTACTCATCTGACATTGCCTCCCGTCTGTTCCCTCATGATGCCGGTTTTGTGCATCCAGGAGACGTCACTGCTTTCACTTACTCTCTGCTTCGGTGTGCCACACCAGGTGTTTTCGACTAAACCTGTGTCTTGGAAGGTTTTGAGCCAACACACTGACTATATGCCTGCTCACTCTGTGTTTGACAAGTGGTTTCATAAAAGACTATAACAAACTATCCATCTGTCTTTGGTGCTGCTATTAGGTTCAGGCCACATCTGTGACATCATAAGTAACACAACGCTGACTTTCAGTTTCACATGCGCTATGACTTGTCTCCTGGGTCAAAGTCCTGTGCTTGTTAGACCCGTTCACCTGCCATCCCACCCATCACCTTAGACTTTCTTGCTCTAACACTATGTCCTTTGCTCTCACCATCTAATAATGATTACACTGGAGCTTATTATAAGCCCAGTGTGTCTCATACAGATACTGAAGGGTGCATTGTGCATATGTGACACAGTAGGCCACTGACTCAGCAATGGTTTTTGACACCCTGGGAGCGACACTACCATGAGGGGTGGGTGGCTTCTTACGTGTCTGTGCCCAGGGGCCCATTATCTCATAATCCATCCACGATCACTGCAAACACAACTAATTGTGAAATCTGACAGCTGCTCAGTACTCACAGACTCTTTGCAACCACACTCTGTCCAGAGCCTGGAAGTAAACACGTAGCAAATGTTGTTTCTGAGCACAAGTCATGTCCTGTGCTTTGTTTTTTTCCTCTGTGTTTCATGTTTACGCTCTTGTTTTTCTACCTGTCAGCCGTCTGGATGTGTCAGCAGCTCAGAGTTACAAGTGAAAAATCATGCAGAGAAGGGCGAGACTGTTGTTGTAGCACAGCAGCTAATGAGGTGAGTGTTTTACTTCCTTACAACTTGGAGCTAACCCTGAAACCCCCGACAGACAGACAGACAGACAGACAGAAAGACTGGCGTCCTCTGGTTCCCTGTCTGTCTGTCTGGCTGGTTCAAGAGCTTTTTTTTTCATAAAGCAATATCACTGAATTATTGATGACCTTTTGTCATGCATTATAGACAGGCTGGGAGAGGGAACGGGAGTAGAGTTTGGCGAATATGGGTTTGAAGCCTGTCACACAAATACTGAGTGTTACGTTTATTTTTTTTTACTTGGTTTTGAGGAACAGGTCAAAATCTATGTGTTTAAAATTCTACGAGTGAACATCTTATCCTTCCTCTTACAACGTATAGATTCAAAAAGTGAAAGAACTTTGTGAGATGGAGCAAATCACATACAATCAGACTCCAAAAGCCCATATTTATAAAACATAGAGTGATGTGAATGCACTGTCACACAAACTTACACGTCACACATTCTGTAGTAATTGTCAGTACTTCTCCCACCTTCCTTATCAGAAACCAACATGCATACAAACTCCCACTTGGCCCCCAAACAGTCTATAATATATCAGTATTATCCAGAAATAAACCCTTGTGAAATGTACATTTTCATTTTTACACTTCAATATTTGTATGGATTAAACAAACAATGAACAATGGGTTCATTTATGAGCTTCAGAGGTGCTAGTAGGTGGTTTTTGCTGCCTTCAGATAGAGCCAGGCTAGCAGTTTCCCACTGTTTCCAGTCTTTATGCTAAGCTAAGCTAACAGGCTGCTGGCTGCAGCTTCATCAGAATGACTTTTGGCAAGCAAGCAAATGATCTCTTGAGGTCAAACTTCGTCTTTAAACACAACTCATACTACTGCTGCTGCTTCTATTGCTATTGTGGAATGTGACTAATTACTTTTACTCAGTACAAATTTGAGGTAAAATTATGTTGGTTAAGTTTAGTGCAGTAAAGTTACGTAAGTTATGTTTAGGAAAACAGTGATGGTTTAGCGTTGTCATGTTACATATTTAACGTGAAGTTAAGTAGGTTAGGTCTAGGAAAGTAACAATGAAAGTAATAGTTTTGTAGGTTAGGCTTTGGAATGCAAAGCTACATAGGTTAGGTTTAGGAAAAGAATTATGGTTGGGCCCGGTCATGTTACATACTTAACGTAAAGTTATGTAGGTAAAAAGAAACATGGTTCAGCGTTGTCTCGTCACGTACAAAATGTACAGTTACGTACTGTGGGTCAGAGTTTGGAAAGTAAAGTTACATTGGTTAGGTTTAGCAAAAGAAAAATGGTTGGTCATTGTCACGTACTTCACGTTTAGTTACTTACTTAACATAACGAGACAGTGGACTTTAAACAGCTCAAAGTTCACTTTTGTTTCACATGGGACAAAAACACAGATCTCCTGTGGGAAAGTCACAGTACATACTTCATTTAAAGTTGCGTAGTTTAAGTTTAGGTACGTAAAGGTAAGGTTTAGAAAAAAAAACATGGTTGGGTGATGTCACATTTAGTACTTAACGTTAAGTTACGTACTTGGTTTCACATGGGACACGGACACTAATCTCCTGTGGGTAAGTCACGTGACATTCTTAATGTAAAGTTACGTAGATTAAGTTTAGATGTGTAAAGTTGATTAGGTAAGATTCAGTAAAGTAATGTTACATATGATATGTTTAGGAAAAAGGTCATGGTTTGGTGTTGTCATTTTACATACTTAATATAAAACTATGTAGGTCAATGTTAAGAAAAAAATTACGGTTTGGCATTGTCATATGTATTTACGTAAACTTATGTCGATAAAAAGAAACATGGTTCGGTGATTCACTTTACGTATGTAGTACGTACATAAAGTTACGTAGGTTAGGTTTAGGAAAGAGAGTTAAATAGGTTTAGTCAAGTTATTTTATGTAAGATGTTTAGGAAAAGAGTCATGGTTTGGTGTTGTACAAAGATTTGGGTTACGAAAAGAATTGCGGTTGGACTGTCATTTTGGAAAGTAACGGTTACTTAGGTTGGAATTAGGATAGTAAAGCTGCGTAGGTTTGGCTTCGGAAAGTAAAGTTATATAGCTTAGTTTTATGGTTGGGCGTTGTCACGTTACAAACTCCACATAAAGTTATGTAGAAAAAGAAGACACGGTTTGGCGTCGTTACTTTACATACTTTGCATCAAAGTTACTAAGCGAAGGTTAGGAAAAGAACGTTAATGTAAAGTTACGTACTTAATATGAGACAGCATACCTTAAAGCTCACTTTATTTCTAATGGGACACAAACAGCGATCTCCTGTGGGAAAGTCATGTGTTTGTTAACCTTTCTCTTACATGGAATTTCGCTCATACCTCCTTCTTTACCCCCGCTAGCGCATTCGTTACGTGATTGCAGCCTTCACGATTATTTATACGAATATTAAATACCAATTTTGGTGCATTTTTGTAACTAGCATACAAACAGTGCTGGAGAACAGCCTGTTCTACTTTCACTACACTGTCCTCGTTGTTCTCACTTTACTGGAGTATTTTGACATCCTCCACCACCGTCTGTTGCCACTTCTTCTTCTTCTGCTGTTGCTACTTCTACTGACAATGACACCCATTAATATTCACTCAATCATGCTGCATCGATAGAGACCAGTGTTTCCTGAACATCTCCAGTGGTCAGCATT
Organism: Epinephelus cyanopodus; assembly: GCA_026686955.1. Classification (NCBI taxonomy): domain Eukaryota; kingdom Metazoa; phylum Chordata; class Actinopteri; order Perciformes; family Serranidae; genus Epinephelus; species Epinephelus cyanopodus. The sequence goes on along the minus strand of CM048932.1, from coordinate 33,088,095 downwards.
TATCAGCCTGCAGTGTGTTCAGCCTGTAAAGCTTTGGATTGCAGTAGATTGCTACAGTGAAATACAGCTACTTAAACAGATTACCAGCTCTGGGATGAGATGGCTCGTAAGTCAAACCCACCACCACCTCCACCACCACCACCACCACCCCTGCAAACATCCCCTCATCCACCCAGTAAATCTGCACCACTACATTGACTACTCTCCCCCTCTCTCCATCTCCATCTTATGTAAGTGTGTCCTGATCTTACTGCAGCCCACAACAGTCACCCTGACACATATACACACACACTCTCTCTCTCACACACACACACTCTCTGAGCAAAAGTTTCATTACCATTGAGGTCAGGTCTGTGTGTGGAGGGGGGGTGGGCGGGTGAGGGGGCACGCAGAGACAGTGAGAGAGAGAGAGAGGACAGAAGAGTCCGCGGAGGAGAGAAGGAGGACAGATCGGAGGCAGAAAGCAGGAGGCGCTGCTTGCAGTCAGGAGGATGCTGCGCTGACATGCGGACCGTCGGCACGCTCTGATCCGGACCGCGACGTTACCGGCTCTACCTGCGCACCAGCCAGACCCGAGAGCTCATCATCTCCTGTGCATTTTCTCCTCCTTATATTTACCTACACTCCCTCCACCTCCATCTCCGCCACCACCTCCTCCAACACCCTCTGGACCGGCTTTTGTCGCCATGCCACCGGCCGCCTGCTCGGTCGGATACCGACTCCGCATCACCTTGTCCGCGGTGCTGTGGATCGGGCTGCTGTGGAGCCGCGTCTCAGCAGGAGGTACAGTCTTATTTCTCATCTATAACACAACCCTCTGCATGTTTATTTTAATCTAAACCCCCCTCTCTGTCCTCTCTATCTTGGCTCCTATCCAATCCCAATCACAGCAGCGTGAGTTCAGTTTTTTAAAACGCTGCAAAAACAACTCGTCTTTCTGTTTTTGGGCATCCCTGTCTTGTTTTGAGACATCTCTCCTCCCGCGACTCGTAGGAGGAGAGAAACACGGAGAGGGAGAGGCAAAGAGAGAGTCTGAAGCAGCCTTTGAAGTCTTGAAATAAACGCTGTTGCGGGCTATTTACTGTGCGAGGCAGCCTCCAAACCAGTTTGGCACAACAGTCCAGGCTGCACAAGCATCCTGTGGACCGGAGCCCACTCGTGTGCGTGGGTAGGCTCGATCAGGAGTGAATGCAGAGAGAAAGATCACCTGTCAACACACGCTCTGCAGCTCCACTGATGCTCACGCACAGAGTGGGAGACAGGGGGATTCCTTCAGTTTGAGCATCGGCAGTGAAAAGTGTGCAGGGGGAAAGTTGATGTTTGAAGCATGGAGGCAGTCAGATGGAGGGAGGAGGAGAGGCTGTGGGTTTGATGGTGGAAAATGACTTCCAAAAAACATGCTCTGCCTGTGTTTGCTGCTTTGGTAGCACTCTACAGTAGAGATGCTTTGTTATTTGTTATTAGTTTATTCACTAGAGCTCCATAAAAAGAGACATTTTGGGTTGCCAGGTTGTGGAAAATCCTTCATTGTTCTCTATCCTTTATTTGGATCCTTATTGGCTTCCACGCTGTGGTCTCTAGTCTCCCTGGAGTCTAAACAAAAACAACAAAACAAACAACAGTTTATTGACATTTGATCTTGGACTTTCCATGTCCACATGCGACATGCAAGGTACCCTGGGTGTGTTTGTTACATGCATTGTCTTCCTTCAAAATACACTTCAGTCTTCACAGGAAATTTACCATTTACATACAGTCTCTTTCAAAATAAACGCACTATGTCAGGACAACACTGCTAATTGACGTTTATTTTTTTTCCTTCGACAACCACGTGGTTACGTGTAGGCAACATAAGGAAGTGGTTAGGTTTAGGAAAAAAGAACATGGTTTGGCTTTAGAATCTTACGAGGCACAAACACCGCTCGCTCTCTCTGGTGAAAGTTTGTTGCATCCATGTTTCCTTACGTCAGTTTGATTCGCATAAATGTATATAATGATAGTAATAATAATGAAATAATGTTCTCTTTGAGGTATAGTGGAACACGTTGTCACTTTCAGTGGCAATACTGTTGTCTCCTCCTCTGTGGTCGTCTTGTCCATGTGTCACTGTCACCGTCATGGAGATCCCGTTTCGTCCCACCAAACACGTTTTCTTCTTCGTCCAAATCAGATTCAGAATATTGATCAAAACAGGAATTGTCAGAGTCTGAGTCCATTAACAACACATTCTCACTCCGACCTTGTCACATGATGACGTTTGGTCATTGACTGTCCTCGTCCAGATGCAACATCTAAGGTACCCTGGGTGTGTTGGTTATTGATGATCTAGGATGCTGTGTGAAGTTCAGGCTGTTGCATGCGTTGTGTTCTTTCAAAATAAACTTCCGTTTTGAAAGGAAATTTAACGTTTATTATTATTGACGTTTTTTCCTTTCAACAACAAAAACACATGGTTAGTTTTTGGGGAAAAAAACAGGTTTGGCTTTAGAATCTTACAGGACACAAACACCACTCTCCCAGGTGAAAGTCAGTGTTTGTTGGACCCATTTACCAAAACTCAGACTTTCGTTGCCTTAACTTTCCTGCTTGTCCCACTGCGTTTCACCCTGATGCTGCCAAGCGCCGTTAAACTATAATGGCAACTGGCCTGGTATCGTGCCAACATTAACATTGTCTGACGCCGCAAGTCACTGCCCAAGCGCTGGATTTCGACGACTTCGGAGTGAGACCAGGCTCGAAAATCTCGTCAGTGGCAGGGAAAGAGTTAATATCAAGGGGTGCACGTGGCACAACCTAATGTGGGGTAAATTGTAGCATGGACTTTTTATGTGGTTACACAGGGTTGATCCTTTCGTGCTTCTGACCAATTGATCAAAATACCACCAAACAGTGACCCGCAAAATTCCACAGAGACTGGACGTGTTTCAGCTGAGTTCAGTAACAAAAAGTGTTTTCGGACGATTTAAGTAAATTTCTTTGTCATACTTGTTTTAAATTGGATTCAATTAATTAATTGAATAATTTATTAGCATTATTCCCCAGGTTAGGATGGAGTCATAAAATGGGTGGAGCAACAGATTTGCGTAATTAGCTCTTTGCTAACATTGTAACGTACTAAGGCTAAATGTGAAAAAGAATACCTACCTGGATATGAAGCATTTTTCTGTTGGATTTGTTCCTGGCTTGGCGTGTTTTTTGACTTTGCACTGTTAATGTATTTGGCTTTCTGCTGCATGTTTTTCATTTGCAGTGTGTTGTTTTGGATTTTTGAATGTGTTTTTGAACTGGCATTGCATCTGAAGCTGCAGCACGCTTCTCCTAATGGAAATGTTTTGGGCCGCTGTAGTGCGTTTGCCCTTATCGGCTACCTCACGAAACAATTACTCAATTCAACAAGATGCTGAACGCCACAAAATTAATCGACGGCTGTTTTGATAATTGCTGAATCCTTTCAGTCTTTTATCAGTTCAAACCTTAAACATTTGTTTTGTGTCACCAATATGAGAATTTCCTGCTTTTCTCTGTCTTCCTTTTATATTGTTGTTAACATAATAACAATGGGTTTTGGAATAATGGTCCATTAAAAACACTTGAAATGTCACCATCAGCCATTTTTTAAAAATATTATTTTTCTTGGCAAATTGTAAAGGCATATAAGCCACGCATAAATCAATACCCCAAACTTAAAATACACTCACACGCACTCACACACAGTCCCAGACACATGCACACATCCCAGAGGAGAGTTACCAGTAACTAAACAAAGTTCATCTTAATCACGCATCTAGAGGACACAAGTTCGTAGCAGTACATCACATGTGCCTGTTAAATGTGGCCAGGGTTTGGTGTCAACAGAATCAACATAGAGAAAGAATTTCTCCTGATTCATATAAACATAAAGAGTTAGCGAGATATCAACATTTCTCAAGTGATGTAGTTGGCTGACTTTGTCATTTTGAGGAAAAGAGGTGGTGGATGGTGTGACACTTTCGTGCGACGCCAGCCAAGCTGCAGACCAACAAACAACAAAACTGGTTGTAATTTTGTGAATCACTGACGTGTTTCCAGCTGCTTTTTACGCATTAAAAGCAGCAGGGTTTTTTTACTGAGATATTGCTGCCTTTTCTGCTGCTATCCTGACAAAAAAATGGTTATTTTTCATTGTGACATTGCTGCTTTTCCTGCCAGGATGCACTGTAAAAAATAGTCCACTGGTTCAACTTTTAAAAAATTAAATTAACAGTTTGCAGGCATCTTTTTTAGTAGTTCCCAATCTGGCGTTATTGAGTGAGTCATTTATCGTCTGACAGTTCAGTACAACCAACATGATTTACTCCAACTTTGAAAAAACAACTTTTCATTCATCCGAAAGTTGTGTTGATATTTAGTGGTCAAGCTACTATATTTAAGATACTCTAACTTACTTATTTTAATTCCATCCTATTGAGAAATTTTGACCATATTCTTAAAATAAGTTGTCAGTGGACTGAAACACATTAATGAAACAAACTTTTTTTTGTATGCTGAAAAACTTCTTTATTCTAATCGTTATCCACTAACCCCCATGAATCATTTTTTAAGCGGTTGTTTATTTTAATAAGGCGTAGCTGCTTTTCCTGCTGGGATAGTGGCCCCAAACCTGAGTATTTTAAGCCAAAAAATTATCTTTTCCGAAACATTACCAAGTGCCTTAACCACAGTGTATCTGCAACATAATAACGTACAAATGTAACATATCTGTGGTTTGCAGAAATGTACAATCCCAACATTTTCTTGGGGGGAAATTGGGTTGATTGTAATTGTTTACATCATCACAACAAAAGAAGTCTCTCATATAATTTTTTCAACTTAGCGAGCCATCTTTGTCTTTCCAGCGGCTTTTTAGCCACCAAATGTGTAGCGACCAGTACCTGCTTTTTCAGTGGTGATTGTGCCCCCAAACAACAAAAGCAACTTGATGTCTGTCATATCCTCACACGATTCTTTGCAATTGACTTGAGCTTTTGTTATTAGGATTTCGTCACTTTCAGCCTTTGATTGTACTTTGAAAATACAAAGTGACAGTTGATCTCGTGGCACCTTTGAATGTCTGAGAGCTTCTTTTACTGTGTGTTTTAATAATTTACCCATCAGACGCACACACACGTTCATCTGAATTCATCCAGCAGTTCCCAGCATGCTTCAGTCTTTTTGTTAATCCTTGTCACTCCCGTCTCTCCCCCCGCGTGCATGCACAAATGTTCGATCTGTTACTGCAGCCACACACACACCTACTGTAGAGACACACACACACACACACACACACACACACTCCGTATCACGCTCTGCATCGCTGGTTTCATCTCACCGTCGGTGTCTGTGGTTAATGAGATCACCCAGCAGAGATGTAATGTCACAGAGCAGACTTGTGCTAGTGTGTGTTTATGTGTTAGTGTGTGTTGGTGTTTTTTAATGCGTGGATTGTGCCTGTGTATGAAGATAGGCTGGATCAGTGCGTGGTCTAATTTCTCGGGGTGAGAGTGATAATCTGCCAGAAAGACCAATTCAAGAGCTCTGGCTGGGAAACAAAAGCCAACGTGGAGCCGTTTTATCGACCCGCGCTGGTGTTGTGTTGTTGCACAGAGTTTGTTGTGAATGTCCACTTAATTTAAAAATATAGATCCTCTCCTCTTCCCTTTATTCTTGTTATTCGCCCTTCTCTTCTCATTACATCACCTTTCCTGTTTCCTCTTCAACTTCCTTCCTGCGGTCCTCCTCCAGTCGAATCGCTCCTCTTTTTTTTTTGCCTTCCTATTACTTGTGAGTGAGAGGAGAGAAAAATGGAAGTGAGGGGGAGATGGAGGAGATTGTTTCTTATGGTTGAGTAACTCTGGCCTTATTATACAACTAGATCCTCAGGCTGCAAACTTTTTTGGAGAATAAGCATCAGAAAGAGACGCACAATGAGGGGAAGTGAGGCTGAGGCAAAAAGAAACATGAAGGGATGCTGGAGAAAGAAAAGCAGCAGGGAAGTAGTAATATCTGTGTATGAAAAAAATCTGTATATTCAGCGGTGGAGGAAATACTCAGATTCTTTACTTACGTAGAAGGAGTAAAAGCAGAGAGTAGAAAGGATATATCCAGGATGTCAAACTGACACAGCAGCAACAACAGGTTAAAAAGACAAAGATAGTTAGAAGCTAAAGCCGAACTATAGGCTACAGATCACAGTGTGAAAGTGAACCACCACATCACTGCTGATCGCCACACAAGACACTGGTTCCTGTACAGCAAAGTCGGTCTTTGTTTCACTGTTATAATCATTAAAAGCAAAAGCAGCACGTGTAAACATTCAGTAGGCTATATCTTCAGTAGCTAGCTAACACTACACTTTTCATGAGTTCATAAAATATAATGCAGCGCCTTACTAATAAACTCATCGGCAGTGTATAAAGAATCTTATACTGGCTTCACATTTACAGTTTACAACATTAAATAGTAAGGACAGTGTGCATTTAACCTCTCTAACTCCGCCAGGCTCCCCCTCCTCTGTTAAATGGTATCTCCCAGGCGCACTGCGTCATCAAGCCATGTGATGTTTGGTATCGTCGGATTCAGGAAGCTCTCGACTTTTCAAAAATAACATTGTTTTTCTTTTATTTATTATGTATTTCGCACCAGAGCACACAAAGTCCAAAATCACGATGAGTGGTGACAAGTCATGTCATGTCGTTTTTCGACGGGAAAAGTTAAAGGATTACTCATGATCTTATGCGGAGCCGCTAGTGGGCACGTAGCTGTAATTCCTACTACTATTTTTGGCTGAGATATACCATCTAGAAAGTGGGATCACAACTTTCACGTTTCATATGGCTTTATTTGGTGATATTTTATGGTGTTTCTGTCATAAACAACATCAGCTATCATAATCACACCTGATTTCAATAAGGTACGATGTCTGAAGCTGGCTGAGTGTCGTTTGATCACTGATAGTGCTGTTTTGAAGCGGAGTGAGCGCTCTGTCATTTGGAGCTCCGCCTGGATCTTTTCATGGTAAAAACACTGTAGAATTGTTATACTTTGAGCAGTCTTCTTCAAATTTGAAACACGTGTTCAGTGATAGTGTGTCTACAGCCCCACAGTGTCATTTACCTGCTCAGATGAAGCCACAGACAGTTTTTCATCCTAAAAACATTAATTTTTTTTACTGAATTCAAATGCCCATTACTCTGTCTCTGTATCACCTAGAGTGTTTTGGACACTTTCACAAAAAACTTCAGAGAGTTTTCTTTCTGGCAAGACCTCATGCATGCATGTAGTCACAGCGGTTCGGAAGCTACAGTCATTTTAATTTGGGTATGTCATTTTAGGCGTTTTCGCTACAAAATGGTGGTGGAGTATTAAGTCCCACCTACGCCAGAGATGAAAACAGTCCATCGCTCTCCACTGACTTCATATTGTGTGAAGGTGCCTCCTTGTCATTTCTGTCTGCTCACAAACAACAGAAACATGTCCAAAAGCTGCTGTGAGACCAAACAGGGTAAAGAACCCAGAACTAAGTTTTTATAAGCTGCCGAACTGAGAAACTGAGCCTTTAAGAAGACAAAAGTGGATCCAGGCAGTAAGACATGAGGCATCAGCAGGAAGGATGTGAACACTGTGGGATCCTGACACTCATAAATAAGTTACAGTTGTTAATGTGGCCGGACAAACTGTAGAGGTTGGAGCTAACTGAGCCGTGTAATGCCAGGTTATGATCTTTGTTAGATTAAATGATGATCTTACCCAACTTTACCTGACCTTACATCTCACCTCTGGCCATCCAGTGGGATCATTTCTGAAAGACAAGCAAGGTGACGAGAAGGGACACAGAGGTCGACTGACAATTAATGAGTTTGTCAATATAACTGATAGAGAGGTAGATTTTGGGGGCAGGGCACACATACCCTTCAGTATTTGGAACATGTGCATTTGTCTCCAAGGATTTTTGATCTATCCACTGGGCCAACCTGCCCCTTCACTACACCACTCGGGACTGCTTCCTTCTTTACTCCCGTCGGCTCACTGGTGACATAATTGCAGCCTTCCAAAATAAATAGCTTATACACAGATCACTGGCTCAGATTGCTCATCGTGCAGGTCAGTTAGACCACGATTGCCATTTGGTGGCCGGTGTTTGGGGCAGCTGGTCATTATGTGTTCCACTGTTTGTAGTGGATCCCCACATTCGCAGTGGGCACTGTTCAAGGAACTTAATTTTTTGCATTGCTGCCCTGAAGCGTCCCATGCCTGTCCTCAGGCAGTTGATGGTTGTCCATTGCTTTTAGGGCAGGTGCTGGCAGGGAACATCTGTGGGGTCTTCAACTGATGGTTCTGCTGACTTCCACTGGTTCCTCCATCTTGCCTTGACCCAGGCAGCATTGCAGGTATCAGATGGTGTTGCACAGTCTGGGCGCGTTGCAAAGGGGCACCGGGACTTGAGACGCAAGCGCTGTGCTGTTTCCGTCGCGATCTTGTGCAGGAGGTGGAATTTACTCGTCTGTCCTCTGCTAAAGCAATACCTGCGAGGACAGGGAGTTGGTTTGTTGGGGTGGTTCGTAGACATCTTCAGACAGTCTGTAGGGCAGCGTTGAGTGCGGCGTCCAGCTTCTTGGCATGGAGGCTATGGATCACCTCGGCCCAGTCCTTAGTTGTCTTTGTTTTTGTTAACGGCCAGTGGCGGCTGGTATGCAATATAATTTAAGTTTTGAGCCATGACTCCCTCTATTCTGGCTCCCAATAACACAACAAGACAAACACATTTTAAGACTCCTGTTTGGCCTCCAGCTAACAAACTGATGTCATTGTGACGTCGGCCCTAAAAGTGTCTATATGTGTACAATTTACTACATGACCAGAAGGCATGTGTAGATTTACAGTGGTTACAGACAAGTGAAACATCAGTATAGAAGCAACGCAATGCCAACATTTATTCTGTGTCAGATAAGAAGTGGCGGGATGTTTGGTTATTACTGCAAAAATGTGCGTGCTGTTCTTATCTATTTAGAGTATCTAATCATGTATGTTCACTTGCATCCCTCGTAAATAGATCGCACAGTTAATCTATAAATTATATTTGATTGGAAGGAGTTCAGGCAGAATTATATCAAACAGCATGAAGACAGTTTGCAGAGACACAGCGGGTAGAAAGAAGAGAAGAGGTGCTCATAAGACAAAAGAAGGCAGGAATCAGCAGAGACAGAAACACGACAGAAAGTTGGAGGTGACCCCATTTTAATCAGCGGCACTCTCGGCCCGGCAGCAGCCGCAGCGGCAGCAGTGAAGCACAGGTGGGCTTAGAGGGGTTTAACCTTTTATTTCAAGGAGAGCTCCCCAGAATATGAGCCCCTGATTAACATGATTATACACATCACTGTGCTCTTAATCAAGAGCTAATGCTGTGTTTTCTGATGAAGCACATTCCTGCAGTTAAGCTCTTTAACTATATGTAGCAGCATGTTTAGTGTATTAACCAAATAATTAGTGCAGCATTTACTGAAGCTTAATAAACAGTTTTTAAAGATTGATTTCCTGCCAGTTTCAGGTCACAACAGCGTGAGACTCAACCTGCAGAGACTTTGGAAGGAGTTAGAGAAACACAATCCATCACAGAGTGAACATGGACTCTGCTATATTTTATTTAAGATGATGTTATTATCACTGATTTATTATTGCAGCTGCGAGCAGGGACTCTTTTTAAAAGCTGTTTTTAGTTGCATTCAAGGACACGCCAGAGTGATGTGAGCTGGTTGCAGATCAACATTATATTTGAGGTGAATTTTGCTGCCACATGTCAGAATATATTTTATATACTTCTAATTTTTGGAGGGAACTGACCTTGATTCCCAACCTTTAGAGGTGACTGGTTATTTTCTGTCAAACCTACGAATCAGAGCGGCAGCAATTAGTTGACTAATCGATTAGTTGATCAGCAGATTTTCTTGATGACCCCAAAGACGTGTAAGTTATCACTGCTCATTGGTAGCTTATCATAGGGCTTAGGAGGTTATTCACTAAGCGCTGATCCTTTATCTAGAGCACAAATTTCTTGTGTTTATTTGAACATCTTGCTGTCTTTCTTTCTTTCATTAGTTTGTTCGGTTGTTTGTTCGGTCATTCGTTCATTCGTTGGTTCGTCCGTTGGTTCGTAGATCCCCACATTAGCATTGGATATTCTTCTTTGGATCCGCACACATACAGTCTCACACATTAGTCACTCATAATATCACCCTTAATTACGACAAATAAAACGGCTCATTTCATCAATTTAACATTAAGCACAGACAATAAAACCACATCGAATTATGTTTATTTATGCAGCACATTTAAGAACAGCCAAAGTGCTGTACAAAATAAAGAATGACACACAAACACAAAGCAATATAAAATATACACAAATACAAAACAGAGTAACACTGGTAAGAACAATTACATATTTAAAACAGGTTAGAAAATATTAAAACCACAACAAACAACCGAAGACCACTGAAAACATGTACGTATAAACGATCCGTCTCTAAAGTGTGAAGGGAGAAAAGAAACAAACTTATTATCATTTTAGCAAAAGCTAAGCCAAAAACAAAATTACAAATCATCACAATTTCTCAAGAATTAATAGTTTACCTGATAGTTTGATCTTCATAGAAATAAATATTAATTCTGACTGAAATTAAATTACATATTTATCCACACTGTGCTTTTACACATTTAATTCCAAGGAAAAAAGGGTATTTAAAAAACCCAAAAGGAGATGGGTTAACGTTGTTGGTTTATGTCTTTTCAACACATTCTCACTCCGACCTCGTCACGTATCGACGTTTGGTTATGGACTTTCCACGCCCACATACGACGTGCAAGGTACCCAGGGTGCGTTGGTTGTTGACGTTCTGGGACACCGTGTCAAGTTCTCTTCTTTCTAGATACACTTCTATCTTCACAGGAAATTTACCACTTGTATACAGTCTCTTTCAAAATGAAAGCATTTTTTTTTTTACGTTAACAACAAAAGCACGCAGTTGGATTTAGGAAAATGAACAGGGTTTGGCTTTAGAATCACATGGGAAGAGAACACTGGCCTCCTGGGTGAAAGTCCGTGGTTCTAGGACACCGCCCCACTCGGACTTTCGTCGCCTTAACTTTTGTTGTCTTGCTGCACACATGGCAGACGACAGTAAATGTGAAGTTGATGATGATAAACTCTTTATTGATTCACACATGGTATGCCGACATGAAGACAACTCTTTTGTCAGTGTCTAACCCCGCAATTCACTAACCGAGCGCTGATTTTCAACAACTTTGGACTGAGACCAGGTTGGTCTTTTTATAGAATGTACTGACAGTAACAAAATACAAATCACCGACAGCCTCATCCTTTAAACAAAAACACAATCTGAATATGCTGAATGTGATCCGCATTATAATTTAAACCCAAACACCACAAAAAATGTTGGCATTTTATGTGTCAGTGTAATATACAAGTACAAACAGGGTTGGATAACATCTGCCAAAAGGAGAAGAAGAAACACATCCCAAAACACAACAACAGACAAACATACAAGACTCAAAGGCTAAAGGAATCATGTCAGAAGGTTACCAATCAGTCGCTGCATGTTTATTTCTGTAAGTGAATGTAAATAAGCCCGACAGCTGCCTGGAATGTAGAACACCAATTAAAAAAACGTACGGTGTGCTTTGGAAATCATCGAGCATCACTGTAATGCAGGCACAAATTGCAGTTAAATGACTTAAACAAGCGTGAAAAAGACTAACGTACTGTGAGCGCCGCGACGCAGCAACAGTCTCTCTTGTTTAATGCTGTTAGTTTGGGGCTCTTTGTCCTGATTCTTTGTATTTGGGAGAGTGTGTGTTTAGCGTTGTTTGGCTTTGCTGCAGCTGGAGGAGTGCAGACGATGCTCAGGCTGCCATCGCAATTAGTCCCCGCGCTCATTAGGAGCAGAAGTGAGAGCTGCAGCTTCTCGGCCTCTCACACACTCTGACATATGGTCCGAGCTTCTGCAACAAACTTATGAGAGACGACAACATCCCAGTGAATTATTCAGAGTGTGTGTGTGTGTGTGTTTGTGGATGAGGGTGGGTGGAGGAGGAGGAGGAGGAGTTGGCGGGGAGGTGATGTGCCTCCCCTGATGCTCTCCTGGTGCTAACCTTCCTCTGTGCGCTGCGTTGACATCAAAGGAGGACGCCTGAAGCAGTCGCAGGTTATACCGCCAGTGATGTCTCCGCCTCAGCAGGTCTGCTGTGACCCTTGTGACCTGGTGTGGTTGTCTGAGAGTGTGTGTGTTTGTGTGTGTGTGTGTGTGGTGTGTATCCAGGATTATCCTCTCTAGGATGGCTGCAGGATTGCACGGATGCTGCTGACACTTCTCTACAATAGAAGCAATTAACTGAAGCTTAACTTTGTGTATGTCTGTTTTAAGCCATGGATGTGTGTGTGTGTGTGTGTGTGTGTGTGTGTGTGTGTGTGTGTGTGTGTGTGTGTGTGTGTGCGCAGTTTTTCCTGTTATCTGACTCCATATCCTGAGTCTCTGTTTATCAAAGCATTCCTGGAACAAATTCTGAATGTGCGAGACCCTAAATAAATAAGCTGGATATGATTCATCTGTGTCGTGTAGGTGTCGGAGGAAATGTGGAGCAATCTACGTAAACTTCTCCCACATATTTTGTACATGTGAAATGTTAAAATTAGACCAGCTCGGTTGTGAAGGGGAAATAGAAATGTACTGTGTGCATTTACTGATAATGACTCTATGAGGCTGATACTGATACCTAACTGTACTTAGGGTGATAGTAGTTTTTATTTTTACAAACACAAACAATTTTGATACATTTTTTGTTGTTTTTAATTCTGGCAAAGATACTAAACAAGACATTTTATAGTGTAAAGATAAACTTTTGTTATGTCCAGAACTCTGTGGCAAAACTGTAACGATACGACGAGGCTTATCAGCCGGCTTACACACCAAAGTTGCAGGAGTTTAAGTGCCATTCCTTTATTGTAGTCAGTGAGCTATAATAAAATCAGTTGGCACCTTTTTGATATGAGTGCCATTCTTAATTTTCTTGTTAGTCAGTGTGCCGTATGAATATACTATCAATCCTGCACTCCTCAAAATCATCCATAAAAATTTGTTCGATGTTGTTTGAGGCATTGGTTTCAAGGCTCTGACACACCAAGCTGACAATGAGTCGTCAGTCAAATTTGGGCTGTAGATAAACGCCCTCGTCTGCCCTGATCTTATCTTTTTCCTGCAGATTCAGCATGTTGAATCAGCCTCGGCAGAAGTGGAGCCTGTTAGCGAATAAAATCACTCTGATTGGCAGTTTAGCTCAGTGCACAAGAAGAGAAATGTAAGTGAGGAAAGTAAACAAAGAGCCAGAAGGGAGCGAGACCAAAACATATGTTATGTGAGGTAAGATTAGTTCCTCTTTATCCATTTATCCATTTCCTGATGGTTTGTGTTATTGTTCACTGGTGCACAGTAAATACGCTCTGCTTTTTCAACATTGGATTGGTTGCAAATGTGCTAACTGGCTAACTAGCACCAAGACGTTCTTCTGGTTTCCCTTTTTGAATGATGACTGATGTATGGAGGGATATATCCTCTCATGCCGGCGCAGAATATACGTGCTTGTTGGTGTATTTGTGTGCAACTTTTTGGTAGAGACACGGCGACGCAGCAGGGATTCTAGTTGCTGCTAGTTCTCTGAAGCCGATATGGTGTGTCTGGGCCTTCAAGCAGCAGAGCTCCCCCCTTACAGTCACATCACAGTATCTTGCTTAAGTTGGAAATGTTCTGTTTTTGTGAGTGTAACTAGTTAGATGTATTGGAGTTATGTAATTAAATTACAAAATAAATTTAATTGTAATCTGTCACAGTTACTAAGAAAAACTGTAGCTGAAGCGAGCAAAAAGCACTAAGTTTACATTAATACAAGCCAAACCTAACACTTAGCATTGACCTCTTAGCCTAACACTAACTAATCCTGATTAGCATTTTGTTCAGTTTCAACCCAATTAAATGTATTCATTGAATTTTGGACTTCAGGGATTTTTTAAATCAATGAAATGAGAGAGGGGGTTGTTGTGAGAATTAGAAAAGAAATGCAGCTTTATATTGCATATTGAGTTGTGGACTGAATTCAGCAATAAAGTTTACAGAAGTGAACATGAGGGCTTAATTCATGATGAAAAGGAAAGGAAACATGTGCATGTGAAATTATATTTAAGTATGAAATAAATATGCTTACACTGGCCTTAATCAATGGTAACATGTAAAAAAGGTTTGGAGGTCAGTTTACTTAATGTCACACCTCCTTGTATTATGATAAAACTTTCTTTCCTCCTTAAATGGATGGGTAACATCTTCAGTATTACAGATTTGTATTATTTGTTGGGCTATTGTTTTAAATTTATGCCTCCGGATCATCCTTAATTCACCCTACTTAAATAAATGTACTTATTACTATCCACAACTGGCTAAGCTAACCATGTCCTGACTGCTTTATATTAAAACAGACAGGAGGGTGGTATCAATCCCCTCATCTAACTCTCTGCCGGAAAGACAGGAAGCACATTTCCCAAATATTCTTTTAAGCACAAACTGCATAAACAAGGTTGATTAAGAGGGCCGTGGTTTGATGTCGGCATCTAACGAGTTCAGAGCCTCCGAGGGTCCGTGATGAGCCACGGAGGAACGAGACGCCACATTACTTGATCAAATTCTTGTGGAAAGAGAAGAAAATATTTCCTCCCTTCAGGACGAATCTATATTTAATGCCTGCTCCTTAGAAAAGGGGGCATTGAAAATGTTGTTCTTTTTTGCTCCGTGGCAAATGATGAATTGTGATCCAAAGAGAGATTTGATACGGTTGTCTGGGATTAGAGTGACAATTTGGATTTTCAGTCTGACTGAGTTACACACACACACACACATACACGCGCGCAGGCTCGCCCTGACACTTTGCCTTGTCAAACTCACTCAAAGCAGATTGGCACAATCAAGTGTGTCTGCAGCCAAAGCCTTTTAAAAGGTTAATATTTCAGTTCCCATTTGCCTCAAAGCTTACGCTAAGCCACCGCTCTGCTCCCTCATCTGCCTTTGATACGGGAATCCCACTGAAGTAGGTCTGTTGACGACAAACTGTGTGTGTGTGAGATAATCCAAGCCGCGCAACGCTTACTGATAGCTACGCCTGTCATGCTGTCGAGTCAGTCTGTTTGTTTCCCTCGTACTTTAACTCGAATAGGTCTGAGAGATCTGCGGAGACGAGCTGAGCATTGTGGGATAGAAAGCATGTCTGAGTGTTTTTTCACTGTGATTGGCTCCGGTCTGGGCCGTGAGGTTCAATGTATCAGCGCTGCTCCGCTCCGCTGCCCGGCCGGTTGGGGGGGGATTGATTGATTGATTCCTGTCACGGGTAGCGCAGAGTTCTCGCACCGGCAAAGCCCCTCTGAGCTTTTGAGAAATTTATGGTCCAACAGTTTTGAGGCGTGATGTAGGAGGAATTTAGAGGCTGAGGAGATGCAAAGCCTTCATCCAGACTGCAGCTTCCTGCAGGATGATAGCTGCCAGTCATGCTCTGAGGTAGAGGACAGTTGCCTGTGTCAGAATCATCCACGGACTTTTTCCTTTTATGTTTACCGAAGACTTTCACAAGTTCGAGGTGCTGTTGTTGCTGCAGCAGACATTGTTTCAGACTGAATTCACTGAGTCAGAAACCAGGAGTTTTAAATGACCACACTGTTGGCTTTTGCATGTTTTTAATTCGCTGTGTATTTGGAGAATGATTTCCCGCCCTCTAGGCAATCACTGCTCTCTCCATTAGTTTCTGTGCAGAATAAAAACCAGCTTGCAGAGAATTGAAATTTGCTTGTAGTTGGTGATCCATCACAGTAAATATTTTGGTGTCTTCTTTGTATCGTAATGCATTTGCATGTAAGACCAGTTTTAACAAGATTAAAGGCTTTTGCACGTTAAGTCTATTTTTCGTGCGTATTTTTTTCCCTCCCCCATCCAAAACGTAGTGGTCATGCACAGAAACTTTGCACACTGAATCCCTCTTTCCACCGAGCAGTACGGTTCAGATCAGTTCAGGTCAGTTAAAACCAATAAAACCGTTCTGTACTGTCTCCATGTTTGGTCCCCCTCTGTTGGGGCACCTAGCACACAGATCTGGTACTAAAAGGTGGAGCTGTGAACACTGCAGTCTGTTGATAGGTCAGTAGAGGACAGTCAAAAAAGTCACTCCCAATCAATAAATCCTGACACTTGGTCAGAGGCACAGAGCCACCCTCCAGCAGCAGGACGAAACAGACCTAGTGTGGGCATTTTTTAATGCTCGGAGAAACTGCCAAAGTGTCAACAGCAAGGACATTTGCATCGGGTGGGCGGGAGTGGAGGTGAATTGGTCAAACAAACTTAAGACTTTCACCCAGGAGCCCGCTGTTCCTGTCCGTGTGTGTAACCAAAAGTTAATTGAGTCATTTAAATTGCGTAGTGTGCTAGAATGTGTAGCATGCTACAGTCGTGACGTATGTGATGTGATCATGTGGCGTTAGATGACGCAAGTAACATTAGAAGTATTTTACCTACGTTCTGAGTTTATTTTGAAACAGTGTTAATTTTGACAGCTAGTTTAGTTTTAGTTTGTCTTAGTCTTGAGACCAAAATGCTTTCAAGTTGTAGTCACATTTTAGTCATTTTTATCCTTCATAGTTTTTGTCTCGTTTTAGTCGACAAAAACTCACGACATTTTAGTCAACTTTTAGTCAGTATTTTCTGGAGTTTGCCAACTTGTTGCTCATGCAGCATTTGAAGATGATTACAAGCACGGCGGTTCTTGGCTCTCAATGTCCGATAGTCCGCTACTTTACTTAACATTTTTGTCCCGTCTTGTCTCGCCAGCTCGTCATTGTCTTGTTTTAGTCATGGAAAAAAGGTTGTGGAAGAAATTTTTTGTCATAGTTAAAATCAACAAAATTGACACTGTTAAAAAACAGACTGAAAGCATTTAAGTACCTATCCTGTGAAAATGGAGGTTTATTTTGAAAATGTAAGGAGCATAAATTGACATGTCGCCCTGAACATCCAACCAAACCAACGTTGGTATGAACTGGCAGGTTTTTACAAGGTTGCTGAACAGCGAATGTGCAAGTAGATACCTGTTTCGCAAATCTTTGGTCTGAACTGGGCATAAAAGGCAGTTGGACACGCAGCAATAACTCGGTAAATCAAAACCCATTTTGTTGTCTGTTGGTGTCTCACCTACGTGACACACCATCCACCATCCCCTCCACCTCCTGATGACAAAGTCAGCTCATAAACGTCATTTTTTACAAATGTTTGCTACCGCAGCTGATATTGTTTTTTCTTCTTCTGGCTCCGATGACATCCTGCTAGAATTTGCCGCGAGTCCGTGCCTTCCAAAAAAATGTTTCCACACTAGAAACAAACCAAACTGTGGTTTCACACTCGTAATTTTGGTTCAGATCAAAGTGAAAAGTCCGCACCAAATGAGGTGCGAACGGGCCATGAGAGTCTGCAGCCACACTCACAGCTCTGTGAGGCTGCAGTGCTCCTTGTAAAGAAAACCAAAGGCACCATTTTCTCCTTTTCCTTATACTTTAATGTGATCAATTTACTTAAGTTATTGCGACCATACTGGCTTCATAACCCTCCATTCGTAGTGTTTGAACTGTGGATGTATTAATAAGAACTGTAATCATAAAAAGAAGATGATGTGTGCTTAGAAAAGTACTCAACAGAACGTCATCAGCACCTCTCGAGCTGCTCCGCACACATGGCTTATAATTATAATATATATATGTTCTAAACTTGGTTGGACATCTGTGATTTGAGACTCGGCTGCCAGAAATCAGTTATGGGTCATGTTGCTGCTTGGCACCAGCCTGCAGCTGGGAAATATGTACTTATAAAAATCTATACATGTTGGATGTTCCGCTGGCTGTCATCATTTATGGCCTGAATCTGTCTTTACCTTCTCCTAAACTGTTTCAATCCATTTTTACTCAGCCGGTCGTTTGATCATTTACTCATGAAGGTCTGGATGGGAACAAAGCTGCTGCTGGGCATTTCTGAGAGATAGAGCGGGTCATTGATCGACGCTAAGGTCAGCTGTGATTGATCGGAGCCTTAAAGTAAAATATTTCTTTTATTACACCACCTGGAAAATGGCCCCTCGCTAGAACATCCTATATGGAGACAATAATGGACAACTGGGAAACAGAGTCAACCTTCTGCTTTTAGAGCACATATACTATTCTATACCATGAGAGCTTCAGCGCTGCTCTCAGGTTTTATATCTGAATCGCGACGCTGTCATTAATTACAGCATAACATCACTGCAACCGCCACATATCTGGGTTTTGACTCACAAAAGCACAGCTTGTGTGTCTTTATCACTTTCATTTCTTTTCTGCCTCATAATTTATTACTGAATGTTCTCCATGTTGACATTTGGGTCACGGCCACCCCGAGGTTCACGTTAAAAGCATTCCTCCCTTTCTTCCTTGACTCCTCTCAGCTCGGCTCTCTGCCTCCTTTCACAAAAATGATGTGGCTGGTGAGGAGATACATCCACCTTTTCTTTTATTCATGGATTAAAAGCACAGAGCACCACATACCTGTGACAGGCCCCGTGACACACACACACACACACACACACACACACACACACACACACACACACACACTCTGGGAGACAGTGAGCTATGAGATCACTTCACTTTCATCTTATCGGCCTTGGAAGTTAATTATTGGCTTCATGGATGTAGAACAGTGTTGAGATTAATAGCATTTTTGCAGATATTCTCACTTTTCAAACGTGAGGATAATGAAATTTCATTTTAAAAGATGCAAATGATGCATATTTTACATTATGTCAGACCATTATACGACCATTTTCCAAAGTAAACAGACGATCGTCGCTGCTGCAAAGTTGATTGAGGTATTTAATACCAAAAAAATGAAATGCCTTAATTAAGAAACTTTGCTCATCTGTCTGTCAAACGTTTATAACTTCCTGTCTGTGGCTCTCAGCTCTGAGCACATTGATTCCTACTGAAGACGTAAATCGTAAAAACGTAAAAACACAAAAATATAGCATCATTTTTGAAAGGTTTCAGTAACACAGCTAAACAAACAGAAGGATATAGTGCATTCGTTGGCAACTATTTTAAGCGGTGGATGACATTTTCCACCGCTTTGTAGGGCAGGTGGAAGGGGTGGTGGATTGGTCCAACACACCCCGGACTTTCACCTAGGAGCCTGGCGCTTGGGACGCCATGTCAAGTTCTGTCTGTTACATGCATTGGTTTCTTTTAAATGTTTACTGTTTGGTTTCTTTTTACTGTTTACATACAGTCTCTCTCAAAATAAAGGCACTACATCGTTACAACACTGTAAATTTAAAAAAATTTTCCCTTCAGCAACAAACACGCAGTTAGGTTTCGGAAAAAAAGAACAAGGTTTGGCTTTAGAGTCTTACAAAACGTGAACACCACTCTCCTGGGTGAAAGTTGGTGTTTGTTGGACCCATCCACCTCCCAACTGCCCCACTCAAATTTTAATCACCTTAACTCTCATTGGTGCCGCCATGTTTCCCCTCAATGCTGCCGAGTGCCATTAAACTACTGTATAACGGTGACATTAGGACAGCTTTATTTGTCAGTGTCTGTCAGTGCCCAGGCATCAGATTTCAACGTGCTTTTGATGCGTAAACCTAACCATGTGCTTTTAGGAACGTCACCAGCAGACGCGAGAGATTACCTAGCGAGTAATATGTAGATGCAACAATCCACTGACAAAGCGGCGATATGTGACGACCAGTGTTGGACTCATCACTCTAAAAATGTAATGTGTTACATTTCGGTTAAACCTCATAAAACTGGTAATTGATATTTGGGTATTTCTTCCCAAAAGTGTTTGATGTGTGTGCCTCTGTGTTAATATCAGGATCAACACCGATAAGTGTAGCTAAGGCTAGATAGCTTCTATGTACCTGGGCTCTTCAATTATCTGTGAATGGTATTTTCACAAAGTTCCCAGAGTCACTCTTGGAGCAACATTTCATCCACAACATATCCAGCCACAAGCTTCATCACCTCTTTGTAGCTGCAGCTGTGCATGATTAAAATCCAGTTTTGGTTGTTAAGCCAGTGTAGCACTACAGCTGACCTCCACGGCCGCAGACGGCTCACTTTTGGTGGGGTGTATTTCCTGGAGCTTCACCTTGTTGTGTTGTTGGTCATAGTAGCTGTGGTGGTTCAGATTGGAGGTTTGAGGACGTGTTTTTCGTAGCGGGAAAAAGCTGTAGTCCAACAACCTGCAGCCACGGTGTTCTTGTCATCTTTCCTCCCGACAAAATCAAAGTAATGTGAATATTTCCAGTCGCTAAGGTCAGTGTTTCCAACCAGCTTGCTGCTTTATGACGTGCGTGTGCAGCACGACAATTATGAAAATGAGTCTGCTGATGTCACTGTTGTATTCCATTAGTGATTAGTTACACTACTTGATACTGGGAAAAGTAATACTATTGCTGTAACGCTGATGACTTGGGATGAGAACATGTTGGACGAGCAGCAGAGAAACACTGATTTGTAATGAGATACTGTTTTATTCAGTGTTCTTACTGGTTTTAAATCACGGGCTCTGTTTATTTTGGAGAGGAAGAGACCTCTGCTGATAATTGAGCTTTCGGCAAAATCCTCCTGAACAATGAGCACTGAAGGAATTCTCACCAGGAGAAGTGTCAGCTAGTTGCAATCTGCAATCCTCACTGCTAGACGCCACCAAATCCCTCTAAATCTTACACACTGGACCCTTAATTTGAAGACTTGAATGTGGAAATTACTTAAAAAGCCCATCTCCAACATTTATCTAAACTTGAGCCGACTGAAATCTTCTTATATCTTATACATCTCTTATCTCAGAGTCCGACTCTCCCAAGAGTCCCTGCTTACAGCTTCACAGCTAAAAGATAACAGCAACAAAAATAAAGTATTTACTGGGTGGATTACTGATCAAAAGCAGCTCTCTGCAGGCAGTTTGATTTTCATAATTTACGGACCTAAAAGTCAGTGAAAATTTGGAATTAAACCAGCAGCCTCCTTTAGTATGACACTCCAGATTTCTACAACACATTACGGAGGAAGTCGTCGTTGTCGTGGATATGTTATGTAGTAAAAACAGAGCAGGATTTTGGGTCTGTGGAGAGACGGAGCTGTCTGTTTCCTCTGGCATCAACTGGCATCACTTTCTTTCATCACTCCCCTTCCCCCCCTCGTCTTCCTCCCCCCTCAGCCCTCCCCGCTGCTAACTGGAGGCAGGCAGGAGTGTGAGGAGAGTTTCAATGACTTGTGGCTGCGAATGCACTCACACGGCGATGTTTCTGCTCGACGGAGCAGCTAACAAACATACATGTTAGCACAGACACACACGTTTGTATCTCTGCTGCATACTTGTTAGAAACTGTATTCATTCCCTAACCGTTCTTCCTCTAATCCTAACCTTTACCACTACTAACTCTGACATTTCCACTTAATCCTATTCTAATCTTAGCCCTAAACCCACATCCAACTCTGAAGCAACCCTGAAAAGAAGTTAAAAATGTTCTGACTCGGGAATATTTCCCTCTTTCCTTCCTTCCTTTTGAGGACATTTAATCCTCGTGAGGATTAAATGTTTCCCCATAAGAAGACACACAGCTGTGGCAGCAAAGAACGCACTACTTAAAATCATTTCTACTTTTCTGTGTGTTCATCCTGGCTGCAGCCACAACCGCTTCATCCCTCACAAACACTCAAACGCACACCGAGAGACATTCTTACTCCGTGTCGAGGCACAAGTGCGTCTCATGCTAAGATCAGCCGGTTGCCATGACAAACATATTTCCGAAACGCAATAGCCGATGTGAAATGTGAGGTTCTGTCATCGCAGGAGGTGATGATAGTCATCTTTCTGTCGCGGGTGTCCATCTGTGAGTTTTGGCACAACAAGTGTGACCGAGCGTCTTCTGCAAATATGGCTAAAGGCTGCAACAAGGTCTCCTAACCTCTGATGGCACGAGAGTTTGAGTTTGAAACCATTTGAGCATTATATTTATGTCATCACAGCTTTCACAGTCTGCTTGGTATAAGCCTTCATCAGTCATATCTGCAGTAGATGTAATAGTGTCTCTTTTGTGAGTTCAAAGGTTGTGCTCTCCCATCATTCACAGGCTGAGAGGATATGGCGTAGATATGTGGTTCTGATGCTTTCCTGCAGCTCCTGCTGAAACCGAACTAAGCGAGCTGTAATGTAAACTATAGGACGGGGATACTGACCTTACTTTGTCCATGGGTCACTTTTGTAAAATGACAGGAGGCCAGGGGCCAGTCGCACCAGTGTCGCAAAGGTGGGGTACGCAGGGGCGTTTCCAGGATTTGACGACATTAGCCCCTTTTCCACCCCAGGAACTTTTCTCATTTACCCAGGATTTTGAAAAACCTCCTCACGTTTCCACTGAAATTAAAAAGGTACAAAACTTTCCCTCAATCCCAAACGTTCCCTGAAACTAGTACCTAGTGGAGGGTAGGACTTTTCAGAATACCCGGAAGGGGCGGGGCTGTGTGCCGAAGAATTTGGTGGAACACACACGCAGTGTTTCACACTTCCTGGCACGGGTAGTAGCTGCAAACTTTAATTCATTTCTACAAGCTTCACTTCGTTTGTGTTTTGATTACAGGTGGGAACTGACACCCGGTACTAAATTAGCCCCGGGGCTAAATTAACAAAGACCGTTGTATTGATAAGCGCTAACGGTATCGGTTCTCCTCTGCGCTCTGTGCCGACGCTGAACCGACGCGACACGGTAACCAGTGAACAGCTGAGCAGCCGCGGTGGAAACAAAGTGAAGATAACTCGAAAATGACTCAAGTTGACGGCAGCTACACTCGTTACTGTAAGTGACATTAACCTTAGCGAGTAAGAAGCCAATAATTTATCAATACATGTGAACATGTAGACAGCGATATTCAATATGCTCCGTCCACAGTCTCTCATCCACCGACACTAACATTATGTCTTACACAAGGACAGCACGCTGGTTCAGCTGATAGCAAATTGTTACTAATAAATCTGTATGTAGACTAACTTAGTTCGACACTTATCTTAAAACACTTTTAAACTTAGCTGCTGGCTGAGACGAACAGCCCCAACTCTGGAAGTTTGAGGTGCAGTGGAAACACAAACAACACAGATTACCAGGAATTATTTTACCCAGATAAACAAATTCCTGCTAATAACAGTTGCTGGGGTGTTGGTGGAAAATGGGCTATAGGGGCTCAGCCCAGACCTTTACTGGGAGGGTTGGGGGATCCTGTGGTGGAACTTGTTTTTGATGAACAAGCCATTTTGTTAAATGCTTTTTTTCCTCTGGCACCTTATTTACAATCAAACAAACAAACACCCCAACCAGTGTGAATCACTTTATTTTCATTGTGAATTGCCACTGCCACCAAGTATCCTATACTTATACTACTACACTACATTTTGGAGGCAAATATTACAAGTTTTACGTCACTTTATTTATCATTTATCTGATGTTAGTGACAAGTTACGTTGCACATTATTTAATAAAATGTTTCACAACTAATTCTGCATATTTAATGCTAATACTACTTTAATACTATTAGATTTCAGTGCTCCTTTTGTACTTTAACCTCAGTAAATGTTTGAATGCTGATACTGATGCTAGGTTCTTCCTCCACCACTGATTATATGTAGGAGGTTGTGGTGTTATACGGTGGATGAGACCATGTAAAGAGTATTTCTCTCTCTGTAGCTGCTGATGAGAGAAAAAAGAAAAAGACGCTCTCCTGGAATAAATCTTGGGCGTTTTTGTTCTACAATCCAGTTGGGAAACCGTTTATATGGTTGAGCAACGAGATTTATCGCTCATTAATCATGCGTGTTGCCCGAGGGAGAAACACAGAGGCGGTTACATGCCGTGTCTTCGCAGAGAAAAGGAAAGGGATGTGAGAATGTTGGGTACAAGCAGAAGTAAAGTTGACATGGAGGCGAATGGGAGGTGGAGGGAAGCACAGCTGCACCAACAGGCTGCTCATGATGGAGGACGCGAGAGAGGATGGTGTGAAGGAAAAAGAGCCCACAGATGATGCCATCTGCTCAACTGAGCTGGTCATGCCTGGCTGCAGTGGCACCTGCTTCTGACGACACACACACGCGCACAGCAGCTGAGGCTCATGGCTGGAAACCATGTGATGTCAGAGCATCAAGTTTTGAGTCTTAAACCAGAAGCAGTGCAGATTTTCTCACAGGTGTTTCTGTCACTCTGTGTCAGACAGTTTGATGGTGTCTGAAGATAAAACTTTATTGATCCACGAGTTTCACAGGACACACAGTCCATGATCTGACATGTGAAACAAGACAGATACCTTTGTAATATGATATGCAGCATTTCAACGCTAGTAATCAGATGAGCAGATAAAGCACTCGTTGGCAAACCTGTGTGCAGACAGCTGTGTAAGAGATGAAATATAACAGTTCAGGTTTCCACTAGAAACCTAGTTCACAGACTTTATTGTGATGATGTCACAGCTTTTAAATATCGCTTTTTTTTCCAGCTCGGGGAAAGTTTTACAAATATAAAACCCATATGAATCAAAAACTCACCATGAAAATAGTCATAATCGACCTTGTTTGCAGTTCAAGGTGAGCTTTTATAGTTGTGTGGTGGTGTGTCTGTGTCACTCTGCAGTTTCACCTCCAAAACACTAGTTGGCAGGAGGGTTTCTGTGAAGTGCTGTAAAGTTTAGTTGAGTCAAAACACACATTAAACACACATTAAACATGGCTTAATAGAGACAATTTCAAACACAAGTACACAAATCAGCTTCACTATAACTCACAGCATTCACAGACAAACACTTGTCTTTATCTGGACACATTTTCCCTACAAATACAACATGCTAATGTTATTAGCACAAGCCTATGGCATTTTACATTGTATAAATTATTAGCAACTAGCATAGATTTCCTCTGCTCATATGACGCCTGGATAAATCACACACTTTAAGTGCTATTTTTGTGGAGGCTTTATTGTCTTTACAATTTATTGTTTCTGTGAAATTAAAGTGAATAAAAGCTTTGTTTCCACTGAGGGAAATGGTTTATGTAGGTATGGTGTTGATTCGATGCAGAAGTGTAAATTCCGCTTTAGTTTTTGCATTTAATGTCAGTTTTTTCAACCTCTGTTTTTACAATAGCCCACAGGAGAGAGTATAGCACCACTTCCTGTTTACAAATTCTCATGTTTCAGCCAAACAGGGCACTAAAATACGTTTCTGAAGACATTATGGGTGACAAATAGGCATTGCAGTAACAAAATCTTAGTTTTTATTCTATCAGCACTGCCTAGTTTTAACGTTTAATTCTGAATTTGGTCTGTGTATGTCTCTCAACCCGCTTCTATACTCTTTCTGTCTGTGGTGACAAGCATTTACACGTACTACCCACACTGTTATGACTCAAAGCTGGTTTAAAGTATCCCTTTAAAAACCTGAGCACATGACTGCTGGAGGTAGCATTACCTGCTAACGCCACAGTGCAGCTTGTCTTGTGTTGGCTGGCAACCTGACGGAAGTCTGAGACGCCACTTGGATGTCGTGTGATACAATTGTTGTGCAGACTGCTTCAGGTTTCAGGCTGTGTTGTCCTCAGCACATTTCTGTCAGTGTGAGACTGGTGTGGATGGCGTGAAGCAGATTTCTGGCTCATATCAGTTAATCCTTACACTTCTAAGATTTACTGTTTGATGCACTGTCAGAAGATGATGGCTGTTAAAGTTTAAATAATACAAAAAAGTCAGTCCCCTTTAATCTGAGTGACACTTTTGGTGTTTTCCAAAATCACATTTGTTTTTACTTGCACTTATTTTATGTTCATCGCTTTTTCAATCAACCAGGTTTAATTAAGTCTCCCTGGATACGCTGCCTCCGCTCATTTGCATCATTAGTTGAAGGATGTTGTCATTTAATCCCTAATCTCAGTGAGAATTAGCCCTTATTAATCATGACATTAATTTGATAAACGTTGGGAATTATTATTTTTGTTCCTCGATGTAGCAAATTTGAAGACGCATGAATCAAAACTTGATAAGATAATCAGTCGTAATGAGGCCGAGTGTGCTAATAAGGGTGCACGTATAAATGATATGGATGCTAACAAGCTCCTTTACATAATATGTGTGTCAGTGTGCGTGTGTGTGTGTGTTTGTGAGAGCAGAGAGGAGATCGCCTGTCTAAATCTGCTCAGAGGTCATACTTGATTGGTCGGTTCGATATCTGCTATGCTTTCAGTTTCAGGTCATTCCACTCGCTGACCCCGAGCTCAGTTCAAGCGTAAATTCTTAGATAGCATCGATCTGTGTGTGTGTGTGTGTGTGTGTGTGTGTGTGTGTGTGTGTGTGTGTGTGTTGGCACTCGTCAGTTCTCGCACAGGAAATCATTAAATCAGTGCAGTGTGCTTACCCAGCGCCTGGATTTGAGAGGCAGACACATCTGAGATCACAACTGCTGCAGTCACAAGTCGAGTCCAGCGTCTGCAGCCAATTAGCAGTGAGTTCTTAATCAGCAGCACTGATGGTCAAGTCGTCTTGTTTTGTAAAGCAAATGGCTCTGAGAGGATAATTTGGCTTTGATGCAACGAGGGTTTTGGCCATTTTACATACTGATGATAATAAACTCTGTTCAAGTTAATTACTGAGGAATACATTCAGCAACATGTCTACTTTTCATATTATATGATGTATTATCTCACTATTACTAGACACCAGATTGTTTATTTTCTACAAGGACCTTTTCTCGTCATAACGACATATCACTTAATCTTGTTATAACAAATAGGATGGTAAGAAAAGACAGACGTCACGGTTCGCTTCATTCTGTTTTGGTTCAGGAGTCACTGTGCCGTGCAAGATGAGTACAGCTGTAACAAACAATGCATATGTTTCTTTTTATTTATTTTGAACAGACAGTAGTGGAAGTGTCAAAGACAGACACAACCCTGCAGGGGACTGAGGGAACATTTTGCCCACCGGCAACTTTGGTAAACAATTTCTTATCATGAAATAAGGAACATTTTAAACATTTGTGTTTTACAGGAGGGAATACAACTGAGAAGCATCTCTTATCTTTTAAAACAAAACATTTATTCAAATTTGAGTTATGTAGATATTGCTACTGTGTCAGGAAATAAAAAGAAAAAAACTGTTTACAATTTGGCAAACAAACAGAAAGGATAAATCATGGTAACATGTACATGCACATACAGAAATCTCATTAAAAAAAACTTAAAGTAAGTACTATAGACAAATAGTAAAACAAAATAAAATAAAATAAAATAATTAAAAATAAAATAAAATAAAATAAGACAAAATAAAATAAAGATAAAAAACACAATAATATAATAAAACAAAATGAAATAAAATAAGACAAAATTTAACAAAATGAAATAAAACAAAACAGAACAAAACAAAATAAGACAAAATAAGATAAAATAAATACATCCGTTTCCAGTATGTCTTCAATGTCAGACAGTCCCAAAAATGTGTGCGTATCTCCAACCTGTTTACGATCCGTCCGGCACAGATTTGTGTTACAATCATATTGTGACACAGTGAGAGGTGCTCTGAAATACCTTATTTTTAATGTCCACTTGAACTCTTTCAGTTGTGGGCTATTGGTTACTCTGTGTTCTCCGTCACACAAATCTTCCCATGTTTCATCAACTATAATAACATTCATCTCGGACTCACACTTTTCTTTTATATCCAAAGTGTTCCCCAACTCATGTTATTGTAAACATTTGTATATTTGTGAGACGGTTTTTGTGCCAGTCTTTTCTTCCATTATCCTTACTAAAAAACTTCTGTGGGGTCAGTGGGTGTTTCAGGATGTTTCATTCCCTATGTGACGGTAGGTAATTCCACCATTGTAAATATCTATGAAAAACATCTCTTAGGACATAAAATTAAAACACAGAATAATAGAACAACAAGAAATAAAACTTGTGCATCAGGAGGAGTGTTACAGTTAGTTCCACCTTGGCTATATGCCAGTGTAAATACCAACTGCTTCAGAACTTGTTTTCATCCTGTTCTGCTCTTGTGTCTTCAGGCTGCTTGAAGCAGCAGAGATAAGGAGTTTGGCTCCGGTTTGTTGTTTTCCTCGTCCTAGTGATTGTCACATGTGGGTGATGCCATCAAATGTGCGTTAGCATGTTGGACATGTTTCTGTTCACATCCCCAACTATGATGGAGAAACGCCAACACACTGTTCTTGTCATTTACAGAAACTTTCTTTTTTCTCGGATGGCAAAGCCATGACTCACCCTACTCCCCCTCTGATTGGCTGGTATGTGTTGCCTTCGTTGGTTGGACTGGTTAGGGTAACACTTTACAATAAGGCTGCTTTCAGCCCTAGAGTCGTCTCCTTTGGTCTGAATCAGGGACTCATGTTGTTCCAAAGTTGTATAATTGTCTAGAGTTGGTTCGTGTTCTCACGGCAGCATTTACAAGCGGACCAGATCAAATGCCTTGTGTGAGAAAGCTGCTCTTGATTGGTCAGAATTTCCATGTGGGAAAAATCCAGGAAGTAAAGCAAACGTTGAAGAAGAGAACACTTGCAAGATAAATGTGACACTTTCTAATGTCACAATGGAGGGACAACTACGCAGGTTGATTTTAGCGCTGCTCATCGTGGACTATATTGCTGTCATTGTTCATTTTAGTCAAACCATACAGTTTGAAAATGAGGCGCGGCTCCAACTAGAAAACAATGTTTTGATGCATTGGATGTGCTGAATGTGCATATTAAGGCAGTACAGCTTCTCACCACAAACCAACCGCACCAGAGTTCGTTTGTAACCAGAACGAACTGCACTGAGGGGGCAAATGAACTTGAGTTCGATTGAACCAAACCAAACAGGGCAGGTGTGAAAGCACCCTAAGGTAGACAAGAAACAAATGAGTTACAAACCATTAGTTAATGGTCAGTTCTTGAGTAACTCCCAATCAAATGCGATAGAGCTAATAAGGATAATGTTGTGATGATTCCATTTTGATCACAGGCAGTTAGTTTGGTGATGAATAGAGGCTGAGAAGGCAAGTGAGACTATGGCTTTGATGGTAGAGCAGGTTGTCCGCAAATCAAAGTATTCTTGGGCAAGATACTGAACCACAAACGGCTCCCAGTGTGTGAGTGCATGTGAATGGTTATTGAGTAGCAGGTGGCACCTTGTATGGTAGCCTCGGCTACCAGCGTACGTGTGTGTGAATGGGTGAATGTGACGTAGTGTAAAAACGAAGAATAGAAAGGCGCTTATACAAGTGCAAGTCCGTTTACTGGAAGAGAAGCAGTGCAGCCCTGGTAGATACTGGACCACCAGCACTGACACTTTTGTCACAATGTACATCAAAGATAATGGTCAGAACTACAAAAATGGCACCTAAGTTGTGATAAAGTGAAATACTGTTTGATTTAATTTGATTAGCTCAAACCAGACATGACGTGCTCACAGCAAGACTTGTTTTTCCTGCACCTGAAATGATAATTGATGTGTGTTGTTAATGTAGCCAAAAACCGTCTGTGCAGCATTCAGACGGCTGAGTCGTGCTGTGTGTTTGTGTGTGTGTGTGTGTGTGTGTGTGTGTGTGTGTGTGGTTATCACAGTGAGTCTCCATGGGGAACGGACATGGTAGACAGGGAATGTATTCCAGATACAGTAGCTGCCAGTCTCGGGTCTGATAAAGCACCTTTAAACAGCCACCAACTCGCGGAATACAAATTAAACCGAGTAACAAAGAAAACAAAAGGATGAGCTTCTCTCTCTGTATTTTAGCGCAGTGGAAAAAACACACAAATATACTCGCACGAAACCACAGAGGAGCCAATCTTCATTGTTGTCAGGTTCCCCCCTTTCAGTGCCATTGAAACCTTTTTTTTGACATTGCTTTACAGCCTCAGACTTGATTGTGTTGGAGTGGCAATGAAAGTCTGCAGTCACTGAGGACTATTGAATTCTGCCTCCATTTCACTCTCTTTCTCCTCTCACAGCGCTCACCTCCTCAGTCAAATAAACAGACACAGAGTCGGTGTTGTTTTCCTCCTGCAGTTACCAGTTAATTTGAGAGAAGCAGCACGTACCACACACACACACACACACACACACACACACACACACACCAGACACTAAACGTTGCTAATAGGGCGATGTGGTGAGCACTGCTTCGCCAGCGTGTGATGTTTAAGGTAGCCTGGACTCCTCGGCGAGACATGTTTGTGTCTGGGTATATTAACGGAGAATGAGAAGCAGCAGTGCACCTACAAATGGAGGCAAGATAGAGAAAGGCAATGAGGGCGTCTAATGAAATTCCTGGCATCTAATATTCATGGCTTCAATCATCCATCTGATAACAAACCACCATCAACAGTGATGAAACAGAATGCATTTCACAGTCACTTCTGCCACAGCTCATTTCCTGCATATTTCAGAGAATTCAAACCAGCGAGCATAATGGTCCAAAAAGTGCCAGACTGGCAGTTGAGTCCATTTGCATGTGTGAGTGTGGTCAGGGACACTAAACTCCACATAAAGCTGGACACACACTGACTGGAGAGAGTCGCCCCCTTACTGATTTTACAGTCTGCCAAATTTCTGCCAGATCTGTTGTGCTTTGACAGTAAGTTTGAAGGAGTTTGCAGCACCCGAATAATTATCTGAATGATCAACAATCTGGCCTCCTTTTTTTAATCAGCCGGCACTAATTGTAAAAACAATCACATAGGTCGACTGTGCAAGCAGCTTATAGAGCGCCCCAGGAAGGAGTCCTAAAACCTGGAAATGAGTTGGCACTTTACCACTCCTGGTTCCCTCATTTAAAAGTCAGCGGGTTTTTGGTTTGATGCCTGAAATAAGGTCTGTGGATTAGATGGAATAGACTAAATTATGTCAGTAAATACCCCACTCATGAACTTTGAAGCTTTTATTTCTCCTACATCGGGATGCAAGATGATACGGGACGTCCTTGGTATCGGCTAATATCGGCTTTAAAATGAATTTTCGGAACCAGCCAACATGCTTTTTCTTATTTTGCATAATGAATAAATATTACATTTAAAAGTATTGTATTTCACGGCTACATCTGCTGGTGGACCATCATGATAAGAGTACGCATGTGTAACATGATGTTAATTCCACTATAGAAGAGACTTGATGATCACTCAACTAAGGTTGAGAATCGGTTATAGACCTAATGAGTTGTGTTATATCATCATGTTGTATATTGGCAAAAAATCAAATAACGTGCACCCCAGTCTTAAAAATGGCGGTCGCTAACAAATGGCTAAGTGATACTACAGAACGTCATCACGCTGAGCCATGCTGAACACAGCTTTACAGTCTTGTTATGGTGGAGACGTTAAAGCCACAGTGTGTAGGAATTTCTCCCATCTAACGCTGAAATCAAACGGATGGCGCACTCTAGCGCCTCACTCAAAACGCGTATTGCAACAACGGTAGCTGCTGTGTCCCAAAAAA